>CM049600.1:940000-1540000 GCA_026979955.1 Megalurothrips usitatus | reverse complement strand
CTCGCCTGCCCCGGCCCTGCCAGGCCCTGCCAGGCCCTGCCCCCTCTCGGCAGGAGCAGCAGCGGCCGGGAGATAGCGCGCGGGACGTCCTTGGAGTCCTCGCGCGGGGATGGAGGAAGGGAGGGCGGCAGCCTTCGATCCGAAGGATGGGGAGGAGGGGTCGCGGCGCTCGCAGCGTCCTATGGAGTCGCCGCTGCTGCCGCCGCCCCTCGAGCGCAAACACGACGGCCTCTCGAGGAAAACACTCGAGGAAAACGGCGAAAACACTCGAGCGCGCCGATGCCGCCGCCGGCAGGAGAGGACACACACTCCACACCCACCAGTCTCTCTCTCTCTCTCTCAGTCTGCGGCTCTCTTTTCCAGACCCTCCTTTCTCTCTCTCTCTGTCTCTCTCTCTCTCCTCCCAGGAGTCCTCCCGCGATACACAATAAAGAGCAGCAGCGGTGGCGCGCGGCGGCCGCGCCGGCCATTTGTTTACGCCACGGCAATCTCCCTCATCAAAGGGAACACAGAACACAACGCGTTTGACAGATGAGGGTGTGTTATTATTATGTGCCCCTTCTTTTGTGTGCGAGTCAATGCGGCTGCGGTCAGCCGTCAAGGTCGCGGCGTGGCGGGGCGTGGCGCGACGTGGCGGGGCGTGGCGGGGCGTGGCGGGGCGTGGCCGGGTTCCTGGAGGTGAGGGGGTGACAGGAATTTTCGTACCCGCCGGTCGGCACCTCGCGTGCGTGCGTGTGGCGGTGTAGAGTCCCGCCGTGCCGGGCCCCTCTGGGGGTCCCGCCGCGCCCCTGGGCACCCGAGAGCCCCCGCCGCCCCCCGCGGTCCCCGCCGCCGCCGCTCCGTTGTTGGAGGGGGGCCCCCTGCCGCGTTTTCCGAACCGAACCGAACCAACAGGCCGGCGCGCACTGCTTTTCGCCGTGGCCGAATTTATGGCGGAATCCCAAAGGGAAAAATGTTATGATCCGGAACAATCTCTGAAGTGGCCGCGCGGCGGCAAGGCGAGGTCTGCAGGGGCCGCGGGGGGCCGCGGGGGGCCGCGGGGGCCCCGGCACACCGGCTAAGCAGGCAGGGTGGCAGGTCGTTAGTCGCGGATGTGCATGTGGGTTTATAGAGATGTGCCGGAGAGGGCGGGCAGGAGGCGTTGTCACCGGGCGCCCCCGTTCCCTCTGCAAGGAGGACGTCGTTATCTTTGGAAGTTCAGAAAGAGCGCGACGCTGAAAATTAAAAAAATAAAAAAAATAATGAAAATTGGTCAAGTATGCTTATGCGGACTGAGGAGCGCGCAGTGTCTCGGGCCGCTGCGCGCGCCGGCCGTATTTATAGACTCTGCGAAATGATCCGTGCCGCCCGCAGTGGGTCAGGCGGGTGGCGGTGCCGCGGTACGGGGTAAGTACTACCGCGGTGCTACAGACCTCCGCAACTACCACCCGTTCCGAAAAAAATAAAAATAAAAATAGAAAAAAAAGTACGGCGCCGCTTTACGAGCAGCCGGTTCCTGAAATTGTTCGCAAAAGCACCGGCGGCGGCGGCGAGGGCTCGTTGTCGTCGGCCCCGCAGCGCCGCGGAGCCGCCGCGCCGCCCGGAAGGCTGAGGTGGTGCGGCAGCGCCGTGGTGCCCGCCGAGTGCCGCGGCCTGGTGGAGGCGCCGGTGGATGCCTGACCGGCCGCCGCCGATGGCAACCCTCGCGGGATGGTCGGCGACGACGACCGACGGGGAGGGCGTCGGCGGGCGTGACTGACGGCCAGCAGCGCGGCCACGACCACGTTGACGTCGTGGGGTCCAGGACATCTGTTTCCCTCCCGGACCACTGTCGCGGACACTTGCGGCCGCCGCCGGCCAGCGTCCAGCGGAGCACGGCGGCGGCGGCGGCGGTGGCGGCGGCGGTGCCTGCGGTGCCGATGCGCTTGACGGACTCCCCCAACAGACGGCGTTATCACACACTGGCCGGCGGCGGCAGCTGGACAGCGTCCACGGCCGGTGATAGCAGACAGAGCGTCGGGGTCGTGCGGGAGGACCACCACGTCCGCAGAGGGTCAACACCGGGGGGGCGGCCGCTCGCTCTCGTAAACTTCCCCGTACAGAAATGGCCAATAATTTTCCCGCCGCCACCCACGCTCCGCAAGTTGCCAACAACAACAACAACAACGACTTTTTCTTTCCTTTTATCGATAGAGTCATCGTCGCGATAATTTTTTTTTCTTTTTGCGCTGCGCGGCGATATGGTGTGCGGTATTCGCCTGCTGCTGCTGCTGCTGCTTTTGCTGGTCGAAAACGGGACATTCCGCCTTCGGTGTGGCGGCGGCGGTGTGGGTCAGTGAATCGAGCCGCCGTGCCGCACCCTGACCACCGGCACGGCGCGGGCTCAGAGAGAGAGAGAGAGAGAGAGAGAGAGAGAGAGAGAGAGAGAGAGAGAGAGGAGAGGAGTCGACCCTCCCACCCCTCCCTCCCTCCCTCCCCTGCCCGCCCCTCCGGGCCGCCCGGCGTGTGGGCTCCGTTCTCATGGCACATTCATTACCAGGACGTGGCCACATTTATCAAGTATCGCCTCCGAGAGAGACAGACAGAGAGTGACAGAGAGAGAGAGAGAGAGAGAGAGAGAGAGAGAGAGGGCGGGGCGCGTCTCCGAGGAGAGACCCCGTGTGTGTGTGTGTGTGTGTGCGTGTGTGTGTGTGTGTGTGTGAGGGGGTGAGACCAGACTGATAGCTCAATAAGGCCCCCGAATGTGTCTCCATCTGTGACACGCTATGCGGCTGCTGCTTGCTGGACCCTCCCGAAGACGACCTACACTGCTGCCACTGATAGAATCAGCCACTCTCATTTGCACCGGTGTGAGTGTGTGTGTGTGTGTGTGTGTGAGTGTGTGTGTGTGAGTGTGTGTGTGTGTGTGTGTCGTCCCGTCCTTTTCCCTACACATGCGCAAGCCTTCGCGCGCGTGGGAAATAAAAACGTTATCATTGATATGCACACCTGCTTGCCGGCGTGAGCGGCCGCGCGCGGTTCTTTGAAATGCGCGAACGATAGAGAGAGAGAGAGAGAGAGAGAGAGAGAGAGAGAGAGAGAGAGAGAGAGAGAGAGGGTGAAAGAGAGGACAGAAGAAGGACAAGAATAACACGGTCCCTATGCCTTGTCGCATCCGCTTTTGTGTATTTTTCGCCTTTATTCGGGGGCTGGCCGGGCGGCGGCGGCTGCGGCGGATGAAATGCCCTCGTCCTGCTTATTCGGGGTCCTCGTCGAACCTCGCGCGCGTACAAATTCAAGGGGAGTCAATTTATGTTGTCGTTCCTGTCAAACGCACTTCTTCTCGGCGTCCAGGGAGAGGGGAGAAGAAAAATGAACGGAGCAGCGAGAAGTAAAAGGGAGGGGCCGCGCGGAGTGGGTGGGAGGAGGATGGGAGGGCGGCCGGGGCGAGCGAGTGAGTGAGTGAGAGGCGAGGGCTTGCTGCCTTCACGATTTGTCCGGGAACGTCTTTTATAGGGGTTTTCGGTTGCATCCGTCTTTTGTGTGTTTGTCGCAGGGCGGTGACGTAAACTACAATGTTTATAAGGCATCGACGAGAGCCAAGCGCGGTCACAAAGGCGGTGGCAGCACTCCTTCAAATTTTTACGATCCTCCTCCCCCCCCCCCTCCCCTCTGACTTCCCTCGAGCGCTCTCCCGCTCTGGTGGTAGGTTGTTTTATAGATTTGACCGCGTCAAGTTGAAGTAAGTCGAGTCCCTGGAGAGAGTGAGTGAGACAGAGAGACAGAGAGAGAGAGAGAGACAGACAGACAGAGAGAGAGAGAGAGAGAGAGAGAGAGAGAGAGAGAGAGAAGGAGAGGGGGGGGGGCTTTTGCAATAACTGCTCGAAATACGACGTCGCCCAGTGCCGGTCCCGAATGTACGGTACGGATGCGGTATATGCAAAAGGCACCCGCCCAAGTGAATGACAAGGCAGCAGGGGAGTGAGAGAGAGAAAAGGAGGTGCGGGGGACGCGAGGAAGGTGAAAGAGAGAGACAGGGACAGAGACGATAGTCAGCAGCGCGGGATGACCGTCGTCTGTCCTGCGGCTTTTTTACGACCCCATTTTTGATCGTAAAAATTTGGAGTTTAGTTGCGTTTTCTTTCCTTCTTTTTCCTATCATTTGGAGCCGCGGCAGCCGGCGCGGCGGCGGGGCGGCGGCGGGGCGGCGCGGGGACGGGGGAGAATGCGTATGCATATAAGGCCGTGGGTACGTCATAAATTGTTTGACTTGTGCCTGGCCGGCCGCCAAGCGCACCGCACCGCCGGCCAAGGGGCTGCCACACGGGGCCGCCGCCATACGGGGCCGCCCCCCCCCCCCCCCCCCCCCCCCGGACCCTACACCCACCGCGCCGCGCGGGGCCCGGCTGGGGACAGAAAGGGCCCCGAAATGCTGAATGAATTTCGTGTCGCGCTCAATGAAAGTGTCCCCTGCCGACAGCGGACCGGGCCGAACAGGACAGGGCCCCGCGAGTCCTGTCCCATCGGGTGCCCCACTCCGTGCCACTCCGTGCCGGCTGTCGACAACCGTCTGACGCCGGATCACACTTCACTATGACCCCGGCCGCGGCTCAGCCGGTCATCAGAATCAATGCCACTCTCTCTGGCACCCTCTTTTACCTTTTCGTCTTTTTTTTTGTCTGTGGGGAGGACGGTATAATATGCAGGGCTATGCGGTGCCGAATTGAAAGATGGGAAAGGCTTTGCGGCGCGCGGCTCGGTGGAGGCTGCGAGGCCCGGGGAGGGCCCCCGCCTCTCTTCGTATGCCGTCCGCGTGGCGCGGGTGAGAGCGCCGCGGCCATTTGTCACAAGCGAGTCAAGAGCCTCTCGTCTGAGTGACGACAGCGCATGCATCGCCGCGGACCCCCGCGGACCCCCCGCGGACCGGCATGCGCCCCACACCTGCCTCCCCTCCTCCTCCTCCGCGGCCTCCGCGGCCTCCTCCTCCTCCTCCTCCTCCTCCTCCTCCTCCTCCTCCTCCTCCTCCTCCTCCTCCTCCTCCTCCTCCTCCTCATCCTCCTCCACAGCGCGACCCCGGCGGGGCGTGGCCGGGCCCGCGGGGGGTCCCCAACAGGAGTGTTTCACACGGCCCTCCGGCCCTGCGGGGGCCCTCGCCCCGCCGCCGACCCCCCGCGGACCCCCCGCGGACCCGCCGCGGACCCCCCGCCCCGCTGGCGGTCATACATTACGGAGCTTGTTACCAAACCGAATCGCGGCAGCGCGGCGAGCCAAACAGCGCGCCCAACGGCAGCAGAACAAATTTGCTAAAAAGACGTAAATTTTCGCCGGGCGGCGGCGGCGGCGGCGGCGAGGAGGCGAACCTGCGCGGGCGCTACGCCGCCGGGCGCCCTCCGAGTGTGTGCGTGCGTGCGTGCGTGCGCTGCGCTGCGTTGAGCACGGGGCAGCGAGCTCGCAACGAGCCAATTACAAGGGGCATACGGAGCCGATGCTCACGCGCATCCGTGCATGCGGTGTGAATTAAGGTGTATCCGCAGGTGCACGGCGGCCGACGCTGCCCGGCCGGGTCCCCGGGCAGCGGTGTCTGATCGACTGCCCATATGCAGATTAAAAAAAAGAAGTTTTAATCGCGTTAGTTATGAATGTGGAAAATAATGAAAATAATAGATGGGATGCTCCTCGGCCGTGTGAATCCACAATACACCACCAGGTCAACCTGGTCAGATGAGGTGACCGAGGCGGCGCCACCCCGCGCGTGTGTGTGTGTGTGTGTGTGCGTATGTTGTGTTGTGTGCGTGTCTGTGTGCGCGCGCGCCCGGCGGCGTTTTGCGATTCCCCCTTCTGTCCTCTCTCTCTCTCTCTCTCTCTCTCTCTCTCTCTCTCTCTCTCTCTCGCGGGTGCGCGCTCCTCTCTTAGAACTAAGTCGAAACTGGATTTATGAAATATTCATAACCGTCCTGCGGCGGGGCGGCGCGGGGCCGCGGCGGTCTGTCGGCCGCCGGGTCGGCTGGTCGGCTGGTTGGTTGGCTGGTCGGGCTGTCTGGGCCGTCCGTCGTCGTGAAGGTTCCCGGGTCCGCCGCCGCCCGCTGGAGCCCGCTGGAGCCCGCTGGAGCCTACTGGAGCCCACTGGAGCCCACTGGAGCCCACTGGAGCCGGCTGGAGCCCCCCGGGGGCCTGCCGCTGCCCTGCCGCTGCCGGAGGCAGGGCCCGCCGCCCGCCGTATACCGTAGTAATACTATTTGCATGCGAATCCCGCCGTGGCCATTGGTTTCTGCGGGTTTGAGGGGCGTTATAACGCCGTCCCGGTGTACCCGCCACCCGTCCGACCTGTAGGCACTCCTCGCCGTGCGTGCGTGCGTGCGTGCGTGCGTGCGCGTGTGTGTGTGTGTGTGTTTGTTGCACGATCGCCCCGCTGTGTGCTGCTTGCCGACCCGCTGACAAGTGGCATCGAATAGGGACTTTGCGTACGCTCTCCCTCTCTCTCTCTCTCTCTCTCTCTCTCTCTCTCTCCCTCTCTCTCCCCCCTCTCTCTCTCTCTCTCCCTCTCTCTCTCTCTGTCTTTCTCTATCGCATCGCTATGCTCTCCCGCGCGCGCCGGACCCGCCGCCGCCGACGCCGGCCGGACACCCATGGCTCTCCTGCTGGTGAGAAAAAATTACTCCCGGCGGGCCACGCAGAGGAGAAGGGAACGATCGTGGAGGGAAGAGCGGAGAGGAGAGGAGAGGAGCGGAGAGGAGAGGAGAGGAAAGCCCTTCATGAAAAATGGGCGTCGGGCAGCGCGGGTCCGCGGCGGGTCTGTCTTTGTCTCGGACCGCGCGGTAAGACACTGACCAGCGGGCCGCCGAGTACACTCCCAACAAAAACTAAAATTAACGCGAGAAAAATAATAATAATAATAATAATGATGATATATTTATCAGTGTTGCAAAACCACTACGTTTGGTATGCTAGTTTACTTGTATGTACTAGTGCGTAAATCTCTTCCTCCATCACCACCACAGCAAAAAAAAAAAAAACGTTTGTTATACAATAATTATTTTGACGTCGAGTGGACGCGGCCACGACGGGCAGGGCTGTCGTCGCCGAGCCTCCGGGGGGCAGCGTGTCTGCCGAGGGCGGCCATGGCGGCGGCCGCGTGTCCGTGCGCACCTCGCCATTACCATTCCGATTATTCTTATTACTTCCTTTTTTGTCGTTCTCGGGTTGCACCCGCCGCCGGCAGTCAGAAAGAGAGAGAGAGAGAGAGAGAGAGAGAGAGAGAGAGAGAGAGAGAGAGAGAGAGGAGAGAGAGAGGGAGGAGAGAGAGAGAAGAGGGGGGGGACCCCCCAGGCCTCCATCCAGGTGCGGTGCGATGCTATCTCGAGCACAGCTATGGCACCATGGCAGGCGCGCGGCCGGGCATGGCAGAGAGTAGAGTAGTCTGTGCTCGCATCTGATTGGTGGCCGTGGCGTGGCTTGTCGTGGCGTGGCGTAGCCCCCTCGCCAGCCCCGGCCTGTAGCCCCGCCCGCGTCGCATGCGTCACAATACTTCATGTTTTCCATGACGGCTCACGACAGTTTTCCCCGTTCGCCCCCCCCCCCTCCTCGCGCCGCTCTCGCGGGGGGTCGCGTCGGCGGCCTTGTCACCGTCGGCTCTGATTATGGCTTTTCGATACCCACCCCGCATGATGCCCGCGTTGTTCTCGCGTCGTACAATGCGAGGATGTTTGTGAGGTATGAAAAAAGAAAACCTACGCTAACAGCGACAATTCTTGTTTTGTGTTCGGCAGATTCGATGCTGTGCTCGGCGTCCGAGGACGAGGAGGACGACGAGTCGAGCAACGCGGCCACGACCCCCGTCAAACACCACATCATCCACCACCCCGCCCAGGAGACCAACAACAACTCGCTGCACGGGCCGCTGGCGGCCGACACCAAGCCCGGCCACGACGACTCCGAGGACCAAGGTGAGAAAAAATTATATTTATTTTGGTATTCGCGAGAATCGTGGACGGGAGAGGTGAAAAATCGGGATGCGGGTCTTATCTCTAAAAAAAAGAAGAAGAAAAAAAAAAGAAATTAAGAGATTGAAAGAAAAAAATATGAAAAGAAGTGGTGAATGCACGGTGCGGTGGCCGGTGCATCCAGCCATTGGTCTCGGTGAGCGGGGATGCCGCCGCCGCAGTGCACTATAAAGGAGAGCGGGCCAGCGCGCGCCGGTAATAAAATACTAATAGAGAAAGGAAAAAGGAAAAAGTGACGCGCCGCATCGTCCGGGCCTATTTTTCGTTTTTTTTCCCCTGTCCGTATGTGTTGCGCGGATTATGACAGTTCTTTCTGTTTCCACCCCCGCGGTGAGAGTGAGTACGTTATCCCCCCAACGCTCTGCGTTTCGAATCGGTTTGTGACCCCCCCCCCCTCCGCGCCGCCGACCCGCCCGGGGCGGAAAATTCCGCAACTCATCTAAATCACTCAATGGCGACGCGGGCGGAATGCGGGGAGGAGGCGGGGCCTGGCGGGGCCTGGCGGGGCCCGCTGGAGCCGGCTGGAGCCTCCAGGATGACATGTCATTCGCGGCGCGGTCACGCTCACGCCCACCCCCGGCCCCGCTGGAATGTGCCATCGCGGCCCGCGGGCCCGAGCGGGGCGGTGAGCGCGTGTCCCGCCACGTCCCTCCAGCGGCCATGGAGTCCAGCCGCCACTATTGTTCCACCGCCGTGCGAAAACGGCTCCAGCGGGCGACTCCAGACCACTTCCAGCAGCGGGGGCCGCGGCTTGGCTTCTCCGGTTCGGACCTTGGAATTCCTATTCCCCTGGGCACGAGACTCTCTCTAATCACCAAGTGCAGCCCGGACCTCTCCAGTAGGACCCCGTCTCTCTAATCACCCTGGTCGGACCTCCTCCAGCGGGACCTCTCTCTCTCTCTCCTTCTCCAGCAGGGCACGGCCCCTGCAGGACCCCTCCGCGCAGCTTCCAGCCGGCGTGCGTGTCTCCGTCGGCGTGACCAATGGATTGCGCCGGGTGGCGTTGCCGTGGCCGTGGAGTGGGGCGGGGCCGGCGGGGCGGGGCGGGGCGGGGCGGGGCGGGGCGCATCTGTCGGGCTGGACGCGCCGCGCCTCGGGCACCGCGCCGCCACGCCACACACCGTGGAGAAAACCAATTTCTGCACCGTCAGAAAGAATAAGCAGGAAAAAAAATCCCACAAAGAATTAAAAGCAAAAAATTAACATTTAAGAAAAAAATATAGAGAAAAATCTGTGTGCAGTAGTCAAGGTAGAAGCTGTAGCAGACACAGATTTAGAATTATGTGGATCGGCGAGAAGAGGCGCGTGGTTTCGTTTGGGGGCTCTGCGCGGTACCTCAGACCGGATTTTAAGACCCCCCCCCCCCCCCCCCGCGTCCCAACTTGTCGCGCTCCAACGTTACCGTCGCGTCCCGCCGCCGCCTGGAGTCGCCTGGGGGCCGCTGGAGACCACAGAGAGCTCCAGCCAAATCCTTGTGGCCGCGTACAGTAGCTGCCGGCTCACTGCCGCCGTTGAGGCAGGTCCGGGTCTCGGCTCCGCGCCGCGCCGCTCAACGCCTCTCGCGGCTTTTACTGTCAGTCGTACAAAAAACATGTGTTAATATTACAGCTGGTCCTCCTCCTTCTCTTCCCTTCCCCCCTGCCGCCGTGCCGAGGGGCATCAGACCCCACGAGTCCCCCCCCCCCCCTCTCTCTCTCTCTCTCTCTCTCTCTCTCTCTCTCTCTCTCCTCCCGCTTCTCCGCCCCTCCGCGCCGTCCGAGTCGCCAGGTATTACACAGGTTGACATTTACGATCGCGTAAATTGCGCGAGTCGTTTCCGCACACCTCGGAGTGCCGAGCCGCGGAGTGGCCCGGGCCGTCGTCAACGTTCTGGAGTCCCTGCTGGAGTCCCCGCTGGAGGCTGCCGCAGTCCCCGCTGGAGTCTGTGCTGGAGCCCTTCAGCCCTCGGGCAACGCAGGACCCGCGGTCTCCGGTTCTCCCCGGGCCGCGCTTATCTCTCTGCTGCCCTTCACTCACACTTTATCTCTCTCTCTCTCTCTCTCTCTCTCTCTCTCTCTCTCTCTCTCTCTCTCTTTCCCGGAAGGACACGCGGCTGGCTCCTCCATTCAGATGCGCAGGTCGCGGCGCGGCGGGCCCCGGTGCCGCGGGCCGCGGGTCAACAGCGGGGTCAGATAGCCTCGTAAAGCCGAGGCCCCGCGGCCCCGCGGCCAGGTATGGCGGCTGTGTACGCGGATGTGGCCCGCGGCGAGCGCCTGCCGGGTAGGCAGCCGCGGCCGGCGTGCGTGCCGCGCGGCCGGCCTACCCCGGCACCCGCAGGCGCTGGCGGCGCCTCTGTCGCCAGCCGCCGTCCGTATTTATTCCCCGTGTCGCATCCGATTTCGCGGTGTCACCGCGATAGAGTCACTGAACCTGTTCTCGCATTCATAAGCGCCCCCCCCCCCCTAGTCCCCCCTCCGGTGGCGGCGGCGGCGGCGGCCCGGACAGGCAGATGGACCGGGGAGAGGATTGGCCACGCCTATTCTATGTTGTGCGGCCGATCGCCCTGCCCTGCCGGGGCAACATCTCGCCGACCAATATTTTCGAATCCCTACCAGGATGGAGTTGTCTCGCGCGCGTTGCTCACCGTCTTTTTCGGTTCTGCTTCCAGGATCGCTCGACGGGGACCCGGAGACGAGGGACTCGCAGACGGAGAACAAGAGCCCGGACGACGGCAACTCGGGGTCCAAGCGGCGGGGGCCGCGGACCACGATCAAGGCCAAGCAGCTGGACATCCTCAAGACCGCCTTCTCGCAGACGCCAAAGCCCACGAGACACATCCGGGAGCAGCTGGCCAAGGAAACGGGACTGCCCATGAGGGTGATACAGGTGAGACCCCGCCCGCCGCCGAGCGCGTCTGCTTAGCGTGGAGCCCCGCGGGACCGCGTCGTCGACACACGGGTGCCGCCGGGCCGCCGGGCCGCGGCCTTCGGGACGGGGACCTCCTGGCCGCCTCCGGGGTGCCTTCCGGCCCCTTCCGCGAGCAGCAGAAGGACCGGACGCCCCGCTACGGCAGCACGCCGCCGCCGCCGCCGCCGCCGCCGCACTCCCATGGCGCGGCGGCGGCGGCGGCGGCGGCTTCCCTGTGACCCAGAATGAATGAATTATTTGTCGCTCGGACTGTACCCGGCGCTAATTAATGATCAGGTAGATGGATAGATAGGTGCCGACCGCAAGCGGGAGAGAGACCGACCGACCCGAGCAGAATGCCGGGGCAAGAGCGAGAGAGAGAGAGAGAGAGAGAGAGAGAGAGAGAGAGAGAGAGAGAGAGAGAGAGAGGAGGGGGAGGAGGAGGAGGATAACAAAGTAAAAACAACAACGGGAGGGAACATTAACATTAGAAGCGCGCTGTAGCATAACCCAACAAAAGCAAGAGTGCCGGGAGAACAAATTCGTCAAATTTATCTGAGGCTCTGGCAGACAGAAGGGGAGGCCGGAGGGGGTTTAAGCACCGGACAAGGAGGCAGGCCGTGTGGGAGGAGTCCGGGGCAACCGCCGCCACCGCTGCTGCTGTGCACTTCTGGCTCCGAGGGTACCTTCTTGGCGTTGACTGTACGAGACGCTCCGTCTCTCTTTTACGACGGACTGTATCCTTTTCGTTTTCTTGCCGCAGCAACGCGCGAGCGCGCGCGCACACACACACACACCGCGTTTTTACTCCATCTCTGTTTCTCGTACGCCTTTGCTACCTTCTCTCTCTCTCTCTCACCTCCTCCTCTTCACTTCTCTCTCTCTCTCCTGGCTCTCCGTCCTGCCGCCCTTTTTGCATTCCTTCTCGGGCCCTCTCCGCTGCTCCCTTCGTCCTTCTCCGTTCCCCCTTCGCGCCCTTCCCATCCTCCGGGCCCTTCGGGGTCCTTGGGAGTTACGCCTCCGACTTTAATACCCCTCTGCGTCGCCCTTTTCGGTCGCCCCGTCGCCGTGTCGGCCCGCGTCCGTCTTTTTGCCGAGTTGTCCCCCCGGCGGTGCAGCGGCGGCGGGGCACCTGGGAGAGACAGCAGCGGCGGAGTGGAGTCCAACAGCTCTGCAATAAGGGAGTGAGTGCGAGGGGCCGCGTGTTTCGCGTTTATGCAAGGCGGTGCCGAGTGTATCGCTACTTAGTGTCGGGGGTGATGACAGGCGGCGGTGGCGGCCAGGCAGGCAGCCAGCCAGGCAGGCAGGCAGGCAGCCTGGCGGCGGTGGCGGCGGCAACTCCAGGAGCGAGAGCCAGACGTCGATACGGCGCGGTCGTGCGCGGTGACATGTTTATCACGGCCTGCAACAAAGTCTCTCCCCGTCTCTCTCGCACTCACGTGCATGTAAGACAGACGCGGCGGCGGCGGCGGCGGCACTCAAAATGTCCAGAAAGGCGGCAGCAGCGGCGGCAGCGGCGGCCCGGAGAAAACTAAATAAAGAAGCGAAAGGACACGGCAGCGTGTGCGTGTCCGTCCAGCTGTCTGCTGCGGTTGCATCACATCACCACTGGCTGGTGCTGCCGGGTGCCGCCGCCGCCGCCGCCGCCGCCGCCGCCGCCCTGCACAAGCTGGTGGTGTTCCGACCATCTTACACCGATCGCTCTCTCACGGCGCCGCCGCCGCCGCGCCGCTTTGCGTGCTACCGGCTCGTATAGACCAAACACGCTCTCTCACACACCGGCACACACACACACACGTACACACACACACGTACAAGGGGCTGCCGCTCGTTAGCCGTACCTCAGGTGACTCCGGATTGAGACCATATATACGTATACCTACATCTATACATAAATGTAATATGTTTATGGCGTGGCATTCGTGAACTGCCGTGGGAAACG
This sequence comes from Megalurothrips usitatus, assembly GCA_026979955.1. Lineage (NCBI taxonomy): Eukaryota > Metazoa > Arthropoda > Insecta > Thysanoptera > Thripidae > Megalurothrips > Megalurothrips usitatus. The sequence goes on along the minus strand of CM049600.1, from coordinate 1,527,214 downwards.
CGAAAAATAAATGAATGCTTAGACCGGCGGCGCTGCGGTGTTCTACAGCAGGTGGGAGGTGATGGTAGTGGTGGTACCCGCACACATTCGTGTGTATGTGCGGATAGATGTATGGGTGTATCGATGTCGAGAAGAGCAAGAGAAAGAGAGAGAGAGACAGAGAGAGAATGTGAGAGAAAGGGAGGGAGGAGGAGGGAGAGAGAGAGAGGCCAGATACCGTCCGCTCCTGCTCCGTTGGTCGTGACAAATGCGGATGCCGCGGCGTCGGCAGCGGGGCGCCAACAAACACAAAACCGCGACAAATGGCGTGCACCCCCCCCCCCCCTCTCTCTCTTTTCTTTGGAGCGCCTTCGCCGCCGCCGCGCCGCCGCTCCGCGGTGCCGCTGTGCTCGCCTCCCAACGCCAAAAGGAACAAGCACAGGTCGTGCTCACGACCCGGCCCAGCCCCGCCCCGCCCCGCCCCGCCGGCGCAGCAGATTCTACGCCGTGGCCCGAGTACCGACGTTTCCAGCCTGACGTATGCTGCGGCAACACAAGTCAAAATTCTTACTATTTTTTTTTAAATGACGAGCAATAGCGAAAATCTCCAGCAGCCACAAAGTTCAGGACCTTTCAGTGGAGTTCTTCATGACCGTCATGGCATGGCGTGCCGGGCTGCCGCACTCGGCGCTCTTCGGCGGCTCATGGCGGCGGCGGCGGCGGCCGGTCTGCCATGAAGTGCAGCGGCGCGCTGCTGGTGGGGTGGGGGAAGGCGGCGCAGGGCAGGGCAGGGCCCCGGGGGCCATGTCTGGGCTCGGCAACAAAAACACTGGCAGATAAGGCGGTGCACTCGACTCGGGGGGCGCCACAGCCATCACTATTCATGGAGGTGTTGTCACTTGGCATGCCGGTTCCTAAGCCGCCCTCTGGCTGCACTTCCTGCACTTCCCCCTGTCTCTCTCTCTCTCTCTCTCTCTCTGACTCTCTCTCTCCCCCTCTCTCGCTGCTTTCTTATGCGCCCCTCTGAAGTGGGAGGAAAAGTAATAAAATAAGCGTCGTGGCAAGACCTCCATTTTGTGTGTGTGTGTGTGTGTGTGTGTGTGTGTGTGGTGCGGCGGCGGCGCTGTTGCTGCCGTGGGCGCGCTCTAGCCGAGGTGTCCGCCGGCCACGCCCGCCCCGCCCCGCCTGGCCACGCCCCACTCACCTTGTGTGCGCCCGTACGTGTCTGACTGCATGTCCGAGTGAATGACAGACCTCGCCCCCCCCCCCCCCGGCCTTCCCCCCTCCTCCCCCGACTCGCTTTATCTGACCAGGTGATCTTGTTCTGGCCGCGCGCCGCGCGTCCTTCCCCTCCCGTGGCCTAGCTTCCAGCGGAGGGCCGTCCATCCCGGTCACGTCCGCTCCAGCCCGGCTCCAGCCCGGCTCCAGCGCCCGGCTCCAGCGCAGCATCCCGCCCCCCGAAAATGCGGGATAAAATGTCGGATGAAACGGTCGCGATAAGAGATCTTTATATAATCATCATTACGTCGCGGCGGGGTTAACAAGAATCCATGTGCATTATCGGACTCCAGAGGCGTTCCAGCGGCTCTCCAGCGGCTCTCCAGAGTGTCCCACGTACCCATACGTACCGTACATCCAGGAGCCCGCGGGTGCGGTGGCGGGGCGGGGCGGCCGGAGCCGGGCCGGGTGCCCCTTTGCGGTGTACGGGCACCCGGTGGGCACCCGGTGGGCACCCGGTGGGCACCCGGTAGGCACCCGGTGCCCGCGGCACGATGTCTGCGGTTCGCCTAGAGAGAAGCCGCAGCGGGGAACCGCACGACTAGGCGCTGCTGCTTGCACACGGCCCCCGACGGGGCCTCCCGGCCTCCCCCTCCCCGAGGCCCCCGCAGAGGCCCCCGCCGGGGCCCGCCCGGAGACCGCTGGAGTCTCCAAGGGCAGCGACGACGCTACGCCGCCGGCCAGCAAGCGTGTGCACCACCGCGAGGACTCGCTCGGAAACCGCCTCCAAACGTGCGCCCGCGTGCGTTCTATATCTAACAAAAAAAACACGCCACCTCTGGATGTGCTCCGGATCGCCCGCCATAGCTCCCGCTGCCCCCCCGCGCGGGGTCCTTTGCTGTGTATAAAAATTAAAACGAAATATATGTGGACCAAGCAGGAGAGGCAGGGGTGGGGGGCAGAACAGGTCGCTGACTGTGGCAGCGGCGGCGGGCCGCGCCGTCACGCGCGGATACGCGGAGCCACGCGGCGCGAACTCGGCGGCCGCGAGGCGTGAGGCGTACGCTGTGGTCATAGTTCGAGACGTGACCGCACCGCCGCCGCCGCGTGCGTTGTCAAAAAAAAAATGCGAATTGATGAAAAAAATAAAGAAACACAGGTTGGGGGTGTCCTATTATTGGTGTGTGTGTACGTCAGCTGCGTGTGTGTGTGCATGAGGTTGTGTAACGCGTTGTTCGAAGGCCCTGGGCCTCTTCCATTGAGAAGGCGTGAAATGCAGTACTTCACTCTCTTTCTCTCTCTCTCACACACACTCTCTCTCTCCCTCTCTCCTGGACAGCCCCGCGCCACTGCTGTAGCTTATGCGCGCAAGCTGTGAATGGCCGGCCGTTGTATTTTAAGGCCCCGTTGCTGTAAATAAGCCCGGACGCATGCGCCCCCCCCTCTCCTGGCCCCGCCTGGCCCCGCCCCTCCCTGGCTGCCTTTTGTCTCTCTCTCTCTCTCTCTCTCTCTCTCTCTCTCTCTCTCTCTCTCTCTCTCTCTCTCTCTCTCTCCCGCGTTGCCCAGCCGGCGGCGCGTATACCTCTCTCCGAATGTGTGGAAGATTGACGCTCATGAATCGAAATCTTCCGCTTCCCGCGGACTGCGGCTGGAAGGACTTGCAGGAGCGGGGCTCGGAGGAGGCGATGGGGATTAGATTTTTTGGGAGGGTTCGTACAGCTCATTTGAGCCGGCGAACCCGTCTGCGAGTTTTGTAATCTACATTGTAGATCTGGGGTCGTCGGGCCGGGCTGGCCGGGGGGGGCCGGGGGGCCGGGAGGTGTTTTAGATTCTCAGCAGTAAGTGTAGCGCGTCGCGGTCTGTCGCGTGGCGGGGCGTCGCGTGGCGGGGCGTGGCGGGGCGTGGCGGGGCGTGGCGGAGTGTGTGGTTTGCGAGGGGGTCCTCCTCCTCCACCGCGTTCCATCGCTGTGTCGCGCTCCGTCGCACTCCTGCGTCTCCACACTTCGTCTTCCCCTCCCTCCCTCCCTCCCTCCCTCCCTCCCTCCCTCTCTCCCTCTCTCCCTCCCTCCCTCCCTCCCTCCCTCTCTCCCTCCCATCCCAGGCCGCTCTCGCGCCGTGCGCTGCGACTCTTCTTCCTGTTGTGTTCCTGTGCCCCCCACCCCTTTCGTCTGTCTCTCTCCCTCTCAGACCCCGACTTTGCACTTGAGCGAATCTCTGCCCCTCTCACTCTACTCTCGCCCCCCAAGCCCAGCATGGCGTGAACACAACACCAACCAGGCGCGTCTCCACTGCCGAGACTTTCTGCCGTGTGGCGGCCCGCAGCAGCGCAGGCCGCGCCGCTCTTCTCAAAACCGCTTACGCACTTATTTTATCAATTACCCGCGCCGCCGCCGCTGCATGTGACGCTGTCGTCATGTGTCGCGCGTTTTTTGTTTTGTTCCTATTTTTTTTTTGTGTGCGTGGCGCCAGTGGGTGGGAGTGGCTGGCTGGCTGGGTGGCTGGTTTTACTGGCGCCGTTTCCCGACGACACTGAAGGCTCGAGGCGAGGCGTGGCGAGGCGTGCGAACCCGGAAACGTTTAAATTCGCTGCGTCCGTGGTCGCTGGTGGGCCCGCGGCCGCCTTGTGGCCGCCTCGTGGCCGCCCGCCGCAGCGCAGCCGGAGTGTCCTCCCCCGCCAGACAAAACGGAAATGTTTCTTTCTCTTTCCTTCTTTTTCCCCCGTCGTCCCATACCCTTGCTGCGTGCGAATGCAAGACGCGCATCCGTACAAAAATTTTCTTTTCAAGTTTTTTTTTCCCCGTTAAATGCCTCCGGAAAGTCCAATTAGCATGGCGCTTCCGCTGTCGGCGACGCACGTCTGCGAGCGCCCCCCCCCCCCCCCCCCCCCCCCCCCCCCCGGCGCCACGCAGGGGTCAACGTGTCGGGCCATTCATTAGGAACGGGGAGTGATGCATCTGCTGTGTAAATAAAAACAGATTGGCTGGCCGTCGCTCGGGCTGTCGCCGCACACCGCGCGGGGCCCCCCCTCACCCCCCCCCCCTTCCGAGGGCCCCGAGACGACTAATGACTCACGTCACCGCAGCCGGGGCCCCCGCAACCCCACGACCTAGACCACACCGCGCCAGGAGCAGGGGCCCGGCGGCGCCGGCGCCTCTACATGCCCGTGTCGTTTTCACGCGCATCCCTGCATGCGTGCCGCCCCGCCCACGTGTGCGTGGGATCAGCAGGAGTGGTAAAGGGGTTCGAGCCCCGCGGACCCCCCGCAACGCCGGGAGAGGCGCCGGCTGCGCTTACTCCTCATTTACGCTGGGTAAACTGCACGGGCGCGCGCCTCCCCCGGCACGGCTCAGGTGTTTGCTGCGCGCATACACACACTCGCACACTACATACCCTCTCTCTCTCTCGCACACACTCACAAGGGTTGACGCTACCGTCGTCAACAAGACGGACGCACAGCGCTCTCTCTCTCTCTCTCTCGTTCGCAGCGAACGACGCGACGCGACTTGTGTGTGTGTGTGTGTGTGTGTGTGTGTGTGTGTGTGACGTGGAGTAGAGAGGAGACCGCTTTGAAGAAGCGCGTCTGGATTCCTCTGATATTAATTGAAAGGGCCGGGCAGGAGCCGTCCCCGCGGACTCCAGCGGGCCCTAGAGAGCCTCACCGTCTCTCCAGCGTCTCTCCAGCGGCCCCCGGCCGTGCCGCCGCCCGTCTTGTTGCTCTCCGCTTTTTGCCGGCATCAGTCGTGCCTCGAAGACATCCCATCCCATTGCCGCCTCCCGGAGTTACGCCCGTAACCACGTCAAGTGCGGCGTGCTGGAGGGGGGAAAAAAACTCCGGGAGGCGCGGCGGCCCGGAGGCGGCGGCCGACACCCCGGACACCGGCACCCTCTCCCCCTGACCGCTCTTGCGCTCTCTCTCTGTCTGTTGCACACTCATCCCTGACCGCGCGGTTCCTCTCTCTCTCTGTCGCAGGTGTGGTTCCAGAACAAGCGCAGCAAGGAGCGGCGCCTCAAGCAGCTCACCTCCATGGGCCGCGGCCCCTTCTACGGCGGCTCCCGCAAGATGCGCGGCTTCCCGATGAACCTCAGCCCCGGCGGCCTGGACGACGGCCCGCCCGGCTTCCCGTACTTCGCCACCGCCGACGGCAAGTTCGAGTTCGGCTACGGCGGCCCGCCGCCCTTCCACCACGACTTCTTCCCCCCGCACCACCCGCACCACGGGCCGCCCCAGCAGGGCCTGCCCTTCCCGCAAGGTGAGTATCTGCAACGGCTGGTCTGCGGGCCTCAGCCGCCGGCAAGCAGCAAGGCACTGACGAACGTCTTCCCGCGCAGGTCCCATGGACCCCGGCCCCATGCCCATGGGAGGCGACTTCCCCGGCATGCCCGGCGAACCCCCGCCGGGTTTCATGCCGCAGCCGCCGCCCTCCAACGACCCGCAGCTCCTGTCGCAGCGGGCGAGCCCCGAGTTCATCACATCACAAGGTACTGACGCGCGCTGTGCGCGGCCGGCCGTGGCGCCCGGATCTGCTTGTCGGCGGCGGCGTCCTGGTGACGGGACGGACTAACACCCGTGTTCTTCTTCTGTCTCGCCAGGGGGGAACTCGTTTTCGGAGCAGCCGCCTATGCAGAACGAAGGCCTGGTGTGGTGATGAAGTGCAATCGCACGGACACTAAGTGCACAGTGATTTTATATATATAGATAAGTGATAGGCGCGCGTCGGACACTGCGAGACGCGCCGCCGTTCCCCGCGAGTGGACGCTGCGGTCCCGCCGGATCGTCCGGACCACATCGGAGGCTGGTGCAGCCTTGTGGAGCCCTGTGGAGCCCTGCAGCCGAGCCCTCCGGCCCAGCGCTGCTGTCCTGCGGCTGTCCGGAGTTCTGCCCTGTGGCCCTGCCCTGTGGCCCTGCCCTGTGGTCCCTTTGGGAGCAAGCCCTTTTGCTCTAACTGTGATACGCCACCATCGCGCCCTTGTGTCGGAAAGGAACAAACTGTTGATATGTCTTCATTTTTTTTTTGTGCCCCAAACTGTTATGACTCTCATTTTTTTTCGCTGTTGCTGTTCTTTTGTTCCTTCTGAGGTTTTTTCTTGTTATCATTATTACTTGCCTTTATTTGTTCTCTCTCGGGTTCGGACTGAGAAATCTATTGTTATAAGGTACTTTTGCTAACTCTTCATTGCGATTCACGGTTCGTAAGATCAACATATTTTGCATGAAATTGGTTGTAAATTTGATCCTCAGGGTTTTGTATTACTTAAGTATTATTGCCGCCTTGTTTCCAACTACTTACCCCTCGAGATCGATGATTGAATAAGCTGCCATTGCTTTTACGATGTTATCGAAGAATACGTATTGAAAGAATGCGTTTCAAACGCTATGTGTCACGATTTCTTGATGTGTTATTTTTCTTCGCAAATAGCAATTCGTAACATCGTGCGCTTGGCGGTTCTACCGCATGAAGGCACAAACGACAACGTTCCCAAAAATTTTAATTTCAAAATCGTACTGTAAGGATTGTCAACAGTGCTTCTCACGTCTAGAGCTTGCCTTGCCGACAGGCGTCGAGTGAGCGGTCCCCAAAATCGACTCATTGTTTTCTCCCAGTTCCTTGCCGGAAGTTTTTGAATCGTGTTCAAGATTAAAAAGAATTGTTTTATGGTGCTAATAACACATCGTTTTTATTATTTATTTAAAGTTACCGATTGATTTGTTTCTGCGGCCTGCTCATTGGTCTTTTTTTCCTCACATTTGTCTTGCAAACCATAAAACTTCGCTCAATTCTCTCATATTTGCCCAGCAACCTGCATGCTAATCTAAAAAGTTTCCTTGTCATATACGTAACGATCGCTGCGACATTCTGAGTTGTCATTGTTTCGGTTTTCTCTCTATGCCTCTCCATGCAATACTTTACACATTTGTCTTTAGGAGACAAAGTTGGTGTAAAACAAAGGATGTTATTATTTAACCTTCTTATGTACAAAGCAGCACGCGGCGGTGACGTACTTTCCACGCCAACACCTTTGTACATAATAATTCGTAAATATAAATATATATATGTAATCTATGAGAGAATTTTTCCTTTTGTAAATAGGCACATGGAATAGTATGTTTTTACTGACGTGAGTAATTTTAGGCCGCCATGCACATCCTTTTGAGAGGGATAGAGAGAAAGCGAACTCAACAAGGATTCGCTCGCCGAATAATTCTCTTGAACAGCAATAATTGTGTGCTGTTTTGAGCTTAAGAATGGTTCATCAGTGCATCGAATGTTAGATAAAGTAGAGCACTCTGGGATATTGGTCTCTATTGTATAGTTATCATCCCTGACAAACATTGTAATTATCAAAGCTTGAAAAATGTGATAAAACTTACAAGGAAGCAATCAAAGGTCTAGGTTATTCTGATTGTTACAAGATTGTGCCGTACTGTTGTGCTAAAGTATGAGATTGGTGGGTTTCGGCCCGGGGTGTTTGTCCCTTTACATCCCTACACGAGGAAAAAATATACCATATTTGAGACAAATCTAACCAGCGTCTTCGTCTGATTCCTTTACCAACCCTTTCCCTCCCGCGAATGTCCTTCAATACGATCCGGACGCTTCAAACGAAAAAAAACCAACACACACACACACACACACACACAGGAAAAAAATATCTGAAAAAAAGAGGGATCACAAACACGAGATTCTGTTGCTCCGATTGGCGGGGCGTGGGGGGAAGGCGATCTCGGCACGGCCTTGTGTAGTCCACCGCGACATCCGCCAAGAGATGCGTCCAAAGTCATCTCTGGGTGCGTCGGATCGATTTCAAATTGATGGCGCGCCGATTGGCTCCGCCGCCACACTTTTAACGCGTCACGGCGAGGCAGCAGCAGCAGCAGCAGCAGCACTGTGGACACGTGACTCGAGGCGCCGCGCGCGCGCGGAGGGACAAAAACAACAGGAGCAGACGACGCATCAATCAACACCGCCGCCGGCGCCGCCGCCACCGCCTTCCAGTATAAAACTCGACGGAGCGGACAACGCGTGCGCTTCTCGGAAATCGGAGGGTGATTGTTGGCAGGCGGTGGCGGGCCGCTCACGGCACGCTGCGGCCCGTGTGAACCTCCGCACCGGCTCACATACGCAGCGCGTGGGGGACATCGACCTGTTCTGTTTACCCCGACCGACACGAAACACGAGCGGGGCACGAGCAGCCCCGAACACACGACCAGGCGGTGTGAGGAACGGCGTTTGGCAATTTTGGGGCAATCAGAATCATAGTTCTTCTCTCTCTCTCTGGGTCGCTGGTTTGCTGCTTCTGCTGCTGTTGCCGTTCCGCGGGTGACGTAGAGGACCTCTCCGGCGAGCGTCATAATCAGACATATTTAACCAGACGAGCCCCCCCTCTGCCCCCTGGAAGAGGCCCGGTACGGCGGCGGGGAGCCGAGGCGCCCCGCAAGCAGCGCGCGGAGGTGGTGGCGTCTTTGTGATTGATGATGGTCTTCTCGGAGAGATGACTCGGAGGCTGCCAGCCCCCCCCCCTCCCTCCCCTGCCTCCCTTCACACCTGCCACACCGGCCTATCCGCCCCTGACGGCTCCCCCCCGCGTTTTCTTTTGGTCTGGAAAGGACGTAAGGCCGGGCGCGCCCTGCCGATCGCAAGCGCGCCGCCCGACGGTGCTTTTGACTTTGCGGTCGGAGGCAGGCCGCTGCAAAAACGGATCGTTTGGCGTTATTCACCCTCCGCGCCCTTCCGGCTGGAGCCCGCTGGAGCCCGCTGGAGCCAGCTGGAGCCCCCGCTGGAGCACCCAACCGCGCGGCGGCCCTTTTGTCTTCTTGCATACTGCCGCCGCTGGCTCTGGGTGCTACTGCTGCTGCTGCTGTTGTGGGCTTCTCTTGCTCCAGATTCGATAAAAGAACGGAGCAGCGAGAGACAAATGAATGAAAGAAAACGCCAGAGTCACGTGGGAATCGGCGGATACGAGGCACGGTGGGAGCCCGAAACTTCCGCTGTGCTTACATATTTCTGGATTGGTTTTCTTGTTTCGCTCTGCGAAATGTTGAAACATTCGAAAATGAAAAGTCGCGAATTAAGCACACGTACAGTCGGAGTAAAACTTGTCTTTTCTTTGGAACGTTGCTAGGGTTGGCGCTAAAGAAGCCCGCAACGACAAAAAAAAAAAAACCGAATCTATCCAAACCGTAGAGCTTTGATCCGAGTCACACGCCTCTCTTTTTAACAAATTCCTTCACGACGTGGGCATTGGTCCAGCGAGACTCACGACCACCGCAAGACAGCGGGCTGGGCAAGGCCTATCTGCCGCCGCCGCCGCCGCCGCCGCCGCCGCCGCCGCCGCCGCCGCCGCCACCGCTGCCGCCGCCGCCGCCGCCACACCGCCGACCGGTCGGCCGCTGGCCAAAGAAACATGGCTGTCGGTCCCGCCCCTTCGCTGCGCGCGCGCGCTTTTATATACTTCTCATAAATTCATAAACCATTATTCGAAAGAGAAGTATTCGAATGAGCGGAGCGGGCATATTTTCGGGGCGGGCCCCTGGCCGGCCCGGCGGCCCGTTGCTGCAGCCGGGGTGCTGCTGCTTCTGCCGTGTCTGCTTCGTTACGATTTTAAGCAGAGGTGCTTCTAATCGGGGGGGAACACTTGGGTGTTTAAAAATTAGTTTTCTATCTTTCCCAGGTATAATTGTTTTTTGACTTCTGTGTTCTGTCACAACATGTCACGAAAAAAATCTTGAACAAAATTAAAGAGTAGATTTTCCATACAGTGACAAAAAATTATTTCTACAGCGTCGTAATGCAGCAGTCCCACCTGGAAAAAAAAATTGGAAATAAAACACAGAGTGTTACGGCTCATGAGAAAAATAAAATAAATTTTAAAAGAACCTTGTGACAAAGGGCTGAAAAGGAATACGGAGTATAGAGTGTGGTGCACCGCAGCTGCTGGTGCGCGTGCTGCGCTAGCGTGGCTCGCAGGCATGATGGCGTCGCGGCGTCATGGCGTTGGCACTTGTGCGGCGGCGTGGGGCTGCCATTAAAGGTGTTTATAGTGCTGCCGAGTCAGACGGAGCGGTGCCCGGCCGGCCGCGTGGCTCGGCCCGCACGGCTCGGACACGCCCGGCCCCTGCACCGACGCAGCCCATGGCAGCCCATGGCAGGGCAGCCCGCCAACTCGTGAGAAGTTACGCCCCCCGAGTCGGCGGCCGGCACACCTACTCGCTCCCGGTGCAGCGAACCGCCTGCCCGCCTGCCCGGGCCCGCTGCCGGCCACCGTACACACCCACAAATATGTGAAATGGGGGAGAAGAAAAAAAAATGTTTTCATTGACTGTAGGGCAATCACGACCTCTTGGTTGCGGGCACCGAGAACAGAAGCTGTGAGATAGAAGGCAGTTTGGCGTCGTTATAGTGCTGCAGAGCGCTGTCAGCTGGTGTCAGCTGGGTACGACGTCAGCTGTTGTCAGCTCGGTATGGCAGCTGTTGTCAGCTGCTGTCAGCTGGTGTGCCGTCGACACAGCTGGCTCACTGACCTTCTCCGCGGACACCCCCGCCAGCACCTGACAGCCTCCCCAGCAGCAACAACAACAACAATCATGTGCCGGGTGGTCTTCGGCCCACAATAGGCGCAACAGTAACACACACTTGCTGCACCCCCCGCCGGCTGCGCTGCCGGCCCCTCCCTTCTGCTACAGTCGAGTCGGCGTTAACCGGAGACAACGCAGGCGGCCGCGGCCGCGTCCCAGCGTCCCCCACGCCGACTGTAGGCGCCCCCCCCCCCCCCCTCCGTTTCCACCCGCAATCAGACCGCGGGCGCCCCATTCGACTTGACTTGGTACCGCTGCCGCTGGGGGGCAAGATTGGAAATAGATTGGGGCGGCGCGCACATGCACGCACACAGTACACCCACACACACGCACACATACACACACACATACACACACATACACACACACATACACACGCGACCCGCGCCGCCGCCTCCCTTCCCCGGCGGATGAGTTGTCGAGGGGAGGAGCAAAGGGAGGCTGCCATAGCAGCCAAGGGTGGAAACGAGTTGTACACCCCCCGAGGAGCTCAAGTACATAAAGATCAAGCCCCCGCCCGCCGACGGCGCCGTGTGGGCCTGCGCGCACTATTCGCACACGCACGCTCACACACACACACACATGCAGTCTCCCTCCCTCTTGAGTTACAGAGCCGTTCGGTAAAAAACACCCTGGGGCGTAAAAGAGACGAGGTTTTGTTTGAGAAGCAAGTATGTGTGTGTGTGTGTGTGCGGGCGCGCGCGACCGCACCACCCCACACCGGCAGCCCAGAGGGTGGAATTCCCTTTACCTCTCCAAAACAGATTGCAGGGGAGAGAGAGAGAGAGAGAGAATGAAGAGAGAGAGAGAGAGAGAGAGAGAGAGAGAGAGAGAGCAATAGACAGGGAAGGGGGATTTTTTTATTTTTTTAAGCGCAGAACCCGCGATTTGGCGTGGTTTTCTCTTGCGGCTTGCTGGTGCCGCGCTATCGCGTAGCGGGAGCATGTTATATTGGGATTTAAATTTTAATCCCGCGGTATGTGATGTGCTATCAGACCACGGGCGTGTGTGTTTAAAGGGGGGGGGGGAGAGAGAGAGAGAGAGAGAGAGAGAGAGAGAGAGAGAGTGGCGGGACGCACCATTTGACCGCACCGCAGTCCTGTAAAGTGCGAGAGAGCACTACTCGCACTCATCAAAAACAAAAAGTATTGTCACATGGTATTGGGTGAGTAAACACGACCGGGATGACACCTCGCGGTGCGTGAAATACTCCGCGGCCGGAGCGGCCCCCGCCGATGACGCGGTGGTGTCGGGGGGTGCAACCCGAGCCGCTGTGTGCACACAAGTCCGCCCGCGCGGTAATGCGATCGCGGTCCCGAATCGCGTTCGCGGACGACAGCAACGGGGTCCGCGGGGTCCGAGTTGAGGGTGCGGAGGGGTGTCTGCCCTGTTGTCATTAGCTGTCCGATCGCATTGACTCGGGTGCCAGTCAGAGAGGCGGCGGATAGATATAGGCACTGCTATTGGGGGGCGTTGGTAAGCCGAGTACGTAAGACTGTGGGCACACCGTCAGAGAGAGAGAGAGAGAGAGAGAGAGAGGGAGCAAACACGTCAGGCGAGGCGGGATAGGGAAGCCATCGCGGAGAGAGAGAGGAAAAAATCCAAAAGGGAAACAAGCTAGCGGCGCGGCCTTCTTAATTCTCATGACAAATTCAGCAGTCGGCAAGCGCGGCCTGGAGAGAGAGAGAGAGAGACAGGGGGGGGGGGAGAGTTCGCGGGGGGTCGCCGGGGAGGGAGGGAGAAAGGGGGGGGGGGGACTCGGCGCTGTGCAAATCGTAAGTGTGTTGCGTGCTGTGTGTGTGTTGCGGCAGGCGGTGCGCCGCTTGTGCAGCAGAAGGGTGCCGACACAGGCGGGGGCCGCCCCGCCGAGCTCGTCACAGCGTGAGGTCCGCGTCGTACCGGGTCCACCCTCCCCCTCCCCCTCCTCCAGCTCCCTCCCCGCCCTCCACGCCCCGCCCTGCCGGCGTGGCCGGCTTACAGTAGTACGAGCATTATTTGCAGTGCCTTCGCTTCTTCGTGTTTCAGACGTAAATTTTTTTTCCAGGTAGGCTACAAGTTATGAATTGTACATAACTCAAAATTATGTCGTTTGAGTTGAGAAGACGAAAGATTCAAAACAGCGAAGCTCCGTGGGCCGCGTTCCACGCGGAAGTGTGCGCGGACCGCGGGCGCTTCGGTCGCCGTGTCCTTTCACGATTTTCGCTCGCGGAGGTGGAAAATCGCCCACGGTGAGGCCTCTACTGTATCAAAGGCATCCCGGCGGGATCCCCCCCTCTTTCTCTCTCTCTCTCTCTCTCTCTCTCTCTCTCTCTCTCTCTCACTCTCTCTCCTCCCCCCTCTTCCTCCACGCCTCCTCCTGGAAGGCCTCGTTTCTGGTCCCAGCAGGTCGCGCGGCAGGTCGCGCTCGCGTGGCTGTTCCCGTGGTGCCGCTGGCCTGGACTGTGAGCGGCGGGGCGGTCTGCGGGGGGTCCCGGGGGGTCTGCGGGGGGTCCCGGGCGGTCTGCGGGGGGTCCCGGGGGGTCCCCAGTCACACCACGCCGACCTGTCACCGGCAGACGTGGGCGCGGGACTCGGCGGCGGCGGCGGCGGCGAGCTGTCGCTGTCCCCTCCGCGTTCTTTCCCCGCCACGCCCCCACCTGCCACCGCTGTCGCTGCCGCCGCCGGCCGGCCGAAACCGAAATGGTGGGAAAAGGAGGGCGCAGAACGGCAGAGCAAAACGGAACCGAATTAGCGACAGGGACGGGAAGAGCGCGGAAACTATATTTGCGTGAATCGATGAATGTATTTCAGCGTTCGGTCGTGTTTCGCAGTGCGTGTGTAAAAGCTAACGGGAGAGTATGAGAGAGATAGACTGAGAGAAGGACAGGGTGAGAGAGAGAGGAGAATGAGGGAAGGACAAGGAGAGAGAGAGAAGACTGAGGTAGAGAGGGACAGAGAGATAGAAAGAGAAGACTGAGAGGGAACCGCATGGGCGGTGTGTGGAGCAGACGGGTCGGGGACGCGGAGGGGGGGGGGGGGGGGACTGTGCCGTCATATCGGAAAGGTATGGAAACATGACAGATGGAGAGCGCGGACCGGGCCACACGCTGGCCGCCCCCGGCCCGCCCCCGGCCCGCCCCCGGCCCGCCCCCGGCCCCGCCCCCGGCCCCGCCCCCGGGTCCGCGGGGCGGGGAGGTGTTGCCCCCCGGGGTTGTTACAGCAGTTGGGGTGGAAATGGGACAGTTTTCCGAAGGGGATGATCACCTACCGCTCCCCTCCTCTCTCTCTCTCTCTCTCTCTCTCTCTCTCTCTCTCTCTCTCACGTGTATCTTAGTACATTGTATGTACGTACAAGGCGGACACTGTCACAAGGCCCGCCGGGCAGTTCTTCAGAAATAAGAATCGAGTAGATAGTGTCGAAACTGCAACGCTAAAGTGTAAGGAAGACTGCGGGGCGTTGGGTCGGAAGGGCTCGCCCCACCTCTGCCGTCCCTGCAACACCCCCACACACCGACACCCCCTCCCCCATACCGTAGCACTTGGTGTATATAAAGTACAACTTCGGGGTTACTTCATTAGCAATTATGCTTTGTAGGGCAATTTGTGTGCACAATGGGTATAAGTCGGCTCGTGCCGCACACGCGCGCGTGTGTGTGTGTGTGTGTGTGTGTGTGTGTGTGTGTGTGGATCCCCGCCACGCGCCACGCCCCCGCTGTGCGTCTTGCCGTGTTCGAGGGGTGAGAGGAGTGCAGCAGCAGGGGCCGGGAATTTTTTTTCTCCTTATACATATTATTTTTTTTCATATATTTTATTTTACGGAGGGCAATTGTGTGTGCGTGTGTGTGAGAGAGATGAGAGCGAGAGAGAGAGAGAGAGAGAGAGACATCGACAGGGGAGTATGGGTGGCGGAGGGAGGGGTGTGGCGGGACAGGCCGTGGCCGCGGGGGTGCGCCAAGCGTTTTCTGTGTTCGCCGCTGGCCGCGTGTGATTACGAGTGTGCCAGGGCTTTTATTATTGGCCATTAGGTGACCGACCGGGGCGGGTGCTGCTCTTGCAGGGCTACACACATATACGCAATTTCGCGTCCACGACGGAACCGCGAGTAGGGGAACGGCAAGCATCGGAGGCGGCTAATTCAGAGGGAATTCATTGTTTGTCTTAACCACCACGTGTGACAAGTGCTGGGTCATTATTGGGTTAGAGTCGGGGGGCCCGCGAGGGGCGGGGACGACCGACTCTCCCCTCCTCTCTCTCTCTCTCTCTCTCTCTCGCTCCCTCTCTCTCTCAGCCGAAGGGGCAGCACCGCATCGGCTCGGCCACGCAGGGCAGAAAGGCGACGATGGCGGCAAAAACGGCCGGGCCGGGCGGGCCGAGCTTGCTGCGAGAGCGAGGGAGAGCGGCCGACGCGAGGCTAGGAGTGCGAAACAAATGACAAATGCCTTCCGTTTGTCAGTCTGTGGCCCGCGAGCACATCGGACCTGAGGACACACCGTAGATGTCCGCGAACTGGGGGTGTGGGGGTGTGGAGGGGAGAGGGGGGGTCTGAAAGAGAAAGGCGAGCGGTGGGGGTGGGACGGCAGGGAGCGGGGGGAGGGGGGCGCTCGTGCATGCTTATCTAGATGGCCGTGGGCGGTTCGTGTCGCCCAGCACTAAATCACGGCAAAAATAAAAATATATACACGAAGAAGAAAAAAAAACAGAGCGGAGGAAAACAAAAAACTTGCGCAAAATGCAAACACGAATACGGAGACGTAAGGAGTTGGACCGGTGCATGTGTGTTGGGGGGGGGGGGGGGGGGGGGGGGGGCTTTTCGAACGGGGAGTGCGCAGGGATCCAAGGCTCGGGTTACGTCGGGGCCGCGTAACGACCGTTAACCTCCGAGTTAACCTCCGCCTAATTCGGGTGGCTTATTTTTCCGCGATAAACGGTGATTTAGTGTTTGTCGCGGCCCGTGTGTGTGTGCGGGTAAGACCCGAGCGTCGTTGGAAGAAACCGCCACGTTTTAAGATTAAACCACCGCGGGCTACGCGGCGCTGCGGGGGGTAAATTTTGATTTAAACGGCCCGCGCGCCCGCGGGAGATGACGTGAATCCGAATCTGAAACCGCAGGCGCATGCGCGTGGCGCAGCGGATCACCGCCCGGATCTCTGCCCGTTAATTGTATTAATACGCATCTCGTTAGGGCCGTCGCTGACGTGACGAAGATGGACGAGGCCGAGGCGAGGCCTGGTGGCGACCGGCGCGGTGGCGGGGACCCCGGGCCGGGAAGCCGGGAATCAAGCCGCGTACCCGTGAGGTACTTGAACCCGCGGCTGCGCTGGACTGGAATCATTTTCTTTTTCGGGCAGCACTGTCTCGAGATTTCGGAAAAATTAGTAGTATTTTCCACGGCGACGGGAGGGGAGGAGGCCTCGGCGGCCCCTCATCTTATCGTCGTTTCTTTGGCGTCGCTGCCACCCCCCGGCCCCGGCCTCGGCCGCCTCGGCCGCCACGCAGCGCGCGCACACACACACACGCCGCCGCCGCCGCCGCCATGACAGGCTGTCTCTGCGCTCGCCACGCTCGCCGGCCGCCGACAGGTTGACAGACAGGCTGACGGCGGCCGGACGGACAGACGGCATGTCGCACGCCCCCCCCCCCCCCCCCCCCCCCCCCCCCCCCCCCCCCCCCCCGCGGGGCGTGCCTCCGCGCCGCCGCCGTGGCGCCCCGAGCTGCGCGAGGCTCCCCGCGAGGACAACATGGTCGCCGCCGTCGTGACGGACAGACACGCGAGGCGGGGAGCGCGCGGTAGAGCACGTCGGCCGGCAGGGCCTGCTGCAGCTGCGGCCGCTCCCAGACCGTCGGCAGAGTGATTCGGGAAGGCCCGGCCGCCGCCGCCCGCCGCCGCCGCCCGCCCCGCGGCCTACCCTTTGCCGTCGTCGTGAGGGTGTGACGGGCCGCCGTCCGTCGGCGTCCTGGCAGGTCCTGGGGGGGGGGGGGGCGTCGGAACGGGACGTCAGCGGCCAGGCATCATCTGCCCGTTCTTTGTGTGCTCGGCGACACGGCCTGGTGTGCGTGCGTGTGGAGAGATACACACACCGGGGGGATGTATGCTAATCCCCCCCGGTTATTCTAAACAGGTGGATCTGGGAGTCTGGAGACGGCTCGTCAGTGTCGGCTCCTGACGGGGAGGGCCAGTCCGGGCCGCGCCGCCGACGGGGCCCCTCCACGGGGCTAACCTAACCTTCCAATGCATTTAGGATAGGACTGTCACGAGAGCCTCAACCCCCGACCAGAGAGGGGATACTTCAGACAGGCGGCGCGAAAGAGCAGGGATTCGAAAGTGAACGACCCCGATAGGTTTTGAACCTCGGACCTTTCAGTCGCCGACACGCCGCGCCGACCCACCTATGGCCGCGTGGCCTGCGTCTGCGATGTAACTGTTTCCGCCACCTCACGACAGCACATTTTGACGGATAGTTGCCGATAATGGGTTGGGAGATTCATGTCTCATTTCAAAGTCTCAATTCAATGAATTTCATTTTCGTTCTTGAATTTCCATACCACTAAGGCCGCTCAGCTGGTATTTTTTTTTTAAATTTTGGCTTTTCTGGATTTTTTGCAGTGAAGGGGCAGGTAAAAGTTTTTCGTCCATTTCCCCATGACGGCTGCCCCCCCCCCCCCCTGCTCCACTCCTCGGGCGCCAACCCAATTCCTCGGCCGACGCGGCGCCTTGTTAAACATTCCGTAATTGAAATGGCAACTCGGCGCGAAAATTGAAGCGCGCGCGCGCGCGCCGCGACACCAGAAGCGTTCAAGTGTCGCTAGGGGGCGGAGGAGGAGGAGGAAGAGGAGAGGCAGGAGGGAGGGGACGGGAGGGGAGGTGAGGAGGTCCTCGAAAAATGTGAGGAGAGGCGAGCACCCGCTGCTGCCTCGCCCCTACATGAGCACGCCGGCGGCCTCGCGGCCTCTCGCCAGGACGGAGCAGAACAGAACACCTCGCAGTGCGCCCGCCTCTCCCCGTAACTTAGACGAGCATCTGCGCGCCCGCCGCCCGCCGCCCGCCGCCCGCCGCCCGCCGCCAGCCGCACGCCCCGCTCTCGTTGCCAATCTTCTCCCCCAATCTCGCTCTCTCTCGTCTCGTCTCCTCCGGCTCCGCCTCCGACGGCCTCCGCTGCCGCTGCTGTCGCGCGGCCTGTCGCGGACCGTCGCCGCGCGGGGCTGCAGGGACTGCCTACCCCGCAGGGGGGAGGGGGCGTCGCCCGAGGCGTCCGCGGCTCCAGCGGCCCGCCCGCGCCGTGTACCCCGACTCGTGTAACAACCACTGTGTCCGGCTCCCGGTATAAGCTAGTTGGTCGCGGGGGGTCCGTTCGGGCGCGCACGGGGCGGGGGTGGCCGGAGCGCGCCGGGGGGAGGGGGGGATGAGGGGGAGGGGGCGGGCTCGCTGATGGGCTTAACTTAGATGAGTTTCGGGCGATGGCTGCAGGACGGGCCGGTTGGTGGCGGCGGTACAGACCATGCCCATGGGCCACGGGGAGAGAGAGAGAGAGAGAGAGAGAGAGAGAGAGAGAGAGAGAGAGAGAGGCGAGGTGAGAGAGAGGTTTGGCCGCCGGGCTCCGCCCCGGCCCACACTGTTGCCTGTGCTGTTGCCTGCTGCCGCAGCCCTTCTTCTGGCCCATTGGGTCCCAGCGAGGTGTTCGAAAAACAGCCCCGGGGCCAGTTTCGAATTCCCTCCCTCCCTCTCACTCTCTCTCTCTCTCTCTCTCTCTCTTTTTCTCTCTCCTCATTCTCATTCTCCTTCCTCTGCTCCCGGCACAAAAAAAAATAAAAAATAAAACGAACTCGACGCGCTGCCGCGACGAAACGTACGTCACATGGTGTCAGTCGGGGAGCGCAGCGACACTCTCAGACATGTAAAATCGTGTCTTGGGGTCGCAAAAATTTTGGTTGAAAGGATACACAAAAATTGTTTGGATTGACTAAAAAAGAAAAAAATTTGAGGAGTAGAACGCGAGAGGAGTAGAACCC
The DNA here is from genome assembly GCA_026979955.1 of Megalurothrips usitatus. Lineage (NCBI taxonomy): Eukaryota > Metazoa > Arthropoda > Insecta > Thysanoptera > Thripidae > Megalurothrips > Megalurothrips usitatus. The sequence continues at coordinate 1,508,457 of CM049600.1, read as the reverse complement.
GCACCACCCGCACCGTCGGTTGTTCGCACTGCTCTAGCCGTTGCCGCCGCCGCAGCCACCGCCGCAGCAGCAATCGTTTCCCGTATTTTTAGTCAGGGCGGCGCGGCGTCACCGCCGGGGGCGCCATGGCCGCAAAATCTTTGTCCGCGGGCCGGGCCTCTTCTAACGCGGGTCCGCGGGGGGTCCGCGGGGGCGGGAGGCTATTTGAAGTAGAACGGAAAGTCATAACTTGGAGTAGGAGGTGTGAGGGGGCCGTGCCGGGGGGAGAGCACGCCGCCAAGACTTCCTCCCCGCCGGCCGCCGACGGCCGCCCCCCGACGCGGGGCGGGCCGGCGGGCCGGCGGGCCTCCGCGCTTGGAATTGAGTTTCCTCGCAGGAAGGAAATTCACCGACAATTGTCGCCCCGGCGGCGCCCCCCCCCCCCCACCACTTGCGCCCTGCCGCGGGTCCACCCTCGCTCGGCCCCCGTGCCCCCCGCCGCCCCCTACCCCGGGTAGCGACGGGCGGACCGGCGGGGACCAACGGGGGCCCCTCGAGTCGACGCTGCCGGCGATGGGAACCCCACGGGCCCGGCCCGCCCCCGCTGGAAGTGGCACAGCCGGCACGGCCGCCGCTGCCGGGCGCATCATGTGCAGGGGACCGTTTTATATTTTCATCTCGGAAATGAAGGACTCGCAGGCAAGAGAAGGACACAAGGGCGCGCCGGCGTCGCTATCCACGCGTCAAATTTGTTTTGGCCCGTCGCAACTCGGTGTGTGTGTGTGTGCGAGAGAGAGAGAGAGAGAGAAGGAGAGAGAGAGAGGATTTCCACGGCGCACTCGAGCGGGACGACAAATTTCCAGGGCCGGATGGTCTCTCGAAAATAAGAGAAGATGTATAAAATGGTGCAGCAGTCTTGGATGGACTGCGCTGGCGTCAGCTTGCTGTGAGCGGTTCAACTTTTAAATGGAAGCAAATGTAAACAGCAGACAATTTTCACAAATTGTGTTTCCATACTATGGATTTAAAAGAAGAAACGTGTACGAGATCATTTTTGGAATTTGCTTACTTTTCAGGTGTCCAACCGTCGTGTGAAATCGTTGGAACTTTTTTTTTTTTTTTCCCTGCCGCTGCTACTGTACTGGCATACTCGCTGTCTCGCAGATAGCAAGAGCACCTGCTAGTACTTACTGCAGAAGTGGAGTAGCGATCGGGCGCGGCGGCCGCCGCTGCGGATACGATATCTAGTTGTTATTCGCCCTGCCGGCTGCTACCGGGCACTCGGGGGGGCATCACTCGGCCGTGATGTGATGTGATTCCGTGGCCATGCCGGGCCGCCGCTGCTACCGCGGCCGTGATTGCAGGGTACCAGTGCCTCTCGGCGGCGACTCCTCGTAGTGCCTCATTCAGATGGCCGCGCTGCCGGCTCTGAGCCGTAAGTGAGCAGCGCGTCGTCGCCGCCCCCCGTGGGAGCCGGATGTCGGCCATCACCGCGCCGATAACCCCCACCGCCACAAGAGGAGCAGAGAGAACGGGCCGTTCTACGGCGCAGTTGGAGAGTAGTTGGAACCCAACGCGCGCATACAGGGGCCAGTGTCCGTGGTGTAAATCGCGGCTTGAAAATATCATGGCAAATACGGCGCGCCTTAATAAATCGGTGACGAATGAAGGCCCCCCGTTCAAGGCTCGATTTGCCCCGCCCGCAGATCCTGGAGGGTGCCGTGGGGGCCGTGGGGTCAGCCACGACTACGGGCAGGCGGGCGGGCGGCGCGCTGCCGCTGCCGTTGGGCAACCGCGCCGCGGCCCCCCGGCGGCCCCCCGGCGGCCCCGGCCCCGGCCAACGCGTGGCACACGCTTCAGGTTGGCCAACGCGACGGACACCACGACCCGCGCAGTCCGGCAACAACAAACGCGCCTCGCGATCGTGATTCTTAAGAATCGTACAAATTTTCGAAATCCCCAGCTTTGTTGGTTGGCCTAGCATGTAATATTATAACTCTACAATAAAAAGAATTTGCAATGATTTAAAAAAAACCAGAGTGTGTTATGACTGACTCTTCGACATGGTTTCGTCAACGATTTTGGTGCGTTTTGGTGTGCGCTTGATTTTATTTTCACGCCGGTATACCCACGAGTATTCACAATAATATAAATATTATTCTTCGGACGCGACGACATTTTTGCACCTCGGGGAGCTTTGTCCGCTGGGCCTCGGAGCTGCTCGCACAGTACGCCGCGGGCTCGGACGGCGACCACAGCGAGCCTGCCCTGCCCTGCGATGCGCCGCGCTGACTCGGCCCGCCGGCCCGCCGGCTGCGGTTTACACACACGAGCCACAGGGATACGCATGGCGGTCGCTCCGGAATGTCTTAATGATTTTGTTGCCGGGCGCCCGCCGCGCCGCTCGGATTTTTTTTTGCCGGACGCGCGGGAAATATAAAATGAGCCAGGCGACACGCGGGGCCTGTCACAGAGTGACCGCGGACTGCGCGGCGAGGCACGGAAAGGATTCCGAAGCTCTGCGAGCGGCCGGACTGGAAAGCTCTCGGGCAGACCGAGAGACGCCGACGCCATGTTGGGGCCAGCCAAGATCAAGATCAGCGGCGCGGCGCGGTGGTCGGGGCGGGCCTGCAGCGAGCTGCACGAGCTGCCGCAGCAGGGCGGGAGCTGTCTATACCGAGCCCACCGCATAAACGATTACAACCGTACCGGGCCCGGCAGCCCGGCAGCCCGGCCCGGCAGGCCCCGCCGCCTGTGAGGTGAGGCGAGGGCACCCGCTAGGGCACCCGCTAGGGCACCCACACCACGGCACCCGCAGCGCCGCGCCGCCGCGCGCTCCCAGAGCACGGCCGAGGGCGTGGCGGGCGGCGGCGGCCGGGACCCACAGCAGCAGCAGCTGAAGCAGGATGTGAGGACCAACGGAGCCGGCGAGAAGGCCCTGCGCTTGCTGTGCCGACCTTGGGAGAAAAGCCCCAGGAAATCGACTGGGTGCTGAAAACCACCGTGCCCCGCATCTCGGAGCGGTACACCGACACAGACACACCCACATTACGGAAACAGAAATCTTGGATAATTCCCAATGTAGATCAGTCCCCGATGTGAATGCGGACCGAGGGGTACCCCCGTGCTTCGAGTCAGTGTACGCCATCCAGTCCAGTCGGAGTCCAGCCAATTTCCAGTCGGACGAGTCGTGCGGCTTCAGTACCGGAAGCGCACGGCTGTCCTGCACCGAAGCACGGTGGCCGCGTGGTTAGCGGGGCCAGCCAGCGAGCGGTTGGTCAGGGGTTCGACTCTTTGCCGGTCTGAGCATCTTTTCTGTCGGTTCAGGTGAGACGGCAGCGTTTAAAGTATAGGGGGCGCGCGACTGTTTCCATCGCGGCTCTGTGGCCGCATCGGTAGGGTGGCTGATCGGCGACCAAAAGGTCGTGGGTTCGGGCCTCGCCACTTCCCCAAAATTTTTCCTGTGTTTACGCTTGGAAGACAGAGGGTAAAATATACTTCCGAACGTGGCGTCGGTATGGCTGTCTGAACGGCCGTGCGCGCTGCGTCACTGAGAGATGTAAGCGTTGGGTTTCAACTTGAAGATTCCCGCAGCACGGTCGGGCTTACCCCCGTTCCCGGGTCCGAGGTTCTCTCGGTCGCCCGGGGTTTCCGGCGGGGGGGCTCTGTGTCTACCAAGGAAACTTGGTTCGGAGACTCGGGTGTATGCTACGGGGGTACCTAGGGTTCGGTACCTTCGTTTTCGCTCCCTGTGAATCTGGCAGACGAGGACACGCCGTCGCGACTAGGGTTCGTCGTGAAGTACAGCAGCTTCGGCTGTGTACGATATAGGAAAGCCTACCTCCCCCCCAATCCGCTCGGGAGTGGCCGCAGTGCCACAGACCAACCAGCCAGTCGAAGGGAGTTGATTCCGGAAATCTGGCTGGCGGAGGGGGCTACGTTGACCGTTGCGGAAGCGTGCCCCTGAAAAAGGCCGCTGCGTTGTGCCGGTGTCTTTGCGGCGGTCAATACCTGGTACACCGGTTCCCATTCGAACACCGAAGTTAAGCAGGAGGGTTCCAGGCGGAGGCCTGGGACGAGGTAGTGCCCACCCATTTTTGCAATTTTTTTTCAAAAGCATCCACAGATTTCTGAGCAAAACAAAAATATTTCCGTTTTGAGTTTTGGTCACGGTAGTAATGACTTTTTAACCTATTTTGGGGTGAGTGGCAGCTCAGAACACAAAAACCATAAATAAAATAAGTGAAATTTTTTTCCAGTCACCAGTCAGTGTACACCCGTCCGTGAACTGAGGTACCCCTCGATGCGAACCCCCACTACCACCCACGTTGCCGTCGGGGAAGTGTTCCCGTCCCGCTCTCTCCTTCTCTCTCTCTCTCTCTCTCCGAGGAATTTGCCTCCCCCGCCGCTGAATGATGGCTGGCGTCCAGGTGATGTGGGCCGTGACGGCGCCCCGGCGCCTCTAGGACCGACGGCGTCCTGACGGCGTCCCGACGGCGTCCTGACGGCGTCCTGACGGCGTCCCGACGGCGCCCCTCCCCGAGCCTCTCGTCGCCGTCGTCGCCGCCGCCGCGCTTCCGGGCCGAGCGCCGCGTCGAGTTCCTGGTTGGCGCCGAGGAGGCCGACCCGCAGCCTCTCGGGGAGGGGCGGCCGATGGTGTGAGCGCCATCCTGGCGATAAATCAAAATCGACTTTTACCGGCTCTACATGCGACTGCGGCCCCGCGCGGCTCCCCGGCGGGGGACGGCGCGAACAGAAACAGCGCCAGGGTTCTCGCGGCCGAACGGGACGAGAGCGTCGCCTGGGAGTCCCGTGCTGTCCTGGCAGTGAGTCACAGCGCAGCCTCTCGCCCGGCCAGGACCTCGGCCAGGACCTCGGCCCCGCCTCTGGGCTCGAATATCGTTAGCTGACCATTTCCATACTGACCTGTTCTGTTCCTACCCCCCGAGACGCCTAATGAAGCTTGTGGGAAACTGCCCGCGGGCACAAAGGATTGCATCCTCCGGGGTGCGAGTCGGGAGTTTGTGGGCGGGGCGGGGGCGGGCCGGGGGCGGGCCGGGGGCGGGCCGACGGGTGCATACCCGGGGGCGGAGGTGGGCGGGGGTGGGCCCGGCAGCCAGCACACCCGAGGCCTGGGCGTGGCCGGGTGTGGCGCGGCGTTCAGGGAAGTATGTATAATGAATACCAGTGGGGGGAAACAGACTGATAAAGATGCGCGACGCGCTGCCACCAAACCGCAATGTTGGTGCGCTCGTGGTGTTACGTCGCTTTATTTGTTAGAGATTTTGATTTCGGTGACACATTTTGTAAATCTCTGGTTTACAAAAAAAAAATGCGAAATGGCCAATTTGGTGTGCTTGAATTTTTGAGTAAACATTTTGATGAGAGAGAGAGAAAGAGAGAGATCTAGAGAGGGAGAGAGATAGAGAGAGGTGGGTCACGACGCGATGCTATAAGGCTCTCTCACAGGGGGCCGAGTAAGTTTTTGGGTACCCCGGGAGAGGGGTCGAAAGATCGTCAGGATCATCAGCCGGGGGCGGCGGGGGCGGCGCGGGGGGCGGGGGCGGCGCGGGGGGCGGTGCCCATCTGCGAAGCGGGGCGGCCCAGCGGCCGCGAGCGCCCGAGAGCCCGGCCCGGCCCGGGCCAGGGGCAGCCCTATCGTAAATCAGCTGGGGCACGCATCCTACTCCCACGATCAGACAACGCACCTCGCCACCGCCGCCGCCGCCGCCGCCACAGCGACGCTCCGCCGCCCCCCAAAGCTGCCCCAACACTACAACCACCGCCACCAACACCACAACCACCGCGCCGCCACCGCCTTTACTTCTTCCCCGCCAGCGAATCCCCCCCCCCCAACTCTCCCCTCCTTCCTCCTCCTTCCCCTGACTTTTGCAACCCGCGCGTAAAAATACCGCCGCGCGCCCCTGCGCGGGCCGAACGCGCGAAACCCCTGGGCAGGGTCCTGATTATATGGGCGTGGAGAGACGTGCCGACCACCAGCAGCTTCTCTCGCTCTCTCTCTCCCTCTCTCATTCTCTCTCTCTCTCTCTCTCTCTCTCGCTGACGAAATTTGAAGTCTTCGATGTAAAGTTTTAGACCTGAACTAAAAATTAGTAATGGCACAGTAAAATCTGTGAAATAAGTCCGGTGCGAAAGGGGGCCGGTCGGTGGCCCCGGCGGTTACACGGCGCGCCTCGCCTGCGTGCCGCTGCCGCAGTACCTCACGGCTAATCAGTGCTGCCCGCGGACGCGCGCGCCCGGCTCCGCACCGCCCGCCTCGCCCGCGATCCTGATTGCTTATTTGCAGAAGCCAGAAGCTGGTTACGTACAGACGGAATCAATAAACCATCGGGCCCCGCATAAATAACTGATGGGGGCACACGCAGCCCGGCTCCGGCCCGGCTCCGGCCCGCCTGGCCCCAGCCGGCCCCGCTTTATTCGCAGAAGGAGGGGGCGGATCGCCGCGCAGGTCGGCTGCCCCCGCGCTGCTGTCTGGGGGGCTCTAGGCAGGCGCGCTGCAGCGGCCGCCGGGGCGGGGCCGCCAAGTCAAACGTCTGCGGAAAAGCTACCGATTTGATGAATGCGATGGAAACAAAAGGCGGCGAGCAGGGCAGAGAGACCCCCGGGAACTTTCACCGTTTCGGGTTGAGGCAGACGGCGGCCGGCGACGCCCCCAACGGCAGCAGCAGCCGGCCGTGCCAGACAGCTTGGGTCCGCACACGGCACCCCCCGGCACCCGGAGAGGGAGAGGCAGAGTGCAAATAGTGTCCACATCTCCTGTTTGCAGCAGCAAGCTCGTCTCGGTCACCCCCGGCGCGGATTCTCGCAAACAAGGTTGTTGCGTGCGTCGCTCGGTTCGATGTACTCCAGTCTGCCGGGGCCGGGGTCTGCCGCGCCGGACACAGCGGGGCCGCCGTCGGCCGCCACTGTGACCTCCGCTCTAATTGTGAGGGATGCGTTGCGTTGGGCTTTTGCGTCCCGGATGAGGAATGGTGTGTGGGGGGGGGGGGGGGGGTCGGCCGCCGCTGCCGCTGCTGGTGCCGCCCGTGGGAGCAGCGCCACACGGGGAGCCCGCAGCACGCCACACTACAGCAGAGGTCCGGCAGCCGCCCACTCCGCTGCAGGCCCGGGAGGTGCTAAGACAATTAGAGAGTGGCTCCCTCGTAAATCAGCTCGGAGAGGAGAGCGGAGGTCCTTCCGCAGAGCTCCCCGGCTGGCTTTCGGCGCGCGGCTTCGCGGCTCGGCGCATGAGCCATGTGCTGACGGCGGCGGCGGCGGCGGCGGCGGCGGCGGCGCCAACGCACTTTGTGTGCCATTTTCATTCATTATTTTTATAGCAGTTTTACAGCGCTGAGCGCCCCGAAAGCCCGCGCTCGCACGCTCTGACTCCGAGGCCGCGGCGCGCGCGCAACGACTTTTGCGGGCCGCAGCGGCACCTCGGCAGGGAGGGTCTGCGCCTGGCCTGCCATGGCATGCCAACGCCGCCGCGCCGCCGGCGGCAAGGGCAGCCCGGATTATTGGCAGGTCATTGGCTACCGGCTCCTCATCAGCATGTTGAGGCCCGCGGCAGCGCTCCCGCCCGCCGGCTCCAGGCTGCTCCAGGCCGCTCCAGGCCGCTCCACCAATCAGCCGCTCTCCAGCGTGTTCCAGGAGCGTCCGCCAATTACAGCGCTGCGGCGGGGCGGCGGGACATCCGCTACCGGCGGTACAACAGCAGGACAACGCTGCCCGCCGGTGGCGGCACAACACGGAACAATAACGCTCTTCGCTGCCTGTCCTGTGGGAGTCCCCGGCGGCGGCCTATGGCGGCGGCCGCCGGGCCGGTAGGCAGCGCCGGCGTACAGGCGTGCCGGCCGGGCTGGCCTACCTCGGCAGGCGCTCCCCGTACTGCAGCAGTGCGGCGCACCTCTGCGAGCGGCACCCCGTCAAGCACGCCCTCCTCATCCTCAGGTGCTCACCACGTCACGTAGGTGTGCACGGTAGGACACAATGTCTTTTTATTAAGAAAAAAAATACTTTTTGTTTTTTGCTCGGCGGCGGCCCGTGGCGTATGAGGGTCTGCGCACGCACCGATTCGAAGGACGTCAAAATAAATTCCCGACATCTCAACTTGGTGCCCCGGCGGCGGGGTCGTGGCGGGTCGTGGCGGGGCGTGGCGGGGGTCGTGGCGGGGCGTGGCGGGGCGTGGCGGGGCTGCTGCGGTGTCGACGAGTGGATATGAAGCCAACAAACGTCACGGTGACGGTCATGCTCCTCCTGGTCCTGGCCCACGGCCCTCACCGCCGCCGCCGCCGCCGCCGCTGCCTCCCCGCGGCTGTCTTCATAAATTTCGTCCCCTCGGAGATTTTTAAGGCTTCCATTTTTATTTTTATTTTTTAGCTTTTTGGTTCGTACAGCAGCAGCAGCGGCGGCGGCGGCGGCGGCGGCGGCGGCGGCGGCGGCGGCGGCGGCGGCGGCGGCGGGCCGAACGCGGGATCCTGACCATACGTCCATATCGAAGGTCTGTGTGTGTGTGTGTGTGTGTGTGTGTGTGTGTGTGTGTGTAAAAATATGAGTTGCGATGTCGTCCCGTCTGCAACTTTTGCAACAATGTCGGGTGCCGGAGCCTTGCCGCAGCCCGTGCCCGGCCGGGTACCGCGCTACTCGGCTTGTGTTGTCCCGGCGTCGTCTCTGTTGTTGTTGTTGTTGTTTGTGATGGTGTTGTTGCTTAGTGTTGTTTTTGTTCTTTTGGGCGGGTGGGAGCGCGCCCCTCTGTTCCTCCTCAAACGCTACGCGTTGCTATGGACTCGGACCGAAATAAAGACACAAAATGATGCGACGAGAATGTTGGAGCAAAATGTTGCCATACGCAATTTAATCAAAATAAAACGACATAATGTTTTTGAGAAATTTCACAATTTTTTTCGGAAATTTTGAGACAAGGAACCCTGGTATTATCTCGCGGATTTACCCCGGCGACCAGTGCCGGAGCACAGATTCCCGATAGAGCGCGCTTCTGGGCCCGCGCGATGCGCGTCCGAGATACCATTCGAGGCACTCATCCGCGAGCCACTTTTCACGCGTGCTGTTGTTATGTTGCAGCGCGCGATGCACCTAGCAAATGAGAATCTGTCACAGGCGGCGGCGGCGGCGCGGCTCCCGGGCTATATATCACTTTTCGACACCCCGACGTGTGAGATAACGTCCTCCATGGCCGCGGCCCCGGCCGTGCCCGGCGCGGCGCGGCGCGGCTGGTCCGCTACGCGGGGATCCGGGCCCCGCGGTGGTGGTCATGCATTTCGCCTTTTTGTCGTCCGCGCGAATGCGTGTTGTGTGTGCATATTGAGTCGGTGATTATTGGCACTGACACCGCCGCCACGCCCATCACGAACAAAAAATAAAAAGAACGACGCACACAAATACACCGCACCGCAAAAAGAAAAATCGGACAAGCAGATAGCAGTGTGCTCCAAATATTACGTGTTTCGTACGATTCGGAAAATGTCGATTATTCCAGTGTGTACATAAATTCGCTAAAAGATATAGGAATATTTGCAAATATTTTTTTTTTGGTACGTATCGCTCACCGCATCCTGTGCCCCGCACTTTCGCACGCGTCCTCTCTTGCCGATCCCCCCCGCCGCCGCTGCCGCTGCTGCTGCCTTTTGCGACGGAACCCCCCCCCCCCCCAAACCCGTGATCTGGTCGATAATAACGGTAATAACTGTGCTAGGCCCATGCCCGTGCCGTACCGACGGAAGGGTTCTCTCGGCGCAACAGAAAAATGAAAATAATGAAAGGAAAAAAAAATAATAACATATAAACGTATCGAGAATGGAAGAGGGAAAAAAAATTAACGTGGAGCGCTTTACGTCCGTACGTGTCAATTTGTGGAGGTGCAGGTGCGGGTAACGCGAGCACCTCCCATTCATGTGTGCGGCTGCGCGGCTCTCCAGCCAGTTCTCCAGGCCGTGAAGCCAGTCCTGTTCTCCAGCGCTGTTCTCCAGTCCGTCGGTCCAGGACCGCACGGCGGGGCGTTCTATCTGGACAGTGTTCTGGTGACACCGTCAGAGCGCGGCGTTGCTGGTGACATTCTCCAGCCACTTCTCGCTGGCCTGGACTCCAGCGCCTTCGGGACATTCTCCAGGGATGTTCTCCAGAGAATCTCAGCCGCGCGGGGCCGCAGCACACGGGTGTGCGCGGTGGTGTAGGCCACGCGGTCACGTCCCGGGGGCCGAAGTCGCACCTCTAAACGTCGGGGTACGTGACCGCCACGTAGGCGGCGGCGGCGGTGGTGGGGGGTAATGATAGAGGCCGCCGCAGAACAACTGCAGCGGCGGTAGCGGCGGCGGCGGCGGCGGCGGCGGCGGCGGCGGCGGCGGCGGCGGCGGCACGGCCGGCACACCAGCATCCGGACGCGGACACCGTAATCGGGGAGGTGCTGCTCTCCGCGTGGACCCCCCGCGCCCCGGCGTCCCCGCGCCGCCCGGCACCTGTTTTGACACCGCTCGACGCGCCGCCGTCGCTGTCGCCGTCCTGGTAGCCGCAGCCCCCATGGCGATGCCGGCCATGGCTGTCCGGTCCGCCGGGCCGCCGGACTCCGGGGTCCTGGGGTGGACGCGGGGCCGTCGGCCGCGCCAGCCACCGCCAGAGCTCTCTCACGGCCTCCGCGGGCCCCGCGCGGCCCCGCCGAGCCAAGCCAAGCCGAGCAGGGGCCAGGCCGGAGGCGGCCAGAGGCCGGCCCTGATTGGTCGCTCCGGCCCCGGCAGCCCGAAAAAGGAAAAGGAAGAAGGCCGGGAGCGGCGGCCGCGCGCACTGTACATTTTACAAACCTATAATTATCAAAATCGTGTTCCTCAATCTTTGCTTTATTTTGAGGGCGCTGCCGCCGCCGGTACCTCCGCTACCGCCGCTACCACCGCCGCCGCTACCACCACCGCTGCTACCACCGCCGCCGCTACCACCACCGCTGCTACCACCACCGCTGCTACCACCGCCGCCGCTACCACCGCCGCCGCCGCCGTGCCCGCTCCCTCAGCAGCATTGTTTTATGAATATGGCGCTATCGTGCTCCTTGCCCGGCCCCTTCTCCTCCACCGGGACGGTCTTCGCGTCCGGCCGGAGGCACGCCGCCGGCCGGAGGCGGCCACACGCGTCGACGACATGAGCTGGCTGACCGAGAAAGAAGCCCGCTGGCCGAATGGACAACATTCGCGGCGTACTTCACACAAGTCCGCATCCCGCAACACCGCGCGCTTGAAGAGAATTTCCTCCATTTTAAAAATGATTTAAATATTTTTAAAAAAAATGCTTGGTAGTAGAGGGAGTCGCAGTCCATCGTGGAGGGCGGGTGATGGGCGGGGCTGCAGCAGCCGCCTGCTGCCCCACTGGAAGCCACTGGGGTCAAGAGGGCGTGTGTGTGCGTGCCACGGCATTGGTGGGACAGAGAGGGAGAGATACGAGTGGCAGAGACAGAATGAAAGGGAGAGAGAGAGAGAGAGGCGTACCTAAAACTCTAGAGGAAAGTACGGAGAGTGAGTGGTGACCGGCTGGGAGCGAGAGAGATAGAGAGACGGGCAGAGAGAGGGGAGACAATAAGCGGAGTGAGAGAGACGGAGAACGCGGGGGCAGAGCTACCGCACGCCCCGCACCGCCCTATACAGGTACCGAGCGTACCCTGCAATTTACGAACCCGTGCCCCGCCCTCCCCTCCCTCCCCCTCCCCCTCCTCTTCCGCTCGGCTCACACATGCACTCCGGCTCCACGCCCCCTCACGACTCGCCGAGCGAGAGAGATAGATAGCCAGTAGTGGAGGGGGAAGGGGGGCAGGAGGAGAGGGTACCGTCAATTACATTACATGTTAAATACAGCAAAGCATTCCGCAACGCCGAAAGTAAGAATACTGATGGACATGGTGTATTGTGCGTTGTGTTGTGCGTGTCTAGAGTTTCAGTGGCGCGGGTTCAAGTACCAGTCCAGTCACAGCAGCAGAAACGCGTTCGGGGCTTGCGCCACTGATGGGAATAGTTTTTTTCCGGGACGGCTATAATAAGACGACGCCTATTTTAGCGAACTTTGCTTTTGCGCCATGAAATATAAGTGAAACGCCGCCCAGGCTGCCCGTTCACATATTTTCCCTCCGGTGAGGTGTGGGTGCCGCTGTGTCCTCCTCCCTCACAGTGTGTCCGCGGCCGGCGGCCGTGCCGGGCGTTACGTCCGCCCGCCGTCCGCCGTCGTCACCCGCTGACGGTGTGGTGCGGCGAGCGGGGCTGCGGTCGCAAAAATGAACGCGCCAGAATATGACGACTTTGTCGGGGGGGTCCCGCCGCGGCCGCCGCCGCCGCCGCCGGTCACCCTGACCGCCTGCACGCCTTTTTATGGGGACGAAACACACAGCTAAATGTATGCAACACAGCAGCGGCGGCGGCGTGGGCGGGGCGGCCGGGCAGAAACAAAAGAAGAGCGAGTGGCGGGATTTTTTTTTTTTGCGTCCCCCGCGCCGCGCCGCACACTTCCGTCAGCACCGCCGGCACAGGGAGCACGCGTGTCGGCGGCGGCGGCTTTCGCCAGACGCCGAAAGAGTGTTGTGTGTTGTCAAAGAAGTTTGCGGCGGCGGCGGCGGCGGCGGCGGGGTGTTGCTGTTTCCTGTTTGTGAGGAATTTGCAACAAACACGGTCGCGGTCGCCGCGTGCGCCCCGTCCGCGTTTGTCGGCGCGAAATAAAAAGGCGAAAACAAAAAACGAGAAAGAAAAGAAAGGCGTGGAAAGAGAGTAAAAATAAGAGTTTTGTAAAAATGAGCCGAGAAATTTGTAAAGGTGCGCGCGCGGGGTGTGCGCGGAGTTGAGACACGTTTTAGGCGTGTGACACCTGCATATGTGCTTGCTGTCGATGCCCCCGCCGCCCCGCACGCCCACCATGGTGGTCTGCACGGCGCTGCCCCCCGGCCCCCCGGCCGCGGGGGGTCAGCGCTGCAGCGGTGCAGACCCGCATAGAAGTCTTTACGAGTGCGTCTAGAGCACATCCAAGACCAGCGCGGTGCGGTGCCCACCCCGTATGCAGTGTCCGTCCCATAAAACCGTGCGGCGTGGGGGAGAGAGAGAGAGAGAGAGAGAGAGAGAGAGAGAGAGAGAGGAAGAGAGAGGGAGAGAGAGGGAAATAGAGGAAGAGACAGAGAGACTGTTGACCAGTGCGCGCCAACAAAAGGGGGCTCTCGTATTGTTTCGTCACGGATCCCGCCGGGGGCTCCCTGCCCCTGCAATCACTCATTCGTACCTAATAAATCATCATTGAGTGTCACTCGTGCCGCTGCCTGTTTCGGAGTGCCCCCCTCCCCCCCAAAAAATCTTCGTTAATCAGCAGCTGCGCGGTCCGAGCCGGCTGCTGGGAAATATATGGAGAATCAGGACTGGAAATAAGGCGGCGCGAGAAGTGCGGGGAAACACGATGGTAATGTTTCTCACGATAAATGTGCGCGTCCACGTCCGAACCCCTTCCCCGCCAAGCGGTGTGCCGAGCGGTCCCCCAGGGCTTCCAGTCAGTGTACGCCTTCCAGTCCAGTCACTCTCCAGTCAAAGTCCAGTCAATTTCCAGTCGGACACGTCGTGCGGCTACAGTACCGGAAGCGCACGGTTGCCCTGTACCGAAGCGCGGTAGCCGCGTGGTTGACGAGTCAAGCCGGCGGGCGGCTGATCGGAGGTTCAACTCTTTGCCGGGCCGTACGATTTTTCTGTCGGCTCAGCTTAGACGGCAGCGCTTAAAGTATAGGGGGCGCGCTGCCATCATCATCGCGGCTCTGTGGCCGTATCGGTAAGGTGGCTGATCGGCGACCAAAAGGTCGCGGGTTCGGGCCTTGCCTCTTCCCTAAAATTTTTCTTGTGTCTACGCTCGGAAGACTGAGGGTAAAATATACTTCCGAACGTGGCGTCGGTATGGCTGTCTGAACGGCCGTGCGCGCTGCGTCACTGAGAGATGTAAGCGTTGGGTTTCAACTTGAAGATTCCCGCAGCACGGTCGGGCTTACCCCCGTTCCCGGGTCCGAGGTTCTCTCGGTCGCCCGGGGTTTCCGGCGGGGGGGCTCTGTGTCTACCAAGGAAACTTGGTTCGGAGACTCGGGTGTATGCTACGGGGGTACCTAGGGTTCGGTACCTTCGTTTTCGCTCCCTGTGAATCTGGCAGACGAGGACACGCCGTCGCGACTAGGGTTCGTCGTGAAGTACAGCAGCTTCGGCTGTGTACGATATAGGAAAGCCTACCTCCCCCCCAATCCGCTCGGGAGTGGCCGCAGTGCCACAGACCAACCAGCCAGTCGAAGGGAGTTGATTCCGGAAATCTGGCTGGCGGAGGGGGCTACATTGACCGTTGCGGAAGCGTGCCCCTGAAAAAGGCCGCTGCGTTGTGCCGGTGTCTTTGCGGCGGTCAATACCTGGTACACCGGTTCCCATTCGAACACCGAAGTTAAGCAGGAGGGTTCCAGGCGGAGGCCTGGGACGAGGTAGTGCCCACCCATTTTTGCAATTTTTTTTCATAAGCATCCACAGATTTCAAGGCAAAACAAAAATATTTCCGTTTTGAGTTTTGGTCACGGTAGTAATGACTTTTTAACCTTTTTTGGGGTGAGTGGCAGCTCAGAACACAAAAACCATCAATAAAATAAGTGAAATTTTTATTCCAGTCACCAGTTAGTGTACACCCGTCCGTGAACTGAGGTACCCCTCGGGTGTGCCGTATATTGCCATCCTCCTCGCACGTATAATCTCTCTCTCCCTCTCTCTCTCCCTCCGGCAGAATCCTTCCCCCAAATCGGCGTCTTCCTCCGTTTTCGGCCCGAGACGTCTTGTTTTCGGTGCACCAGTTGGACAGCCTGCCCTGCGCCCGGCCCTGCGGTGTCATCTGGTGGAGGTGCAGCAGGAAGGCGGCCCCCGGAGCCTGGCGCTCGCCACACGCCCAGAGCAGCGGAGACCGCGTCCGCGCGCTCGCAACCCTCAATTCCGAGAGTATTTTTGTACACTCACAACATTCACAACTATTTTTTTTTTAGATCATTCCGAAATTTTCGTGTCCTTTTTTTTCGTGTTCAAATCGGAGTCTGGAAACGCTATTTGGACCGGCCAGGCCCGCGCCGCCGTTGCGTTCATGAATGGCGCCGTGCCCGCGTGGTGCCGTACTCCTCCGGTTACGGCGCGAGTTTCGAGTGTTTACGCAGCCCCACCACACTCTTTACAGGGAGGCCAAAGTGATTCCGTGCCCCGCCGGCCCGTCTGCCAATAACCTGCAGTTTCCGCTGTTTTCGGAAAGGCGGCGCCCCTGCTGCTCCTGCCGCCGGCCCCGCGCGCCGCCTCACTTTGGCACACGGCTCAAATATATTTCTTGCCTTTTTTTCGTGCGAATATCGCTATATTTTAAATTAAAAATTTCGCGCTGTGGAATACAAATTGACATTTGCCAAACTAGAAGCTGTGTCCGCAGCGGAGCGGCTGCCATATTCTAGGTGTCTACGTTATTGGCAGTCTTCAGGGAGGCTTTTCTGTGCATACCGTTGGCCGCTGCTGCTGCCGCTTGAGGGATGCGTGCCTCTCGGCCGGGGGCTGCCGGGGGCGGCCGGGGGGCGGCCGGGGGCGGCCGGGGGCGGCCGGGGGCGGCCGGCGGGGCTTAGCGGCGGCGCTCGTGTCGTTCTGGCTGTTTGGACGGCCGAGGACGGCGACGGCCCTGGGATGCCCCTCAATCACACTTCAACCAATATTGAATTAGTGAGGCACCCCCCCCCCCCCCCGCCCTACCCTCCCTGCTTTCCCTCATCTTTGACGAGGTAGTTGGTGGCTCTACGCTCCGCCCCCCGCCAACACCACCACCACCACGCTCCCCTTCCGCCCCCCCCCCCCCCCGCAACTGTTCTCCTTTTGGAAAAACGCGGGCGGGCGGGAAGCAGCGTCGCCGTCGCCGCCGCCGCCCTCTCACACAGCGGCACGGCGGCCAACGGCGTCCTCTGGCGCTGGCAGCGCGGGCGGCGCGGCAGAGTGGAACACAAGAGGGCCCCGCCCGCCGCCGCGAGAAGCCTTTTCCTCCCCCGCAGCCACGCGCGCCCCTCGGCACACACATTTTCATTTCTCAAAGAGAGAGAGAGAGAGAGAGAGGGCGAGACGGAGAGAGGGCGAGAGTGAGAGAGGAGAGAGAGGAGAGAGAGAGGAGAGAGAGAGAGAGAGAGAGAGAGAGAGCGAGAGAGCGAGAAGCGTAAGGGAGCCGCGCGGCAGGAGTATTCGCTCTCACCCTCAGCCGGCGGCCGCGAGAGAAAAAAAAACAAGAAAATTATTTTCAAAGAAATTGGCACGCTGGGCGCGTGTGGCGCGAGGCGGCACCCGAGGGCGTGGTGAGGCAGTCAGGCACGGCCGTGCCGCGGGCTGCCTATCCTGCCGGAGCCGCCGGAGGCGCCGCCGCCGGGTCGGAGGAAGAAAGCGGGGGACACGGGGACCCGGGTGCCGCGGGCCCCGCAACGGATCCCCGTGTCCGGACCGGAGGAAGTCGCGAATTACCAGCCGGCCCCGGCGTCCGCCTGACGTCACTCCGAAACAATAAACAGCGCCGGCTAATGACGAGGGGGTAACTCCGGCCGGGTAACCATACGCCTCGCGGCGCGCGGCGGGTAACAGGGCGGTGTAAGCTGTACCTGTCGCTGCTGCGACGACGGCGGCGACGGCCGGAGGACGCGGAAAGGGTGCTCTGTCTCTGTCACACCTTGGGCCGCCGGTGCTGGCTGCGGGAGCGAGAGAGAGAGAGAGACGACTGCCGCACGGCAACGTCCCCTGTAATCGTGTAATCACCCGACTGGTGCCGTACCGAAGGATGGGGGCGCTCGGGAAATCCCCCTCCCCCCCCCCCCCCCAAAAAAAAAAATATGTCCATGAAAATCGTACTTGTGTTTTGTAAGACTCGAATCAAGCTCAAAAACATTTCCAGAGGTTCAAATCGGTGAAGCGTGCTTGTACCGAGGTGCCAGCCCACCCAGTTCACTCTGCAACAAGCTACCTGCTGCTGAACAGCGCACCTGACTTTACACCACACACACACACACACACACACACACACACACACACACACACACACACACACGACGACGACGACGTGCATGCGCGCGCCCAATCGGCGTCTTATTATATTTATTTTCCTTGTCCTCCCCGTCCCTGATTTGTGGTCGGTCCCCGCACTTGTCCCGGCCGTGCTGGCTGCGCCGCCCGGCCCCGGCTCCCTCTGCCCGGCTCTGCCCCACATAATGGCGTAATGATATAATCGTTTACCACAACGACGGCTGCTCAAGTTTTCCCCCCTTCCCAGTCCGGGTAAAGTACGTCGGTATGTGGCCGGCGGACGGTACGGTCCGCGCCGACACCAGTCCCTCACAATTTTCCAGATTTTCCGAATTATTTTTTTAAAGTTTTGATGTACTGAGCTTATTTTTTTTAATGAAAGAAAAAATGTCACTGAGAGTGAGTCATCAGCGGCACCAAGTAGGAGAGATTGCCATTTGTGACCCGCACCTCACCTCTTTTTCTTCCGCTTTGCGGAGCGCCGCTGGCGTGGCCTGTGGTGTCGGCCCCCGGTGTGGCACACTGGGCGCGAGCGGCTCCCCGCATTCGCCCCCCTAATCAAACAATTACTCAGACAATCGGGCGGCCAATGGCCGACAATTAGTCGTCGGCGGGCCGTCCCCCCGTAAGTGCCGCCGCTCGGCGGCTCGCGCCGATCAAAAAAAAATAGAGGGGGAAAGGTTTGTAAAATTTGGTGTAGAAATGCGGCCGCGCGCCGCACCGAACTTGATATTATTAGCCGAATGCGATAAATCAATTTCAACGATTCGACTCATTACGGGCACTTAGCAAGTGATCCGCCCACGGGTCGGTGCCCAAAGGGTGCCCAGAGGGTGCCCAAAGGGTGCCCAAAGGGTCACAGCGCGGAACCCGACACACCGCTGCTGGCTGACCCTCGCCGTCGGCTGTGCGAAACGAATTCCTGGGAGTACAAAAACCGTCTCAATGTTAGGGTCGGTGCCTGTGGGCGCGGGGCGGCGATTAAAATGTTTATACAGAAAGCTTGCGGCGGCAGCAGCGGTCGGGCGGGAGGGTGCGGCGGGCTGGGAGAGCCCGCGCGGGTTCCCGCCGCCGCCGGTTCGAATACCGGCGGCGGCGCGCAAACCCGAAATTCCTGCTCTATACCATGTTCATTTTAGGAAGAGCCTCAAAGCAGAAGTTGGTGCTGGCGCTGCTCCCTCAGCAACTGCAGCAACACTGACCGATACACAATAGGCAGTGCTTGGGGACGCGGGCGACGGTCCGCACACATGTTTCGTTCCGGCAGGGGGCGTCGATCTTGGGGTAGTGGAGGGCGAGGGCACCATGGGTGAAATTTTGAACTACTTCAAATATCGACGCGGTTTAAACGGCATCATGTTCGAATATACTTTACCAATAACTTGTCCAAATTTCAAACGATTATCTCCAAAATTACGGCCTACACGGCCAAAAATATATTTGCATAGACCACAAATTCTCCGGGCAAAAATTAAATTTTAGAGGTGAATTTTATATGTGATAACTTGAAATTCTGCTCTGAACACGTTAATGTAAGGAACTCAATTGAAATTTGGACGGAAATTTGATCGCATGTGCTGATTTAAAGGTCTCCAGTACACACTCATTAAAGCGTGAAGGCAGCCGCCCATTGACACATGCGAGGCCCGACCGGAGCTGGCTCGGGTCTCCTCCCCCTCCTCTTCTTGGCGTCCATAGCTACCGCAGCAACACCGTGGCTCTTCCTAAAATGAACATGGTATAATTACTGGTGTGCGACGCGTCGCGCCGCCGTCCGGCCGGCCGCCGCGTCCGGGCCGTGCCGGGACCATTATGGCACGAGGGGCCCCCGACCCTATGCAGGCGTCTTCTTCAGAAATTGAAGGAATCAATCAAGAAGTGTTTGACAGGTTGATTCCACGGCCAGGCGCACGCCGACGCCGCCGCCGCCGCCGCCGGCGCTGCGCTGCCGCCGCTGCCCGCCGGCCGTGGTCCCGACCGCCGCCGCCGCCGCCGCCGCTGCCGCCGCCGCCCGGTGGCTAACTGCCCTGATTTTCTCTGCACACATTGTCCAGCGGGGCACGCGCCCAGCCGGTACCCGCACCGCTGCCACCCGCCTCTCCCCGCCCCACCTTACTGGCTTGCCACGCAAAGGAGCAACGTCGGTGGCAACTAGTAAATTGCAGACTTTTAGTAACAGTCTTTACGTTCGTGTACCCGGCGGACGCGGGTGTACACCCGGTGAAACTACAGTCAAAACTACAGTGCCCGTGACCTGTAGTTTCGCGAGCCGTCCGTCACAAAACGACCTACAGACGTTTTCCTCAGTGCGAAAAATTCGCCGCGACGACACTGCACCCGAAAACAAACACACGCGGACCCGAGACACGCGTATGAGAAATTGTTATTTCGTGATTAATCGAAGGCGGCGCGCCCCCGTGGCCCGGGAGGTGTGAACTTGGGCCCGGGACCATCAATTTGACAGGCCTGGAAATGCCTGTTGACGCCGCGGCCGCCCGCTCCCACGGGCCGGCCCGGGCACTTGGAACCGCGCCGTCAGGACTAAATATGACGTCAAATTCCGAGGGATGAGATGTCACAACACCACCTGCGGGGCCTGCGGGGCCTCCTGCCGGCCCATGCGGGACTCGGAACCGATCCGATCTGTTGCTGTCCCGCCGGACAAAAACTTTCTAATGGTGCGGCCGGCTCTTCCTAATGAATTGTGTGTAACTGTCATGTTTTGTTTGATTTATGGGTACGAAACGGGCGTAATCACGCCCTAGCCTAGTGCCAATGCGCCGCGGGGCACGCGAGCCCACCCAGAACAGCGAGCGGGGCGCGGCGCAGGGAAGGTAAAAATAAGGTAGCATGCGCGCATTAATGTGGCTCGCTAAACAGCGCTAAAAACAAAAGCTCCGTGACCACTTTCTATCTTCTTCCTTCAGCAGCGCGCATTGCACGAGAGATTGGGAATAAAGAGCCCCGTGTAATGCTGTGCCATTTTCAACGATTGCAATGGTCCATAAGTGTTTGGGTGAGGTGGTGGTGGTGCCTCGGCGACAAATGTTTACCGAGGGCGCGAGAGAGAGAGAGAGAGAGAGAGAGAGAGAAAGAGAAAGAGAAGGGAAAAGATTTTTCATACACATCACTTCATTAAAGCCCCCCTCGCGCCGAGTGAGCATCCGATACGATATGGACAAAGCAGAGAAAGAGAGGGAGACAGAGAGAGAGAGAGAGAGAGAGAGAGAGAGAGAGAGAATAGCGAAATTACAGTAGCGCAACACCGCCAATATTTATCGCGTGATTTCTTTTGTTTAACTCGGCCGCCGTGTTGACTCTGGCCGAATTGGTGATCCGCCGGCGTAAACAGAGGCGGCGGTGCTTATCGTATCCGAACGCTGTCCGTCCGCCCGCATGCCGTCCAACCACCCGTTTTTGCAGCCCCTCCTGCGAAAAAAAAAATCGAAAAAAAAAGTTTTAAACCAGGGGGAAAAAAATTAAAAAAAAAAACTTTTGGAGGAGATTTTTTGCCCTTTGCATCGCGATGAACGTCGTACTCAAATTTTTATCCGGCCTTCCCTGAATTGACGAAAGGTTAGTAATGACGTCATGCGCATTACCCTTTGCTGCGGGTATCGCTTTCGTGGAGGGTTGGAGAGAGAGAGAGAGAGAGAGAGAGCGTAATGCATCCCCATGCCGGTGCCTGACTTGGCGCCCTTCAATCCCCCCCCCCCCTTCGCTCTATACACACGAGCTCACCTGCTTTGCATGGAATGGGTGGGGGGGTCACAACCCCATTGTGGCGAGGGGCCCAAGAGGGGCCCAGGAGGGGCCCGGCGGCGGTGGCCGGTGATTTCCCAGAATGGAGGTGACTTGTGCCGCTCTCGCGCCGCGTCGTCTCGCGTGTACAGAGAGAAGGTGCATGACATCTCGAGTCAGCGCCCCCTGCAACATCACACACACACGCACACACACACGCATACTCACACACATACACCTGCCCCTGCCGAGCCTTCCGGGAAGGCGCTATCATTTATAACGCTCGACAAAAACACTATTAGTCGCGCGCTCGGCGTGATAACAGGTGATACCCTGCGGGCCTCCTCTGCATGACCTCGGTGCAGTATAAACCCTCCCCACCAAACTTTACCGAGCCATCACACAAGTTTTCGTTTTTTTTTTCAGTTTTCTAGTATTTATTTTCAGTTTAGAATATTTTTTTTCGGATTTGAAATGTATTTTTTCAGGGGAAGGGGCTGAAAACCGGTTGTTTGGTAATTTTCGAAGACCAAACGAAAAAAACTTGTTTATTTTGGACACTGCTTTGAATACCTTGAGATTTAACCTGGTGTACAAAAATGCCGCGGCATTTGGCCCAGTATTTTTAAAGTAATGGGTATCCATGTTTTTTTTATTGTTCTTGTTTTTGTATTATTTTTTTTTTGTATATTTTCCCCAATGCGTGCTGACTGACATGGCGGCAGTTAGGCCCCGCACTTCACACCGACTGCCCTCCCATAGCCGCGGGGATATGGCCACGCGGCTGCCCGGCAGACTGTCCGGAGCCCCCGCAGCCCCCGCAGCCCCCGCAGCCCCCGCAGCCCCCGAGGAGCGCCCGGCGTACTCGGTACACAAGGGTACTCACCCCGCCCGCCTCCGGGCACCGGAGCCTTCAGTCCTTCAGTCTCCTGATTTATACTCGAGCGCCGACGGGCCCGACGGGCTTGTGTGCGTCCGTGTGTGTGTGTGTGTGTGTGTGTGTGTGTTAGCAGGCTATCAGCATGTATGAGTGTAACTCCATTTGTTTGATTTTTTTTGTGAACCTGTGTTATTTTATTCTGTATCACCTCCAACCTGATATGCTATATTCGAAACAAAAAACGAAAACAAAAATTTCTAGCGGTATTTAACCACCGAAACCGAATCCCGAACCGGCAGTAACATCCGAGAAACAACAGCAAGAAGAAAAAGGCCCGCGGTGTTCGCTCGTCTCTCGCGATTTTGATTCTCGACGCCATAAATAACCATTACGCTATTAGAGGTGGCAGGTTTTGCCTCCTTGGGCCGCGGGCGACGCGAGCGCGCGCGCGCGCGCGCGTGTGTGTGTGTGTGTGCGTGTGCGTGTCTGCCTGTGTGAGCGTGTGTTGACTAATGAGGGAACATAATAGGGGCAAGGCCGCGGACGCAGCCACGAGACGCGAGCGGTGCAAATCAGTCAGCGAAAACATGCATCAATTGGCACAACGAGCTACCGCGCTCCCTCACCGCCCCCACCGGTGTTACTGTGTACTCGCTGGTGTTGTTACACCCGGCTGTTACACCCCGGTGTAACACCCCGGTGTAACACCGGTGTAACACCCCGGTGTAACACCCCGTTGTTACTGCCCCCGCACCGGCCCACGGGGGCCGCGGAGGGGTGGCGGCGGCCGCGACACCCGGGGGCGCACTCGGCTGCTCCGGCCGGGGCACTTGCCCTTGATTTATATTTATTTAATGTAACATGCACACTTTTCATTGGCCGATCTACATGCACACTGGGCAGCGTGCCCGCCCCGCCCCGCCCCGCCGGGGGTAGGGCAGGCGGGAGGCGGGAGGGGGGTTCTGATTGCAGACGCGCGGATGCGGGAAGTATGAATATATATAAACTCCGAGTGGGTTGTCCCCGAGCGGACGCGTGACGTGAACTTCCCGCGGCAGTTTCAAAGTGTAACTGACGTGCGGCGGACGGAATGCGCAGGAATGTGGCGTCCGAAAGTACTCTCGGACGTCCAGAAGCCACTACCGCGAGGCTGGCCGGGGCCGGCCGCCCGTCCCATTCCATCCATCAGCCTCCAGCGGACTGCTGGAGTGGCGGTGCAGAGCCCGCCTCCATCAGCCTCCAGCAGCCTCCAGCAGCCTCCAGCGGTGGCTGCCGCGCCGCCTGCCTGTTGATGAGGACTAAACAGAAAGTCGTTCTCGAATTTTCAATTGTGTACAACGCCGCCGCCGCCGCTGCGCCGCGCCCCTAACGCAATACCCAACGCCCATGCATATTTTCTCTTATTTCCTCCGTCCCCGCCGGGGAGGAAGGGACTTGACTAACTTCTCAGCAGCGCGCGGTGCGTAGAAAACGGAGCGCGCGTCTTTCTTCAAAGCCATGGAGAGCCCCCCTCGTTGGCCGCGAAATTGGGCTGGCTGGTTCTCGGCACTGTAACGTATTAGCATGGCGGTGGCCCTGCAGCCCGCAAGCCCGCCGGCCCCCCGGGCCCCCGCCGGGCCCCCCAGCCTGATTGAGCCGTGCGCGCGGGGCCCAAGTCGGCCAGTGAGACGGTTCCACGAATACATCCATCGCAGAGGCGGGGGGGGGGGGGGGGGGACGGCCCAGGCGGCGCGACGTCGTCCCCCGAGCCGCGCGCAGAAGGCGGGGCTGCAACAGAGGCGCGGGGTGCGCCGTCAGGCCCCTCACGGAGAGGCGGGGCGCAACAACGCACACGAGGCCTCCAATGGTTCTTACGTGTTATTGTCAAAATGTTACAATGTTTTTATTGTTTTTTATGAGGGTATAATGACGTCATGTAGACCGTGCAAAAGGATTGGCTGGAGGGGGGGGGCAGGTCATGAGCCGAATGCGATCGTGTGTGTGTGTGTGTGTGAAGGCATTGTCCATGCGCGCGACCACCGCGGCCACGTGACCGCACCGCACCGGCCGGCAGCCAGGGCCGGCAGCCAGGGCCGGCAGCCAGGGCTGGCAGCCAGCAACGAGCGAGTCCCAGCAGCAGCAACAGACCGCAGACGGGCCGCGGGCCGCACCAGCCACAGGCAGCGCAGGGCCACCGAGGGCACATCACCTACACTCAAAAGAAAAATTGGGGGGAAAATGTTAACAATGATATACACATATATATCGCAAACGTTTGTGCGAAACGCTTTTGAATTGAGACAACATGAAAAATGAGAACACAAACAAGTGCCGCATTTGACAGTGCAGTGCTCACACAGCACGCCTTTCCCCAATTTTCATCTTTTTTCCTTTCTTTTTTTGCAGTGCCTCACCCGCAGCCGCATAGCACTGTACAGTGCAGGACCGCATAGCTCACCGCACTTGTGGCCCACAGCGCACCTGTGCGGCTGCGGTGGCTGCGGCCGGCGTGCCGGCCGGCAGGCTCCGCTGCTACCACTTCGGACACAGAGAAGGGTGGCGATGGCCGACGGTATACACAAATGCATTTCTTTTTTCGAAGCAGTTTTTTTTTTTTCAATAAAGACAGAGTTGTTGAAACGCCCAACAAATACACGGTGTCGCGCGGGCACGCTGCTTGGCTCGACCGTTGTGTCGCGGCTTTGAATACTTTTGAATACTTCTCCGCGCTTTACGTCCACACATATACCTGGGTGTGGGCGGCGGTGGCTCGGGGCCCCGGACAGCGCGCGTTACACGACCAGCTTATCCCTTTTGTCCGCGCACTACCGCTCCCCCGGCCTTTGACTGTGGAAAGTGGATTACCCCGTTGCGATGCCTTCCATGAGAGAAAATAATAAAAAGATGGCAACAAGGATGACAAGGACAGGTGGGAGTGCGAGAAGGCAAGCGCAAGTGTCAAACGCATATCACCCCCCCCCCCCCCTTCACACCTCGTCCGCTCGCTGTGTCCGAATCCCGATGCAACTGCGGAATGCGCTTCTTTGGATGTTTTCCCCCTCTCCTGGATTGCTGGAGCAGAGGCTGGAACCGGAAGGCACCCACCGACACTACTTTGTGTAACGTAATGAAGACACTGAGCATTCCCAATGTGCATAATATTATTGGCACATTTCCGCAGAATCGCCGAAGATCCATATTCAGCAGGAACCTCCCCCGCATTCCGCTCATCCATCCCCTCCCCAAAACTACCCCTCACCATGATGTATCTTTGAACTGGCTGAGGGCCCAGGGGAACCTGGCTTTGGGTAATGTGTGGAAGGAGATGAGGGGAGAGAGTGACAGACAGAGAGAGAGGCAGCAGGGGGTGGCGGCCGGAGGAATGTTGAAGGGAGACAGAGGCACACGACGGCGTGCGAGGGGTGCGCAGATACGGATGGGGAGAGAGAGAGAGGGAGAGAGAGGGGGGAGAAGGGCAGGGGGGAGACAGAGAGGGCGCGGGGGCAGTCGAACGTGAAATTGAGTTTTGGTCCAGCAGTGTCGCGTGCGGTGTCGTGGAGGTGGTAGCACTGTCAGCAGGGGCAAAGTAGAGGGGTGTGTGGGGGGGAGGGGGTGGATGAGGCATGAGGTGCGGTGCTGTAGGACCACTGACACACGAGCCCCCCTCCCAAACGTAGCAGGTCCGACAGGGCTCATTCCGATACGCCACACCGCGGCGACCGCGGAGGGCATTAAATGCAGAGCCAGTTGATGGCGAGCTCGATAGCAGCAACCCAAAGGGAATCCGCTGGTGGTGTACAGTGTCGCCGTGGACCACATCACAGGGACCTCCGCGGCCTGCGACCCCCCCACCCCGCAAGCTTCCTCCGCTCCGGGACCCGCGCAAATATCCTGTCCAGGGCAGCTTCCAGAGAGCCTCCAGGACCCTGGCAGGACGCTCACGAGGCGCCCATCCCCCCTCCTCCCCTCCGGCGCCGCACCTGAGCCCTCCGGTCGGCGCGCTCAACAAGTAGAGGACGCGGGGGCCGGCCGCCGCCCCACCGGCCGCCGCCGCTGCCCTCCAGGGTCACTAACTTCATAAGCCCCCCGCTCAGCACCACCGCGACCGCCAAGCCGGACTCTGAGAGGGAGAGAGAGAGAGAGAGATGGTGATGGTGAGACGATCTGCGTGAGAAGTGACAGACAGGCCGGAAAAAAAAAGCAGGGAAACTCAATGAGTGGAAAAACGTTATTGTCGGTCGATGGGGATCGAACACGCGCGGCCTGCACTCGAGGCGGCGGCGGCGCTGCCGTGTTGACCGAGCTGTTGACCGATCGCACTGGCTGTCCGCGCGGATCGCTTTAAGTGAGCGATGCGCCATCAAGGGGGTGACCCGGGACGAGTGCAGATGGGGAGGGTGCGCAGGACGCCGCGAGCGGCCGCGAGCCCAAACGGCGACATGTGGGAAATTAGCATTTTCTAAAGGACGACCCCAGGCTGCCACCCCTGCCTCCCCACTGCAGCCGGCAGGCCGCGCGGCAGGTCGGTGGGGTGGGGAGAGGAGCAGCGGCGGCGCATCCCACACAAGGGGTGGCTCATCGGTCGGCGATCGCTTGGTGCACATATGGTCGCGAGCGCGGACCAGCTAGAACCACAATCAAACTTCCATCTATCGTCTATTTACAATGTAATCGCTCCTCGCGGAGGAGGAGGGAGATGGAAGGGGAAGGGGCGGCCGGGGGGCCACACATGGACAAGATAAGGGAGCTGGCTGAAAGTGTTGTGAAAGGCACGTCAAGGAGACGTCAACAGCGGCGAATCGGTGTGTGGCTTCTATCGAAATCTGAAATAACTGTATTGGGAGAAAAAAATCTATATGTTCGGGTGAAGCGCATCATATCCGAAAGTCAATGCAATAATTTCAAAATCTGAATTTTGCTTTGAGTGTATTTTTTGTGTCTTTCAATGTTGAAATTTTCTCTGTTTACTGCACAAATGTATTTGATGACAGTTTGAGCGTCAAAAACGTTGCTCTGTTACTTTTTATTTTTTTCTGTGAAAACTGTACAGATCGCCGTGACCGTAGACAAGTCGCGCACCCCTTTACCGCACCGCGGAGCACGCGAGCGCGCTTCGAACGAAACAGAAACGGGTGCATAGCAGTTAAATATATCGGTCCCCAGAGGAGGACATCATGGCGGCAGCAGGGAGCCGGGGGCCACGATGTGGGGTAAAATGGGGCGGGTCTGGCGCGCGGCTGGCGGCGGCTGGCGGCGGCTGGCGGCGGCCGGGGTCGAACGGGGCAGGTGGCTCGCTAATACTCTGTTCGCGGCAAATCACCCGCGAGGACGGGTCAGCGCAGGCGGACAGCGGTCATGCTGTGTATGGCTTTCGTGTGTGTGTGTGTGCCACGACTGCACAGTAAGTGTTATGTGATTCTCATAATGTAGAGAATCAAAAGGCCCACAACATCTGTAGTTTTTCGCCCCGCTCACCATTTTTATTTCGTTAAAAAAAAAACGATCGGCTTGCCAAATTTGTCAATTTTAATAAATTTCTGATCCAATTTTGCCGACACTATTTTAATTTTCCCCCTTTTTCTTTCTTTTGAAAATGTTCCCCCCTACGTCGTGTGAGCGAAAGGGTCTTTTCCGGGATGGAGCAAAAAAAAAAGGGGGGAGGACGAGGAAAAGAGGGCGAAAGGGACGAACGTAGGATGGCGCAGGGCGCGCAGCCGGGTGAAACAGGCGGCGGGAGGAGGGCGGGGCGAGGCTTTGACCCACGGCTTTGCCGCGGCTCAGAAGGGCTCAAGTATTTGCTGCTCCACGCTGCTCCGCCCCGCTCGCAGCCCCCCCGGACCCAGCAGACTCCGGCGGCGCCTCCGGCCTCTGCTCGGTCTCCAGCAAGGCTCCAGCACAGCCGGCTCCAGCGGCTCCAGCCGGCTCCAGCCGCCCCGGGCACAAGGAGAAGGGCCCGCCGTGTCGTCCTTGTAGTGCTCATCGCTCCGATGCATACGGCTCCGTGCCGATAGGGTATTCCGCACCGCGGCCTCAAGCTCAGATAGTGCTATAGACTCAAAGTGTAAAATTTGAGATTTTCTCGATTTTTTTCGGAGAGTTTTTCTAAAACTTGTCAAATTTACAAAATCATATCGAGGTTATAATTCTGTAGTTAGGTAGACGGGAACCTGTCAAAATATTATATCGAGCACGACGCGCGCCCTCGCACCCCGCGAGTGCTCGCGGGGGGCGCTAGCGGCGCAGCGCCCGGCACTCGGCACGGAATGCTTGCTGCACCTGTTGTCGAGTGCACGGCGCTCACAGCGCCCCTCCACCACCACCACGGGCTGATTGCTGCAAATATTGGTGTTGACTATTGATATTGATCCCTCGCCCGCCCCGGCACCGCCTGTGTACAGTGGCGGTGTATCCGCTGCCGCCGTGCCGTGCCGGCAGCAGGCGAGCCAACCATCAAACGGTGATTACCACGCCGGCTCTCTGGGTGGCGGCCGGCGGGCGGCCGGCGGCGGCGGCGGAGACACGCGCGCCTTCCCGGAACGGCAATCCGCGAGTAATCCGCACGACGCCGAGTGGTCGCCCCCCGGCCGCCGCCGGCCGCCGCGTTTTTCGACGTTTCCTGCCATTCATGCAGCAGCTAGCCCGAGTGCGTGTGCGGCGGCTTGCTAATGCTGCCGCTGCTGGCCGACCGGCCGGCCGCCGACTTGTTGAGTCCGCAAACGTTTTGTTTGTTTGTTTGTTAGGCTAAGGCGAGGCGCTGACTGGCTCGCCTCTGCTGAAGCCGTCCCCCTGTTGGCCGCCCAACGGGATGATGATGACGTTTCCGTGTTTTTGGAAGGCTGCGCTTTGGAGTGCCGCGCGTGCGCCTGCTAGAGGTGCGGCCCCGTAGCTACAGCGCTCTACCCACCACGGCGTGGTTTTGTTTCGTCTCTTCAAAATAAAAAAAATAAAAATCGGGGGCATAGTTTTGCCATGCAGGGACCACATAGGGCAGACGTGCTGATCAAAAGAATGAACAGTCAATAATAATGAATGTCATTGTAACGTAGAAGGTGGTCTTCGCCCGATGGATAGCAGGCGTCGTATTGGCGAGTCAGGTACACACACACACACCAGGAATGTCACAGTCGGCTAACTTTCTCTCTCTTTTGACCCCTCTCCCTTGCTCTCTCGCCTGCTCTGGCCGTGCCATTTCGCCGCACAGTTTCCGGGCCGGGCCAGCATCATCGGCCGGACCCAATGCTGATGAGCGTAGCGCCTCCTGCGCATGTTTCATGACGTTACAAGCGGACGGTAGTATAGTAGTCGAATTTTTTGAAGAAAGCATCTGTAAAGTCAGGGAGGCACGCACATACGCACACATGAAATGCGATCGAGAGAGAAAGAGAGAGACAGCTAGAGAGAGGAGACAGAGAGAATGAAAGGCAGTCGACAACTTGGGCAGGGTCTCGCTGCGCCTCTTTGTGATTCCGTGATACACGTCCTGGGGCCCGGCCGGGTCTCCTGTCCTCCCGCCGGCGTGACATGCCAACTGTCAGGCCTGTCAGGGCGGGCGGCCGGGCAATAGGTGACGATCGCCGGGAGTATCAAAGCGCGCTCAGGTGGAAGTGACGTCAGGTGCCAGTCAACGTCCTCAACCCCATCACGCTCTCTCTCTCTCTCTCTCTCCCTCCTACCACCCGAAAGTAAATAAATTATTTATATGTAGTGGTGGGCGGGGCCCGGCGGGGGCTCGGATGTGCGGGCAGCACACACACACACACACACACACGGACGTAACGTACCGGCCGCACGGGACAGGTGACGTTGTCGTAAACACGTACGTTCCCATCGCCTTTTATTGCCAAATCCCCCTCCTCAACTATAAACGGCGCAAGGCGACAAGGCGCCGCTAAACAGCTTCAGAGCGTCTCCATCATTTTTGCTTACTAAGTTGTCTGATTTTCTTCTCTCTCTCTCTCTCTCTCTCTCCCTCTCTCTCTCTCTCTCACTCTCATACGTTCTTTTGTCTTCATGGAAAAGATCGCACTTAAAATTTAATGCG
Organism: Megalurothrips usitatus; assembly: GCA_026979955.1. Classification (NCBI taxonomy): domain Eukaryota; kingdom Metazoa; phylum Arthropoda; class Insecta; order Thysanoptera; family Thripidae; genus Megalurothrips; species Megalurothrips usitatus. Next base: position 1,478,780 of record CM049600.1, on the reverse strand, counting down.
GCCTCTCTTGTGAGCTGAGCTGACTGATCGTGTTGCGTGTGTGTGAGTGAGTGAGCGTGTGTGAGTGTGTGTGTGTGTGTGTGTGTCCGGCTGCTGGATGGAAGCTGAGCGGCGAGAGTGGAGGCTGATGCACATTGCTGGCTCTGCAAAGTATGTAGTGTATTAATACTGGAGTCTGATTCGGATGCACCTTGAGGCGCACACACACACACACACACACACACACACACTCCCCTCTGGCCACACGTCGGGCGGCATGAGGCCCGCGTGGCCCGGACAGGCCGGCCTCGCTCCGCACGGCGGCCGCGGCGCGGAGCGGCGCCGGAGTTTTCAATTAAAAAATTGAAAGAAAGGCGAAGGAAACGCGGCGGAAATGAAGTTGTTGTCGGGTCCGGCGGCCGCGCGGCCCGGAGCGACGTGTGCGAGCAGACGGGGCGGACGGGGCTGGCCGCGCGGGGAGCCCGCAGGGGGGCCGCCGACGGGTACGTGCGGTGTCCGAGCGCCAGACACGTCGTGGAATCATGCTCCACATATTAAGGGAAAAAAAAGTTGGAGTTAATCTCATTTCTACCGCGACCCGTAACTAGTGTTTTTAAGAGCCCCGCGCGCTTCTTTGTATTTTGATCCAAAGCAATGTGATATATTTAATTTTTTTTTTAAATCTTAGCAGCCAAACCTATAGTAGAGTCAGGGAAGGATGGCAGACCGGCTCGCATTGATGTTTGCTGTCTTTGTGTGGGTGATAATTACGGTCGTTCCGCTGCTCCCGAAGGGACAGCCTCGTCGTCCTAGAGTGTCCATGCGTCCCCGAGTCGGGACTTTGTGTCAATATCGAGGGGTACCCCGGTGCTTCCAGTCAGTGCACGCCTTCCAGTCCAGTCACTCTCCAGTCAAAGTCCATTCAATTTCCAGTCGGACACGTCGTGCGGCTACAGTACCGGAAGCGCACGATTGTCCCACACCGAGGCACGGTAGCCGCGTGGTTAGCGAGTCCAGCTGGCGGGTGACTGGTCGGAGGTTCAACTCTTTGCCGGTCCGTGCACTTTTTCTGTCGGCTCAGCTAAGACGACGGTGTGTGAAGTATAGGGGGCGCGCATCCATCGTCATCGCGGCTCTGTGGCCGCATCGGTAAGGTGGCTGATCGCCGACCAAAAGACTGTGGGTTCAAGCCCTCTCACTTTCCTAAATTTTTCTTGTGTCTGCGCTTGGAAGGCAGAGGGTAAAATATACTTCCGAACGTGGCGTCGGTATGGCTGTCTGAACGGCCGTGCGCGCTGCGTCACTGAGAGATGTAAGCGTTGGGTTTCAACTTGAAGATTCCCGCAGCACGGTCGGGCTTACCCCCGTTCCCGGGTCCGAGGTTCTCTCGGTCGCCCGGGGTTTCCGGCGGGGGGGCTCTGTGTCTACCAAGGAAACTTGGTTCGGAGACTCGGGTGTATGCTACGGGGGTACCTAGGGTTCGGTACCTTCGTTTTCGCTCCCTGTGAATCTGGCAGACGAGGACACGCCGTCGCGACTAGGGTTCGTCGTGAAGTACAGCAGCTTCGGCTGTGTACGATATAGGAAAGCCTACCTCCCCCCCAATCCGCTCGGGAGTGGCCGCAGTGCCACAGACCAACCAGCCAGTCGAAGGGAGTTGATTCCGGAAATCTGGCTGGCGGAGGGGGCTACATTGACCGTTGCGGAAGCGTGCCCCTGAAAAAGGCCGCTGCGTTGTGCCGGTGTCTTTGCGGCGGTCAATACCTGGTACACCGGTTCCCATTCGAACACCGAAGTTAAGCAGGAGGGTTCCAGGCGGAGGCCTGGGACGAGGTAGTGCCCACCCATTTTTGCATTTTTTAAAAGTATCCACAGATTTCTGAGCAAAACAAAAATATTTCCGTTTTGAGTTTTGGTCACGGTAGGAATGAGTTTAAGCCTACTTTGGGGTGAGTGACAGCTCAGAACACAGGAACCATAAATGGTCGTGAATTTTTCATTCCAGTCAATGGAAAAGTCCGGTCCAGTCACCAGTCAGTGTACACCCGTCCGTAAACTGAGGCCCCCCTCGGTCAATATTCATGTATGCCTGGCCCGAGATGCTGAGACGTCAGAACGTTGTGTGGACACTCTAGGACCAGGGTAGGACCCGACCAACACGCCGTGAAGACCACCAATAAACGCTTCGCAAAGGCGGCGGTGGTATTGTCTCCGAAACCTTTGACGCCGGTCTGCCATCCTTCCCTGACTCGACTATAACCACCGAACGCTTGCGGGGGGGGAAAAATCAAATTGTAATGGCGTGAGGAAGCGTAGCGGCGGCAAAGACACCTGCTGCGGCGCATAGCGCGTTTGTAACAGAACAAGGACGAAATAAAACAATAACGAAAAAAAATATGTAGAGAGAAAGAGTAGAGACACGTAAACAATTTGTGGTCGGTGTGCGCGCGCGCCGCCGCCGCCGCCGCCAGCGCTGTTTTGCATTCGCGTCTCGGGGACGCGGCGCGATATGCCACCTGTTAGCGGAGGGCCTCATCCCCAAATCCTCGTCACGTGACCGGATCAAGAGCACCGCCGCGCTGCCAGCGGGGGGCTATGCTGCTGGGGCTCGGCTCGGCTCGGCTCGGCTCGGCTCGGCTCGGCTCGGCTCGGCTCGGCTCGGCTCGGCTCGGCTCGGCTCGGCTCGGCCTGCACCCCGCGGCGCAACGCCGCCGTAATCCTAAACCTCAAATATACGGAATGGCAGCGGGACCTACGTGGCGGGAATGCTCAGCGCTGTCAGCCGTTTGGAGGGCGGGGCGCGAGGGCAGAGGGCCTGGCGGCGCCGTATGGACACGGAGCAGACGACAGCGCCGGCATGTCGCCGCCCTTGCGCCGTGCCGAAAAATCGTCGTTGTGCTGACGGTGGTGGTCACAGTTTTGGTTGTGGGGACCCGCCGTAAAGTGTGGAGGTCATTCACAAAACAAGAGCGATTTTTTTTGCGGATTTTTTTTTGACGACTCTTTGCGGTGACCGCAAACTTTTTGAATGCTCCCGCCCGCCCGGTGCCCCGCTGTGTTCTGCCGCCGCGCACTGCCGCCGCGCCCCATCATAATAAATAACAGAAAACAAAAGACGCGGCGATCGGCCGCACATAGCAATCAGCGGGGGGACAAAAGAAGCCCGCGGCTCAGCGCTGCCAACTTGTGCAGCGTCATGATAAAGCGGCTTTCATTGCGAACTGATAACGCCCCAGATACACGCGGCCGCGGCGCGGGCCGCGGGCCGTGAGGTCGTGAGCTGGCAGGAAGACGTCGGTGAGATGAGACCGCCCGGGACACGCCCACTGAAAAATACGAAAGCAAAGAAAAGGAAAATTTGTGAAATTTTCTGAACTCCACGGGATTTATTTTTTTCAAGGATTCCTCGAAATTTTCGAGACACTGAAATCCCATCTCCTATATACGCAGTTGCAAATTTTTCCGTTAACATGAGGGCGAAATAAAAAAATGAAAATAGACAAAATAGTGTGAGACAGGGCACATGAAGCACGCGGCAGCGGGAGCAGGGCCAGGTGCGGCTCGGACGCGCGGGCGCACGCCTGACCTCACACAAGCTGACCCGCCGGGCGGCGGCGGCGGCGGCCGTTTAGCCACCTTAATCAAAACACGGGGAAGGAAATGCCAGGAAAATTGACGCCCATCGCCGATAATAAAAGTGAAACAAAAAGGAAAGCTCATCAGGCTAATAGACAAGGGGGTTGCAGGCGGCCTGTCACCCCGCCGTGGATTTATGGCCCCGCCCGGGCACGGCTCGCAGCCCGGCTCGGCTCGAACCCAAAAGTCGTGTGTGTGTGTGTGTGTGTGTGTGTGCGTGTGTGTGTGTGTGTGTGTGTGTGAGCGCGGGCGCCCGGTGAGGGTGAGGCACCCTCTACACCGCATCCTTTGCGGCGGTTTTCTTGGCGGTGAGCCGCCTAATGGCTGATTTCCGGGCGCGCCCTGCACCGCCGCCGCCGCACCACCGAGGGAGAGGGAAAGAGAGGGAGAGAGAGAGAGAGAGAGAGAGAGAGAGAGAGAGAGAGAGAGAGAGAGAAGGCGGACGAAAAGGGGCAAAATATGGGGCTTATAGTGCAGGAACAGAAAATAACGCTTTCCGTTGTGCATGGTTCTGTTTACCGTTCCGGACGTCCCCCAAAGCCTTCCACGCCGAATTGAGAAGAGAAGAGTCATCAGTATTTATTTGGCGGCGTGATGCTGTGGCTGTATCGGAGAGCGGCGTAAGGCGCGAGTGCTGGGCAAACTGTCACGGCGGCACACCCATCAGCCCCGGAGCCCTGCGGAGCCCTGCGGGGCCCCCAGCGGGGCCCCGCGCTCCCCTCGGACGTTCCTCTGTGAGGCCCCACGGAGGATCCCAGCAGAGGCCCCCCGTGGGGCGCCTTTGTTTCGGCGGGAAACCGACAAGCAGCCGGCAGCAGCAGCGGCGGCGGCGGAGGCCCGAGGAGGTCCATGCCTGCCGTGGTCCTGGAGGGGGGCCGGGGGCCCTCCTGGAGAAAACCCTTTTCGGGGCCCCGTCGTCGGCAATCCGTGCGGGACTGTCAAAGGAGGCGGGAGGTGAGCGCCGCTGCCGCACAGCGGGGCCGAGTGTCACCGGAGCCGGGCTCCGCGGCCGGCCAGCGGAGGCTCGGTGTCCGGGACGGTGGCGGCGTGCGCGGCGTGAGCGGGGGGTCCGCGGGGGGGTCCGCGGGGGGTCCGCGGGGGGTCCGCGGGGGGTCCGCGCGGGAGGCGGACGGGGCGGGGCGGGTGCGCTGCTCGTGCATCCAAGTCACCGCCGTGCGACAGCAAGCCGCGAGCCCGCCGACGCGGTCCTCGGCGGCGGCGGCGGGGTCCGCGTCGACCGGGGTGACGCCGCCGGCCGCGGTGTTGGGGACGCCAGGGACGGGCCCGGAGTGCTCGCCGCTGACCGAGGCCCCGTCGGCCTTGCGGAGCTCCCCCGCAGCAGGCCGATCCCAGAGTGAACGTCTCATCGTTCTGTCTCCGTCGCGCTCACGGTGCGTTTCTGTGTAGGTGCGAGCGAGACAGAGCGACGAGGCTTCGGAATCGGCCCCGCGGGCCCCGCGCTCCACAGGCAGCGCCACCGCGGGGGCCCGGCGGCGGCCGGCTCTGCGTCGGCTCCGCCGGGGTCCCCGGGGCCCGGGAGGACCCCGCAGCGCCCCGCGGCGCGCCCCCGCCGCGCCCAGGCAGCCCGGGGCCCCGGCGGGGCACCTCTGTGCGGCCCGGTACCGAGGTGTCGCACCGGCGTCTCAAACAAGAGTCCCCCTCGGAGCGGCGGCCGGGAGGGGGCCGAGCTGGCCGTGCTGGCCGCGGCCGGCCGGGGAGTCGGGGGAGGCGGAGGGGCTCTGCAGGTGGGAGGTCACCGCCGGGGAGCCCCATGCGCGCCCGAGCCCCGCGCGGCCACGCCTGTGAGTAATGGTGAGGGCGAGCGGCGCGGAGCTGCCGCACGGGATGGACACGAGTCCGACTGTCGCTCGCCTCGATCCGACGGAGTTATCCACTTTAGGCCTCACAGCACACCGAGTAGACTCATTACTTGAACAATAAGGAATTTCACGAAAAAAAAATATATTGGCAATGCGATACCGGGTACACGCACCGTCTATACACAGCACATTTTGACGGCGAGTTGCCGGTGATGCACTGCACCGCAGATACTGGTGGCACTGAACACGCCGAGAAGTGCCCCCTCGCTTCGCAGTCTGTTCAGTCAGGACACAGGCTGCGACGGGGGCCGCGGGAGGCCGCCGCCGGCCAGTCCCACGGTGCCGCCGCCGCCGGCCATGCCGTGCCTCGGGGGCCTAAATCAGCCACCGACCGCCAAAGAGCAGGAGCAGGAGGAGGAGGAGTGGGGGGGGGGGCGTGCCGCGGCGCCGCCGCAGGGGCTCGGGAATACTCCTCGGGCCAGAGACTCTGCTCGTACCTGCGGGGGCGGCGCTGCCGCCCGGACCGGCGGCGCGGTGTCGAGGTGTGTAACTCCGCGGATCGAACCTAATTCAAGAAGCGTTGCTGCATCTTGATGAGGGACCGGCCGTGAGGTCGCGCCCAGCCACGTTGGTCCGCGAGCTCAAGCTGCATGGCCAGCCACCGCGCCGCCGCCGCCCGGCAGGTAGGCAGCAGCGACACTCGGCTGCGCGGCGGGCGCCGACCGCTGTGTGCCTCCCAGGCGCTCCGCACTCGGCACGGAGTGCGTCTCTATTAGCGATCGCACCTCGAAACTCCCTGATCAGCGCGATACCGATCTGAGAGAGAGAGAGAGAGAGAGAGAGAGTGCCGCTGGCATGTGCTCCCCCTCTCACTCCCACCTGTGGGCCCGCGCGGGGCAGCGTAGCGGCGGGGCCTCGCGCAAGCGAGCCGGTCCCTGTCCTGTCCCTGCAGGAGACCTCGTTTACACCGGCATCCCGTGGCGCGGCGTGGCGTGGCGTGGCGCGGCGTGGCGTGGCGTGGCGGAGGTGAGCAGAGAGTCCATATAGGCAGCCGCGGGACTCTTGCTCGGTTCGGCTCCGAGTGGTTCCGAGCGTGAGAACACGACAGCCACGCACGCAACGCCCAGCGGCACGCCGCACGCTACGGCACGCACACATCCACGTGTCACTCGCCGGCCTCTATCTCTCTCTCTCTGTCTCTCTCTCTCAGCGCCCCCCGCACACTTGCCTCGGCCGCGTCGCGCACGGCCTCGGCTCGCCGCCTCCACGATGAAGCCGAGACCACATAACAAGGCCTCTCTGCATTTTTTTGACCGGCACAAAACATATCGATTAGGGCCATGAAGTCGGGCAGGTTGTCGGCCCCCGCGCCGGCCCCCGGGCCAAGAGGCTGGCGGGGATATAAAGTGGGCCGTTTCCTAGAACAATGACGGGACATATTGGCTCGCGGCGTCGGGAGGGTTGGGCGTCCCGGCCGGCCGTCGCCCGCCTTGCTCCCCGTTGGTGCGAGAGAGAGCGGCGGCGCGCCGCGCTTCCCCGGCTTCTAGGAAGCGCATTCTTCTCCCGCCGGCCGCCGCGGCCCGCAGCCGCAACGGATCTAGTTTCCTCGACGCTTCGGGCCGCCAGTGGACCGTCAGGACAGGCCGGCGGCGGCCGTTGGTTGGCCGCGGCTCCAGCACGCACCGCCTCCTAGTCGGCGCGAACAGTGTGGCCGGAGAAGCAAGGCGGAAAGCGCGGCCTTCTGTGGAAGGGAGGCCCTGTTCCTACCGTCAGGGGAGCCCTGTCCAACGGACGGCTAAGGCTTAAGGAATTAAACTTAAAATGACTCTGCGAGGGCCGCGCTGACCTGTGGCCGCTCGCGGTCTGATCCACGGGCAGCGATCGCGGGCGCTCGATGTAAAATATTGCATATTGCAGCCGTATTGCGCGGGTTCGAATACCGCCTCCCGCCCGCGCGGCCCCGCGCCGCTGAAGGGACTTATCGGCGGCGTGCAGTACCGCGGAGGGCGACATCCCCACCACCACCACCACCACCACCACTCCCGACGAAGACATGCCATCTCGGTTTGCCCAGAGGCTAATGCTGCGCCCCCTTTCGCCGCGGGTACAGTACGCCCCACGCACGCGCATCTAGGTCGAAGTAGTATTTCGAGAAGGCGGTGCGCCGCGCCGAGCCGCGCGTTGCTTCACGCTCGCACACACATGCAGAGCGTACCTGTTGACAGCCGGCGGCACAGCAGCGGAGCCCGCGGAGCCCGCCTTGTGTTTTATGGAGCCGAGTCACTGTAAAACGTGAATTATAACAGGGCTGCCGAGGCCGCCGCGCGCGGCAGCGGCGGCGGCAGCGGCGGCGGCAGCGCCGGCCCGCCAACCCTAACCTCACCTAACCTGGGCCGGCGCCCGCGCGGCGCACGGCTCACAGACCGCACGGAACAAAAATCATTTTCAGGAATGAACTTGCGTGATTTTTCGGGACCATCAGAAACCGGGCGTCCCCCGAGCGACGACGTCGGCCTCCTGCTGCTGCCGCCCCCACTCCCTTTCCCTTTTACTTCTGCCTCCCGCTATAAAACGTAAAATATACGAGCGGCCGAAAGGGGAGCAAAACCGTCGAAAACGCCGAAAGCATCCATCAAATGGTCTGGTCGGTCGCGCGGTACGGTCTGGACGGCTGTCTGCGGCCGCCGCCCCGGGTCCCGGGGGCCGGGGGCCGCCGCCGCCCGCCGCCGCCGCCGTCCTCCCACCTGGCCTTGTCGGCCACGCCGACGCGCGCAGGGTCCGCGAGGAGGCCACGGAGGCCGGCGGGCAGAGAGGACCGCGGCTTGGTGGCGTCACCCGGCGGGTATTCGAACCCGCGTCGCCCCGCGCGGATGCAACAGTGCGGGGCCCCGCGGCGGCCACCGGGGCGCCACGACGTCGGCGCCTGCCTGCCTGCGTCCCTCGGCGGCCGTCTAGCAGTCGGCGGCGGCATGCCGCGGAGGGAACGGGCCGACGATATTGAAAATGACCTCTGCTCCGGGCGGCGCGGCCCCGTGGGGCCCCGTGGGGCCCCGCCGGCCCCCGCCCTGCCGCCGGTGAAGAGAGTTTTACGAGGTGAGCGCGCGGAGATTTGCATTAAAGCTGATGAACAGCGAACAGATCCGTGCGCAGGGCGCGCGGGCTGCGCCGCCGGCCGGCCCGGGCCCGGCCGCCCCGGCACGGCAGTAAATCACTTTTACTGTCGAGGAAAGATCAGAAAGCTGCCGCTGCCGGGGCGGCCGGTGTGGTGTGCTGCGGCCGAAGCAGTGCCCCGCCGAGGACGAGGGGCTCCGGGGTGACCTCCGTAGGGGCCTCCGCTCTAAGGTCACAACGCAAGCCCGCGCGGCCAGACCCGCGCCGACGAAATTTCCGGCGACGCAATTTCTCATCCGTTTAGACGACAAACAAGCCGGTGGATGGGTGCAGCGTATGGTACCTACTCCCGAAAACTTCAATGAAATTTTCGAGAAAAACATCCATATTATTTCAGAAAAATATGAAAAATTGCAGATTTTTTTTTCTCTGAAAATTTCGGGACTAGGAAACCCAGCGCAACTCTCGGCGGAGCGACCCCGTGCGACCCGCGCATACCCCGGCCAGACTTGGACGCCGTCCACACACACGGGGCTGCAGCCCGTATATCGACCGGGATTGAAATAATTACACAAACAGCCGAAAACAGGCGGGCTGGGGAGCAATAATTAAAAGAGGAACCATCATCATCAGCGTCGCCATAATGACGATGATAAATGACGGGGCGAGGCCGGCGGGGACCTTTGGCGAGGACGGTTCACACTTCGGCACCACCGCCGGCCCGGGACCCGGACCCGGACCCGGACCCGGGGGGCTGCAGTTAGAGGCAGCATAATTACAGTGCTGTCCGACCCGTCAGCTAATACGCTCCTCGTGGCGGCTCAGGTGCGCCGCACACCCTCCCAGGGCCGCAGCTAACCCCTTCCCGCGCCGCGCCGCCCGCCCTCGCCGTTTAAGTTGTTGATATTTGAGCGCCTTAAATGACAGGTGGTGGTGGCGGCGGCCCACGGTGGTGCGGGCGCGGCACGGCGGGGCGGGGCCGGGGCCGGGGCCAGCCGCAGAGCGATTGGGTGCGTGCCTCTCATAACTGTCCCGGTAATGGCCAAAACAAGAGGTTATCCTGGAGGAGTCCCGCGCACCGGCGGCGTCCTCGATATACCCAGGCGTCCTCCCCCCGCTTCGCGGCACCCGAGCCGCACGTCCCCGTCGCACCCGCAGCACGCCGTGTCATCTGGAAGACGGCGCAGGGCCGTTGGGGAGATCGCTCTCGATTTCAGGGCACAGAGAACACTGTTCGAACACGAAAAAAGAAAAATGACGGAATCGATCGTCCCGCTAAAAAAAAAAGGTTTATGTCCAATTTTGTGGAGAGCGCTGTAAAACTACGTGTTCGTAAAACTATTGGTAGGAACAAAACTGTATTTAATGCCACGCTTTCCCACGCGGCGGCCCCGCGCAGGTCGGCGGGGGGCCTCACACAGTCCCGATCCCGACTCGGTCGCGTTGCGGTCTGAGTTGTCGCGGAGCCGCGCGGGACACGGCATGCCGGCATTGTATCGCCGTATTGGCACGTCAGAGCGTGGCGTGGCGGGGGCGTGGCGGGGGCGTGGCGGGGACGTGGCGGGGGGCGTGGCGGGGGGGGGGGGCGTGGCGGGGCCGGGGCACAAAGGTGAACGGGGTGCGGCGAGGCGCTGGGGTGCGAAGCAGAACGCTTAGGAAGAAGGCTGCCCCCGGCGGCGGCGGCGGGGGCGGCGGCGGCGGCGCCCGCTGCCGCCCCCGCCGAACGCTCCGTTCCGTTCCATTCCGCGCCCGCGCCGCGAGAGAGAGAGAGAGAGAGAGAGAGAGAGAGAGAGAGATAGAGAGAGAGAGAGAGAGCTGCTTCTGAATGGGCGTTGTAGCGTGAGGACTGTTTCTGACAAGGCCGGGGGCCGCCGGGGGCCGCCGGGCCGAGTTCAGTTCAGCCGTGCCGAGGAAGCCGAAGGCCTCGGCGCCGCACTGCGTGGGGGTGCCGCCAAGGGGCCGCCGCTGGGGCCGCGCTGTCCTGCACGGGAGGCTATCGCTGGGGGCGGATCCAGGAGCGGTGTTCAAAGGGGGGGGGGGGAATTACGATCTTTGCCTATTTCTTCAGGTGTAATGCATTGCTGGTTGCCTCTGTTTTAAGCTCTCTCCCCCCCTCTCTCTCTCTCTCTCTCTCTCTCGCTCTTCGCCTGGCGGCGGCAGACGACGCGCAAACAAAATTCAAAATGCATAACGCACAATTTGATTACGAGGCACTCTACTCATGGCGCGTTCGGCGCTCTGGCTGAGGGGTTGCCCGGGGTTGCCCGGGGGGTGGCCCCCGGGGGGTGGCCCCCGGGGGGTGGGCTGGCCCCGCCACGCCCCCGGCGGGCCCCGCCCACCCCCGCAGCGACGCCCCCATCGGCCCCCTGTGCCCCCCGCGGTGTTCGCTATGAGGGAGGAGAGAGACAGGCAGTCGGAGACACTGTCCGCCAAACCCTTCCCGCCGCGGCCGCATGCCCCCGGGGCCCTGAGTGGGGTGGGCGGGCTGCAGCGGCAGGCCATACAGCGCCGCGGGGGGTCGCCGGGTGCAACAACAGGCCGGGCGGCGCGGGCTATGCGGCGGGCTGCGGCCTGTTTGTGGGACCCGGCCAGCATGCGCCTCGACGCCTCCGACACGCGTGTGTGTGCGTGCGTGGCACCGCCAAAATAAAATGACTCATAGAACGCAATACATGATTATTACTTTATTAAAAATGAAGGATTTTTGCGGCACTGAAATTTGAATTATTTTTGCTGCTTATTTTTTTTAAATATACACAGATACACACCTTCATGGATCATATTCAAAAACGTGCATAGTTACGAATAGAATTGTGCGTAATTACGTGCAAATAGTGCAGTACAAAAATAGTACACGAGCATTCAGCGTGTGTCTGCGTGCCGCGGTGCTGCTGTGTCGATGGCCACGCCACAACGCCTCCAGATATCCGCTACAACACACAACTCAGGCGGAACTAAAAATACATCATGATCGCGCCAAACATCATTATTTACCTAAACGTTTTGCAAAGCAACCCCATTGCGCGCGCGCCTCGCCTCCCTCACCCCCCGCACCGCGCGGCCCCGCGCTGCTCGGCGCTATGTGAACGAGACCGAACCGCCGCGGGCCCCGTATGTGTGTGTGTGTGCACGTGTGTGTGTGCGCGCGCGTGTGCCTGTGTGTGTGTGTTGCCGCGGGCACAAAGATCGAGTTTGTTTTGTGTTCGTGTGCGGTACATGCGACGTCTGACAGTCGGGGGATGGCTGCCGCCCCCAACCACCCTCCCTCTCTCTCTCTCTCTCTCTCTCTCTCCGTCTCTCTTTCTGTCTCTCTTTCTCTGTCTCTCTCGTACACCCTTGCGGGGGGTGCTCCCGTTACCTCCTTTTCCCTCTACTTTCCTCTCGAACCCTCAGAAAAACGCTCGCGGCGGCGCCCCGCACCACGCCGTATCCTCCCCCTACTCCTCTATCTCTCTCTCTCTCTCACACACACACACACTGTCTCCCTCTCTCTCTCTCTCACACACACACACACACTGTCTCCCTCTCTCCCTCTCTTGTTTTCCCTATCTACACCTCACCGGCGGCCGCCCTCAAATTCTTCGGGGAGCGTTTGAACGGGTTCCGTTTCCTTCCCTCGCCACCAAACGCGTCCGCGCGACGCAGTGTCTGTGTCAGTGGACAATGGCGACGTTTTCTCATATCTTCTCCGTAAAAAAATAAAAATAATTCAACATTTTTGGAGGAGCGGGGGATTTCCCTCTGTTATTGGCAGCAGTTACAGGGTGCAAGACGAAGAGCGTTGGTCGTGCACCCTCTCTCCGTCGCACCTATATGGCCGCAGGGCGAGACGCGGAATCGAACCTCCTCCCCCTTTCTGAACGGACAACGCTACTACCGCAGCCGTCGCCGCCGCCGCCGCCGCCGCCGCCGCCGCCGCTGCCGCCGCTCGCGGACGGAATGATGTGACACGGACAGACCCGTCGGAGCCGGCGGGGAAGCCGAGGGGAACCGCGGGCAGCGGAGGTAGCGGTGGCGGTGGCGGCGGCGGTGGCGGCGGCGGCGGCGGCGGCGGCGGCAGCGGCGGCGGCGGCGCAAGGAAGTTCTCCTCTCCGCCGTTTGTTTCCGAAACTTGGCGGCCGCAAGACGCGATGCCGCTGCCGCCGTTGTTGCTTCGCCGCGAGTATGAAAATGTAATCTCGCTTTGTTCTCCGGTGCGGACCCGTTCCGAGAAAGACCCTGTGCTCAGACTCGGGGACATTAATTAAATATGCTGCCGGGAATTCGGAAGCGGTTCGTCGGTGCAAACGTGGATTTTTTTTCGGGGGATTGTAGTGCAATTGCAGTTTTGGGGACGGGGCAGGGGGTTGTCGGTACCGTCACGTGAGTGTGAGAGAGAGAGAAGAGAGAGAAAGACAGAGAGAACGGAAAGGGGTGCTCGCGCCTCTTGCCTCTGAGGAAATATAAAGAAAAGAGGTGGGAGATGAGAAGAGAGAGGGACAGAGAGAGAGAGAGAGAGAGAGAGAGAGAGAGAGAGAGAGAGAGAGGAAAAGCTTTTCCACAGAACAGTCTTCTAAAAAAACATGGGTTGGCGGGATAGGCGGGGGCGTGGCTGGCTGGGGGCGCTGAGGGCTGGGCAGCAGCGTACCGTTTCTCTCTCTCAGTCCCTCTCTCTCCATCTCCCTCCCTCTCTCTCTCTCTTTCGCTAGAGGGGTAAACAGGACAGGACCCCAAACAAGGCGCATGTTTTAGCTCTCTTTTTGCGTCGAGAGCGCGCGGCGAGCGTAAGTGCGGCAGCCACGTTCTCTCTCACTCTCGTGCGCTCCGCGGAGCTGCACATAGTCCACACAGACAAGACTCGGCTGTTTCGGCGGCCCAATGTTATGGGCCGAACTATGCAAAAGTCTGGGAGCGAGGGTCCCCCCGGACTAGGCCAGCGCGCGTCGGAAACGCTCGGCGCGGGCAGGCGGCGGCTGCCCGAGAGCCTGCGGCAAACGCCGCGCCGCCCGGCACGCAGGCAACCCCACACGCGCGGCTGTGCGGCGGGCCGTCCGTGCCTACCTCCCAGGGGCCGAGGGGTGAGGTGGGGAGGAGTGGGGGATGTAAGTGCTAGAGAGCGCCGAGAGATGGCGCTGCCGGTCAGCGGCGGGACGTTAGCTCTCGCGGGGTGCTCCGTCCGGCGCCAGCACGACCTCCCTGCGGCTACGGCCTCCGGGCCGCACCGTGACGCCCCGCGTGCGCGTCAATTTGCTCTTTCCAGAGGGCGGCGTCGGTGGTGCACCCCGCGTCTCGGAGCAGAATGCTGTCTGAGCTTTCCTCCGCTGGCGCGGCCCTCGCATGCCGCGGTGCAGCTGCATGGGGCTCGTTGCTATTCCCCCGGCATCACCGCCGCCTCCGCCGCGCCTGTGCCGGTTGTCTCGGGCCCGCCGCCTGCCGTGGCATGACCTGCCAAGCCATGACCTGCCATGGCACGGCCCGCCCCGTCCCGCATGTATGTGGTGTGGTGGCCGGGCCTAGACCGCCGTAGCTCATAGGGGGGGGGGGGGAGCGCATGTCGCGGCGGTTGTTGACGGCGTTGACGTTCGCCTGGGAACACGTCTTGCATGTCGAAACGGCGCTCCCCGCCACGCCCCGCCACGCCCCGCCACGCCACGCCACGCCACGCCACCGCCACCGCCACGCCACGCCCCGCTCCTCGGCCGCGGGCATTGGCTGCCGCTGCTGGTCTGCGTCGCTGCTGTGGGATGACGTCTGACCACCTCCAAGGAGGTGGAGCCAAACACGATATGCGGGGAGAGCGAGAGGGAACACTGACGGAGGGACAGAGAGAGAGAGAGAGGGGGGGGGGAGAGAGACCGCGCGTGACGTCACCATGTGCAAGGTGAACAACTGGCCGTATGCAGATTGGTTGCGGCGCGGCTCGACTTTCCTGCGCGCCCCACCTCGACGCCCCGCACCTGTCAGTCAGTCAGCCAGCGGCGGTAAATAAAATACAGCCCGGCCGGCTACTGCACCGCGGCACTGCACCAGCACCAACACCTCCGTGAAGTCGTCAGGGTGCAACTCCTCCGCCTCCCAAAAAATAAAAATAAAAATAAAAGAATAATGTTCCCCCCCCCCCCCGGCATTAAAGCCTCGAATGGCACGGATGCGGTGTAAACTGTCCCCCCCACAGCGCGCCCCGATCACTATCTGCCCCGGCCGGCTCCCACCGCGCCGCCGCCGCCGCGCCGCCCCTGGAAACGGCCGTGACGACAGTCCAAGACGCACGAATGCGGTACTTATATATATATATATATATATATATATATATATATATATATATATATATATATATATATATACTGTGTGCCGTAATTGTTTTGTTTCCTTCGTCTTTTTTCTGGGGGGCAGCTAAAAAAAAGAAATAAAGCTCGCGGGAAACATGGCCGGTGTGCGAGTAACGCGTCGCCGCTGCATTCTTATCACTACTCTCTTATCATCTCGTGGGAAACAGATTGTGCGGAGGAGGGGTGGGGGTGGGGGGATGATGACGGGCACTCGCGATATACCCCCCTCCCCCCTGCAATTACCCGCGCCGAAAAGGGCGCGCGCAGGGTGCAGCGCGCTGACCAATCAGGAGGTCGCTGGCGTGACGCGTGCTGGTCGGGCCGGGCACAGAGGGGCGCCACCATTTTCCAGCCGCCCCCCTCTCCCACACACACACACACACGCCTACCTTCCGTGGCTGGAGTAATCCGTTGGCGCCGGCGAGGTCAAGACCTCTTTGCGCTTAGCATATCGCTAAATTATTAATGCAATCCACCCGCTCAGACCCCCGCCCCCCTGCCTGCTGCTGTTCACCCCCCCCCCCTCCCAAAAAAATGTAATCCTTCCCCCCACCCCCCTCCCTACCTCCACCACACCAGCGCCGCTGCCTTCCCCTCCCGCGGCGCGGGAGGCCGGGGTCATTTGCGACTTTTCGACGCCTTCCATTTATTTATGAAGTTGAACTCTGACCAACATTCTATTTCTAATTCATAAGATGTGCCGAGATGTTGCCCCGAGTCAGGGGCCGGCGTCCGCCCCACTGTGCGGGGGCTGTTCGAGTCCAGAACCCTCCCCGCAGCCTAAAGAGTCCGCTGCTGCTGCGCTCTACAAGGGTTTGCGAAATAGAAAAAAAAGGAGGAGGAGAAGGAGAAGAAGAAGAAGAAGAAGTAAAAGAGAAGAGACGGGGTGGGGGACGGGGGTGTGCAAGGTGACCCGCGAGAGGGCGGTGGCACGGAATTATGTAAACGCGGGGGGAATTCTAAGAAGGCTCCGAGGAGATGCTGAGAAGCCCTGGAGGGGGGGAGGGAGCTAGAGCCTGGAGCCTGGAGCCTGGAGCCTGGAGGCTGCTAGTACCTGGCGCCGTCGTCACATTGGGAACAAGCGATGCGAGCCCGTTCATTCATTCATTCGTGCGTGCGTTGAGTCATTCATTCACTCGAGCGTTCCGCCGCCGTTACCGCTCCCGCACATGTGTATGTGATGCACAGGGATTAATTTCCGTACCGCGAGAGCCGGAGAGCGCCCTGCCAGCGCTCCCCTACCCCTCACACACACACACACACACACACACACATCACATACACGAATATGACGAACACAAGGACCCCGCGTCTGCTGCAAATAATAAGAAGAACAAACGAACGTAATGTGTGTGTGTGTGTGTGCATCGGCACGGAAGAGGCGATAGGAAGTTGGCTGCCCTGCTGCCGCGGCCGACGACAGTACGCTACAGTGGCGCTGTCTCCGCGGTGAGCGGCAGCTCTGTGAACTACACGACGGCCCGCGGGGACGCTCGCGCACCACCCGCCTGCACGTCGAACACCGCCACCGCCTTCATGAAGGCCATGTGTTTGGTGCCCCCCCCCCCCAAAAAAAAAAAATCATATTAATTTTAAAAATAAATCCGCTTTTAGCTGTGGCGCCTACATTGAAAACTCGAAAGTTGTCCGAAGGGAGAGGAGACGGGGTTGGGGGGTTGGGGGGTTGAGGGGTTGGGGGGGGGGGCGTTGACGAGCCGTGAGCTATTGGGAGGAGCGGCGGCACCCTCTGCGGGGCGGGAGGAGGGGGCGGCGGTGGATGACAAAACGTGCAGGAGGGGAGGGAGGGCGAGGAAATTGAGGAAATAAACGCAAAAGTGAGCCGCGTCGCGTAGGATGCTGGGAAGGCCCTGGTCGAGGGAGGGTGGGAGAGGGGAGGGAGGGGGACGGAAGGGTGGGAGAGGGGAGGGAGGGGGGGGGGAGGGGGACGGGACGCAGGGCCGGCGCAGGAAAGGAGATTGTCTCCTGATAAGTTCCACCCACTGACTGTTTGCTACACACCCCTCTTCACCGTATACCTAAAAATCTCCCCACGTCACCGAGAGAGAGAGAGAGAGAGCGAGAGAGGGAGAGAGAGAGAGAGAGGAAAGAGAAAGGATGGAAGAGCCGAGCACCGCCGCCGCCGCCGCCGCCCCCCACAAACCCCCTCCTCTATTTCTATTCCGTAGGATCAGCAAGACAAAACGCAGACCGCGCCCAACTTTCCCTCTCTCTCATGTCCTCTGTCTCTATCTCGCTCCCTCCTCCCGCGTGCGTCCGCGTCTCAATCAATACCCGTCCTCGTCTTTCCCGCGGCGCGGGTGCCGGCTGTGGCCGCAGCGCCGGCGCGCCTGTGGTCCAGGGGTTAGGCAGCCCGCCGCGCCGCCAAGCATGCGGGCTGCATACCTCTCCATATATTTTTTCCCCCTCCACCGCTTTTGAATACGGCAACCTTCCCTCCCATTTTGCGGGCAGGTGGAGGGAGGGGGGGGGGGGGCTGCGGAGCGTCTGTGAAGAGGCGAGGACGACGGGTCCGTCATCTCAACCGAACCACAACTTTTTACTCCCTACTCTTTTTTAACTTTGTACATTTAATTTCTACTGAATTAATTGTAACGAAACCGATCGACCGGAACGGTTGTACGCTGATTTCGGCAGAGATTTCGTAGGTGACCCGCGACTCTAATACGCGTGTGCGCCCCCCATCCAAAAAAAAATAGTTTCTGTTTTTTTTTTTTTTTACAGCGGTTTTGATTAGACACTGCTTCGACCGACGATAATCATGGGGCCGAGGGAAAGTGGAACCGGACCGGAAACGCAGCACGTGCGTGTTATATTCCGAGAAGGGGTCGGTTTCGCCGTTCAGTGTATCGGGCCGGGCGGTGCGGGCCGCGGGGCACTGCGCTCTCGGCCGCCGCCGGCCGCCGCCGCTCCCGGCTTGCCTACCGTAGTGATTGCCGAGTAATCTCAGCGCTGCAGGCCGCGCCGCGCGCCGCCCACTTGGAGGCCCCGCTGCCGCTGCCGCGGCCCGCGGCCCCTGCGCTACCGTGTGCTCCCGCAGCACGGGCGCGGACCAGCCGAGCCGGCCGCCGAGCGCGCCCTGAAAAGTGCGTCGATTCCGAATAATTTCGAAGGTAATTCGAGTGGAGAGGGGAAATGCCGGTGCGAGGCCGCCGCCGGCCGCCGTGGGCCCGGTGCCGCACCCGTCTCCGTGATGACTTGGAGGGGCCCCCGCCCGGCCCCGCCCCGCCCCGAGTCGTGGCCACGCGGCACGCGCGCACGCACGCACGCACGCACACGGCCGGCCCTCCGTAATATGCAATAACGTGGGACCGTGGGAAGCGAGTGCGACCCTCCGGGGACCGCGCTTCCGTTGTAATGTCCATCAGATATCAATTTTCATTTTTATTTTTATCTGTGATTTTTTTTGATCTGTGATTTGATACTCATCATCTTTTGACTTACATTTTTTTTACAGAATTACATACCTAGAAATGATGTTTTTCAGCCGTAGCCGGTACTCGGTGCGGAGTATCTACAAATCGATACATACAGCAACCTCGATTATTATTGTTCTGTTTCTCTCTCTTTCAGCGCGGCGCGGCAGGCAGAACAGCATCGTCTGCAGACACCCACACCCACCCACCCACCCACACACACACACACACACACACACACACACATGTGCTGGTAGCGCGCCATTCATGCATCTCCTTTTCGCATGCACCTCGCCACAACCTCTGCTGCAGTCCGGAGTGTCCATTCTGCTCCCGCGCCTGCAGGGCTCGCAGCGCTCGCAGCGCCGCGCCCCCGATGTTGACATCGACTCTCGTTATACCCGGCTGCCCGCCTGCTTTCTGCTACTATCGATTACGGTTCGATATTGGATGCACCTGATCAAACGAAGGAGGTATCGGAATTTTCCAATCACAGGGGCGGGGGGGGGGGGGGGAGCCCATCATCTCGAGCGCGGCGCAGCAGCCGAGCCTGCCGCCCAGCAGCCCATGCCCCGGCCTCCTCCCGCAGCTACCGCGGCAGCTACTGCGGCAGCTACCGCGGCAGCTACTGCTTCAGCTACCGCCACCGCGCCGCGCCACGCCCCGACTGGGAGCCGCAGCCGCCGCCGCCGCCGCTGCTCAATGCCGATGCCCCTCGCGTGTAATACGCTGGGAAATTGCTGGGGAAGCGGACGTGCGGGGAGGGGGCGCTGTGCGGGCGGCTCACGGGACCTCCGACCAGGACCCGAGGAGAGAGAGAGAGAGAGAGAGAGAGAGAGAGAGAGAGAGAGAGAGAACTGTGCCACGTGATCAGTGCACGCATTGCCCTGTTCAACTTCAAATATTTTTTAAAAAATATTCTTATTGGCTTCAGAACTTTGAAATGGTCATATTAAGTTGCCATGATGCTATTACCGGAACCACGCGCTCGAGCTCGTCACTCTTCGGAGGCGGCCAGTCAATTCCAGCGAGACGCGACGCGACGTCGGCGGGGTCCGTGGCGCGGGCACGGGGCGGGTCCTCTCAGCGCCGGCCTCTAATTCTTACTCGGATAAGTTTAATGGCCGATCACGAGCGATTAAAGGACATGGTCTGAATAAGAGGCCCGCCTCTCTCTCTCTCTCTCTCTCTCTCTCTCTCTCTCTCTCTCTCTCTCCTTCGCTAATGTGACAAATTGAGAAAGGCGCTCGCGTTCGGATGACAGCAGGCGGGACCCCGCGCGTAGCCCGCGTGGCGTGGCGCGGCGTGGCGCGGCGTGGCCAGCGGCGACGAAAAGCCTCCCCCCCCCCCCCCTCTCTATCCTGTTCCTCCATAATGACTTTCCCCGTGCCGGTGACGTTCTCGTCAAGGACCCCGTCGTACAGCCCCCCTCGGCCCCCGTCGGCGGCCCCCGGCGGCCCCCGCGGCCCTCCCCCGGCTGCTGCATGGACATCAGTTGTTCGGGGGCCCCGGGTTTGGCGCGCCCGTGAGCGAAAGGCGGCGGCGGCGGCGGCGTCGCCGGGCCGTACGTCCGACAGCCGTAAACAGCTTGTTGCTGACAACTTAATCAAAACAGTCGACTTGTCGTGACTGCGGCGTGGCGCGGCGTGGGGTGGCGTGGCGTGGCGCGGAGGCCCCCGCGCAGGCCACACCCCGCCGTCGTCGGCCGCCTCGCGAGGCCCCGGGGGCCCCCGGGGGCAGCGCGCGTCGTCGCAAGGCGTCGCCGCTGACGACGGGAGAAGAAATGGACCGAAACCGGCTGCTGCTGCTGCTGCCGTGTCTGCGAGGAGGCGGGCCCGCGGTGCGGCCGTTCAAAACTCACGTCACTCACACACGCGTCTCGCAAAGCAGGCCCAGAAAAAAAATCTCCAGTCTAGATTCTAAAATTCCAGATTCTCGAATTTTAAAACTGAATGCTTTATTTACACCCTGCTCATCGATACATATTTTTTTTTTACATGCAGTTACAGACCTAACCTTAAAATTTTGTTTGGGCAAAAACGATTCCTTAAAATTATTTTAGGTTGAGGGTGCCCTCACTTAAAATTTGGCCCGCCAGACACGAGGAGAAGCGCACACTGACGGCGGCGCCGAAACACATTTTGGCGTCGCGTTCGCCCCGGCGACAGCGCCCGGGTATAATCCTCTTTCACCGCCGCCCCACACACCTGGGAGAGGATCCGGAAGGGGGCGGTGAGGTGAGGCCCCCGCGGCTCCCGCATTCCTGCTGCCGCCCGAGTCCCGGCGACGAGTGCATCGGCCCGGAAAATCTTTCATATCATGTATATTTTCCGACCGAGGAATGAATGGAAGCAAAGGAGCAGGAGACAGAGTGAGAGAGGGAGAGAGACGCGGCGAGGAGAAAAACCTTTTCCCTTGCAATAATTTCACGCATTTCTCACGAGAAAAGGAGCGGGCTCTGGGATTAAGGCGGACAGAGACAAAACGAACAGGAATGGCTGCTGAGGGGGAGAGAGGGAGACAGGAGAGAGAGAGAGAGAGAGAGAGAGAGAGAGAGAGTGCGAGGGGTGGGGGAGAATGGAAAGGGGACAGTTCCATTCTGCTTGCTGTCAGGCCGAAGCATAGCGACAGATAGTTCACTGCATAGAGGGAGGGGGAGGGCAGAAAAGTAAAAGGAGAAAATACAGATGGGGAAGAGGAGATAGCGAGGCAAGGGATGTGAGAGAGGGCATAAAGTACGAGAAGAGAATGAAGAAGAAAATGAGGATGATGCGAAAAAGAAGGCGGAAAGGGGAAAAGGGCCGGGCAAAGAGCGAAGCATATGTGATATGCTCATTTTATCAATATGTATAAAAGCACAATTTCACACACATGTGTCTGTGTGTGCATCGCCCAGGAACAAGTGTGTTTCTGCTCGATTTTTTTTTGGAACCAGCCTTCCGGTAACCGTCTGCTCCTGCCGGCTCACTTATTCTGGAAATTATTTACGGACACACCTCTCGCCAACGCGGGCTCAATTTTCAGATGTCGCCGCCATATCTTGTTTTTCGTCCGTTTCTCTGCGGGCCCTGCCCCCCTCCCCCCTCCTCTATCCGCGCGGAACAACGCCGAGGCCGCCGAAGACACCTCGCCGACGACGACCCCCCCCCCCCCCCTCTGCTTCGTCTACATTTTAATTTCCCCGTCGACGCACCGTAAGACAAGTCCATCCTCCCGGACGTCGGGTGTCGAGGACTGCGTCGCGGACTCGTTGGAGGTGATTGATGCACTTCAACGATGACAAGCCGTGCGGCGGGGGCGGCGGGGGCGGCGGGGGCGGCGGGGGCGGCGGGGGCGGCGGGGGCGGCGGGGGCGGCGGGGGCGGCGGGGGCCTCCGCTCCACTCACGGCCGCCGCGGTGCTCATGGGGGCCTTCCTAATATTTGCCATATTCCATTACTTTGTTTTATACAGAAAAGGTATAAGATTTTCAAAAAAATTGAAAAAAAATTTTAAATAGTTTGCCAGTAAAAAAAAAGGAGTACCGGTTTATTCGGGGCGCCCGCATTCTGCATCCCATCAGCCGCGCGGTTGGCGCTGGGGAGTATTTCCCTCAGCGTGCGCGCGCGTGCTAAAAATTGATTTCTCCCGCTTTAATCCAGCAGAGGATTTGCGGTCCCTGTGCGCCCCCGCGCGAGTGTGTATGATCACGCGCGTGTGTGCGTGTGTGTATGTGTGTGTGTGTATGGGCGCGTGTGTCTGTGTGTGCGTGTGTGTGTGTGTGAGCGGGAGGAAAATGATTTCCAGGGGGCCCAGCGCAGCTCACGGCGGGAGACCGCTTGCCGGGCGGATGGAATCGCGTGGCGTATTTGCCAAATTTCGCATAAGCCTCTCCTTTTCGGCAAATACAATCATGAGGCGGTGGCGGTGGAGGCGGCGGCGGTGGAGGCGGCGGCGGCGGCACGGCGGCTCTGCTGGGCTCCGATTCCAAAGGCTAAAGGCTCAGCCCCGCGAGTCGGAAAGAATCCTGAAAGGGTATGATTTCGCTATTTACTCGCAAAGTGCGGCCGAGAGCGGCGGCGCGGGCGGAGGCGACGGGCGACGGCTGGAGCAAGTACGCCGCCGCTATCGAAAACGCTCAGCGCAGAGGCAGAGAGAGAGAGAGAGAGAGAGAGAGAGAGAGATCCTCGCGGGGCGCTTTCGTGCTCCGACTGGCTCTCCCGACCTTTTTACGAGAGGATTTTCAGCTAGGATATTTTTTCCCTCCGGTGTACAGCACTGGCGCCGCGACTGCCGCACAACGCGAGCAGAAGCGTATTTCTCAGTGTGTGTGTGTGTGTGTAGGGGGGGGGGGGGAGCGGGAACGTTGTGATGGACAAATTACTTTTGAAAATTGCAAATGCCGTACGTATCCGCGACGTACTGTAACATGATTTTCAGGCGAACTCTATCAAAAGAAAAAAAATTGTAATTTTTTCCCTTGTGTTTGAAAAGAGAGAGCACGAAGAGTAACGCGCAGCGCGCAGACGATTTTCGTTCAAAAACGTTCAAAGGGCGGCGGGGAGAGAGAGAGAGAGAGAATAGAGGGTTAGACGCGATAGAGGCGCTAGGTCCTGTGAGGGTGGCGTGACGGGAGACACTTTGGCCGGCTGGCGAGGCGGGGCTGCGGCGGGGCTGCGGCGGGGCGGTATCGAGGCCGTGGGGAGACGGGCTGCGCTGCCGGCGAGTGTGCGGCCCGATCGGAGGGCACTGCACCGCCGCGACGCAACGAAACAAAATGTTGCACCTCTGCAAAGAAAAAAAATAAGTAAACGGCGGGGAATAGCTGATAAAAAGGAGGCGGAGGCGGAGGCGTTGCGTGCCTCTTTTGTGCGCGTGAAAAAAAATAAAATGGAACAGAGAATGTGAGAAAAATGAGGAAATTATTGTTATTGCGCGTCGGGTTGGTCATTACACGGACACGCGACGCGCGGATAGGCTTGCAAACACTCGTGTCGAATGTAGCCCCGGCAGCGGCGGCGCACTCCTCACACACACAGACACACACACACACACGCACACAGCACGGCCGTGCACACACTAATTGTGGTCATTCTGGGCTGCAGCGCCCCGCGGCGGATAAGATCCGTCGTCACAACATGGAACAGGACAAAGTGGCCGGCTGGCCGGCTGGCGGCGCGCCACGGCCGCGGCCCCCACGCCCGGCCGGCCGGGCCGAGCTTCCAGATAACGATATAATTGCAGGGTCACTCCGCCAGCTCCACCAGCTCCGCGCTACCTGCTGCTGCTGCTGCTGCCGCTGTTGCGGCCCGGGACCGCCGGCGCCGCCGCCACGGGTTCGAATCCCCCGCATATGACTTGCCCGCGCAACACAACCCTCATTTTCTCGCACATTTCCCCCTTTCGCCGGCGCCGCCGCCGCCTCCCGAAATGGACGTCGTCGCTGACTGTGCGTGCCCGACGGCGGTCTGCCCTTGCCCCAACAACAACAACAAAACAAACAACAACAACATACAATACTGGGGGGGGGGGGCGAGCGCCTGTCCGCGCCGGGGTAGGCCGGCCGCACGACACGCGTGCGCACACGGCCCGAGGGTAGCCTACCCGCCGGGCGCCGTGCGCCGTCCGGCCCGGCCACGCAGACATGTAATGCTCCCCCTAGAATTATTTTTTTCAAACTGCGCGCCTCTAAACTTTTTTTCGATTTTATTTTGTTCCTTGACAAAGCACACACACACACACACTACGACGGAGTAGCAGGCGGTGAGGCCCTCTATAGTTCCGTATTTGAGGTGATGGATGCGGGAGAGAGAGGAGAGAGAGAGAGAGAGAGAGAGAGAGAGAGAGAGAGAGAGAGAGAGAGAGAGAGAGGTGTGGCGCCGCTGCCTCGGGCCGCTGCCGGGGCCTTGGGACTTCCCCGGCAGCCATTGTTCGGCCGGCCTTCCACCCCCATTGTGGCTCCCCCCGTTGACCAGCCGCCCCCCCCCCCTCCCCCCTCCTGTCCCGCCCCTGACGCCCCGCCTCGCTCGCATTGTCCATCAGGCGTGAAGTGCCCACACCAGCCGCGCTCCGCTGAATTTTTCACATCGCGCGCGCGCTGCCGGGGGGGGGGGGGGGGGGCTCAAATCATCGCGAATCGCGTTGCGGGTTATCCCATTGTTCCGGATTACTATCCCCACCACTCCCCCTCCACCTCTCTCTCTCTCTCTCTCTCTCTCTCTCTCTCTCTCTCTCTCTCTCCTGCTGTATGTGTCGTGTAGTCATCACTCTCACACGCCACAGAGACAGCAGCGCAACGCTTGCTCTCTCTCCCTCTCTCTCTCTCTCTCTCTCTCTCTCTCACTCTCACAGGCCACACGTTGCTGCAAATAAACGTTTTATTTACAGCGGTACCGAGGGAGCGCGTGGGTCCGCGCACACACGCGGCGCTGCCGTAGGAATATAAGCCGCCGGCCGCCGGCACCCAGATTGGATCCACGTCCAACAGCGCGCCGCGCATTCATTCGCCCGAATTTTTCCAAAAACTCTCTTCAAAAAAAAAATTGTTACCGATTTCTTTTTGTCTTAAAAAAAGTTGTCTTAAAAAAATCTGCAATATTTATAAAAGTAAATTATTTTTCGGGTCTGGAGGCGAGTATACTTTTCCAACGGTGGGCGTTGTGAGTCATCTGCGGGGCGGTGCGGCGATGGAACGTATACGTCGTACGTCTATCATTTGTCACCTGTACACGGGGCGTCCCCCCGCGTCTGAGTGTGTGTGTGTGTGTGTGTGTGTGTGTGTGTGTGACCTGTACTACAGTGCCCTGCTAGGCCTGCGCGACCCGGCCGCGCGGGGCAGCGACACACAGCTACTCGTCGTTTCCGCTTCCTCCTGCAGATAACACACACACACACACACACACAGACACTGGAAGCTTACAATACAATCACACCGCAATGATCACACACACACACACACACACACGGGCCAGCACAGGGCACGGACGAAGCGGATGGGGTCATTGTGACTGGACCCAAATATAACGTGTGCATGACCCCCCCCCCCCCCCCGCAACTCTCTTTCCCTCTCTCCTCTCACATTGCGGCAGCGGCAGCGGTGGTGGTGGTGGTGGTGGTGGTGGTGGTGGTGGTGGTGGTGGTGGTGGTGGTGGTGGTAGAACGCGCGGCGCACTGGGTTGTCAATTTCATCGCGTTAAGAGACTGCAGGGCTGGCGGCGGCGGCGGGCCGACGGAGCGGGACATGCCGCGGCGGGGGCAGCGCACTCTTGTCAGTCACAGCTGCGCCCCAACGGGCCCCGCGGGGGGCCCCGCCCTCTCTCTATCTCTCTCTCTCTCTCTCTCTCCCTCTCTCTCTCTATCTCTCTCTGGCGCAGACTGTCACTGCCGAGTCGATTAGTATTCATTGACAGCAGGCGGTGCGTACAGGTGCCGGATGGAGGAGGGCGGAGGGGAGGCGGGGGTGGCAGCCGCGCTAACCAACTCCCCTGCAGCGCCGCCGCCGCCGCCGCCGCCGCCGCCCGCTGACTGAGTGACACCCGACACTAGCAGGGAGTTTCTACGCGGGAGAACCGCGTTCGAACGGCCGGCCGTTTCCCGCCGCCGGCTCGCCTATGTAGGCTCGCCTAGCCTTGTCTAGCCTGGCCCGCACACAGGCCTGCCCCGACGCCGCGAGCTGGGTGGCCGCACGGTAAACAGAGAGCTCACTTCGCCGCACGGGGTCACAAGGTGTAGAGACGCGGCCTCCGGAATACCCTGTCGCCGGAATACCCTATTTGTCGTTGGATACCCAATTGCCGGAATATCCCATTGTCACGGAATATCTTATCTCCTGAATATTGTACGCTTTTGTAATTGAATTCCCACTTTTTGCCGAAATCACAAATTCGTTGTCTTTTTCCAGGGCGACTCTGCGGTTCTATAGCGCTGGACGTTTCCTCGCATTTCGTCAGACCCGAGAAATGTCACACGCAACGGGTGCCGCACCGGTTGGCGAGAATTCAGCCCGGGTGAGAACAACGGTGTCCCCGTGTCCTCCCTGCCCGCGCTGCTGTCTGCGCCGTCCTCGGCGGAACGCGCAATCCATCTCTCTCTCACCTCTGTCTCTCACCTCGAGTCGCAGCGTGTTGCGCACTCTGTCGCACGCGGCGCGTCCGGCGGCAACGCGGTGTGACAACGGCCGCCGGGTTGTCCTGGAGGACGACGACGACGAAGTCCTGGAGGAGGTCCTCGAAGAAGGTGCTCCGCCGCCGGATAATAAAAGGAAACCAATCGCGGCGGGAAATTGGAAAAAGACAATTTTATGCGGGGGGGATTGGATTTGGAGCGGCAGCAAGCAGACAGCGAGACAGAGAGAGAGCGCTAGGGGCGGCGACGGAGACGGAGACAATGACAATGTTGCAGTGCCGCCGCCGCACGGCGCTGTGGCGGCCGTTTTCGCGGCGGCCGCGAGACGTCCCCGGGACGTCCCTGCCGCGGACGTCTCTCATTAGGACGCCATCGCCGATGACAACTGGCGGCGGCAAAATTGCTTTAAAAGGAAGCGACGAAAAGAAAGAGAGGGTCAGCGGGAAAAAAAATTAAAAAAATAAAGCGCAGGGCAGGAAGAATACGAAGTTTGCACAGAGCGAGAGGTGGCGGCAGGACGGACCCGACCAGTGTTTAGGAAGCGAAAGGTGAGCGGCGCGGCACACAGAAAGTCTCGTCATAAAATCACGCGGCTTCCGGGCGGGACGTGGCAGGGAGAGGTGCAGGCGAGTTCGTTCGTTTGATTTTGCACCCGCCACACAAAAAATTTAGTTTTGCGGAGTCAGTGAAAATTTCCTTTAAAAAAAATGTCACTCATTTGTTGGCGGTGCGAAAATTGTTTTCTAAATGTAACCATAGCTCTTTTGAAAATTTAATTTTGTTTTTGAAAACTATCAAAAAAAAAATTGGAATCCGAGTATAAGTTTGTGTGAATACTCGCCGCCAAACATTTGACGGCGAGGCAACGCCACGGGCACGGGGCGTAGTGCTGTGGTGTGCCGCCCGCCCTGTGTATAACCCTGCAGCAGCAGCTATGGAGGGACGCCGCTTCCTGGAAGAGTGACGCGGCTGTGTCGTCCGTCCGTCACTCCGTGCCGTCACTCTGTACCGTCACTCCGTCGCCCGGCGTGCGGCTGACGGCCGTGACGGCGCGGAAAACAGCGCTGCTCAAATATTTCCAATTAAGCTGCCGCCGCCGCGGCCAGCGCAACAGCCGCCGCCGCGTGTGCCGGGCGACGTGAGAGGACGTGTCCTCTGCCGGAGGTGTCCTTAGCAGTTCTTATCAGTCAAAAATAATAATTTATAGAGATCGGAGATGAAATAAAAAATGGACGGGTGAGGGGAGTCGCAATGAAACCACTGCACTTGATTCTGTGCCACGTGGTATCTGGGAGGCCATATAATCCTTGGCACATTATGTGTGTGTGTGTGTGCTCTGCTAACACGCCCACCCGGCGTTGCTCATACGCCATGGGATGGAAACTCCAAACGAGACGAGGAGGCTTGCGTTGGCCTGCCGGGGGCCCGCCGGGGGCCCGCCGGGGGCCCGCCGGGGGCTGCGGGGGCCCCTCTCGTGGGCCCCATGGGCCCCGGGGGCTATGGCCGGTTGTCATAAGGGCGCTGGATTGGAAATGGCCTGCCCGCCGGCCCCGGCCGCGCGCCTGCCCAGCAGTGCTCACTCCACGCCACGCGCCGACACGCCCGCCGCACCGTTATGGGGGCAGCAATAAGATTCCAACATTTTTACCAATGTATGGCGGGGGGACCTGGCCGGCGCCGCTAAAAACAAAAAGGGCACGAAAACCGGAGAGGGGGCGGGGGCGACCGCAAAAGTTGTACTACGCGTTCCAGCAGATGATGTATTTCTAGATGGCATTAGCTAAAAAAAATAATTTTAAAAAAATCTGTAGCGAGGACATGACCATGGTCCGAGCGGTACCCCGGTGCTTCCAGCCAGTGTACGCCTTCCAGTCCAGTCACTCTCCAGTCAGACTCCAGTCAGACTCCAGTCAATTTCCAGTCGGACACGTCGTGCGGCTACAGTACCGGGAGCGCACGGCCGCCGTACACCGAAGCTCGGTAGCCGCGTGGTTAGGGAGTCCGGCCGTCGAGTGGCTGGTCGGATGTTCAACTCTTTGCCGGTCCGTGCGTTTTTTCTGTCGGCTCAGCTAAGGCGACGGTGTTTGAAGTACCTGGGGCGCGCTGCCGCAATCACCGCGGCCCTGTGGCCGTATGGGTAGGGTGGCTGACCAGCGCCCGAAAGGTCGTGGGTTCGAATTTGGCTAGTTCATCAAAATTTTTCTTGTGTCTGCGCTTGGAAGACAGAGGGTAAAATATACTTCCGAACGTGGCGTCAGTATGGCTGTCTGAACGGCCGTGCGCGCTGCGTCACTGAGAGATGTAAGCGTTGGGTTTCAACTTGAAGATTCCCGCAGCACGGTCGGGCTTACCCCCGTTCCCGGGTCCGAGGTTCTCTCGGTCGCCCGGGGTTTCCGGCGGGGGGGCTCTGTGTCTACCAAGGAAACTTGGTTCGGAGACTCGGGTGTATGCTACGGGGGTACCTAGGGTTCGGTACCTTCGTTTTCGCTCCCTGTGAATCTGGCAGACGAGGACACGCCGTCGCGACTAGGGTTCGTCGTGAAGTACAGCAGCTTCGGCTGTGTACGATATAGGAAAGCCTACCTCCCCCCCAATCCGCTCGGGAGTGGCCGCAGTGCCACAGACCAACCAGCCAGTCGAAGGGAGTTGATTCCGGAAATCTGGCTGGCGGAGGGGGCTACATTGACCGTTGCGGAAGCGTGCCCCTGAAAAAGGCCGCTGCGTTGTGCCGGTGTCTTTGCGGCGGTCAATACCTGGTACACCGGTTCCCATTCGAACACCGAAGTTAAGCAGGAGGGTTCCAGGCGGAGGCCTGGGACGAGGTAGTGCCCACCCATTTTTGCAGTTTTTTTTCATAAGCATCCACGTATTTCTGAGCGAAACAAAAATATTTTCGTTTTGAGTTTTGGTCACGGTAGGAATGACTTTTTAACCTACTTTGGGTTGGTAGCAGCTCAGAACACAGAACCCATAAATGATCGCAAAATTTTCATTCCAGTCAATGGAAAAGTCCGGTCCAGTCACCAGTCAGTGTACACCCGTCCGCGAATTGAGTCACCCCTCGCCATGGCCTCTCTTGCTCAAGACATTTTTTTATAGCCAAGCCTTGTGTTCTTTTTTTTCCCATCTGTAGAATTACTTTCTTTCCTTGAACTGACGAATTGCAATAAAGTTACCTTATTGCTGGGGATTTTTCCTCTTGTCCGCTGAGCGGTACATTGCACACAACAACGGCGCACTCACAATTGTTCTGAGAATATTCTCTCTCTCTCACTCTCTCTCTCGCTCTCTCTCTCTCTCTCTCTCTCTCTCTCTCGCTCACCCTGCCTATGTCTCAACGTGATTTTCTTCCAAACAGTGTACACCACGGTGGCACCACCGGGCAGACATTGCACCTGTCGTTCCCCCTGTCTGACCGCGCCGCCTTGCGCCGCCTGGCGCGTGTCCCTGCGCCCCGCGGGGGGTAGCGGGGGGCGCGGCCGGGCCCCCCCGATGGCTGTCCGCGCCGCCTCTGTCCGCCGCCGGCTCCTGATTGGCTGGCGAGGTGGGCCCCGCGCCGCTGCGGGGCTTGGCTTGGCCGGCAGGGGCCGGCAGCAAGGGGCCCGCGTCGTCCCCACCACCACCGCGGCCCCCGCCGCCGCCGCTGCCGCCGCCGCCACCGCCGCCGCCGCGTGCGCCGCGACGCCCTGCAGGGCCTGCAGCGGCGCCTGCAGCGGACTGCAGCGGCCCGCAGGGACAGCTGGCGGCGGCTAAAGTTAGCTCGGCCGTCCGTCTGGCCGCCGCTGCCACTGCGTGGTGCGCAACCCGACAGCGCCGCGCGAGGGAAGCCATTGGACAGAGAGGAAATTCCTCGCCGGTGGCGGAAGACGAAACGAATTGCATCTTGTGTTTTGTCACACACGAGAAAAAAAATTGGTATAACCAATATTGTTAGTTGATTTCAAGACAACAGCGGAAATTAGTTTCGCCGAATATCGTTGGAGTGACAAAGTTTTACGTGCCGAAAAAAACTTTGTTCTAGCGTAAGCATTTTTTAAAAAATGGCACACGGAAGGCGGTGAGGTATAGTCCGTGCTCACGCACCGCCCGCTAGTGTCTGCAGATGAGCTGCGCTGTACAAGGCGGTGGTGGCAAAGAGGCCGTCCGCCATTTGCAGGGGGCGGTGGTCGCGGCGGCGGCGGCCATGCGGGTGGTCGTGCTCATGTCATGCATGGGGCTGGCTATAATCAACATGGCGCCAATTTATGGCCTCATGGCCGCCGCGACGCGTGACGGCCATGCCAAACGCGCCGCTCCCGTGTGCACGCTTTTCTCCCCGAAAGAAATAACTCTTTTTTAAAAAAAAATGATTATGATGAAGAACAACGTGACCAGCGTCACACAAGCGACTTCATATTACTAGCCGTTCATTCCGCCGGGTAGCCTTTGGTGCACTTGTAAGTAAACATATCGCTTTGTCACGCGGCAGGGGCGGGGGCGTGAAGTAGAGTGTTGTCGCTTGCCATTATTTCAGGTCGTTATTAAGGGCCCCAAAGGGTGGCAATTGTCCTTGTGCCCCCCCCCCCTCTGGATCCGCGCCTGGTGGAGGCCTGATGAAAGTGCCTATTACCCGGCCGCCCACGCACCATCAGAAGCGGTAGCACTGGCTATCATCTACACACACACACACACACAGTGTCCTGCTAGCCAGGTACAACGACGCCCCGCCCAGCACAGGAGAGCGAGAGAGAGATAGAGAGGGGAAAAAAAATACCTGACCAATATCCCCAAAAGGAGAAGGGGTCAGGTTTTTAATCGCCCCACTCACAAACCGGGGCGGCAAGCAAAGCAGCAAGCGGCAGCCGCCGGTCCGGACGGCAGAAGCCACCTTCAATATTATGTGTGCCCTCACGGGAGATGGGACGCCGCTCGGGAAAAATTACACATAGGGCCTAATGATAATTATATGGAGAGAGAGAGAGAGAGAGAGAGAGGCCCTCATCGGCCTGGACAAACGGGCTTTTCCAGGCCTATGCATATAATGGTGATCGGAATAACGACGACGAGAAAGGTCACACACGAGGCCCGCCGCAGGTGAGGCGAATCAAGGGGGAGATGCGTACGGAGAGATAGAATGAATGAGCGGTGCAGCGCAAGTGCCATACGCAATATCCATTTTCCGAATGGCAAAAAAAAACAAATTTAGAACGATTTGGGTGTGTTTTCACGCGCAAGGGGTTTCCGATGAACACTTTTCCGTTCGAGAGGACCTCAGGCGGCGAGGACAACACAACGGTCCTCTGATCAGCATTCGGCTCGCGCCCCGCCACCGTCCCGATTAAAGCAGGACCTCCCCCCCCCCCCCTCATTCTATTTCTCACCGCCCCTCGCGCATACAAAAATCTCCTTTCTTCTTGTTTCTTTTTGTTTTTACGCGCGTTTCTTTTTAGCATTCGACGTGTACTTTCCAGCGTTAAAATTGATCGACCGCAGGAAAAACAACAACAACAAAGAAATGAGTGGAATAAAATGACGATTCGTATGCAAAGTGTTGCAGAGGAGGGCAGCAACACTTTGTTTTGTTTTCGGTATCTGGCTTTCGCTATCGCCCGGCCATACGCACACACCGCCACCGCGCTGCCCAATGCCAATGGACGGCGGCCGCGGCGGCCAAGCCAAGGGCTGGCCGGCCAACAGCCAATTTTACCCCCCCCCCCCACCCCCTCCCCCCGCCCGGGTCCCCTCTATGCCTCTCCCGCGCGCCATCTTCCCATGACTTCCCATCCCCGATCTCCACTCACCTCCAACAACTCCCTGCTATCTGGTGCCGTAGCCGCCGCCGCCGGCCCCTCGGCGGAGTTTCCGGCCAATGGTAGCCGACAAAACCTTTACACCCTATAATCCAACGTAATTAACGAATACCTACTTCACTCGGCCAAAGCGTTCTGTGTGTGTGTGTGTGTGTGTGCGGGCGAGGAGCTGTGAACAGAATGGACACCCGAAGCCCCCCGGCCGCCGCCGGACCGTCCTATACATATTTTAAGTGTAATTACTGGAGCGAGTGCACCAGTACGGTAGCATGGCGGTTCGGAACCGATGCGCCGCCCGCCGCCACCGCCTCTCATCAAACGGAAAAAAGACTATAAATAAATTAGCGTTTTCGTACGCGGCCCGCCGCCGCTTCAAACTGTAATTGTGACGACTTTATTACTGAACGGGCCTCTGTAATCACGCGCGCGAGAGAGCGAAGTCGTAGCCATTCCACAAACACCTTAAATAAACGGATGCAAATTGTTGGTTTATGTGGCGGTGCGAGGCGGCCAGGCGAGCAGATGTGCTGCTCTCTCCCCATTCTACACTCATCAAACACACCGACGGCCGGCCGCTGCGGGCGCGCGCTGAAGTGAATACGGTCAGTTTTGGTCGATTTTTCGACGAAAATGGAGGTCAAAAGGTCTGCATCACTGTGAAAAAAGAATCAAAAAAGTTCCTCGCCAATATTTTGTTATGTTCCTCACTTTGTTATCCTCAGTTGTAACAAACAATTCTTTTTTAAAAAGTCGATTGTTGTTGTCCTTGTTGCTCTCGTGGTCCACGCCGCACATAACGGGGGCAAGGCGGGCGGCACCGAAGCGGAGGACCACAGAAAGACCAATAAAAAAGGTGTGTTCCAAATGCTCCAATTAACACTCCCTGCTCCTCCGCGCTGTCTCGGCGCGCGTAATGTTTGTGAGAGAGAAAGAGAGCTCGGAGTACGCGGATGGGCGCGGGCGTGGGACAGAGAAGGAGAGAGAGAGAGAGCGAGAGAGAGAGACGGCGATTGCCACCGCGCTCGGGACGCATAAATAAGTCTGAACGCACTGCATTCCCAATGTGTTGCGTTTGAACGATGAGGTGTGTTCCAATTACCACCGCTGGCATGCAGAGCAGAGAGAGAGAGAGATGAAGGGGGAGGAGTGAGAGGGAGTGTCGCTTCCTCTGCGGAGAGAAAGAGATGAGAGAAAGAAGAGGGCGACCGTATAGCGACGCGCGCACCCCGCTCGGACGCTGGCATAAATAAAGGGGCGTACGTCTTTGGACCCCACGGGCCTGGCACGGCGCACGCACGCACCGCCACGACACGGCACGCCGCAGCGGGCACGCAGCGGCACGGCGGCATGAGTCACCGCGAGGGCGTCGCCGCCGAGTCTCCCGGCTGTCTCAACACGCGTCGAAGCCGCGCGGCTCACTCTGCGGAAAATAAATGAAAAGTTATGTGCGGTGTCGTGTCGCGCGGCCAAAAAAAAAATATATTTGAGGAATGGAAGGAACAAAAAATGTGACTGGTGTTGCTTATCGTGTGCGTGCCGCTGACTGCCCCGGGTGGATAGGCAGGCCCGGCCGGCACCGGGACGTGGTGGACATGACCGTCATCGGGGAGCCTACGAGGCCGCCGACGGCCGCCGCACCCGGGGGCCCCGGGGGCCCCGCGCGCCTAAGCGCAGGCCGCCGCCGCCGCCGACGAGTCGACGAGGCAGTTCCAATATCGACGATGACGCGACCGATAACGAGAACGATAAGTGCGATTCATTTTATTTATCTGGATTTCAAGTCGTCTGCGCCGCGTCGTCCGTCTCGCTCTCTCGCGGCCGACGACCTCCGCAGGGGTAATGCGTGTGTGTGAGGGAGACGGAGACAGAATGAGAGAGGCAGAATACGAGAGAGAGAGAGAGAGAGAGAGACAGAGAGAGAGACCTGCATGCTTGCTGGTGGCGGGGATTATTTAGTGCGCGCGAGATACGCGACGATACGTCATACAGGGGAGGAGCGGCCCTCTGATTGGCTGTTTAGGAACGTGTTTTTGAGCCGCGTGAGGTTGGCGCTGTGGAGCTGGCCGCGCTGTGGACGCCACCGCCACCGCTGCTGTCCAGCTGTGGTCGCGGTTTTCATGAATGGATAAAAAATTTACTTTCACATGAAAACGGAACGTGGGAAGAAAATACAGTAACGCATGACCTGCAGCACGGTCACAGCAGCCGGGGGGCTGGTGACAAAGTCCCGGTTCACGTCACTGCTCATAATACGTTATTCCGGAAGAATGTGAACGGAAGTGTGCAGTTTCACGCAACGCCCATAAAATCATGAGAATTTTTTTTTGCCAGAGATTGTCTGAGGAGGGTGTGGGTGTGGGTGTGCGGCGGTCTGGCGGCCCGGGTTCCCCTGCTCTGCTCGCTCTGCCCGCGACTCCATTCCAAGCTGGTGAGGTCACTATCGCCCCCAGGCTGCCGAGGAGCGTCGGTACCTATATACGTGTGTGTGCGTGCGTGCGTGCGTGTGTGTGCCGAGCCCAATCAATAGGAGAGGTGAGGGCTTATGTGTGTGGGGACGACGGCAGTTTGTGCGACAGCTGAGCTGGCGGCGGCGCTGGTTATGGGGCCAGTGGCTGCTGCAGGCGGCCGAACGCATATTTCTCCCCCCCCCCCCCCCCCCCCTCTCGCCTCTCTCTCCCTCTCTCTCTGTCTGTCTCTCTCGCGCTAGTATGAAACAGCGCGACCTTTGCCCCCGCCCCTAGCGAGTCAGCAGACACCACCTGGCCGCGGGCTCCGGCTGCGGTGCGGCGCGGTGGCGCGGCTTCTAGTCTCGTTCATGTTCGAGAAGGTGTTTTCATATTTTTTTATTTATTTTTATTTCCCTTGTACAAGAGTCGGATAAGGGGGGCTCGTGTCTGACCACCTAACCGTGACCCCCGGGGTCGAGCCCGGAGCCCGCCGGAGGCACCGGTGGCTCTTCTGCTGCTGGTCTGCGGCCTGCGGGGCCCCGCGGCGGGCACTCCCACGGCCACTCCCGTGCCCCCGCCGGCCCCCGGCGGCCCCAGGACCGTGTCCGGTAGCGGCTCCGGTGCCGCGGCGGCGGCCCGGCTCCGCACGTCCGCGTCGTTGGCCCTGCCCCCGCCGCCGGCGGCCACGCCCCGCCCACCTGCCGGCGCGGTCCGCCCCGTCTACTTTCCCGGCCGCCTCTCTATCGCTTACACGCCACTATTGGCTCACGCGGTCTCTCTGCCGCGGCCTCTCTGCCGCGGCCTCTCTGCCGCGGCCTCTCTGTCGCGGCCTCTGCCGCGGCCTCTCCACTGGAACGGTTCCACGCACGGGCGCCTGCCGCGCAGTGGGTAGGCAGCCCGCCGAGCTCGGGTGGCCGGCAGGACGGCCCGCCTCCAGGGCGTCCGCGGCGAGCAGCGGCCGAGAGGATACGACGGCGGCGGCGCCCACGCCGTCCGCCTCGGCCTCGTGTCCTCCGGTCATAATAATTATCTCGGGAGCCGTAATTGTGGCCTCCGTCACTAATTGTCCGCCGCAATAATTGCTTATCAAGCACATCGATGCCGGCACCGCGCACGACGGCCCCCGCCACGGAAGCCTCGGCGCCTTCGCCACGACGGCCTCGACGACCTTTGCCACGACGGCCTCCGCCACAACCGACTCTGCCACGACGGCCGCTATGCGACCCTGGACGGCAGCGGCCGCCGGCAGCGCCGCGGTGCACGTCCTGTTGACCCCCCGATGGCCCCCCGCCTAGGTAGGCGCTGGGAGTGGCCGACGCGAGCTTCCGAACCGGTGGCGTACACACCACCGCCAACAGCCTCCCGGCTCCCGTTATGGTCCGAGAAGCGTGGGAAAGGTGGCAGCGGGAGGGAGAGAGAGAGAGAGAGAGAGAGAGAGAGAGAGAGAGAGAGAGAGAGAGAGCACGACCGTCGCGGACCGCATAGACGTGCAGTATATAGTGTTTCACATGCCCACGTCCGTAGGGAGGGCCTGCCGACCCGATCGAGGACACCGTCGACGACCCCCGCGGCCGCCGTGGACGTCGCAGAGGAAATGAAGGCTGTTCGCCACCGTGCGGACGGGGTCAGGTCCGCGGCCCCCGCCGGCCCCAACGTATAACGAAGCGGAGATCGAATAGCGGCCGGGAGCGAATTTATGAGAGGAACGACAAGGTGGTGAAATTTCGGTGAATTTTTAGATGAATTTCAAAACGGGCAGCCCGTGTTTGTGTGGACGACCTCTGACCTCGCGCGTATCGCCCGCTTTGATACGACTCAATCGGGCAAGAGAGAGTGAGAGAGATAGAGTCAGAGGGAGGGCTGGAGAGAGACAGAGAGGCGAGGTGGTAACGTCGTTAGCACAAGGCGCCTTTATGGTCCTGTAAATCAGTCCGCGCGCGGCCGGGCGGTATGCAAAGAAAGAAAGAAATGGAAGCGAGAGGGAATTTGAGAGGTGATAAATAGCCGGAGCGGCCGGGGCTTGTTTTCCGCCGTCCGCGCGTCCTTCTCCTCTCGCACTCCGTTCGGGAGGAGTTCCCCGGTGGCCGCGGCCGGAGAGGCCAGGCCAGGACGGCCGAGCTCACGCGGGGGGGACGGCGTCGACGCGAGACGCTGCCGGTGGAAAAATAGGGCAGTCCCGGGGAAAAAACCGCAATTCCAATTAACTGTTGGAGGCACAAACGCTGAACACGCTCCTGCGCGTAATTTGGTTGGCGGCGCTGGGCGCCCCCGCCCGGCACTGCGAGAGGGTGGTGGCCGCCGTGGAGGCTGGAGGGCGATACTGGAGGCCGCTGGAGGCCGCTGGAGGACCTCCCAGGATCGGGCCAGATTGAAAAACGTGGTTTTCCAACCTGACAATCTGAATCGATCATCCCCCCCCCCCCTCCCCCTCCCCTAGCGCCCCCCTGGTGGTGCCAGAAGTGGGTCACTCTGTGGTATCGCGTCGCCGTCCGTTGGTCCCACCCGGAGGCCGAAGGGGTTGAAGAACGCAGCTCCACTGCGAGGACACGGGAAGCTGGAGGGCTGTGTTGAGCGGCGAGGGGGGTTGTGGACACGATCGAGGGTAAACAAATGAAGCCGGGAACGGTGGCACCGGCCGGAAAAAAAGGCGCTCGCGGTGCGGGTATTCGAACCCGCGAACCACCCACCTTAGAACCCACCTAGAACGGAGTATGCGCTGAATGTCTCTGTCTCTTTCTGTCTGTCCGTCTGTCTGCCTCTCTCTGTCTGTCTGTCTCTCTCGTTCGGGCCCGGGCTGCCCGAAGCCTGTCCCACGCTATGACGACGCGGCGCGGCAGTGGAAGCGAAAGGAGGGGGAGGCGAGAGAGAGTTTGATTTAAATCAACCGGCCACGTGGACGTGGCACTTGAGCATGAGCACACAATCACCCGGGGATTAGACAGCGGCGACACCGCGGCCCCCGGAGCACGCCCCCCGAGGGCCGAGGGCCGAAGGACCCCGTCGACGGCCGTCTGAGGGAGGCTCATGGGCGTCGGGGAACCGCCGCCTCGCCAATATCGGATTCCTCCCCTCCCCCTCTCTTCTCTCTCTCTCTCTCTCTCTCTCTCGGCCTATACGCAGCTGTATTTCATACAAAAATCGTAGTATCAGTTCTTGTTTTGATTTTCAAGTGCTTTATTAATCGTGTTGCAGCGCCTGTGCGAGTCCTCCTTTCAGCAGTTTCAGCTTTGTCTCGTTCTTTGTCTCTTTCTATCCCCCCCTCTCTCTCTCTCTCTCTCTCTCTCACTCACTCTCCCCCTCTCTGTCCCTCCCTGCAGTGCAAGAGAAAAAGGTATACTGCAGAGGAGGGCAAGGCAAGTGCAGCGTTTCGGAGAGTTTCCTCTGGCAGTGACGTGCGACGTGCCGCGCCCAAGTTTATGTGACCTTGTGCATGTGTGCGTGTGTGAGTGTGCATGCGTGGATGCGACGTATACGTTGTGGCTTCACACACGCAAGCGCGCACACACACACACACACACACATGCACAGCGGGCCTCGGCTTTTCCGCTCGTGTGATCATCGCAGCACATCACTTTGTGCACCGCAACGGCGGACCAGTGGAGCCACCACCGCGGCCGCAGCCAGCTGTCACCCCGCATAGGCGTGGGCGTTCGAGTTTAGGCCGCAGGGACATTGCAAAAAAAAAATAATTCAAAATCAGTTTTTAGTCTGTTTAACATTATACTATTTGCGATCGACTTTAAACCCTGCCTTGTTACCTCAGCTAAACGAAACGCGTGTAGAGAAAAAAATTAAATTGCTGCCTTAAGAAACAGTCACATAGTCACCCCCTTATGTAAACCCTTCAATTTTTATTTTCCGTTGTTAAGATCATGGACACTCGCACATACAGACCGCAGAGCAGTGTTCACGTGTGAGCGAGTGCGTTTGTGTGTCCCGGAGGCCCGGCGGCGATAGACCGGAGGCCGGAGGGGCCCGGGCTGTTGGGCCCAGAGGGGGCGGTGCACAGCCACACGGCCTGTTCGGCGCGCTCCTCCCATGCAGTTAGCAGTGCGTGTGTGTGTGTGTGTGTGTCGACACCACAGATTTATCCGATTTGTCCCGGACGCGGCGCGGAACCCCGCCGCCCGGCCTCGGCACCGGCGGCGGCGGCGGCCGCCTGGGACACAGACGTCACTCGCAGCCCGCCAA
Source organism: Megalurothrips usitatus (assembly GCA_026979955.1). NCBI lineage: Eukaryota > Metazoa > Arthropoda > Insecta > Thysanoptera > Thripidae > Megalurothrips > Megalurothrips usitatus. Next base: position 1,439,963 of record CM049600.1, on the reverse strand, counting down.
ATTGGTGGAAATTGCAGAGTGAGTAGTGTGTGCCGCGCCGCCGGGGACCGAGGCCAGGCCGGCACGGCCGGGCGCGGGAGGCCGCGGGGACACGCGCGCGCGTGTGGCGGCGCGTGCGCGGGGCGTGTCCATTAGCGACGGCTGCGCGGAACAGCGGGCGGGGTGCGGGCGGCGGGGGGTCCGCCTGCCGCCACGGTCGAGCTACTCGCTGAACTACTCGCGGCCGCCGCTGCGCTCCGCCGCGGCAGCACCGGCAGCTCGGCGGCCTCCGGGCCGGCCTCCCCCGACGACCCCCGGCGGCGGCAGGACGCTGCAGGACGCAGGACACTGAGCCGCGGCGCCCGGGTCATCTGTTGGACGCGGCCCGGCGGCGGCGGCCGGCGGCGTGAGGGCAGAGGGCCCCGCCGGCACCGCTTGCCTCCGTAATCGTCGTCCCCGCCCCCGGGGGCGGCCGGGGGAGGCCGGGGGCGGCCGGGGGCGGGCCGGCGGTCGTGTGGCGGGGGCGGCGGCGGCGGCGCGCGTCATGTTTTGATGTGTATTTACCCCGGTGCGCCAGCGGGTGGCGCCCAAGTGGCTGAAATTACAGGGCAGCGCACTGGAGGGCCGGCCGCCGCCGCCGCCGGCTGCGGTCACCGCAGGGACTGTATCCCGGCCTCGGCGACGGCGGCCGGCGGACCTTTGAGTGTGCCGCGTAGCGTTCGGACCGGAAATTGAGGCCCGGAGTCGTCGCCACGGCTGCCACGGCCCCCACGCCGGGGGCGGCGGGGGCGGGAAGGACGCACCTGCGAACCTGGTCACAACAGAGAATGTGGTTACCGCGGGCGGCGGCGGCGGTGAAAAGGCCTCACTGTGCGACTGTCGGAGCATGGCGGGGAGCCAAGAAGAAAGTTGCATTCGGTTCATCACGATCTTCACATGCCACCGATTTAAATCGATCAATCGTTCATGACGGTGTTTTTAAAAAACGGCGATCGAAATCGGACCATGATCGGAGATAAATTTTTTTTTGCCCTTAATCTCGTCCTTCTCGATCATAAAAAAAATAATGTTTCAGAGTTTCGGTTGTTCGGATGATCGCCATTTAATTCGTCGTATAATATTTGCCCTGCCCGCCTCGTGCCGCGAGCAGCACCACCACCCGCGCACTCCGCCGCAGGCGGACAGCGCATCCCTCGAGTCGAGTGCCGTGTGCGATCGAACAAAAGTGGCTATCGATACACACACGGACCCGGGCGCCGCGGCCGCGCGCCGCCACGCCACGCCCTGCCATTGACGACCCTTCACATGACGTTGCGGCGGCGGCTTCCGGAGGGGCGGCCGGAGGCAGGCCGGCCGCCGCCGTGTTTCCGTGTTTGCGATTTGCTCTTCTCGCCTCCGCAGCCCCCGCAGCCGACAACGCCGCGCCTCTCGACACATCCGACAGACAACTCACTATGCGGGGGGAGGCGGCCAGGCTGGTTAGCGGGTCACACACATGGAGTAATGTCTGCCTGGCGGGCGGCAGCAGCGGGACGGGCCGCTGCGGGGGGGTGACCGCTAGAAACAAAGTGACTCTAAGCTTTAACACGGTAAACTCAGACCCACGACTTTTTTTGTTTTTAGATAGTTGGTGCTTCCTCGACGTTTCATCCAAAACAAAGGAGTTATCTTTTGCCGTGACTTTTTTTTTCTTTTTCAGACTGTCTTGGTCTTGACCCCGCCCAAGCATATGAGCTTCAGCCTGCAGCACGGCCTCTTCTCGGACACGAGGCGACGCCGACGCCGACGCAACCGCCGCCGTCGGGGTCGCGTTCCCAGCCTCGCCGCCCGCGGCCCCCACCGGCCGACGGCTAATCCTTTTAAAAATCCTTTCGGGGGTGAAAACGGAGTGCGCTGGCAGTGGCAGCGGCAGCGTCTTTATACGCGTCATGTTCGACACCGTCGCCGCCGCCGCCTCAGCTCCCCCCTCCTCCTCCCCCGCCACACGTCACATCAACTGCTGTTCTCGTCACCGGCAAACCATATAAGTAGTCGACCCGAAGGCCCGCGACCGGCGGGGGGGGGGGGGGGCGGGGAAATCACAAACACTCACTTGATCAGAGGCACGCGACAGCGGCACGCGACACCCACGCTCCGGCCACGTGCCGTGACGCGGGCACGCGGCCACGCGCCGCGGGGGAGGGGGGAGGGCGGCGTGCCGCGTGCCGAGTCCCACGACGACGGGCTCCCAGGAGCAGCGCCCCGACCAGCCCCGACCCCGCGGCCCCGCGGCCCCACGGACCTTCTGGGCTCTGGCAGCGCGAGATACGGAGCAGGCAGGCAGCCAGGCGGGCAACGGCACGGCGAGAAGGATGGGAAGAATTAGGTGAATGAGTTGGCAAGAATGGGAGCGTTTTTCTGGCGCGGCGGGGAGGAGAGTGTGTGTGCGTGCGAGAGAGAGAGAGAGAGAGAGAGACAGAGAGAGAGAGAGGAGAGGGCGGCAGCACGGCCAGTCACTATGGCCTCTATGGTGGTGGGCCGGCGACGGTGAAACCATAAGGAACCCGCGAGTCTTGTTGAGGGTTCTGCGATTTTTGCCTATCTTGAGGCGTAAAGTATTGTTTGTTGCCTACATTTCAGGGACAAATCCGCGCCCCCCCCCCCTCCTTCTGGATCCGCGCCTGTCCGTACGGCGTGTGACGCTGCCTGTATTATTCCTTAATCCTGGCTAGTGCTTGCTGGGTGTGTCGTGCACGCACACACACACACACACACACACTCACTCACAACCAAAGCATATTTACACGAGCGATTGACGGAGCTTTATTCATCAGGCCGGTAAACAATCAGCGAAAACAATACCCACTCCGCGCCGAACATCTCTCAAACAACGACAACAAGAACGAAACAACGTTGCAGAGAGGCGGCGGTGGCGGCGGCGGTGGCGGCCGCGGCGCGTGGAGGCCCAGAGCCTGTGTTTGCCGCGGATTCACGATGAAATGATTGTTTCCTATTGGAGAGCTCTCGATCTCACTGCCACACGGCTCTTGTGAGGGGGGGGGGGGGCACGCAGCGTAAGGGTGTTCGGGGGCTGTGCTTTTCGTTGAGGTGTCTCGCAGGCGCATGCCAGAACGCTGCCCCTGGCTGCGCACTGCCGCTCAGCCGCGCTCAGCATAGTGCTGCGCAGCTGCTGTGACCCGTGACCTCGTGTTGTGACCCCCCCTATTCGGTCCCGTGAGGAGCCCAGCCCAGCCCAGCGCAGGGCAGCGAGCGCAGGGCCTATCAGATGGGGAGACCTGCCATCCGCACCCACCCCGACCTCCCCACGGCACGGCACGGCCCGCCGCCCGCCGCCGGCCGCCGCCAGAAGGGTTGCTGCTCCAGAGGGGTGGTGTGGGGTCGCCGCTCGGCCCGGAGTAGGGGCGGGAGGGGGAGGGGGGTGGGGGGTATCGAGGCCCCGCGCGACCTTCAGAAGCAAAGGGTAAGATGCGGTGGAGCACGGCGGGCAGTACGCCGTGCGGGAAAAAAAAATAGAACAGGATACTCCGCGAGAGACGACGATAAGAGACGGAAGACTTGGAGGGGCACCGCAGCGGGGAGTGTGACAGAGAGCACAACAAACGGCTGGATCCGGTTGTGTTCGGCTTGTCATCTTCTCGGCTTCCGTTTCAGACCATTCCGGGAATATACGCACCCCGGTAAAAAATAAAATTAATGGATTTAAAAATTACTATAATCGCAGAGGGTGCTTGAACCCGCGGTCCCGTGTTTATGTCTGAGAGGACCCCCAGCAGGGCTGATGTCGCGCTAGGCACCCGCCTGCCCTGCGGGGGGTCCCGGCGGGGGGTGGCGGTGGCGGAGGTGGTGACGCCGGTCCGTCTCGGGCCGACGCTACAGGCGCTGCCGTCGCGCGGCCGCCGCCCGAACTGATACCATCAGACCCGATCGGGTTGGTGGTGGGTGCCGTGAGACAACAGCGACGCTATCTCTCTCTTTCCCTCACACAGACACACACACCAGCGCACACTCTTCCCCTCTCTCTTGCACCCATAGAAAGACGAATCATCCCCCTCTTTTCCCTCCCGCCCCGCGTGTGCTGCTGCTGGCGTGGCTGATAAGAGCGCGGCGCGTGCAGGCTGCGCCACGCGCCACACGCGCCACACGCGCCACACCCCGGGTCCAGATCCCACACCACAGCCAGGCCACCCGCCACCGCACGCACCAGCGGTGCGGGTCACAGGCCTCGGGAAGGGGCGCATCGGGTTCAAATACCTCTACTGCTTCCTCCTCAAGATATCCACACGCTGCTCTCTCTCTCTCTCTCTCTCTCTTGTTTGCTGCGGGGCTGCAGACGGCGTGACGCGGTATCGGTATGAGCCCCCGCCGCCCGGCAGCCTCCAGCCTCTCCAGCCTCCAGTCCAGCCTCCAGCAGCCTCCAGACTATACAGCCTCCAGCGAAGGCTGGCCGGCCCTTTGCTGCTGGACGGGAGCTGCGGCTGCGGGAGCTGATCGAACTGCCGGGGCACGCCGGGGCCGGCGGGGAGGGCGTTGCCTTAAATCATCGGCGTGATAGGCTGAATCAAAAGTAATATGGCCGGCCCGAGACCGGCGCGGCCGGCGTCCGTGTCGAGCGGAGCGGCCGCGGGGCCGCCGAGAGGCCGATGCTTGTCGACTCCAGCCGCTCCAGCCGCTCCAGCTGCTCCAGCCGCTCCAGCAGCTCCAGCAGCGGTGAGAGGCGCGGGGCCTATGCAGTGGCATGCGGCGGACACTGCAGCGTGGAGTGGCCGGCGGCAGCCTGCCAGGGTGGTCCGAGTGCGCGATGCACGCCGCTGGCACAGACACAAACCTTCATATGTCTACGCCGGTATGAATCAGAGAACCCGTGGTTTTTTGTAAGGCTCTGAAAACACGGACCTCACTCAGCGTTGAATGTTATAATTTTTTTTCGGAGCTTCAAAATAAGTTGCTAACTTTTTTGTCGAGGTCGTGCTAAAATTCTTAGTGTACACTGTGCTCCTTTGCTTAAAACGATCGGGGAAAACGAATCAAAAAATGATTCGGAAGTCAAAAGTCGTGTTCATCAGCGGGGCCCCGTATATGTTCTTCAGGTCAGCCCCCAAATAATCCTAGAAAGTCTCGCGCGGGTTCGAATACTGTACATATATATACCCAGCCCCCGGGAAATAAATAATATGGCCGCACACTGTCGTGTAGGCTCCTGCGCGGCGGGGCCCCGCGGCCGGCCACGCCCCGCGCCGTGCCCGCCTGCTCCATCCCATTATAATCCGGTGCTAATCTGACCGAATCCACTCCCGTCCCGCCCCGTCCGCTGGCTGCCGCTGGCTGCCGCGGGCTGCCGCTGCCGCCCGGCGGGGCTCGGCCAGGCACTACTCGGTGCGGCTGCGGAGCGGCTGCAGAGCCGCTGGGGGGCGCCCCCCGCGCCGCCCGCCCCCGCTGTTGGTTCCCAGGACCGCACCACGTGACTCGCCGGGCCGCGGCCGCCGGTTGCGCGGTTCTAGCGCGGCACGGCGCGGCACGGCGCGGCACGGCGCGGCGCCGTGGAGGAGCAGCCCGCCGCAAGTGGATTCCGCACGTAGATTGAATCCCGGACTGAAGCCTCATCGATGCGGCCCTCCGCACGCATACACACACACGCACACACACACACTTGCACATCACACAACCACACACACACAGTGCTGCACGGGCGCGTGTGCCAAAATTTATCTTTTCTGCGTGTGCACGGGCGCGCACGCGCGCCGGCGGGGTAAACGTGTCCCAGATACGGGGCGGTAGTGGAAAATATCACCCGGGCTGTGTGTGTGTGTGGGTGTGTGTGTGTGTCGTGTCTTCAGAAATTACGTAGCGCTAAAGTATTTTGCAACCGGCAGTACAGCGCTGCGCGGCGTGGGTGGTGAAAGTGCAAAACAGTCGACGTCACACACACACACACACACACACACGTATTACACGAGCTTCGTAAGGGAAAACGAAAAGAGGAAAAAAAAGGAAACATTATTAAGCGCTTTGAGTAAACGCCGTACCAAAGGACGCGTTCGGCGCTGGGCCGGGCGGGGTGGGGACCCCGGTGGGCCGCGGCCCCGGCGGAATGAGACCCGAATTAGAAAAGGGGGACCGAAAAAGGGTTGCAGCGGCGGTGGCTGCGGGGGCTGCGGGGGCTGCGGGGGCTGCGGGGGGCCTACAAAAAGGCGGGACGGGAAATGGGAAACAGGACAGGGACGGCGCGGAAAGGGCTGGTGCATGCGAATCAGACGAGAGGATAGAGGAGAGACAGGGCGCGGGGGGAGTGTCGAAGTGGAGAGAGAGAGAGAGAGAGAGAGAGAGAGAGAGAGAGAGAGAGTGGAAAGACAGAGACCAATATGATAACATGCATGGTTTACTATGTTAATAGGAACGAGATAGGATAACCACGCAGTGAACCGCGCCGTTCTCTCTCCCCTCAAACCCTCTCTCCCTCTCGGACCCTCCCCATCTCTCTCTCGCTCTCTCTCCTCTTCTCCTTTTCCCACTCACCCACCACCCCCTCTCTCGCTCTCTCCCTCCTACCCCCTTACTCTCTTGCACGCCCCTTTTTCTGCTCCTGTACCACAGTGGTTGTGTTTTTGCATGTGTGTGTGTGTGTGTATGACTGCGTCGACACATGGGACCTCCGAAGGCCAAAAGCTTCAATTTTTTTTTCTCGCGCCCTTTTACGTTTCGCAGTCTGCAAAGGGGCCTTCGTCCCCTTTCACCAGCATTTCTTTTTGTGCGGAAACCTAATTTCATTTTTGAGTGCGCAAGCGGAACTTTTAAACAGGAGCGTTGCAGGAAAAGAGGTGGATGCTACGCGAGGGATACATGCTCAATATTTGTGCGAACTGAGTGCGTTCATTAATCTTTAGTAAAATCAGAGTTAACAGCAGTGTTGCTGGTGTTGCCGCCTCGGCTCAGTCGGAGACTCCCTACACTGGCTGCCGGGCAGTCGGACACACGCACACACACACGCACACACACACACGCACACACACGCGCACACACACACAGGCGCAGGAGTGACGCGGCGGGGCGGGGCGGGAGGGAGAAGAGGCGAGAAGAGAGGAGGAAAAGTTGCCAGGGCGCCGCCGTGAAGGGTGAGGCCACGGTGAAGCCTCTTGAAAACTAAACAAGGGGAAAATCGAAATGGCTATGCCTGGCGGGTCTGGCAGTGCCGGCGGCGTGGAGGGGGCACGGCGGCCGGGGCAGGGCAGCAGGGCAGGGCAGCAGGGCAGGGCAGCAGGGCAGGGCAGCAGGGCAGGGCACTGCTGTTGCTGTTTGCGCAGATGTTCCGAACGTCCATATGGTGTCAAGAGCGACATGACGGCGGGGCGGGGCGTGGCGTGGCGTGGCGGGGTCCGGGAGAGGGAGAGGGGGAGAGGACCCCATGCCGGGGGCCGTGGAAGGGTTCTGGGAGGGGGGCGCAGCTCAACAAGTGAATGGCGATGCTAACGGCCCCCCCGAACCGAACCAAACGGACCAGGCGGCGGCGGCGGTGCCGTGCCAGGGGACACCCCGCGAGGCGGCGACGGACGCGGCGACAGCACAGACCCCCCGCCACGACACGCCACGCCGCCGAGCCCGTCAGGCCGCCAGTGCCGGCCGTTCGCGCACTGCCGTGATCGGCCCCGGGGATTAGATTGAGAGACTATCGGAACGCGAGGGGGGAGGGAGGGGTACACCCGCACAGTACAGGCGGCCACAGAAAGTGTGCACAAAGGCGGTGGGCGTGGCGAGGCGGGGCGGGGCGGGGCGGGGCGGGCGCGACTCTTCAAAGGCCTCTGATAGATAGAGCGGGGCTCCGCGCGGCGCCGCCCCACCCACCGCCGCCGCCGCAGCAGCAGCGCCAACCCCTTTCGCCGGGCCGCGCGCGCGCGCACGCCCCGACCACCAACAGCTCCGCGCTCCGACGCCCTCCCGAGTCCCTGCCCGCGGGCCGCGCCGGAGGGGGCAGCGAGGGGGTGGGGCAGCCGGACCCCCCGCGGAGGCCGCGGAGCCCGCGGAGGCCGCGGAGCAGCTCCCCCCGCGTGGCGCCGCCCATCGAGTTTGAGTTTGCATAACATTTTGAGTAAAAGGCGCGGCTGCGCATCCCGGGCGGCGGGGTGCCGGCGGCCGGCCCCCGCCCCCCGCGGCGCCCCCCGCGGCCCGGCCACAAGGTCATTACACCACTTGTCGTACTTGCCGTCGTTACTCCTCTGTCGTGCTGAGGAGGAGGAGGAGGAGGAGGGTGGAGGAGGGAGGAGTGGGAGGAGGAGAGAGGGGGGAGGGCAGAGGGGAGGAGAGAGCAGCCGAGCAAGTGTATAGTGCACTCGTGCACACGGCCGCGAATATGTCGCCGTCGATGTCGATGGTCATTCATATCGAGTGTCGAGTGGTGACAGCGTTGAAAAAAAAAAATTGGTCTCAGCCGTCTGGTTGAGTGGTGTGAGCCGTCTGCCAACACTGCGCCGCAGGTACTGCAGCCCGTGTTGTCATCGCCGCTTCGAGGGTCCGGGCTTTTCTGTATCACTTGTATTTTCTCCGTTTCGATTCGGCCGTTCGCTGCGGGTATTCTCTAGGGACAGACTCTCCAGCCAAAATACAAAAAAAAAATGAGTCCGGCAAGAGTAGAACTCACGACCTCTCGCACGCCGAGCGAACGATCTGTCAACGCGGCCACCAGGACACGATGTTAGTATCCGTGAGGGACAGGGGGACAAGACGACGCCACCGCCGCGACAACAAGTACACTCTGGTCCCGGCGGCGGCAGGCAGACGGCACGTAGATACTACCCGCGGGGGTGTGGCGCGGGCGTGGCTTGCCGCGGCGGGGCGGTGACACCTCCGCGACCTTGCCGAGGACTGTCACGGCCTCCACGGCGGCGGCGGGGAGGAGGGAAGGCTCGCCGCCTCGCCGCCGGCTCCTCCCCCGCCGGACGGCCTCTGCTTAGCGTTGTTCAGCGGATCGCGAAAGGGCCGAACAAGACGAGGAGCGGCGGCGGGCGGAGAGGTAGCCGATGAGGGGTGGGGGGACTTGGGGGGGGGGGGCGAGTGAAGAAGTGATAAAATATGAAAGATGCAGAGCCAAGGAATCGCGCTGCCGAAGGGCGCTCGCGGCGGGGCGGGCGGGGGAGGGGATGCGCGGGTGGTGGCGGCGGGGGGGGGGGGGAGGGGGCGCATCTCTGATTAATGACTGATACTGCCTGATCGTGCATTTAGATTGCCTCATTAGCCGGGGGAGTTACACAGATGAGCTCCCGGCCCTGGCCACCACGGCCGGGCAGCGGGCGGCAGCCCGGCACCTTCCGCGCGGTCCACCGCCGCCCCCCCCCCTGCCACGCCCCCCTGCCACGCCCCCCTGCCACGCCCCCCTCTTGTTACGCCCCCACTACGCCGTGATCCGGAGACACGGCGAAACACTCCGAAACAGATCACTCGGTACACCAAGAATAAAAGCGCCCCGCCTCTCCAAAATTATCTTGCGGTCGCCTCCTCCCGTTATCTTTTTCAATCCTTTCCGCCCGCTTCTATCGATTGATTTCTATTTCCTAGCGCGCCGTTCTATTTCTTTTCATCTCGCGAAGAGTTTCTATTCCTTTTTTCTTTCCCTTTCCCTTTTTTCTTCGACGTCTCGCGCAAAATTTCCTTATTCCCGCCTCTCTCTCTCTCTCTCTCTGCCTGTCTCTGTCTCTCTCTTTCCGGTCTTTCTTCCCCGCGTCCCCGGCTGTGCACCAATGGGCGGTGGCGCCGGCGGGGGCCCCGTCCTGTACCGCGCCACGCCATGCAGATCTTCCCCCTGCCCCGTGCTGCGCACGTTGGTTGGTCTGGCGGCAGGGCAGAGCTGGCAGCCGCTGGCAGCCGCTGGAGCTGCCACAAGTGGTGGCAGGAGGGGGTGGGGGCGGAGGAGGGCCGCCGCGCCGTGGGGAGGGGCCCGAGCGGGCCGAGCCCTCCCGGCTCTCAATATGCAAAGGTTAAGCCCTCGGCCCTCCCTCCCACGTCGCCACTTCAGGTCCGTAATCCCGACGCCCCCGCAGCCCCCCCCCCCCTCTCACCCCACACTGCCGGCCTGGTTCCGGACGGCTCCCGTAGGGTCCTGCAGGGCGCCGCGGACGGGGCGGCCGGCCGGCCCGTCGGACTGCGCGCCGTGGCTCAGCAGCCTTGCAGCCTCTGCAACCCCCGCCTCACCCCTCACCGCCAACGCCATGGCAGTCCGTCCGTCTGTCGGTCTGTCTGCATGCCCCAATACCGCGCGCGAGTCCCAAACAAGGTTTCACCCCTGCGCCCACACACACACACACACACACACACATGCCGACAAGGGAAAAGGGCCCGGCGACACGTATTGTGTCCACCCGCTCCCCTGTTCGCCCGCGCTCGACTCTCTCTCTCTCTCTCTCTCTCTCTCTCTCTCCCATATATACAGTACCCAGAAGGCAGCGTGCAAAAATTCATGGTTTCTGAATAACCGAATGAGGTTATTAAAGACGATCATCTTGAGATAAGGCATTTTCCTCGCGCCCACCCCTCTCCTCCTACTACATTCTCTTTTGAGGACAAGCAAGAAAATTTTTGTTCAACTTCTTTTTTTTTCCGCGAGAAACTACCTTTTTGTTTTAGCTTTCGTGTTGCGTCGAGACTCTGAGACAAGTTTAAGCTCCGAGCAAGCTCCTGCGCCAAGGCCGAAGGGCGGGTTGGAGGAGGGAGGGAGGGATGGGGGATGGGAGGGGGTGGGCAGCCCCGGGGAGGCAGCGCTAATTTTGATGGATATTGCAACTGGGTTTGCAGATGCGCGTTCACTCATAAACGGACTTCTGTTGTTGAAACTGAGTTTGCGGGGCTTCCACTCCATCAGGCGGGGCGCACGGCCTCGGCGGGGCGGGCCGAGTCCCAGAAGGACGGCCCGACTCCATCACCGCCGCGGCCCGCCCTCCGCCGCGGCCCGCCCTCCGCCGCCGCCGGCCTCCGCGCCGCGTGACCCTCCACGTCGGGGAGCCCCCGCGGCCTCCGCCCCTCCCCCCCTCCTCCTCCGCGACCCTCCCGGGCGCCCCTCTTACGGTAGTAATTCTTGGAGGCCGCGGGAGCAGCTCGAGGGAAATTCGGAAGGGAGAGGCAAGGATCCTCCAGGACCCAGTGGTGCCGACGGCGCGGCCGCGCCGCAGATCCACTGCCAACGAGAAGCGAAGAGAAACGTGGCCGAAAACTAAGGAGACCAGCTCGACCACTTGGAGCTTGACAACACTTGGACGCCGTCGTCGACGCGGGCCTCGGGGCCGCGGCCGCCGCCACCCGCCGCCGCCACCCGCCGCCGCCTTGCTCTGTACCCGGCCCGCCCGGACCGGCCCGTTTAAGTTCCGCAACTTTTGTTATTTAGGAAAGCATTGGTGGGCGGGGCGGCGGGAGGCCGGCCTCGGCTGACGCTGGCCTCCGGCCGCCTCCGGCCGCCCCGGCCACCGCCCTCATAGACAAACTTAGATGTGCCGGGCGGGCGCCCCCCACGGAGGGGAGCCGCCGGCCGCTGTGACCTCGCCGCCGGCCTCCGAGCACCGGGCTTTGGTCCGCACGTCGCCCACTGAATCGTGTACACTTTTTGGGGAGCGCGAAGCGGGGAGCCCTCCGCCGCCGCCTCGGCAGGGGCCCCAGGACAGCATTGCAAAGCAGAGGTGAATCAAAAGTGATCAAAAGCACCGAGGGCAAAAACTGTTATCTCGGTATATTTCACCCACCGTCCCTGAGCTGACAGAAAACTGGGCGGGAGCGAAGGGTTGAACCCAGGCCGCCCGCTCCGCAGGCGATCGCGCTGACCACTGCGCTACCAAGGGCCGCCACGGGGGCGCCGTGCTCCCTCTACTGCAGAGCCACCGGCCTCGCACCTGCCTGCTCCCACCGACACGGGGCGCAGCCTAGGTCAGAATGCGGATGATAAAATTCAAACCCTAGAAGGAGAAAAAAACACGAAAAAAAAAGAATGTGTCCAGGCTATTTTTAGGAGAGCGAAAAAAGAAAGTTCAAATTTGATGAGGTTGGAGGCGGGCGGGGTGATCTCCCCGAGGCTGCCGGGGGGCTGGGCTTCGCAGGGCTTGTTGTGCCGCCGCCCCGACACCCTCCGTACCGTGCCGTGCTGTGGGTCCGCCCTCCCCTCCCCGATCTCTCTCTCTCTCTCTCTCTCTCTCTCTCTCTCTCTCTCTCTCTCTCTCTCTCTCTCTCTCTCTCTCCGTGTCGCTGCCATCGCTATCTCAGTTTTTCTCCTTTCTCCCGAAATGAGACCGGCGGAGACCCCCACACTTCCTAATTCCATGCGACCCATCAACAGTTCCTGCCCCGCCGCCCGCCTCCCCCCGGCTCTGCTCCCCGTCTCCCCCCGCCGCACCGCCCCCATCGTGTAAAGTCAGCGCCACGCCCCCGACAACACACCAAAAACCACCCCCCACGCCGCCGTTCTGGCAAATTTCGTCGCACGAGATTTTTAGTCCGGACGGGAGGAAATAAGATGACAGAGCCGGGGGGGAGGGGGAGGGGGAGGGGGGGAGGAGGGGAGCCGGCTGCTCGGGCTGCTAGCAGGAGATAACACCACATCTCGGGCCACGCGACCTACCGAATTCCGCACGCACCACGCCGGCCGAGTGTGAGGGGGGGGGGGGAGGGGAGGGGGAGGCGGGGCGCTCACCTTTCTACGAGGGGGTTATAGAGCAGAGGGAGAGGGCGGGATGGGGGGCGCCGGGGCCGCGGCCGGGCCGTGCAGCCGAGCCGCGCTTTCATTTGGACTATCGCAGTGAGATGAGCCCCGCGGCGGCGGCGCCCCCCGCAGAGCGTATTACGTGCGGCATTACACCCGGCGCCGGCCTGTCGTGCATCGCAAAGCCCCCCGGGGGGCTGTGGGGGCTGCGGGGGCTGCGGGAGTACTATCACCGCCTTCACCGTTTTCCCCCCGGCACCAACAACATGTGCGTGCACGGCGTCCTCCCGCCGCCGCCAACATCTGGACCGTGTCGTTGGACACACCTCGGCCGTCTACTGGTCGCCGTACTTGCAGTCCTGCAGCTGCTGTTCTCTCTCTTGCAGCCGCAGCGGCCGCGGCGGCGGCGGGGGCAGGCAGTCCCGCCGAGCGCGCGTGCCTTGCGGGCTTGCCCGCCTCCACGGCGCCCCCGGGGGAGCGGCCGGCGGCGGCCTCCGTCCCACCGGACCCGCGGGCCGCGGGGGCCCTCCGAGGGTGGAAGAGGGCCAAGGTCCGGCCAGTAAAAGAGGTGTGCCCTGCTGCCGCCGCCGCCGAGGAAAATGTTGACGGAGGGTATGAAGACTCAGCGCAGCTGACCTGAAGTTGGCTGCGCTGACAGCACCCGGGCAGCGAGGTCCGGGTAGTCGAGAGGGCTAGACGGTGGACCGACGGCCGAAAGGTCGGAGGTTCAAATCTTGTAAGTTCTCCTTTTTTTTACCCCTTTTTCTTTCCACGGGTCTAGCAGAAGTTTGGGCCGCCTCGCGTCCAGGCCCCGCACCTTGCCATAAACCCTCATCCTCGGCGCGGGGCGTCGCGGCGTCTGCGGGGGCACCCGGGAGGATAAGACGCGGCAGGACAATCAAAAAGTTCAAAAAGCAGCGAGACCTCACCCCCTGTGCTCCCGAGAGCTGGGCTGCTGTGAGCCGAGATTCGGCGATAGAGGAGGGGCCCGGCTTATACACTACCCACGGACCGCGGTCTCTCTCTCTCTCTCTCTCTCTCTCTCTCTCTCTCACGCCCTCTCCTTATCTAACACGACGGGCGTCAATGCACTTCAAAAAATATTTTGAAAAAAAATTTTGAATTAACATTTTTTTTTGTCTGGATGTGACCGAGCGTATATGTTTTGCACACCAACCTAATCTGAACTTCACGAGGTCCCCTCCTCCCTCCCCCGCTCTCTCTCTCCCTCTCTCTCTCTCTCTCTCTCTGTCTCTCTCTCTGTCTCTCCTTCTCTTTCGCACCGCTCGAGCTTTCATGGGACGTCTATAATGCATGCGATTCCATGAAACATGCATGGGGTCGAACGGCGTGTCGCGCGCGCACTCCCTTTGGGCACGCACGGCGAAGGCTCGGCTGGGCGCGCGTGCCGGCGGGAAAATTCGAATAGGCCACGTCGAGTGGAAACACACACACACACACACACACACACACACACACACACCATAGGTGTGTGCCGGACAGACGGAAGGACAGGTAGGATAAACAGACGGACAGACAGACACGTTGCGAAATAAATTGTCTCTGCCAGCGTGGCTGCGACCGCGAGGAGAAAGAAATATATAGGTAGAGTACGGAGGCGGGGGGGCGGGGGTGGGGGCGGGGAAGAGGGGAAGGGGGTGGGGGATGCCGCGGTGACACCGGGAAAATAGAAAGCCGGGGGGAAGACAAAATAACGTAGGTCTGTCTGACACGGCGACGCGGGAGGGGTTGGGGCCGCCGTGCTGCGGCTGGATGGAGGGAATTCCGCAAGAACAAGCAGAGGAACATTGTGATTAGAGTTTTCCACGACGGTCCGTCTGCCTGAGAGAGAGAGAGAGAAAGGGGGGAGGGGGCTGTGTTTCGAGATAGGATAGGGCGGGCCGCTCCTCCCGTCCTCAGTCGCCTTCAGCCTGAGGATCTCCTTGAGGACGCGCAGGGGAGAGCGGTGCGGGGGCCGGCGGAGCACCGTCCTCGCCGAGAGAGAGAGAGAGAGAGAGAGAGAGAGAGAGAGAGAGAGAGAGAGGCAAGGCGCCGAGAGGCGAGGCCGTGGCTGTGGCCGGAGGAAAATAACCGGCAAAGACCACCGGAAGGCTCGGCGAGGCAGCCGCCGGGGCGGGGGCCGGGCTGTGCTGTACATCTGAAAAAGACAGGCAGCCAAAGGCGGTGACGCTCCCTCTCTCTCTCTCCCTCTCTCTCTCTCTCTCTCTCCCTCATAGGCCTCTCCTGTTGGACTGACGGCGACGGGACGGGGCCAGGGTTGCCGCCGAAGCTGCCGCCGGGGCTGCCTCGATGGCGTGCCGGGGCGTGCCGTGGCGTGCCGGGGCCGTGCCGTGGCCGTGCCCGCCCCTCGCTCCCCCTCCCCGCCGTGCCGTGCCGTGCCCCGGCTTGTGTAGGGGTTGGCGAGGGGCTTGCTCCGGCGGCCCCGCTGCCGGCTCCGCTTGCTGCTTGGTCTGGGGCTGCGGGGTCGGGCCGCGGGCAGGGGCGGTCGGGGGGTTTTGGGGTTCGGACCGGGACCCGTGCACCAGACAGAGACAGAGCATGCGGTCGATATCTCATTTATAGCAAAATAATAGAATTTATGGAAGGAACGGGGCCTTGCGCCCCTCTCTAGCTCACTCTCCCTTTCTGCGGGCTCTTCTCTCTCCCTCCCTCTCTCTGTCTCTCCTTCTCTCTCTCTCTCTCTCTTGCTCTCCCTCCCTCTCTCTTTAACTCTCGCTCTCTTCTCACTTGCTCTCCCGTTCTCCCTGCACTCTATCCATCACTCTCTGGTTCACCTCTCCTGTTATACCTCGTCCGCTCTCTCTCTCTCTCTCTCTCTCTCTCTCTCTCTCTCTCTCTCTCTCTCTCTCCCGGCAGCATGCTGCGGATATGTCTGTCTTTTTCTACCCCAGCCACGAAGCACACCAAGTGACGACATATCACCACCGGCCCAGGTAACACACGTCGCCCGTATCCCGCCTGTACTCCCCCGGCCTCTCCTCTGCGATCTCCCTCGCCGCGCTAAACATGGATATGGCAGGTTGTTGAAACCAATATGTCGCATAATATTCCTCGCCCTCCCCTCCTCTCGGAACAACAACAAAAACGACACATTCACTCACGCGACACACATGCGCACGCGGATAACTGAATGCCAAGCCTCGCACGTCCTCAGCCCCTCACGCGCTCGCACACGCACACACACACACGCACACGCACACACACACACACACACGCGCACACGTGCACACACGATGTACAAAGCACCTCGCTCAGCTCCCCCCCCCCCCTCCTCTCGTGCTGCTGTTTTTATTCGGGGTTAAGGCGGCCTCCGGAAGACCTCCCTTAGCCTCGCCACAAGGCGGCGCCACGGCGCGTGCAGGTAAGACCGTCCCCACCCCCACCCACCGCCTCTTCAACCCTTCGAGAATCGTCAATTTCACCTTTTAAAAATTAGTAAATGAAAATTAAAATAGATCGATATACTTAGTGAGTGACTTCGAGCACCTCATTACAGAAGGTAACTGTGTCTCGTGTGCTGCTCAGGCAACAATAAACGTCAACGCGAAATGATGGGTCAATACTAAAAGCAAAATGAGTCTCTGCTCTCTCTCTCTCTCTCTCTCTCTCTCGCTTTTCTCTGACAGTGTAGCATTGTGTGCGGATGATTGGGTGCGTGAGAGAGAGAGGAGATAGGACCTGAGGGAGGCGAGGCGCTCGGCGAGGCGGCCACCGGCAGGCGCCGCCCCCGCTGGGGTACAAAGGGGAGCCAAGAAAAAAAGGAGGGAGGGACGAAGAGAGAGAGAGAGAGAGAGAGAGAGAGAGAGCGAAAAGTGTGTGTGAGAGAGACAGAAAGGGACAGAGGGAGAGAAAGAGAGAGAGATGCACGCCCAGGAAAATAGGAAAAGCGGAGGAGGAAATGTGGGTTTCCGTGAGAACAGCAATCCACGGAACGAGGAGCTATGTGTGCCCTGCTCATCGAAACTCTCTCGGCTCGGTCCCTTGTGTTACGTAACAACAAAAGGGGATGAAGTGCGGTGGGAAAGCAGGACAGGGAGCGTCCCTTTTCTCTCTCTCTCTCTCATCCTCTTTCTCTCGCCTTCCCTGGGACCCCCGCAACCGTCTCTCTCACTCTCCAATGGCATTGCTATCCGCGGGCCCTCTGCTGTGCGAGGCAACAGAGAGAAAATGACGAGAAGCTTGGCACGGAACCTCCCTCCCAAGAAACACCGCCTCGTCTCGTCGGCGGGGGGCCCGGCCGCGGCGATGTCGTGGCTGTCGGCCTCGACGGCGTTCAGTGGAGAGCATCTCTGTGGCGGCGCCCCCCAGGACCAGCCGCCACGCCGCCGCCCACGAGGACGCCGCCGTAACTGAACCCACCCCGTCAGCAGCGGCGGCGGCGGCGGCCGCGAGCTCATCTTCATTCTAATATGAATTTGCATGGTATTTGTTGGCATGATGCTGAAACATTGTATTTGCTGTTTAATATTCCCAGAGTCAGCTCTGCTACGAGTCGAGCAGCGAGTCTCTGCGGCGGCGGGGCGGGCGGCGTGGTGGTTGGCGGTGTGGGAGCGGCGGGGGCGGGTCCGGGGGGGGGGGGGGGGGGGGGGGGGCGCCGCCGCCGAGCTGCATACGAAGCCATGCCGCACTCGGCGCGATGACATCCCATTGACTTGTGTGCTTCAGAGCGCCGCACCTACCGCGAACGAATGAACGGATGGATGAATAAATGAATGAAAATCGAGTGAACCCAAGATGAATGAATGGAAAAAGATTAATGAACAAAAAATGAATGACTGAAAAAATGAGTGAAAAAAAGTTAGTGAACGAACGAACTCACATTCGGTGCCGGGATGACCGCCCAAACTAACAAAAACCTGAATAACAACATGGCTGGAGGCTGGAGGCTGGAGGCTGGAGGCTGGAGGCTGGAGGCTGGAGGCTGGAGGAGGGGGGAGGGGGGATGTTGTTGCGGTACCCGCGCGGCACGCGTTACTTCTTGTACTCCGCGCGTGTTCAGCTGGAAGTGACATGTTTTTGTAAGTGAGGACACGGGGAGGCGTGGCGGAGGCGGGCAGAGTGAGTTTGGTACTCTCCCCAGCCCGGGGGCGGGAGGGAGGGAGGGAGGGAGGGAGGGAGGGAGGGAGGGAGGGAGGGAGGGAGGGAGGGAGGGAGGGAGGGAGGGAGGGAGGGATCCGCACCCCGTCGGGAGGAGACGCGGCCGCCGGGCACGGCCGGGCTGACGGCATCGCCGCGGCGCTCCCGGTTTTGTTTTCCTCTCTCACCTCCAGGCCGCTCGGCAGCGGCAGGAAAAATAAGATAGCGGAACCCCGTAAGGGGGATGAAGGATGGAGGGAGAGGAGAGGCGAGGAGACAGGGGTGGGAGAGAGAGAGACCGAGGGTGAAAAATTCACTATCATTTATGGTTTCTGTGTTCTGAGCTGTCACCCACCCCAAAATAGGTTAAAAAGTCATTCCTACCGTGACCAAAACTCAAAACGAAAATATTTTTGTTTCGCTCAGAAATACGTGGATGCTTATGAAAAAAAACTGCAAAAATGGGTGGGCACTACCTCGTCCCAGGCCTCCGCCTGGAACCCTCCTGCTTAACTTCGGTGTTCGAATGGGAACCGGTGTACCAGGTATTGACCGCCGCAAAGACACCGGCACAACGCAGCGGCCTTTTTCAGGGGCACGCTTCCGCAACGGTCAATGTAGCCCCCTCCGCCAGCCAGATTTCCGGAATCAACTCCCTTCGACTGGCTGGTTGGTCTGTGGCACTGCGGCCACTCCCGAGCGGATTGGGGGGGAGGTAGGCTTTCCTATATCGTACACAGCCGAAGCTGCTGTACTTCACGACGAACCCTAGTCGCGACGGCGTGTCCTCGTCTGCCAGATTCACAGGGAGCGAAAACGAAGGTACCGAACCCTAGGTACCCCCGTAGCATACACCCGAGTCTCCGAACCAAGTTTCCTTGGTAGACACAGAGCCCCCCCGCCGGAAACCCCGGGCGACCGAGAGAACCTCGGACCCGGGAACGGGGGTAAGCCCGACCGTGCTGCGGGAATCTTCAAGTTGAAACCCAACGCTTACATCTCTCAGTGACGCAGCGCGCACGGCCGTTCAGACAGCCATACTGGTGCCACGTTTGGAAGTATATTTTACCCTCTGTCTTCCAAGCGCAGACACAAGAAAAATTTTGAGGAAGTGGCAAGGCCCGAACCCACGACCTTTTGGTCGCCGATCAGCCACCCTGCCCATGCGGCCACAGAGCCGCGATGGAAACCGTCTCGCGCCCCCTATACTTTAAACGCTGCCGTCTAAGCTGAGCCGACAGTAAAATTGTACGGACCGGCAAAGAGTCGAACCTCCGACCACCCGCCCGCCGGCTTGACCCGTCAACCACGCGGCTACCGCGCTTCGGTGCAAGACGGCCGTGCGCTTCCGGTACTGTAGCCGCACGACGTGTCCGACTGGAAATTGGCTGGAGTCTGACTGGAGTCTGACTGGAGTCTGACTGGAGAGTGACTGGCTGGAAGCAGTGGGGCACCCCTCGCGCCAGCCCCATTGTTCGATGTAGTCATTGTCCCGTGACCCGCGGCCCCTGTTTATCTTTGGAAAGAGAGCGTTGTCCGTGCTCCTCCGACCCCCCCCCTCCCCTCCCCTTCACCCTTCTTCACTCCGCTTTCCCATACTGTCTCTCTCTCTCTCTCTCTCTGGCACACACACTTCTCTGCTCGCCGCGCACTCCGCCTTCCCTTGTAAAATACACAAAAGGCGAAACATCTTACGCGGCGAAGTACCCCAGCAGGAAATTATTCGCCCTCGCGGATATAGGCTGAAGTCGTTGGGGGCAAAAAACTGTGTGGAGAGAGAGACAGACAGCGAGCGAAAGAGAGAGAGAGAGAGAGAGAGAGAGAGAGAGAGAAGAGAGGAGTAGATAACATAATCCGCGCGCTCACATGCGCATGTGAATACGTGAAGAGGGAGGAGAGCGTGGAGGGGTGGGGGGGGGGGGGTACTGGAGAAGCCAGCGGCTTGGAAAATGATTACGGGGGGCTTCGCCGGGCTTCGCCGGGCTTCGCCCATGTTGACAGTGTAGGGCGCCCGCAAGGTGCGTATTGCGTGCCAAGCGGAGGGCCCGCGGAGGGTCACTGTAGTCCTTGCCGCTGTCCCGTTCTGTTCCGTTCTGTTCCGTTCTGTTCCGTTCTGTTCCGCCGTTCCAAACGCAGAAATAAGAGGAGCCCGGCCGAGGACAGTTACAAATGGCCGCGTTGGCACCCCTGTCCTGCCGCGCCTTCTCTGTCGCCCCCGCTGTCATTTGCCGTGGCGGGACTCTCCGTCTCCGTCGCTCCACCGCCATCCGTTACCGCCCGGCGGCTGCCCGCGGCTGCCGCCATCACGCACGCCGCCGCCACCTTCCACCAGGGGGCGCTGCCGGCGGGACACGAGCGGGCAAAGTGATTCGGGGGGGGGGGGCGTCGGAGAGACAAACTATTAGTGGACAGCAGGGCAGTGCAGCACGATCCCGCGGCGGCACTGACCGCCCAGGAGAGACAGAGACGGACAGAGCGGGTCAGTTCCTCCTTCTCTCTCGCACAGCGGGCACAAGGGGGTTGCACGGGGTGCAAGCGGAGCGCGCGCGCGCGCTCCCACAAAAGTAAACAGAGCCTTTTTTTTACAAGAGCGCGGGGCCCGAGCAATAGTCCCCTGCCCGCCACGGCAACGGGGGGTGAGATTTTGTCCCGTTGTCCTCGCCGCCTTGCCCAGCTTCCCTGTGCTTCCTACACAGATCTGTGCCTCTCTATCTCTCTGCCTGTCTGTCTGTATCTCTCTCTCTCTCTCTCTCTCGCACCTGATCGGAGCGTTCGTTAGTCCGTCAAGCATCGCTCTGCGGTCCTAAGGGTTCACATGGCGACTGTCATCAGATTCCTGCCGGAGGCCCAGCGAGAACGAGTGTGTCTCGCGCGGCTGGTGTCCGCGACCCGCAGCGACCCGCAGCCTCCCCTCCCCTCCCCTCCCCTCCCCTCCCCTCCCCCCCTCCCCTCCCTCTCCCCCTCCTCACCCCCCCGCCCTCCGCGGCAGCATAGTGGCGGGCGGCGAGGAGGGGGAGAGGCCAGCGCAGGCAACGAACGAGAACGATCGCCCGCAAAGAAATTTATGATAACTGAGGAAAAGATAGCGTCAAATGTGTCCGACCAACATGAAATGAGGCAAAGGGAGGGGCAGGGCAGGGAGGGAGGGAGGGGTGGCGAAGAACAAGCGGGTCCAAGGGGAGCGGGAGGAGGGTGGGCAGGGGGTTGGTTGGCCTCAGGCCGATCACTATGCCCAAGGGAAGCGCGCGCACACACACACGCACAACATTTCTCTCTGCGCCTTATGTATCTCTCTCCCTCTCGCACGCAATGCATGCCGCGCTCTCTCTCTCCTTCCCGCCATAGAATCCGTTTCACCCCAGTGCCCTAAACACAAGGGGCCGATTTCGTCGGACACACACACACACACACACACACATCTTCTTTCGGTCGGGTCGGGAGGCGATCCGGCGCCGATCCGAGCACAGTCTGCACTGGCACGGCGGCACAAACTACCAACATTTTAAAAAAATTAAATATATATCTTTTTATTTTTCAAAAAACATTAGTATTGGGGTAACAAAATTGCTAAATCCATATAAACATTATTTAGCAGGTCCGGCGGGGCCGCGCGGGCGGGGTCGAGGCGTCGGCGTGGAGACCACCGGCAGAAATGTGCTTAAATCTGCGGGGAAACATATGGCCGGGGCTCCATTCATTCCCGTTTGCGTCCGTCCCCGCCGCTGCCGCCGCTGCCGCCGCCCCGTGTGTAACGACCACGACATAATTTCTCATAGTCCCCGCCGAGCCGCGCCGCGCCGCCGTCCTCAAAGACACCACCACGGCGCACCCCTGCCGCGGCAGGCAGCGGCCGATCACGCAAACTACCCCTAATAAAGTTCACACCCCTTATGGTAATAAAATCACGCATCTTGTTCCGGGCCGCCGCTGCCGCTGCAGCCGCCGCCGGCTCCCGGCCGGCTCGCTCTGTCTCTGTCTGCCTTGGCATTGTACTGCGTCGCCACCGTGTCATAATGTATGAGCAGCGCTCGCCGTCCTTGTCGCACCCGTTGCGAGTGGGCGGGGCGGCGCGGCGCGCGGCGCGGAGGGGTTGAAGGGTTAAACGGGTTGCGAGCGCCCCTCGCTGCCCCTCCCCTCCCTGACCGCCCCCGGACGAGGGGGAGTGACCCGCGCCGCGCTGCCACCAGACCAGTTTGTTCATATCGAGCAAATCGCTTTTCAGACGACAAAAATAAATGCGAATTTTTTTGGCTCTGAAAAAAAAAACAGAAGGAAGAAGGGCGGGGAAATGCAGTGTGTACCGAGCGTGTGCCGCGGGCAGGCCCCTGCGGGGACCGCACACCGAATCGCATCCGGCCTTACCGCGGCGAAGGGTTTCAAAATAACGCACGCTCTTTCTAATGCGCGCCCGGCCCTGCTCGGGGGTGGTCGTGGTGGCCGTGGCGCGCGGCCCGGGTGGATTCGCAGCGCGGGGTCGGCGGCGACGTGCGACCCCCGCGGCCGCCGCCGCCGTGTCATCGAAGCCGTGACTGATTATGAGAAACTCGGCGGCGGCGCGGGCTGGTGGGAGTCGTGAGGCCTCCGCCGCCGCCTCCTCCTCAACGTCGCCGCCGCCGCCGCCGTCGTCACCGAGGCCGCCGCCGCCGCCGCCGCCGCCGCCGCCCAGCTGTAATTCGAATCGTGTTTCCCCTGACGAATTTCCGCGCGTGCATCACATGAACGTGACGACGCCGTGCTGCTCGGTGCCGCTGCCGCGTGCGCCATGACGGAAGGGGCGTGGTCAGGGCGCGTGGCGGCGCGTGGCGGGGCGCGTGGCGGGGCGCGTGGCGGGGCGGGCTGTACGCGCCGCAGCGCACCGCTCCGTTCCCAAGCGACACCCTCTCGGAGGAGCGGCTCCGTAATAGAGCTGTTCTGACCGGCCATAATTTCATACATACTTACGGGGGGGGGAGGAGAGGGGGAGGAGGAGGAGGGGGGAGGGAAGGGGAGTTCACGGCGGCGACGTGAGAGGCCGTCCGAGGGGCGGACGACGCGGGCCCGTGGGATGCAGGGCGCTGCGCGCCGCCCCCTTCCCCTCCCCTTCCCCTGCCCTCCCCTCCCCCTCCCCTCCCCTCCCCTCCCCTCCCCTCCCCCCGCGCGCCCCTCCGATCCGGTGTCCGTGTGGCGCTTGGACAATGAAACATTGGGGGGGAAAAAAATATCGCGGAATGGTTTTCCGTGACCCTTGAGGACAAGAGTGGACGCGGAGACAATCATTTTGTTCGGCCTGGACGTAAGTTGTAGTTTTTTTTTAAAGGGCAGTTGGAGAGAGGCCGAGAGAGAGAGAGAGAGAGAGAGAGAGAGAGACAGAGACAGAGACAGAGAGGGGGGGGGGGAATAAAAGAAAGATGATGTCGGGGGACGGGGAGAGATGGTGGTGTACTCTCTCCAGAGATGCACGGACACAGCAGCAGCAGCAGCAGGAAAGCGGAGGTGCTGGGACAGCTGGCAGGGACAGGCCAGTGCAGGGCTCGGTCCCCCCCTGCGCGTGTCCGCGGGCGCAGAAACAGCACCCCGGAGGGTATTTATTGGGCTCGCCGCGGGCCGCTGGCGCCGCAGTGTGGAGGTCCTCTCTCTCTCACTCTCTCTCTCTCTCTCTCTCTCTCTCTCTCTCTCTCTCTCTCTCTCTCTCTCTCTCTCTCTCTGCCCGCAGAGGACGAAAGGTCCCCGGTGTTTCCCGACCATACGGCTTCCACAAACTTGTTGGCGCCCTCGGAGCCACAGAATGTTTTGTCCGTGTAGGATATGACGAGAGCCGCGGCCTCTCCCTCCAGCACCACGGCCGGCACGAGGTCCGTCCCGGCGGTGACGCGGGTCGGCACGCGAGGACCCCCCCCCCCCCCCCCCCCCCCCCCCCCCCCCCCCCCCCCCCGGCCCCGCCGCCCTCCACCCGCCTGCTCTCCTCTCGGACGGGGGTGAGCGATGAAGCGGTGCGCGGCCGGGGCCGCTATCAGCCTCGGGCCACGCTCCCAGCCAACGCTCCCCGCGGGCCGCGCGGGGTCACGGCGGAGGTCACAGGTCACGGCGGAGGTCACAGGTCACAGGTCACGGCGGCGTCACGCCCGCGGCACCGCCTCGCCCGCTCCCCGCGGCCCCCGCCTGCCTGCTGTATACAGGTTTAAACTAGGTGACGCGCCGCTTCGTTTCAATCTCGGGGCATACTCTCTCTCTCACTCTCTCTCTCTGTCTCTGTTTCCTTCCGCGAGCGAGAGAGAAAAAAGACAAAATCAGATGTGGCAGGACGGGACGGGACGGGATTAGCGTCTGTCCGCAGCAGTGGACTCCTTGGCTTTCTCTTCGATCCTCTCTCTCTCTCTCTCTCTCTTTCTCTCTGTCTCTCCCAGTTTGACTAGTGTAAGAGCGCAGGAGCCCGCGGGCGAGGCGAGGCGAGGCGCCCTCCTCTTCCCTCTGCGAAAATATAGAGACGTCGTATTTTACAAGTGGCAGAGAGAGAGAAGGAGAGACAGAGACTGAGAGATAGAGACAGAGAGAGATAGGGATTCGTACTTCTCTCTTATAATTGATTCCTCCACGCCTTCCGAACCGTTCGGGTTTTTTTTCCTCTCGTCGTTGTCTCCTTTTTTCTGCTCAAACACCTCCCTCTCTTGTGCGAACTGGAACGAAAAAAGGAAAGAGAAGAGGTATGGGGAAAAGAAAAGGGAAATAAAAGTATTCTCGCACTGAGAAAACCTGGGGAGGGCGAGGGAGCGAGAGAGAGAGAGAGAGAGAGAGAGAGAGAGAGAGAGAGAGAGAGAGAAAGGGAGGGAGAGTGAGAGAGATCCAGATGGTTGGCGGGGAGAAGGAAGGACTGTGTGTATGAGGGGGAGGGGGTGAATTGCCGCTCTGTGCTGGGCTGGGGCCGGTCTCCCACCCCCCTGCCACCCCCGCCACACGAGTAGCACGGAAAATCAGTCTATCTAAATGCATGATGTTTCGCCTGGTGCCGATTTAGTCCCGACCCCTCCCCTCCCCCGGCACGCCGCCCCACGGCCGCCGCCCCCCCCCCCCCCCCCCCCCCCGCGCCGCCCCGGACCAGGCCAGGCCTTCCCCAACTGCTTGTGCCGGAATGCTACGCTGGTATACGTCCGGACGGGGCGGGGCGGGGCGGCCGCACCGGTGGAGGGGAGGGGAGGGTAAGGACGCCGGGGGGGGGGGGGGGTCAGCTCCACAACGACGAGGGCCTCGAGGGCCCCGATGTGATGCCGAGCAGACGTGCGTCCCGGGGCGGCGCGGGGGCGGCGCGGGGGCGGCGCGGGGGCGGGGCCCTGGCCTCCCTGCGTTATGCGACGGGTCCGTCCGGGAGCCACAAAGACGTCAGGCCGGGGCCGCGCCGCCCCCCGCGCCGCCCTCCGCGCCGCCCCCTCTGAGTATCGGATGTGACCGGCCCCGAGGCCACAAAGCAAGCGGCGACGTGCCGATCGCCGTCAATCTCCGCCGTCGCCCCTTTGGCCGCGTCGGCGTCGGCGACCCGGTGCGGGGGCTGGGCTCGGCGGACTACCGCGCCGGCAGGGCTGGGCCGCCGAGGACACCACCTTTTTCAAAAGCCTCCCCGTTTTCGCGCCGACTCCCGCGGCGGACTCCTTGAGTCGCGGGTCTTTGCCGCCACGCCCCGCCACCGTGTCTCCCACGCTCCCATATTTCATCCCTCGGCGACGGGATTATCTCTTTTCCCTGAGCCTTAAATTTCCCTCTCTAACGTGCGGAGAAGAAAGAGGGGCCGCTCTTTCATTTTTTTCGTTTTTTTTTTCTTCCCCATCTTCGTTATTCGTCTTCTTATACTTCTTCGGAAGTGCAAGGCGTTGGAGGAAGGCGCCGCCGCCGCCGCGGCTCGGTTCTCCTTGCGAGATTCCTTCATTGCAAATTTATTTTCCTCGGTTTGGCGGTGCAGGTTGGCGGCCGGCGGGGGCCGCCGGGGGGCGGGGCCAGACTCCGTGCGCCCCGTGCCGCTGATCGCCTCATTTCTCATGCGCGGCGACAATGAAATACGCCGCGGAGACGAAAAACTCGGCGGCCGAACGCATCGTCCACGCCGCCGTGCCCGTGGCGTGCCGCGCCGCCCCTTGATGAGCCCCACCACCGCAACCACCAACCAAGCGGCCCAAAGCCACGAAATTTGGTTCATTCGTTATAGATTTATTGTTTCCCATCGCCCCTCGATTTCGGTTTTATTTTCTCCCCCCCCCCCCCCCCCCCCCCGAGTCATAAGGTCCACTTAGATGAATTTATTCGCAGTTGAAATGGTGATGATGATGGTGTGACCTTCGAATTAAATAATATCGTGTGGCCGTCGCGAGATCGCCCGCGCTGGCCTCCACCCGCGCCTCCAGCCGCGCCTCCAGCCGTGCCTCCAGGCGACCCTCCAGCGGCCTGGAATATAAATGTCTCCCACTGCTCATTCGCAGCCACCCCTCCCACCGGGCCACCGCAGCCCGTTGTTGACGTCTTCCATTATTTTTCCGGTGTCACCTTCGTACTCCACTGCTAGTGTGTGTGTGTGTGTGAGTGTGTGTGAGAGTATGTGCGTGTGTGTGACGGCCCTTCCATGCTCCCGACCTTCTCTCCAGCCCAGCGCAAAGGCCTTATTCCACTGGGTGGAACGCCTTATATCGTCTCGAACCTCACAAATGCCCTGATAGTGCTCTAGGGCTGTAAATTTCTCACCCTCCACCCCCCACCCTCCACCCCTCCGCCCCCGCAGGCCCAGGTATATGAGAACCGAGGCGGACCAGAGGGCCCCACCCACCTGCTGCCATAGTGTGTATATATATGCTCTACTTCTACTGGGAAAATCGTCCACGCGGGTGAAAGGGAGAGAGAGATGGAAGAGCGTGGTTCATGCGAGAGGGAGCGAGAGACGGAGAGAGGGGATGGTGGGAAAAAAGAGAGAAAGGCGTGGGGGTTCGCACGGGGTGAGTGGGGCTTGAGAGGGGCCCAGTAGTGCCGTGCGGCGTGGCATGGCGTGGCGTGGCGTGGCGTGGCGTGGCGTGGCGGGCGGCGGGCTGCCCGGACGCCCTGCCCTGCCGGCCATGGCCACGCCGCCACCAGCGCTGGGCAGGGCGGAGGCGCGCGGCGAAAATCTATGCATATAGATTGCTTATTTTCCACGCGACAACAAAAACCGTCCTCTCCTTCTCTCTCTCTCCCTCACGCTGCTCTCCGGCTCTCCCTTATTTTCTCTTCCGCTCTCTCCTCGTCCCTTTCCACCACTTTTTCCTCGTGGTTCGTGCGACACCTTCGCCTCACCGCCCCCACTCCTCCCTTTCTCTTTCCCTCTCTTTTTCTCTCTCTCTCTCCCTCTCTCTTTATACGTTCTCCTCGTTCTATCCGTTTCCCGGCTCCGCCTTCCATACACCTTCGGCGAGTGACCTTCGTGACTCTTCGGGACCCCCGTCGACCCCCCAGGCGGCCCCCGCAGCACCCTCTCTCGGTCCCTCCGGGCACCTCCGGCCACCTCTGGAGACCTCCGGGCACCGCTGGGGACTTCAGGGATCGTTCACAAACGACTTCTCGCTCTCGGCTCTAAGTTTTCGCCCGCTGTCGTCACGGATACCTTCCTGCTGCCTCCCCGCCCGGCGCCGCGCGCAGCAAGAGCAGCCTCAGACCGTACAGAGAGACTCCGAGGTACGCGAACCAGCGATTTCTTTCATTACCGGAAGGCTTTACAGAAGTCTCTGTAAAATATTACAAGTGCACATACACGGCACAGATTACTACACGAGTACATCGACCCTCACGCTCTCCGACGAAGAGTTGGAGTTGAGCCGCGCTGCCCTGGCGCCCGACCAGAGCCGGGTAGGCAGCCCGCCGCGCTCCTACGTCCACCGGGACGGCTCGGCGCCTGGCCGACGGCCACCGATAAGACTCGACCGACGGTGTTGGTGGACAGCAAGGGCGCGGAGAGAGGGGGAGAGAAGGAGAGGGAGGGAGGGAGGGAGGGAGGGAGGGAGATAGAGAGAGAGAGAGAGAGAGAGAGAGAGAGAGAGAGAGAGAGGCGGCAGATGACACCGTTTGCACTTGTCCTCGCTGCCGCGAGGCTGCGTGGCGCACTGTCCTTGTGCACACAGAGCGCAGGCCGGGGGTGCTGGTGGTGCTGGTGCTGGTGGCGGTGCCGGGCTCCGAGCCCAGCCGCTTCGCTCCGCTCCGCCGAGTCCTCAAACAAACCTCTTCAGCATCGAGCACCCCGTGTTGGAAAACAAAACAGCGTGAGCCTTGTGGTGAGCCGAGCCCGCGGGGGAGGGGAGGGGCGGCGGGTCACCGCGCCGGGGGGTGCGGCGGTGTGCCGAGCCGGACAAGATGACGGTGTTGGTCGACGGCTGGAACGCACGCCACGGCACGGGGACATTGTGTTGGGTGTGCCGGCCGCCGCCCTCATCCCCAGGCGCGCGGAGGCTGTCGGCTAAATCCTATCGGCGGACCGTCCTCGCCGACGTGTCAGCCGAGGACGCCGCCGCCGCCGCCGTCGTCGTCGTGTTCGTCGTCGTCGACGCCCCGTGGCGCGGGGGTCGCGTGCCGCGGCGTGCCGCTGGGACCGCCTTAACGACGGCCGCCACATGGCGCCCCGCGACGCCGTCAGCGGGTCACCCGGGCGGCGCGGGGCGGCGCGGGGCGGCGACACCGGAGGACAACCCCCGGCCGGCCGTCCCCTCCCCGTCAAGCGCGGCGCGCGGCAGTCAAAATAAATCCGATCCGCCGTGTGCAACACGAGACGGCCGCGGCTGCGGGGCAATCATTCGCGCCCGGAGGAGAGTTTGGGGAGGAGGGTGGGGATACATGGTGGTGACGGGCACCGGCGGGAGAAGGGGGGAACCCTCACCTCCCGGGCCGCGACAGCGCGTGCAGCGCGGTGCCCTCAGGATGGTCACGTGGTCCCTGACCGGGCCACACACACACACACACACACACACAATTGGATCAAATAACAATGTTAGTGGCCCGGCGGCGGGCGATCACGACGCACTCGGAATCCGCGCGCCGTTTTCCTCCCCCCGAGATAGAGAGAGAGAGATAGAGATAGAGAGAGAGAGAGAGAGAGAGAGAGAGAGAGAGAGAGAGAGAGAGAGAGAGAGAGGGGTGCAGTCAGGCGCCGACATCAGCCACCACAGGCGGCGCGGTGAGCTTCTCCCCGATGGGGTGGGGATGGGGGTGGGGGTGGGGGTGGGGGTGGGGGTGGGGGTGGGGGTGCAGGTGGGGGTGGGGGTGGGTGGGGGTTGTGGAAGAGGTCCCAGGGGGCCGGTAGCCGGTAGCCCTGCCGACCCCTACCCCTGCGCGGCCCTGTCCCCGGTCGGACTTGGGGACACTGCGCCGGGCCGCGGGCCGCGGGGCCGGGGGCAGGGGCGCCCCGGGGGAGCTGCTGCTGCTGCTGCTGCAGGGCGCGGCACGGCGTCGTCCTCGGGGAGCCGCAGTACGCCCCTTCCGCCGAGGGACGCTCAATCTCTGCTTGTTAAAGTCGGCGGCGGCGGCGGCCCTGGGCGGCCCTGGGCCCTGGCTCCGTCCCAGCAGGGCCCAGGCCGCCGCCGCCGCCGGCCACATGTTGCACTGAGAGGAGGACGACACCGCTGCGCCACCTTCCTGTCGTCAGGGCCCGCGGGGGCGTCCACAAGGTCATCGTCGGCGTCATCGTCATCAGAGCAGTCATTACGTCCGGGCCGACGGCGGACGGGGGGTGTTGGGGACCTGTGACTCCGAAGCGCCGCCCGCCCCCTGCCCACGGTGGCCACGACTGCCACGACTTTTCTTTAATTTGTACCGAAATCGGCCGGGCTTTGCCACCGCCTTGATCTTCATGTGGGTCCCAGCGCTGCTCCGGGGGCTGCCACCGGCTGGCCGCGGACACGTGGACATGGACACACCCTCCTTCTGGTCGCGGCCGGCCGCGATCCCTCGTGTATCGCACGGCGGCGGCGAGCGTTTGGAGGACGCATTCACGGCGTGTCCACTCGAAAACCAGCACCGCCGCCGCCGCCGCCGCCGCCGCCGCCACTCGAACCGCCTCACCGACAATGAGACGACCCTCCCATGTCCTCGTCGTGGTGCGGGGACGCGGGACGCATCTGTGCAGCCCCGCGCACCCCGCGCCGCAGCGGCAGCGGCCGCGGTGCCCGGTGTGTGTGCGTGTGTGTGTGTGCGCGCCTGTCGGTGTGTGAGTGCGTGCCCACGTACGGGAGGGGGGCGTAGTCACGGGGAAGGGAATGGTTCGTATGAAAAATCCGGCCTTGAGAATGGCGTCGGTCGCTGGTGCGGGAAGGCAGGCAGTCCGCTTGGGTGAGCGGCACCGCACCCATGCAAGTACTTGCCGCCGCCGCCGCCGCCGCCGCCGCCGCCGCCGCCGCCCTTCCCTCGCCGCGCCGCAGCCGCGGAGGCGGCGGCGGCGGTTTCAGTGCGACCAGCCAGCCACCGTCAAAACGGCCCCAGATGTGCCCACAACCCCGAAAAATCCAGATCTGGCGTGGAACGCGGAGGGGAGGAAAAGAAATATGACGAGGGTGGGAGGGAGGGGAGGGCGGTGGGCGTGGGGGAGGGGATTGTTTCTAGCACGTAAGCTAAGCGGGGAGGGAGGGGGAGGCAGGGGGCCTCGACTGGCGTGGGCGGGGGAAGCTTCTTAGTTATGGGGGCTTGACTTTACGGGCCGGCAGAATCGCACAGTGAAGGGAAAACGCTGAGGCAAGAAGAAGGGAATGGGGGGGGGGGGGGTAGAAGGGGTGTCTTCGCTCCAGCGAACTATAGTACCGGCTCCGCCGCCCCGCCTTGCCTCTCCCACAGTGAACCGCATTTCCACCGGGATCTACATTTTCTGAGACCGCCACTGGCGCCACCGCCGCGGCCACCACAGCCCGTCCGGGGTCGGGGTCTTCTGGGGGTCTGACTTAACCCCGCACGGTTCGGAAACAAAAAATGACGGCAGAAATGACTAATGCTGCGAGGAAGTTATAGTGATACTTAGGAGGCCATATAGCCCGGCCATAACGCTTCTAGACGAGGTGCGATTTAGTATAACGTGCGGCGTGGGAGCGGCGGCGCGTGGCGGCGCGTGGCGGCGCGTGGCGGCGCGGTGACGCGGCGCTGTGTTTGTACGTGGTGCACCCCCTTGACTGCCTCTTTGCGGCCAGCGGCTCCGGCCCCGCCGGCCCCGACGGGTCCTCCTCTCGGCCCGGACGCCCGCCGCCCCCTCCGCGCCATTCGCCGCATGCCCTGCATGCGAATCTGCATTCATTGCGCCAAGCTGCTGCTCGGGGGGCGTGGTGGGGCGCGGCGCGGCGGGCGGCGGGCGGCGGTGGGTGAGGCCACTGGCCCCATCCCGTCCCACCCTAGCGGGCGCGCGCGCTACGCCCTCCCACGGCCCTTCCCCACGGCACTGTCGGGGAGGGGCCTGGGTGGGTATATCGCGGTCCAGGGCCGCAAGGGCCGCAGGGCCGGCGCCAATGCGTGTCACCTGGGAGGCATCGCGTCGGCACCACGCCCCCCGTCAACACAAACGGCCCCATGGACCCCGCGGCGGCGGCGCCCCCGCAGCCCCCGCAGGGCACGCAGGGTCAGGTCCGGCACCGCCGCCAACCGGCACGCCGTTCCAGGTAAGAGCCCTCTCCACCCCCCCCCCCCACCCCGGCCAGACGTGTGCTCATAGCACGGGAGGGGGGGGGGGGGATAAAAAGGAACGTCAGGGGACTCGACCCCTCGTTCCCTCCCAAGGTGACGCGCCACCAGGAATGCGGACTTCTCGAGCGCGCGGGTGAGGCGCGGCACGGCGCGGCGGGAGAGGGCACTGGTGTCGAACTAATCGCCACAGGAATCTGCGTCGTCAAGCGACGACTGTCGCTGTTGTTCTTGTTGTTGCTGCTGCTGCGGAGCCTCGCGGCCCGGCCCGACCCTCTGCGAGGGTATTCAGGGGTTGCAACCCTCGTGGGAGGTGCGCCCCCCCCCCCCCCCCCCCACTCCCCGCCTCCCCCCGCCGTCGCCTCACCAGTCCCACGAGCCCCACGCCCCGGCGCCGCCGCCGCCCGCCCGCCCGCCTGGCCGGCTGGCTCCACTGGGCCGTGGTAATAAAATGTGCGCGTATAAACCTCCCCCCCTCCCCTCCCCCCGCTCCCATTCACCCCCTCCCTCCCCTCCCCATCCCCGCTCGACGCGCACGCGCTCCCTATCCGTGTTGCGACTGTTTCGAGGGTGTGTTGTACGATTACTCATCGAGGACCTCCCCGATCCTCCCCTCCCTCCCTCCCTTCCCCTCCCACCCACCCCCCGGCGGCGCCGGCCCCAGCCGGTTAGCTGAGATTGCAACTGGTCTCAACGTTTTGAGGTTACGGTCGGCTGGTAACAGCATGTAATGGTATGAAAGCGAGAGGGGAGCACGGGGGACTGCTTGGAGGGGGTGGGGGTGGTGCGGGTGCAGGTGGGTGCCGGGCCGGGCGGGGTGGGGCGTGGCGGCGCGGCGCGGGCAGGCGTTGATGTGGGCGCCGGGGTGCCGACGCTGGAGATGAAGGTGTGTTGTGGATGCTGCGGCTGCGACGCGTTGCGCTGCGGGGGGTAGAAGGGGGTGGGGGAGTGAGGGGCTGAAAGGCGATGCGCCAGGGGAAAGGGAAGGGAGCGGGGCGGTGGGGGCGGGAGCGAGCCCGTGAGCCCATAGATGCGGCTGCGAGATACCGAGATGGGGGATTACCGAGGGATTGTGGGGATCAGCACACATAAGCCCGGGTCGCGACCCCCCCCCCCCCCCCCCCCCCCCCCCCCCCCCCCCCCCCAACCCCCAGACTCGAGCTGGCGCCCGACCCACGGGCGCCGCTGCTGCTGCGGCACGAAACGAATCGGAGCCGTGACCGAACGAGACGAGTGGCCGAATGTCAACCAGGAGCCGCGGTACTGAGTCCACAACGCGCAGAGTATCTCCGATCTGCCCGAGAGCGACGTGGGGTAGGCGCGACACCGCGTGCGGCGAATATAAGCACGAGCCGCCGGACCCCAACCCAGCGGCCGGAGGGAGCACCCCGCGCGAGCTAACTCGTGGTCGGATCTTCGTAACCTGGGACAGAAGGTAGGCAACCCCCGAGCATGTACGCCGAGGGGTTGCCTACCTTCTGTCTACGGTTAGGTTGAATCGACTACGAATTAGCTCTCGCGGGGTGCTCCGTCCGGCCTCTGAGTTGGGGTCCAGCTCGTTCCCCCCCAGAGGGCGCTGCTGTTGCCGCCGTCTCGCCGGACCCCTACCGAGACGCCGGAGGGAGCACCCCGCGCGAGCTAACTCGTGGTCGACTCTTCGTAACCTGGGACGAAAGGTAGGCAGCCCCCGAGCATGTACGCCGAGGGGTTGCCTACCTTCTGCCTACGGTTAGGTTGAATCGACTACGAATTAGCTCTCGCGGGGTGCTCCGTCCGGCCTCTGAGCTGGGGTCCAGCCCGTCTCCCCCCAGAGGGCGCGGCTGTTGCTCCTATGCCGACGAACCCCAACACCTATCCGACAATATACTTTTCCGACTATTTTCGCGTGGCATCAGCGAAAATCCGCAAGTTTTCGCGCGCGGACGCGAGTTCCGTTTGAGCACGGAGGATCCGCACCAGCTGGACATCCCGTGTGTGACTTTTTCGCGGTATACTTAATAACCAAAATGTGTGTGGCGACGGCGACATCGGGAGTGAGTGACCCCTTGGCCCTGACGCGTCTTCCCGCTCAT
This sequence comes from Megalurothrips usitatus, assembly GCA_026979955.1. Taxonomy (NCBI): domain Eukaryota; kingdom Metazoa; phylum Arthropoda; class Insecta; order Thysanoptera; family Thripidae; genus Megalurothrips; species Megalurothrips usitatus. The sequence goes on along the minus strand of CM049600.1, from coordinate 1,406,522 downwards.
GAAGTGTGTACGGCACGTGGTGTCGTGCGGAGTAAATCATGACCGCATTCCAACGCGAGGAATGTGCGCCGGCGTATCCCGTGCCGGCAGCGCACAGCTGCACCGCCGCCGCCGCGCCACCCCTCGTCATCACCTCCTCCCCCCCTGCCGTCCCCGAGCCGCGAGATCGGGGGGCGTCGGAGGGGTTGATGATGTTCTCACTTGATTAACTCGGCATCAGACGGAACGGTATGCCCGGCAGGCCGCTGATATTCGGAGCGGTCAAGCGAGGATTTTAATGCTTTTGTTCCTCCCACCCTAATCTGAGTGTGCCTCCTCAAACATCCTAATTAGTGTTTGTTTTTTTTTTGTTTACTCCCGAATTACTGACTATGCCCTTAGTCTGCCATTTCCTCTTTTCTCCTTTTAAGGTCCACCTTCATCTCGTGCAATTAAAGACAAATCTTTTTTTTTTTTCCACTTTTATTTATTTCATATTTTTTTTGGACACCAACATAAGTTTCTCTTAGGGAGCATCAGCAGTGATTTTTGCTCCTAGCATTAAATAACAGTAAATAAATGCAACAGGCAGCAAATCAATAACGACAATGCAGTGGAAAGTACCAAGAGAAATAAGAGCATTGAATCTTTCAAACAATTTGGGAAGCTAATGAAACAAAAACCTTCCGCAGGAAGGTGGCGAAAGCAGGTACAAGCAAAATGTGTCTTTAAGACACATCTGAAGATGGGGGTCACCACACATCACAACGGGGATAGGGACAAACAGTTGAGATGAAGTAAACGAAGGTCCCTCCCTTGGAAGAACAACTGAAGTAGAACAAGGAGAGCTTCAACATGGCATGAAAAAATTTTGAGCTTCATCATGAAATTTTAGGGATCAAATAATCAACACAGATAAATATCACTAATATAAAACTGTATAGTCTTTGTCTGTCCATTATAACAGACTGACAATAAATTAACAGAACCCTAGACTTGATAACCAATCAACACTTCCCAAACTATTGTCTCCATCACTTTGAGTATGAAGCAGAAATTGTAATATGCAAAATATAAAACCACTTGTGGCCTTTATCTATAGGACATCATTAGATGTGAAGATTAAAAGTACAGCTAGTATTAGAATCATATCACAATGTGCCTTAGAATAAACATAAATAAATAGAATACCGATAATATTATGACATGGTTAAGGACATCCCAACAGATTTCCGATTTGTACCCATATTGCACCCTATGAGCAAGATTACAACAGAAACAAAGGAATGACGGTAGAAATAATTCCATTGTGTACATGATAAATACCAAAGTTGAGTTGACAGATACAAGATATGTAAATTATGAGCTAACAAATGATAACCATGCACAAGGAATAATAATTACTGGGTCATGAAAAAATGGCATAAATAGGAGAGTTTAAACATAAATATGCAGAAGAGGTGATGCTCTACTGCCAGTTACTTGAGAATCAATCTCACAATTACATAAACAATATGTCATAAAAATACAAGACTAGATTTCATAAAATGATACCCACGTAGAAAAATGAAGGGTGTAGAATTCAGCGGAATGACACGTCAACCCCTAAAACAACACCAAAAAAACATACATAACAAGAGAAAGAATACTTGAGTTGATGTGGCTACTCTACCTCTGACACACCAACATAACTTCCCTAGCATGGTCCCTAGCATGGTCCCTAGCAATTGATTACCTATACTACAGTTTGCATATTGTGTTTCACAGCTGCAGATGATTAAGATGTGAATTTATGAAGGACACAACGACCTTACAAAAAAAAAAAAACATCAAATTTTGAAGTAATTGTATTCACTTTCAGAGCTTACTCTCAAATTACTGTGCAAATGTACCACATCAAATATGAAAAACAGACCAAAAGCACACAATACTGATGATTAGCATGTCAATGGCACAGTGGCACAAGACTTAGAAACCAGTCACAATAGACTCCCAAAGGATCTCTATGCACAATAAATGGGTTGAGAGGTGAACCACACTTATTTAAAATTAGTCCCATGGTTATCTTGAAATATCTCTTGCACATGTGTTGAAATGATCACTTTGGTGTACCGGTACCACACATCACAAATCAAATCAACAATGTTAACTTAAGCAACAAAAAAATATAACATTCTCCCACAGTCCACCTTTCTAATAAACATAAAGCAACAAGAAAAAGATGCCACAATATAACAAAATGAAATAACATTTGTACCATATGTGATGAATACATAATACATACTAAAGTGGAGTGAGGATGATTAGTAACTTGCATTTGGTTTGTAAAAGCAAGCCAAAAGCGTTAGCATTTTAAAAAATTCCCTCCAATGTATGCTGCAAAAATTACTGATTGAAATTATTAAAAATAAATTCCTTCAAAAGAAAAGACATTTTTCCTGACAATCAAAAGTAAAATGTTCAACAGCATTGGGGGTGCACACAGTTCACTAGTTATTTTTTTTTTAATGATTGACAAGTCATATGAGCAAATATGATTTTAAAAGCAAAAAGTTAAAGTGGAACAATGAAATTCATTCATTTGAAGTTAATTGAATTAATGCACCATTCATTCAAAATGGCCCAGAATGGAGAAAAAAAAAAAACAAAAAAAGATGTTACGAGATTGAAGTTCTTAAATTCAATATAGTCATGGTTCGGAAGTCTCACATGGTTGACTAAAAATATCACAAATGTTGAACTAAAGCAGGAAGCTTTATATGCAACTATTAAAAATGTCAGTTTTGTGCGTGATTGTTTGGCAAAGATACACTCATTTTGGCAATAAGTAATAATCAAAAGTAACAGTATTTCTAAAACATGGCAGTTAATATAAGCAAATTACACTACATATCGTTCATGCATTTGGTTGACATCAAGTCCTCAATAATTGACAGACTAAATTTTATTGTACTTGAGGGACAATCTGAATTCAGACAGACTTTTCCAAACTTCATGCTGAGCTAGAATTAGCTGACGCTCCACTGATGGCACTGAACAGAGCCTGACTGTTTCTCTTGAAGCTACCTAGTTCTTCATCAGGCCAGACAGGCTCACCAAAAAGCTGACTTAGCTCCTGGCAAAGCTTGTGGTAATTTTGACGCAGGAGTTCTTGGTATTCTTGCTGATCTGCTGTAATAATCTTGCTATTTACTTGCAGAGCAGCATAGCAAATTTTCACAAATTCCCTATTGGAGCAGAAATTGAGTATTAGAGAAGGCAAAAATGGAAAAAGGTTGAAACCATGCTAGACCATTAGTGAGGTCTTACCTGAACACATCACGAAGGTCCTCCACTTTATCGTCAGGATACCCTTCTGTCTGCCCTGGTTCAAGAAAAGCATGAGCATAAGCAAGGGGTCCTGCATTTACCTGCACACAAACTGATCCCTGCAAACGCAGCTGCAACTTTTTAGCATCGGTGGGCTTGGACAAAGCAACTTCTTCCAGTTCTAATACTCGTGCTTGCATCTCATCAAGTGCAACTTCAATGGGACTTAACTCTTCAACTACCCGATCAATAACACGGATGCGTTTTGTCACATATGGAAAAGATTTTTCAGCTGAAAATAAGAACATAACATAAATGAAATATTAGACTTAAAAATCTACCCCATTACCCCTGAACAAAATTCTGCAGCTGTCACATGCTCTGATCTTTTTTATAACTTACTAGTCAGAATGGATCGTCTCTTCCATTGTTCCTGAGGCAGGCCTCGGGGTTTCTTGCCATCTTTTGTGAATGGAGTTTCAAACATGAATCTACATATATCATGGTTTTGCTCAAACTCTGTTTGACGTTCTTCTAGGTCTGTTTTATCAAAATATGGTGTCACATGAGTGACCTGAATGTGAGCAAATTTGGGATCCAGCTCTGTTGAATCAACTGGGGCTGAATCAGTCATCATTTTCACAATGCCTTCCCCAAATTTTGAGGTGTACAATCTTTGCAGTCGCTCAGAAACTTCAGCCAAAGAGGCAACTTTAGGTTCTTTGTATATGTAGTCAATACCACTTTCCTCTTCAAAATAAACCTACAAAATATAAAGTAAGCCCAAAACATCAGTGCATTTCTTAATGCAAATAAAAATACGGATTGTGCATTCATTTTTACGCACCTGTCCATAAAATGTTACACGGTAATATCGCCCTAGCAATCTCTTGCCTGAACGCATTACCTCAGTCACTTTAACATAAGCTTTACTGAGATTTTGATAACACTGAGCAAGAGCTGCAAAATTTCTCTTCTTCTCATGCATAGGTACAATCAAACGATATACTTCTGCAAGACATTCATACCTCTCCGCTCGCTCCAGACACTCAGCACATACCTCTAATTGTTCTAGCAAGGACTGTTCAGTGTATTGAATATCCTGAACACCTGAGGCAGGAGTAAAATTAACTGTAAGTAGATGCAAGATAAAACCAACAGCAGCACATATGTCTTCAACAAACCAGCATCCAGCTTCAATCCAGTTTCATCTCGAGCAATATTAGAAGAAATCTTGAAGAATGCTTCTGCGCCCCAAGATTGAACATTTTTCAGTTTCAAATACTCTGCCATGAGAGCAGCAATATGCAACTGACACATGGCAGACTGAAAACACACACAAATCAAATGATATATTCAAAAGTTAGAGTTACACATTTACTTTAAAATGAAAATGAGATTTACCTCACTATAATTACTATCTCTATTGTGATTACGACTAATACTCTGAAGCCATGTATGACGAAGTTCTGGAGTGCTTGCATATGAGTTTGCCAGGCTATGCTGCAAAGCTGCTAGCATTTCTGGATCGTGGTGATGTTCCCTCATTTGTGCAGTTGCCATTAGAACAGTTCGAACTCGTTTAGTCAAATCCTTCACCTCAGAGGGGAATCCTTCACAAAAAGAATAAAATGTAAGCTAAGGTGCTCTTGAAACCTTAAGACAATGATCTAAAACAAAATAATTAAAATTGCTATCTTACCTGTTCCCTTCATTACTTTATCACTGGTCGCATAGCTATTTATGAGAGACAGACTTTCTTGAAATCTTGCATTGTTCAACCCCACAATGTTTCCTAACATTTGTGACACAGATATAATCATCTGTAAACAGTTTATTCAGAACATTATGAATTGATAGATATTAAATTCAAAAAGATCTTTTGAATTACAAAATAAACTGCCATCTCTTACTTGTAAGTGAACACGTGTAATACCCTTTCCACTTGTAAATTCAAAGTTACTTCGCATCAGCAGGTACAATATAGCGCAAGCCTCTTGACGAATTGTAGACAATCGACTATTGCAGCATCTCAAAAGCTCATAACAGAATCGACCACATAAAGATGCATTTCCTATGAATAAGATGAAACCGAAGTTAGGACCGCTAAGTTAGGATAATATAAAAAGTTTCCTTTAAATATACCTTGAAACAATACAGTGGAAAAATTGTTGATCAAGGCTCGGAGAGCGGCGAAGACATGACGGAACAGTGTTTCCGACTGGCCCACTTGTAAAAATGAGAGCAGTATATCAAAAACTTTATTCATAATCGGGTTATTGCCACGATTAGAAAGAAGAGATTCTCTCATATGAATACAGTAGAGACCAAGAGCATCTAGAGTTATAAGTCCCACTTCCGTTGCCATATTGGCTTCAAGAAGAGCTTGATACAAACGTGTCCCTGCATCAGAGTCCACATTATCTGAATTGGAGGCAAAAAAGAAGAATAAGGGATCATCATGTAAAATGGAGAAAATACAATAATATAAGATAAACTCACTTCTAGGAACAAGATTTTCTCTACCAATACTGTTGGTTCCACTAGTGACAATAATCGTTGGGCTATTAGCAGAGCTCACTGTTGAAGTTTCAGAAATGCTGGGATCCGAGGAAAAGTCAGGGGGAGCCATTCGAGCTGGTAGAGTCATTGCTTTAGTTGAAGCTGATGCTTTACTGGCGGGAACCACCTCTCGAACCATGTTTGAATTCGCTATATTTTTCCGCCCAGTATATTTGAAGTGATGTAAACACATCCTAAACAAAAATTTAAAATAGAAAAAAAATGTAATAATGGAATCTTTATTTGATGAAATTGGAAGGAAAATTGGAAGGATAAAAATCAACTCACTCTAAAACACGAAAGAAATTAAGGAGCTCTGCTGGCTCACAAAATTGCCACCAAGCAATAAGCTGCTCCTCCGACATGTACTTAACCACAAACAGGAAACAAATGAGCAGATCTTTTACTTCAGACGGTGTGATTTTGTCAATGCGTATTGGTTGTGTTGTGCTCACTGATCTGTACAATGTAAATGTGTAACTTAAGCATTCAACAATCACCATAATTGAAGCATTATGCCAATTCCCGGGTTGCCTACCTTGAGTGAGTTTTGATAGTTTCACCATCCCTAGAGCAGTCATCTCTCATAATTGCCGTCTCCTGTGAAGCTGTCGAAATGGCATCCGCAGACAACGTTGATGACTCAGATTCCAAACTTGTGGTGGAACACCCATTAACTAGCCCTATAATGTACAACATTTTTAATACAGTGAAATAAATAATACATAACTCATAACTGTTTCAAAATTAAACTTGCCTTGACCGGCAATAGCTGCAAAATAATTAGCATCTCTCAGATAGGTTGATCCTCTGAGGCTGGCACGATTGTCAAGATGCAAAGTGATCCTACAAATGTAAGGGTACAAAAAAGAAATAAAATAAATAAAAACATATCAAATAAAACATTTATCTATAACTAGAAAGAGCTGAAACAACGAACCTGTGCTGAGATGATCTGCTGCTTGTCTCACTGTTCATACCATCAGAGATAGAATAAAGACATGAACCTGTGCTATTGGATAGTCTATTGCCTCGCCCCAAGAGCCCAGGGTCATTTAGAAACTGAACAGCATTCAGTCTGTTGAGATTTTCTAAGACAACTCCAAGCCAAGGAGCATACAAAGCTGCTATCCGACTCAGCTGACCCTACCACACAAGAAATGCAAGATGAAATATCGATATTACCTCACTTTAAGTATATTTTACAAAATTCTTAAGCATTACCTTGCTTTGATAGCGATCATCTAATTCATGCTTAGCTAAGAGATCTCTCAAAACTGATATTGCATTGCGCCTTGTGTGAACAACTTGGTTTAATGCTGTGCGAACTTCCTGCAGCAGCAAGCCCACCAAGAAATGGAAACGGCAGAAATCTTCACAAACTATAAAGTCTGAAAGTGTGTCTATAAAATAAAAAAACATTCATTCTGGGGTCTGAATTTTGTTTTGGGGCAACTGTAATTAATTTGTTTACATATTACAAGTAACAATTACCATTGACTCTTGATTTGCTGATACGCTGTAAGGGAAGATTAAGGGCCACATAGTGTTCATGTGAACAAATTATTTGGAGAAAGGTTAACTTGAAATCAAACAATGTGCGAGAATCCTCTGCCCTGAATAGCTCCATATAGGATTTTATCAATCGGAACACATATCCTCGATCCATTAGGGTGAGACATTTCTGGATAGATCAAAGCAATGGTCTTCAAAACGTACATCAAAATTTGAATCCAATAAAAGGAAAATACAGATTACACACCTTAAGAAAATGAGCTAAGCTCATGTTCAGCTGCTTTGTTTCAACAGGTATTTCTTTGTATCTCTGAATATAGGGATAAAGAGCACTTAAAAGGTCTTCAATCTTCTTTTGATAGCCTTCTGAAAAACGCTCATTGCGAACCATCTGAAATCACAGTTTACCACATGAAGAATAACTGGCAACTGGCAAAAACAACTATCCAGAAATAATATTACCTTTATGCGGCCTGAACTGAGAAGGTACTGTGCCATACTTTTAGCCATAACTTGAAAGAAAAAGTCTGAATGCCTCATCAGCTTGTTGACAGTCAGAAAGTCAGCATAGTCCGGACGTAGAAGAGTTGGAAGGTGTTTGCTTAACTGCTCATGAACTGTAGTGCTTCTATCAGTTGATGTTGGGGCCACGAGGACATACTGCAATAAACACATTGTCACCGCCTTGTTCCAACGCAACAGGAAAGAAGAAAAAAAATCACTCAATAATTCAGACATTTACTTTTACATAAGTTTGGAGAATTTCTTGACGACCAGCATCATGGACCATATTAACAATGTTGACCAGAAGCCTGATTATGTTAAGTCCAACTTCTTCACTTGAACATGATACCAGCAGGGTGAGAAGCTGATTAACTGTAGTTGGAAGTAATGCCAGCACTGCTGATAGTTGAACAGCATGAGCAGCCTAACAATATAAGAAACAGACATCATTACAAGATTCATATGTGATTTTCACAATGCCACTCCCTCCATCACAGTTACATACTTTCAAAATCTGACAGGTCTCAGTTTCTGACGGGCAAGCTCGTGCAAGCTTGGGGTCCAGAAGTTTTTCAGCGTGAACAAACAGATTGTGCAAATGTGGGTCCTTCGTCAGCACAGAGGAAATTAGTTGAAAGTTCACAGTGAATATGGGTTTCTGGCCATCAACCCATGTTACTTCTGGTCCACTAAACTGAAAAGGGAAAAGCAACAAAAAAACAAAACAACTTTAAAATCAAGATCTCAAACCAAATAAATGTTTGCACCATAACAGCAACAGTCGCACTTATATTAAATTAGTTCATAAAAAATTATTTCATTTACTTCTGAAAATGATTGGCTTAAGGCAAATTCTTCACTCATTATGGCAAATGAAGAGCATAAAATGAGCGGCACAAGCAAAGCTATGGGCAGTAATCCATGAGTAATCACAGAGTAACCAGGCTCCACATATCAGCCATAACATAAGCAATCGTTGGTGGAACACAAACCCTCTCCCTTAATAACACCCTGCCTAAAGCTAACAATGCATGCTTAGCACATAAGCTACCTAAACATGGTTCACTTGACAAGCTAGAAGCCAAGGTTTTCATTCGCAGCTCGCAGCAAAAGAGCTTTCATACCTCTACTGCCTTAACACCCAGTTTTGCAGTAACCAGAAAACTACCCACCACCACCAAAAACAATGAAAAAAAAAGCTCAACACTGACTTTTTTTTAAGTAATAAAAAACTAACCAAATCACTTTTGTCTTATTAAATGCATACATACAGATTCAATTTCTATCCGAAACACAATACAAAACATCTGGGCATAAATAGGAACAATATAATAAGGAATTAGTAAACAGTGCTAGCATCTTCCACTTTATGTGAGGTACCAAGTTGTCAGGTATTTCTTTGGTCATGACACAATATCTGATTCCCAAATTGTGTAACTTCAAAATATTTTATCTTGTACACAAAATAACAATAAACTTTACTCAATGACTGAGGGAGATTAAGTGTACTTGGCATCTCCATATTCTAAACACAAGAATTAAAAATGCGGTAGCAACATGCAAACACTTACATGTGTTCCCTTTCCTTCATGCGTAGGCTCAGCGTCGTTACTCACCCCCTTCCCTAGGCCCAGTGGTTGGATGGCCAAGTACCCTGGTGGTAGACTGGCAGCCACTGGTAAAGTTTGCTCTTCAACACAGATCCTTCAAAAGAGACCAGAAATTCATATTACTTTAAAAACTGTTATAAATCATACGAGATATCGTAAGATATCTGTGAAATAAAAGGTTGAGATTACAAATTATTTCTTACCTGCCCTTGTGTAAAAGTGGCACCCAAGCAAAACCCACGCATGTTTCAACATTTACATCTTTCTTTTTGGTGGTATCACATGAAATGTGGTAGAAAGTAAACAATAAATGATGCCTTAGAGTAATCTGGATTGGTAACCGCATTTTGATTTCATCACACCACGTTGGTGTTGTGCTGTGGTGAACTATGGAACAGCAGCTGGTAGTTACTAATGATGGACCTCCAGGTGGACCATAAATTGCCTGAAATGACAAAAATTACAGTCATACCTTCAAGAACCAATTCATTTTACCATTTTTCTCAAAACCAATACTTACACACAAAGGTTTAGCATCTTCTTCATCACTGTCTCTAAGCTCAACAAAACATGCTATATTTCGAGCTCTGGCAAATGTTTTCTGGTTGTCAAAATTCAAACTCTGTGGGTACACATAGAGGTGGCTAGTGAATGAAGTGTATGGATTTACATCCCCTTCAGGCACAGTGCCCTCTAGCTCTGACACTTCCCGAGTACAGTCATTGACTGGTGGTAACGGAAACGGCTTAAGAGCCATTAAATTAGATGAAAGACAATCTAAATATTAAGAGTACGTCATTAAAAGAAATCTCAACTTCACTGAACAAAAGAATAACTTATGTTAAGCAGTACTGACTTGCAAGAGGATCTCCAAGGGGCTCAACGTGTATTTTTATCCAACCAGGTATTGCAGTCATCCTGCTCATCTTGTCAGGCCTGTAGATTCAGAAAAGTGCAAGGAATGAAAGCCAATTCAGACCATGACCACAGACAAATACTGTAGAAAACTCACTTGCGGTAATCAGTAAGGATTTTAATTAGATCTTCATCTCTCAAACGATGCCCTTCCTGACGATAAATGGCAGGAAACTCAGATGTAGTATCTAATTCATTACTATACAGGCGAAACAGAGGCCTTGCAGCCCATGCAAAGGGCATCCGATACTTTCCCAATCTACAAGATAATACAACATGTGGCGGTTAAAATGTTACAAACAGTGGTTCACCAGTGACACAAAACTAACCACAGAACACGAAAAAGTTTGATAATTCCATTGTACCTTTGACTGCAAGTTTTCACCTGCTTCTGAACTTTTAAAGCGAGTTTTGGGTCCTTTGTACTTTTAACATAAGGTTCTGAAGTTGGACAAATGCCACCTTGTAACACTTTGTCGATTCTCAACACAAGATATATGTCAGAATGTGGATTGCTCACATTGAATAATGCCTATGAAATCCAGGAAAAGGTCAATTAAATTAAGGGTAACTTCACCTCAAAATTGAAACTGTATTGTATTTAAAATAGAAAAGTGGCATGTACCTGCTTTGGAAAGTGGATCCAATCTGATGATACTTGCTCTAATTCAGATGAGAGAGAGAATTGAGGATCAGTCACAGTATCTCCATTGCTGACACTGTCACCATTGTTAGCAATGTTGGGAAGAATCTTACGAATCTGTTCATCATTTATGTCAAAATGGAAGTTTTCAGATACTTTGCGTCCAGCTCTCACATCAAATAAAGCTAGAGTTGTAAAATATGGCTCCACCTTCAAAGATAATATCATGTTATTTGATTTAGTAAAATCTTACAATACGACAGCCTTCAAGGAGTGCTAGTGGTACACGCACCTGACCAAGAGCATCGCCTTCACCTTCAATGGGTGCTTGCAATTTGAATTTCACTTCCTCACACTTCACCAAAAAACGAAGACCAAATTTTTCCTTGTAAGGCTCAATAGTACTTTCAGATGAGCTTACTCCACCTTGTTTAACATGCTGAAAGGGATTCAAATGATACAATTCATTAGGTATCAAATGTGGTCCTAGAATTAGTAGATAGACATGTAAAAACTAGTAATGCTCACTGGCATATGGGGATATACACTGAAGAGCCTTCTTCTATTATCTTTTCTTGCCAGAGCTATAGACATGTCTGTTTCCCGAGAATACTTCATGAGCTGAGGGTTCATGCTTTGCTCTAATCCTTTCAGAGTGCCATAAATGGGCGATTGTTGTGGAGAAGGAGGTGTTGAGTTGGCTGTTAATCACAAACAAAAGCTTGTAAATATAAGTCAGGATGAAACTAATAGTGTGTTAAAATGGTTTATTGAACAAACCTCTTTCTATGGATCCTGCTGGTTTCTCTTCTTGTTGCCTAATTATTTGTAGCACTTGTTGTAGTTTATTTAACCAGTCCTGAAGTTCATGCTCTGATTCAGCAGCAAGGCAATGAGATTTATGGCCAGAGGGCATCCTCAGTTCCAAACAGAAGCGCCCTCTCTTCGGGCTCTGTAATTTGGACACAAAATTAAATACACCATTGATCAATTTTGACAGAAAGTAAAATGTAAGTACACTTACCCTCACCACCTCAGTACAAAAGTCCATTACAATCGTTGCCTTGGCTTCTCCTTTCTTCTCGTCCTTGTGCAATTCTAGAATGTATGTGCCGTCCACTTCCCGCCTATTATGAACAAAATGGAATGAAAAGTCCTGTATTTTACAAGTATAAACAATACTGCTGTAACTTTTCGAAATACCGATACCTTAAATAGCAGTAACGCCTTTTGAAAGATTTTGAAGCAATATTACCAAATATTCTGTCGGATCCAACTTGAGGTCCTTTCAAAAGGTACCCTTGCTTTGTTATTCCCTCACTAATTTTATTTATAACACCCTGAAAAAAAATTAAATTACATATCATTTTTGACTCATTTTAAAAACTGTAAAAATTCAGTACTGACCTCATCAACTTGATCAGCATCAGTATCAACTTCATAGACTTCATCTTTTAACTCATCCACCTTTGGAACTCTGATGATGGAGCAGACATATATTTAATAAACATGTTCCAGAAGGAAACGCAGTACATCAAAATTTAAATGGATGACTTACTTTGGCAGCTCAAGATAGGTCCCAGAATATGCACTGTACTTGTAATGGACTAGATGCCAGTTGCTAGAATAGCTTTTCAGGCATTCTTTAGTGAGCAAGTTATCTTTGAAATCTGTGATCTGTATTCCTTGCTGAGACACAGTGCGATACTTTCTTGGAAGAACAACTTGCTGCAAACATTCATATGCCATAATAGGACAGAGTTTTCTGTGTAACAGCACATCAAATCCGTAACATAACAGAAATACTCACAGATACATCATCAGATGGATAGACCAATAATTCTCGATGGGGATCATTTTGAAGCAGGGTCTTATTGTTAGTGATATAATCTTCAAAATTGATTGGGTCTACCATTTGAAATTTGTTCTGTAAATGAAAAATGATACTGGTACAAAACTAGAAAAATAGCCTACAATCAATCGTACTGTGCCATGTGTAAAACCAAACAGGTAAATAAGACTATGTAATAGAAATCGTGGGTAAAATGACGCATTAACTTAGGTGCACCATCTATGTGATGCATACCCGGATAAAACCAACTTATAAATAGAAAATCACTACAAACAAGTCTGTACAGAACCAGAATATCAGGTTTGTTTACATACAAGGTCAGGTCAGTGCACATAGGAAAAAATGCAACATTGACAGAGTGTTACAGGGAATGGAAGAACAAAGATATTCTGAGTAATGCATGACATATTAATCAATTCAAAGGTAAGGACTTGAGGTAAACGGTATTATAATACCTGTATTATTAGAACTCACCTGCACAGTACTTTCTCTCACCACCTGTGACACAGTTTCTCTTAGCTGGGCAGCCATACCCGGCTTGCCCAAACCTCGAGTAAACTTACGCTCCGTCATTTTGATCGAAATCAGTCCTTCAACAAATAGTCAATCAAAAGTCTATCAACATTACAAATTCGTCGGGTACATTAACACCCCGGGGTACATGATCGCACGGGCATCAACATCCCTCCTCCAACAACAAAAACAACATCAACAAGGCCAGAGGGCACACTTTTCTTTTTCTTCTTCCGTTCCATTGCGTGTAGAGAGGGCGGTGAGAAGTTGTGTGGAGAAGTTTGGTTAAGCAGACGGCTTTGGTGGTGGGGACTCTTCTGCTGCTGATTGTTGACTGGCGAAAATGTCGTTCAAGAAAGATTTGCATTTACTTTTGCGACCTTTTTATTGGGTCAATATTTTGATGAGCCTTTCATACATGACTGCTAAAAAGCTCCCATTTCTTTGCACCTACGTCTTCCCTGTGGCAGAATGTGAGCTTGATTCGGTAAGTTGGGTTGTTCCATTTCATTTCCCTTCTTAATTGTTTAATTTTCACAAGTCTCGTTTCCTGTATGCACACCACAAAAAATAAAGTTGATAGTTCATTTTTAAAATTTTAAAATCTTTTTTATTAATCTGACAACATTTTAATACAGTATTTATACCTCCTCCTTTACAGAGAGAATCAGAAATCCTCTTCTTCCTGATGATTGTTGTGATGTTGAGAACAAGGAAAGCTGGTAGTGTGACAATGATTAACTATTTGTCATCCAGCTTCATCTATGCCAAGGTCGCAAATCTTATTTTATGGTTTTATGCTGATGTACGCTTGGGTATTGGCTATACTGTTTTATTTGTGTGTAAGTACCTCCCTCTTTATCAGTCTGATGTTGTACTTTTGCACATTTTGTATTGGCTTGTTCCATAATCTTTGTGTGCCCCTTTTATTTTCTAGTGTTTTCACTTCTTCTGCCTGAGCCAACTTACTCTGGACCTGAGAGCATCACATATTTCCGAACAAATGCTGGCTTGGAAGAAGAATTAGAGAAAGACAAAAAAGTCACTTGGATTGTCACATTCTACACCGCATGGAACCCAGCTTGTGTTACATTCGCTCCTGTCTTTGCTCAAGTTTCTCATGAGTAGGCAATTTCTTTTATTGTCTATTTTCTAGCTATGGCAATTTTTACTAATTTTTCAAACACTCTTTTAGGTACCACCTTGAAAATCTTAGATTTGGTAAAATGGATGTTGGGCGGTATCCTGATGCGGCCAAGAAATACAAAATAAATGATGGTGCCAGTTCACAGCAGTTACCCACTGTCATCCTCTTCAAGGATGGAAAAGAGTTTCTTCGGCGGCCCACTGTTGACAACAGCAACAAACTTGTTCGCTTCTTTTTTAATGAGGTTTGTGATAAGAACTAAACTGGCTGAAAAGGGCTCCTTTATTTTTTCTTTAAATTCAAACGGTTTCCCTCTTTTTCCAGGACAATCTCAAGCTTGCCTTTGATCTGAACAACCTTTACCAGACTTGCAAAGCAAACCCCCTGAAGAAGAAGGAGCGCAAGAAGGAAGTTGGACATCAAAAGTCTGAATAAAAGTAAATAGAGAAAGAAAAGAAAGAAAGGAAAAGATATTTTTCTTTTCTTCATTTTTAGTTGTGTGGTAATTGATGAGGCTGACTTTTCATGAAAAGTCTTGCATGTTTTTGTGGATATGTCCAAAGGTCATTCCCTACCTATTTTAGCATGTTTTTTTTTTAATGAAAAAAAAAGAAAACAAATACTGCCAATTATAAGACGACGTACAATGTGATAACTTCATTCTTCTGTAAACTATTGATATATGACATGACTGAGTGTCACCATTATTGTATCAGTAATGGAAGACAATTGAATGTGTCTAACAAAACTGATTTGCTAAGCATTCTCACTGTCTGTTGTAAGCTCAAGTTTTCATAGTGCTATATGTACACTGAGTTTAACTGCAGCTTGCATTGAGTTGTTTACAAGATTACAGCCCAAAGCTAGAAGTCCAGATAACACATTATCTCTCTGAGTGAGCCCTCTTTTTTTCTTTTTTTCAGAAAGTTTAAGTATCAGAGTATAGTTTATGGTCAATGATCAGTGGTCATTGAAAATGATTGCAGCAGTATTTATGAGATCTTGAATAATCTTATGCTAGTGTAGTTTTGTGTCAGAAGTGGCAGAGAAGTTGCAAAGACATGCCAATTTACTCTAAATTTCTCCCAGAAATTGCTGAATAGATGATGTGAAGATGAGGCAAGTCTACAATTTTAACCCTTTGTCTGCTGTATGATAAGAGTATTTGTGATGAGTTTTTGCATTTATCCAATTTTCTTAGTCAGACGTGTAGGACACATGTATTCTGCTTTTCTTGGTGGGCATTTAGTCGGTCCCTTTCCAGGAATGATGGCTTTGATATGTTAGCTATTTTGCTGATTAGACCTTGTTTTATTTTTAAAATGTGTCTATTTCTCATGTATATTTCTAAGTCACAAATTCTTAATGAAGAATCTAGGAATAATTTCATAAAAATTTTCATAGTTACCATCATGAAAAATATTTTTGTGTGAATAAAATAATGGCTTAACTAGCCACTTGTCAAACTGTGTAATGGAATTCCCTAAGCTTTGAGCCATCCGTTGAACGCACTGAGCCAGAGCAGGTGCGTGAAAACAAAAGGAATGGGATCATAAAGATAAAGCCATCGCTACATACAAAAACTACCTTTTTTATTTTGAAATACAAACATTGAATTTCTAATGGGGGAATGGAGGGGATGGGTGTGATACGTTATTTGAATGTATATTCATTGGCAGACCTGGAAGTACCTATTCATCAAAAGACACCAAAAGATTTCAAGGACTTCATTTGGTACATACTGTGCGTAACTGGAAGACAAAACTGTTCATTTAGAGTTTATATGTCAGACACTAAAATCATAAACTATTTCACGTCTGTTTCACACACATAGCATTACCAAAAACTCTTTTCTATTAGCTGCAAATGAAGAGTAATGGTTTCTCTTCAATTAAAAATGGGATGTCACAGCTAATTCCTTATCATTATGAAGGTAAAATGACTAAACAGAGACAGAAACAAAAGTTGGCTCTGTGCGAGCCTTAATCCCTATGGACTCTAATTCCTTTTGAATTTTCACTCTGATTACTACTTCTTGATGCTGAGACAAATATTATTTGTTGACCCAGGTCACTTCCGATCAAGTAGTTCAAGTTAATTTTACGAAATTAATCAGGATCCTGTGCCCGACAGCAACGGGGTGGAAGTGGACGCAGCAACGTCCCCTCTAAAATTCAACAGTTCCTACACTACACACCGACACTACAATTACATTTCATTACAGTTAAAACACTTACAAACAAAAAAAAACCTTAGTTTCGTCACACGGGTTTGGGCCCACCGGTTAGCACTCTCATTTCTCATCAGGCACTCAGTCTCACATCACAGTCACTTTACTTCGCACTCGCGTGCCGAGGGCACTTCCAAGGAGCGGCCAGCGCGGCCGTGTGTGGTCCCGGCTCCGGGAGCTCCGGGCACCCGACGTCCGGAGCCCCTCAGCACTTGATGAGCTTCACCTTGCGCTGGGCGACCACCTGCCTGCCGGCGTGGCGGATGGCGTGCAGCAGCACCGTGTACACCACGTTGCAGCACATGGTGGTCAGCGCCATGCCGATCAGGATGTAGACGGAGCAGAACCACAGGATCACGTCCACGTTCCGCGGCCGGAACGAGGTGACGCCCGACGCCGACGTGGTGATGCCCAGGCCGGCGCCCGGCACCAGGTTGCCGAAGCCGATGGTCGTCAGGCTCATGAAGCAGAAGAAGACGCTGTCCAGGAAGTGGAAGGCCTGCATGACCCAGAGCGCGACGGCGCCGCCCAGCACGTACACGAGCATGATGGAGCCGCAGAGTAGCACGGGTGCGAGCACGGACCCGGAGAACGGGCGGCGGCCGCCCGACCCGGCCCGGCCCCCGCGGCTGCAGGTGTGGCCCGAGTACCGGGAGTCCACGCCGCCGCCCACGAAGTACGGCGACTGCAACACAAGGGCGCACGCTAGGGTTCCCAGTCCCGAAATTTTCAACGAAATTTTCGGGGAAAACAATCCAGAATTTTTCCAGAGAAAAAAAATCCGAAATGTTCGGAAAGTTTGTGAAAATTTCGGAAAAATTCCAGTTTTTTTTTGTGCTTGTCAGCACCGGTGGCGGTGACTCCCGGGGGTAGTGATAGGCCGGCCCGCACGGCACGGCCCGGGGTAGGCCGCCCGCACCGCCCGCGCGCCCGGCGGGCCTGCCTACCCCGCGGTCCGCGGGCGCTCCACTCACCGCGAACAGCATCTGCTGCTGCTGCTGTTGCTGCTGCTGCTGCTGCATCTTCTGCTCGCGCTGCCGCCGCAGCCGCCGCTCCCGCTCCAGCATCCGGTCCTCGTCGTAGCAGCAGTAGCCGCACTTGGAGCAGAGGCAGCAGCAGACGGCGCGCGTGAAGACTCCGCGCGCGCACCGCGCCAGCAGCCCGCCCACGGCCGACAGGTACAGCAGCATGAGCGGGATGCCCAGCGCCGCGTACACCATCGTCACGCCCTTGCCGAGCGGGGTGAGCGGCGTGAAGCTGCCGTAGCCTGCGGAGAGTACAGGGAAAATGCATTTTTTTTTAAATGAGTGAAATTGAGGTTTGAGAGGTGACGCCTGCGTGACAAGAGTCGCCCCTCGCACGGCCATACCGATGGTGGTGATGACGGTGAGCGAGAAGAGGAAGGCCTGGGCGAAGTTCCAGCGCACGGAGTGGTGGTGGAAGGCGGGCCGCGGCCGCGGCCGGTGCACCGTGATGGAGGACGGCGGCGGCGGCGCCTGCAGCGGGTGCGCCTCGACGGCCAGCTCCGCGGCCTCGGCGTGCCGGCGCTCGCGGCGGCTCTGTCGACACACGGGGGCCGTGAGGACGGCGTCGTGGGGAGTCCCGGACCGCGACTCGGAGCCGGCCACCCGTACCTGCCGCATCTCCTCGGCGAGCCGCTCCACGACCTGGTGCTGGAAGCGCTCGATCTCGCGGCCCGCCAGCTCGGTCCAGTTGTCGCGGTACAGGATGTTGAGGTTCACGGTGATGTCCCAGATGCGCTCGATGGTCCGCGTGCGCGAGTCCTGGATCGCCAGCTGCAGCGGCGACAGCTGGTCGTGCTCGGCGGCGCCGTGGCCGTGCTGCTGGCTCGCTGCGGGCGGACAAGTACGCGGTGAGGGGCAGCGTGCGGGGGACAGAGCGGCAGGGGGGACGGCCGGCGAGGTAGCTACCGTTGACGTTGGACGTGGTCCCGGACACGACGGGGATGACGTGCGGGTCCCAGAGGTCCTCGTTGAGGGCGAGGAAGACGAAGGCGCCGAACATGAGGTACAGCACCACCAGCAGGCACACGCCCAGGTTCTGCGGGGAGCATCAGACCAGCCTTACACCGAGCGCCGCTCCGGCCTGCACGCCCACCAGGATCTCGCCTACCTTGAGGAGGTCGAGCGCGAAGCTGCCAGGCGTGCAGCCCGGCCGCTGCTGCTCGTCGCAGCCGCCGCCCCCGCGGGGGGGCCCGGACGAGGACGACGACGGCTTCCCGGCGCCGCCGTCGGGGGCCTTCTTCAGGGACACGGTCCTCACCGGCGGCACGCCCGTCGGCGCCCGCTTCACGCCCACGCCCGTCTTGGAGCCCCCGTTGAGGTGGGCGTGCGGTCCAGAGGGGAGTCCCTGCGCGGCCATGCCGGGCATCCCCTGTGGGACACCCTGTGGGACACCCTGTGGGACGCCCTGTGGGACGCCCTGTGGGACGCCCTGTGGGACACCCTGGGGTGGCGGGAGCACCTGCGGGGGCATGCCAGCGGGCCCGGGGCCCAGACCCGGCGGGGGCACCATCTGCTGGGGCGAGGCGACGTGAGGGGGCGGCGGCGGCCCCCCCGGCACGCCGGTGCCCGTCGTACTGCCGCCGTTCATCTGCACGACGGGGAGGTTGTTGTTCATCGCGTCACTGCGTGGTCACCTGGACAGAACGGGTGGACAGGGTTAGACGCTTTCCAACAGCCTTCACACCGCCACCCTGCGCCAATGTCTCGGACCCTGCCTGTGTTTCGTCCAGCCCGCGAGGGGTGGTGTTGGGAGAGAAAACTGTCATTGGCACCTTCTTGAGTTCGCCCCCCCCCCCTTCCACGGCCGCCATCATGAATCCTGCCCTACCTCTCCAGCCCTGCTCCAGGCACCACAGCGCGGGGTAACCCGACAACGCACCAGCCCCGCCGGTTCCCTTTACACTCCGACGCTCTCTTCGGCGTCTCCGCCGCAGGTCACTGCACCGCGGCACGCACGGGTCGGCTCGGCCCCCGCGGCGCACGGCTCGACTCGCATCCAGGCCCGGGCCCAGCAAGTGGGCCTCAGCATGTAAACACCCAGGACTCGGGCCGCCCCGCCACACCCCTCGGGCCGCGGCTCCGACCCACAGCCGTCGCTCACCTGGTCAGCACGGCGGCTCACTCCATGGCGGGGGCCCGGAGGCCAGGTCGTCGCGTGAAGCAAACGGCACTGCTTGTGCGTCTCGCGCAGCCATGTAGCGACATTCTGTCTACAGGGCGGTGGTGCGGCCCCGGGCTCGGCCCCGCTCGGTCCCACTGGGCCCCACCCCCTGGCGCGGAGCTGGGCCCCCCGGCCCCTCCCCTCGGCTCCACCCCCTGCCTCCCCGCGGCCTAAACGATCGATGTTGGCTTGTGTCTCCGCCGTCCCGGCTCGGTGCTCGGCTCGGTCCAGGCCGGCGGCGGCGCCCGGACACGGCTCTCCTGTCCGGGCACCAGGGGCGTAGCGAAGGGGGGCGCGCGCACCATTAACTACACAGACTCTATGTCGCGCGCGGGCGTGCATGCATGCATCCGCAATTTTACTGAGATGACGCCAAGTTAGCAGGATTTTTTTAAAATCTCAAACGTCAGAAATGCCAGGATGCTAGTGCAGGACTTCAAAAATCACACCCGTCTCATGGGGATTTTTCCCCTTAATTAGTTAGTTATGCAGTGACAGTTACGCCCCTTGCTGAGTACCGCTGGGTGGGCTCGGGACCGGGATCGGACATAGCCCCCGGCAAGTCGGTGGGAAACGGACCACTCCACCGCTCGTGGGGTCGGAAAGGCTTTATTACCTGGCACAACCCTTCCCGTCCCCAAAGAGGACTACGAAACCGCCCAGACATATGATGGTCCGGTCAGACGAGATCAGCAGCGCGCAAAGCGCGCAGCAGTTCTACGGTGGCGCCATCTCGCGGCGCCGGGGCACAACATCCATGAAGTTTGGTGTCGAGGTAGTCGTGTGAGACCAACAGAAACGCGCCGCGCGAGAAGTCGGCTGCCAATTGCACGGTGGCGGCCTCTGGTGGCGGCCAGCGGTACAACTCAGTTACAGGGCCATGAATATGGGAACAGACGAAGACGTCACTTCCCCTCTGCCGCCGAGGGGAGGGGATACAGACCAATCCCCTTCTTCTATTTTAGTGGTCTGCTACACGTCCGTTATCTCCTGTTCACATTAAAGTTTAGACTAAACTTGCCCAAACCGAATTTTCTGGGTCTCTTTCCCTCAGATTTTTTGATAATCATGCAGAAGACAGTTCTGCATAGGTTTGACGTTCAGTGGCGGTGCCTGTCATTTTCTTGACGGATTGTTATTTGCGTGTTGCACTATAACAGTGAACATTAGCTTGGTTATGCTGCTCTTGTTGTTAAGTAAAGGAACAAATTGATAACTATGGCAGTTGCAATGAAAAGGAATCGTTCGCGGCGAAGAATTGCTGCGCTTAGCTTTCTCTCCAATATATCTTTGGATGGCAGTCATCGAGACACAAATCTGAGCTTCTTTTCAAGGAATCAACTCTCAGGGAGCAATTCTTGCACACCAAAGCCAGGTCACAATGAAAATGAGAAACAAAGTTCCAAAGATGCAGATCTCAAAATTGAAACTATTCAGAGGGAGAGCAAACTGCTAGGTGTAACTCGCTCACCTATCTTAGCAAGGAGCCCTACTCGACTCAACAGTCACTGTGCCGATCTCTTCTTTACCCCTACTAAACAAGGTGACCAAGACCTCATTTCAAAAGTTACTTCAACTCCTTTTCGGGAAAGGTAAGAAAACCTTACTGCAGTTTTTCTGTTAATAATTTTGAAACTTTAACTAAAAAGAATAAAAATTCCTCCAGAACAAATACTGGTGGCAGCGATACTGGATTTGAGCGGCGTTTGGGATCTATTAGCCACAGAAAGCGGCTTCTCTACCATCAAGGATCTCTTT
This sequence comes from Megalurothrips usitatus, assembly GCA_026979955.1. NCBI lineage: Eukaryota > Metazoa > Arthropoda > Insecta > Thysanoptera > Thripidae > Megalurothrips > Megalurothrips usitatus. The sequence continues at coordinate 1,384,799 of CM049600.1, read as the reverse complement.
CAGATGATAAGCACCATCACAATTACAGTAGTAGTGAAAGTATAGGCCCTAGCTTTCCTAATTCACGTAAGTATTTCAGGATCCATCTTCCAGCTGCATTGCTCGGAAAGTTTTAAAACATATCTTGATGCTTGTACAGATCGGACTAAAACTCAAACCATTCAAGATGTATTTCACCCCTCTCAAGTAAGGGAAATACGTATCGTTCAACCTCGAAGGGGCCAGCATTTTAGAGATGAAAGGCTTGTTCTTGTTTCTGCACATAAAATTCCATTTCTCGTGTTCTCCTCTATACCTTACAACAAAGGGGGGAGACAGTCAAGGTAGTTATGCTTCTGTTGAAATTTATAGCTTATTTTAGTATGTTTTTGTAAATAGCTTATCTTTGATGGTCTTTGACGTAGGAATGAATTTCGTAGAGAGGGGCAGAGAAGGCGGAATACATCTGGTCCACGTCCTCTGTCATCTATTAATGATGGCGTTGATCCTTTTGATTTATTGGGTCTGGAAAGAGGACAAGATGGTCAAGTATGTGCTGTTACTTTTTTGGACTCGGTGAGCCTCAGCGTTTTGAATTTTGCTAACTTGTTTTCACAAATGTTCTAGGAAATATCATATGGACAGCTTTTGGTGCCATCAAGGCCCACTTCTCGTGAGCGAAAGATGCATCTATCTGAATATGAAGCTGTTGAATCATGTCAATCTAATACAAGACACCATGGATTTGCAAGGTAAGCAATACATAATGAAATTTATATTGCAACACAAACAAAAAGATTTTCATGCCTGTGAAATAGCCACTGTTTTTTTAGTTGAGCTGCATTTTTCAGGCCGTTTTTCTGTTTTGCTTTGCAGTTTTAGTACATTTAGGACTAGCCTTTAATTTTTTTTTGTTATATTTTGCACTTTTTGTTTGTTTGTGTTTTCCCCCTCTAATTTTTATTTTATGTGCATGATATCAAATAAGTGACATAAAATCATACCTGTCTTTCTTTTCCAGGACAAAGGAGTTTATAGGTCTAAAGGATGGCAAATGGTAATGCATCATGGGGGAGCATTTTTTTTTTTTTTTTTTTTTTTTTTTTTTTTTTTTTTTTTTTTTGCTTTGGGGGTAAATTATGCTTTGAAACATAATATTAAAATGATTCCTTATCCCCTCCAATCTTGAGGAAAGTGACCCCTTGGAACCCTTCGATGTTAGTGCTGATGTGGGACTCTCAAGGTTTTCCTGTAAATGTGCCGTTGTTGTTTTGCTATTTTCAGAAATAAAATTGTCTTTAGGGCTGGCTGTTCTTCATCTGCTGCATGTTCCTAACAGCATTTCTTTAAAATTCTCTTCATATTCCATGGTGATGGTTTTTCAGCTTCTTTTTCTTATGGCCTCTTAAATAATGAAATCGCTCCTTGCCATGTCTTCTTATTTTTCATTCACTGTGGAACGTCAACTGGTTTGCCTCACACATTCTGTCCTGTTCCTGTCTCACTTCTGAATACTTCTGTATATTGCCTTGGAAACTGGATTTCTGGTCATAAAACTTGTATTGTTTTCAGGTGCTTTTCATACGATGGCTCTTCTCATCGCCCATCTAGTCACAGTGTTCCAGGCTCACCTCCAGTGTCTTATAATGATATAAAAGGTATTCTTTGTGATTCAAACCCTACACCTTTGTATCCATCTTTACTAAAACCATTACACATGTACTAATTGAGAATCTTATGACTATTGCTTTATTTAGGAAATGTCGACTGGGAGGAGCAAATGCAGCCTGGACATATAGCCCACTCTTCACATCCTGTGAATCCCTCTAGTGTGAATTATTCGGCTAACTTACTAGACGACCCAGAGTTGATTGCAGGCAAACATCGTACTCTTCTTACTTTTGCATCATATATGGTAAAGTCTTGGAATTAAATATGTGTGTTCTCTCCCATATACCATTATTTAGACCCTCGCGATATTTTTCCTTAATCAATTCCTTTTCTTTCTTTTTTCTTTCTGTAGACCTCAGTCATTGACTACGTACGACCATCTGATCTCAAAAAAGAGCTGAATGATAAGTTCAGGGAAAAGTTTCCCCACATACAGCTTACTTTGAGTAAGCTTCGCAGGTAAGTATTAAAAATAGCACCTTGAAATCTTCTTTGATCATATTTTAATACAATTTATTTTCACTTTCTAGTATTAAACGTGAAATGAGGAAAATTGCAAAGACAGAGTGTGGTATGGATCTACTTACTGTAGCACAGGCATATGTGTACTTTGAAAAGCTCATATTAGCAAATCTAATCAACAAGGAAAACAGAAAACTTTGTGCTGGAGCATGCTTACTACTTTCAGCAAAGTTAAATGACGTGAAGGGGGACGTGTTGAAATTACTCATTGAGGTACGTTTCCACGGCATTTTCCATCAGATTTTCAATATTTTGTCTTCTTATGTGTCTGACAACATGTGTGTATTACTTTCCAGAAAACTGAGAGCGTTTTTCGACTTAATCGCAAAGAACTCATATTGTCAGAATTTGCGGTGTTAGTTGCATTAGAGTTTGGTCTTCATATACCCACCTGGGAAGTTTTCCCCCACTATCAACGGCTAATGTATGAGTCTTGATTTATGTACTTAGTGATTATTCGTAGTGCTAGGGTACAAACAAAGAACTAGATGATGCTATATTTTATATTAAGACTACTAATTTTATTTGAAGGGTTTGTGGAAAATTAATGCTGTTTGTGGGGGTATGACTGTACAGACTTTATGTATCTAGTCAGGATTATCTGTTTGATATTTGTTCCTTTCTGTTAAACTGATTAAGTATCTTCTTGATTCTTGAAAGACAGATATACATATATATGGTGTAATAGAAACATTGATACACAACATGGTGACAGTGATGTTAATTATTTGTAGCATTTGTTATTTCCTTTTTGCATTGTCTTCCTCCTTGCATTTGTGTTGAAATGAACATTGTACTTAGATATGCATAAAATATTATTATCTTCATAAGACATACCTGTAACAGCTTCAAATCACTTTTGGCCATGTCATGGAAAACTTTCTTTATTTCGCATTTGCAATTCCAAGGTTGGAACTTAAGTGACCCTACCTGTAGTCATCGGAAAGTGTGACCATTCTGTCCTCCCAATGGCAGTCGGTCTCTTACTAATCTAGTATTGCTGAAAGCATTTTAAGACTGAAAAGAATTATCCTTTGTTAAGGTTTCAGAGACCAAGTGCTTAAACATATCCTTCCGTTCTGTTCTTAATGTTTTTGTGTTGACTGTTATAATATTTAAGCATTTTGTGAGGGAGGTCCTAGAGCAATATATTTTTTCTTCTTATTTCCTCTGATTGTTATTTGATTTCAATTATATCGGCTACGAGATGGCAACGCTGGCCGTTCCAAATAAATTGCGTACTTAAAGAATACGAACCGCAAACTTGACTTTATTTCGCCACGTCTATCCTTACCACCCTCCCCACGCCCCCACCCCACCCATTCTCCATGCACGCTGTGCCATGTGATGCGCTTCCGGCTCCGGAGCGAACAGGATAGAACGGGGGGGAATGTGCACTTGCGACGGATAGAATCACGCCGCCGCGGCGATAGAATATGGGGGCCAAGGACGCGGCGGCGCGGTGACGCTTGCAGGCGGCGGCGTCGGCGGCAGGATAGTAGCTTCTGCCTGGCGTGTAAACAGGAGCCTCGCGCCGCAGCCTCAGCTCGGCTCGGCGCTCCAAGGGCAGCTCCGGCTCCGCGGGCTCCGGCGGCGCGCGGTGCGGCTCGCACTCCGCCGGTCCTGCCATCAGTCATGCCGAAGACCAATCAATTATTCCTTCCCCGCGCAAACGACAGCAGGCAAAACGATAGGTGTTTACGCGGGAAGAAACGGAGAAGAGAGAGAGAGGGAGATGCGGTCTTGATCGGTTTTCGGACGCGGCCAGGGTGATCTAGGACTCCCCCGCTGCCACCGCAGCCGCCGTGTGCCCGAGGCCTTCCCCGGCCCTCCCAGGGCGCGGCGCGACACAGCTGGGTCGGTGACGTCATCGTGACCTCATCGTGGTAGTTCGGCGGAGTCGGCGATGACCGCCGTGGGTCCCGGCAGTCCCGGCGGGGGAGGGGAGGGGAATTCCCTCGAAGAGGCGGGCAGGGAGTATTTCCGCGGAGTCGCGGACTGGCGGACGATTCCCGGTAGTGGGAAGTTCAAGGGGAGAGCCGGCGGATCAGCCACCCGCGCCAGCGGCCGCCGCCGCCGCCGCCGCCCCTCCGACTGCGGTGCGGCCATCGCGTGAAGGTGGATTTAGATCCGCACGACGCTGACACCGTACGCCCGTCGGATTCCTACGTTTCCGCTTCGCTTTCGTCCAAAAATCAGAAGAACCTAACGGGCGTACGACGCCAGCGTCAGCGTCACACGAATCTGAATCCACCTTCATGCGTGGGGAGATTTGAACGCGGGAGGCAGGCCGGGCGGGCCACCGTGAGGTGAGGGCCCCTCCTCCTGGCTCTGTCCTACCGCTCCGGCGAGACCCCGCCAACCCCGCTGAGGAGACCTCACGGCCGCGGGCCACGGGCCACGGGCACGCGGGGTATTGACTCCAGCTGTGTGGCGCCCGGGAGGCGCGCCACGCGCCACACAGCCGCGTGCTGGCGCTGCCTAGGTGCCGCGCGAGGCAGTGGCAGCAGCTCTCGCCGCGGCCCGCCACGCCCCCGGCCACGCCCCCCGGCCCCACCCCCCCGGGAGCCGCCTGCCACGCCCCCTTCCAGACGCGCGTACAGTACACCTGTCGCCGTCTCTCTCCCACACGAGCGCCACCGACGCAGCCTTCCCTTTCGGCCTCACGCGCACGCCTCGGCGGGATGGTCTTTGTCGCACTCACGCCGTGACGCCGACCTCGAGGGCGTCGGCAAGGTGTCGAGTAGCAGACACGGCAGACACGAACAGCAGTGGCCTGCCGCGATAAATGTGGTTATAGACCCCCCCCCCCCCCCACACACACACACACACACACCTCCCGGCCTCTCCGCCGCCTCTCTCCTTCTCCCAAATCCTGCACCGCTCCCCTCCTCAGCTAGAGCCGCGGTACTTGAACCGGGGTCGAGCGTCGAATATGCTTCGCGTTCCGTATCCGCTCCGCGCAAAGAGCGAAAATGAAAAAAAAAGAAAAGAAATAGCGGCAGGGTTTTGATGTTTCTTGGCAAAGACTCGTCTAGTTTTATCATCACTTTTGCTTTTACTGGCAGTACGCGCAGCCTAGGCTGGTGGGGCGTGTCGGCGCGTGGCCGCCGCTGCTGTGGCATTTCATTTGGCAGGGAGCGCGGAGCGGAGCGGACCAGGATAGTAGGAGCAGGGCCACCAATCCGTTTCCTTGTTTTATTTCTCTTTCGATCCTGGACTGGGTCCAGAGAGGTGGAGCGAGCTAGAGAGGAGCGGGCGACGACGAGCACGTGGTGTGTGTGTTTGGCGCGAGAGAGATAGGCAGACAGACAGACAGACAGACAGACAGAGAGGGAGGGGGAGCACCCTGAGGGCGTCGACTACGAACCACGCTCCCATACGGAAGCTAACGGATGTGTCGTCGACCAAATGTGAACTGGTCTGTCCCATGCGGATCAGGGACCGGACAGGTGGGGGGGGGGGGGGGGGGGGAGGGGCGAACCTGTCGCCAGGGCAACAAACTGACTTTAATTCCAAGAGCAAGGCGGCTCCGACGCACTATCCGGGTTCTAGAAACGTTCAAAAGGCGGCCTTTTCTATGAACGCTTTATTTTTAAATGCAAATTAAATGACGAGATATTTCCATAAACAGACGCGTGGACAGCGACCGCGAGTCTTGGGTCTGCATTCCGGCCGATAGGAAACAAAGGCGTTAAAACCTTTAGCGGAGGGAGGAGGGAGGAGGGAGGAGGGAGGAGGGAGGAGGGGGGAGGGAAGAGGGAGGGAGGAGGGCCCTGTGCGAGGCAGGGCCGTGCCCTCCGCAAGGGCCGCGGGCCATCGCAGGGCACCGCGGCGCGGGAACCGGTTCCCGGAGGACGTTCGTCGGCGCAGAGAGGATATTCTATACGTGCGCCCGATAACACGTGAAGCGCGGCGGCGGCGGCGGCGGCGGTGCCCGGCAGTGCAGGGGTCACGCCGGGGTCACAGCCTCCGAACCAGGTGACCTTCGGCTGACCCTGAGCGCATCACAATGCAGTGTCACGACCCGTCGCGTCGTCGCCGCAGCCATTCAGATCACCCTGATGCAGCAGCGACACTGTTGCAGCGGCAGGCGGCGGTGACGCAAAAGCAGCCAGTCGCTCTCCCCGAGTGTTACACATTTACAGGTCACGTCAAACATTCGTACACGCGCTCCGAAAACAGATGACAGTTTTTTTTTCGTGCGGTGCCGAATTTTCAGGAAGGCAAATATTGGATGCTAATATCTTGAGGAGGACGCTGTGATGCGCGGGGATGTCCTTTCACCGCGTCGCTGTTGGTTCTCCGCCGTGTCTGACGGCTGGCAGACGCACCGCCGCACATGCAGGCCGCCGCAGCCGCAGCTGCCGCAGCTGCAGCTGCAGCATGGGCTGTCGCTACTTTTTCTTCGGCATCTTCTTCAAGGTTTGACGCCATCGGATGAGGAGGCCGCGGAGAGGATCAGGTAGGAGGAGATGCATCCCAGTGGAACAGGAAGGAAGAGGGAGGGAGACAGACGGAGATGGAGAGAGAGAGAGAGAGAGAGAGAGAGAGAGAGAGAGAGGAGGGATGTCCGGGACGCGAAAAACAATTATCTCCTGCAGGCCTGTGAAGTTGAGAGGGTCGTGTCATTGTCCTCAGTCTCGGCATTATAAACATTTTCACTGCCCCTCCCGGTGGCGCCCGCAAGCTCTGCAATTACTTTACAGCGTCGGTGCTTACAGGCCGGCACGGCGGCGGCGCGGCGCGGCCGTGGCCTTGCCCGGCGCCCGCGCAGCATCGCGCATCGCATCGCCCCGACCCGCGGCGGCGGCGGCGGCGGCGGCGGCGGCGGCGGCGGCGGCGGCGGCGGCGGCGGCGGCTGCGAGGGGCAGCAGAGAGGACGCCCGCCCGCTCCCCGCCCGAATGCCGCCCACAGCGGGGCCCGCCGCGCCGGGACGGCTTCGCTAGCTCCGCCTAAGACATCGCTCCCCGCGCACAATGCGGACGCACTGCGGGGGGCCCGCACCACTTGTAGGCCGGGCGGGCCGGGCTGCCGCCGCCGCCGCCGGCCCCCCTGTAGTGGCAGCCTTTGGCCGCGTCGGTCGCGGAAGCACCCGATTTTTTTCTTGGCCCCGCACCTCCGCGCGCACCCGCGCCTTGTCGTGACCACAGCAGTGGGCCGATCGACATAGTCGGCCGGTCAGACAGACAGGCCGCGGCAGATGTGACGAAAATGGGCGTCAGAGACGCGGCGGCGCGGCGGTCGGCGGGGCCTTCATGTCGGCCATTTCCTTTTCGACTCGTCCTCCTCCTCCTCCTCCGCCAAAGGGAGGCGTTCCACAGGACGACGGCCGGAGTATACTTCCGGTGGCGGCCGGAGGAGTGACCCGGGCGGGCCGCCGCTTCCGGAGTGCGGTAAATGGTAGGGTATCGCACGACACGCCGCGGCTCCTCTCCATGTGCGTGGACGTGGACGTGCAGGCAGGTCCTGGCGTGGAAGTGCCCGCCCGGCGAGGCGATATCTGGGCAGTAAGTGTAACCGAGCCCGTGCCGCCACCGCCGCCGCCGCCGCCGCCGCCGCCACCGCCGCCGCCGCCGCCGCCGCCGCCGCCGCCGCCGCCGCTCGCTAATCGGCCAGGATAAGTCGGACTTATCCTCGATCTCTTTCCTTGATGACGCCAACCGATTTAATTCGCATTAAATCCTATTCAAGAATTCATCTTCTTCCGGTGCGCTGCTGCTAGCTCAGTGGTCCAGCAGACCTCGCTGACCACTCTCTCTCTCTCTCTCTCTCTCTCTCTCTCTCTCTCTCTCTCTCTCTCTCTCTCTCTCTGTATCTCTCTCTCTCTCTATCTCTCTCTCTCTCTCTCTCTCTCTCTCTCTCTCTCTCCATGACTGACCTCCAGTAGTAGGGCATTTGCACTGCACAATTCGCGTTACAGTGACGACCTCCATCCGAGTAGAATTCGAAACGTAGTGATGGGAGACCCGGGGGGAATTCAAAACTTGGCGCCCAAAACGTTACTGATAAGCAGAGATACGCCCCCTCTGGCGGCGGCGGCTGACACTGCTGGCTCTGCCCGGCAGCAGCAGTGGCAGGGGGTACAGGCTGAGATGCTATCTCCGGTAACCACCGCGGCCGGCGGTGCCGCCGGGGGCTCCATTCATAATCCGGCCCTGATGCCCTACTATTCCCAGGCAGCCATTCAGAATTGGGTTCCGGCAGCGCGGCAAGAATGTTGCGCTGACAAGGTGGATGCTCCTATTGCTGCTGCTCCTCCTTCCTCACCAGCACCGTCACCACGGCCACCATCATCATCTTGTTCGTCACCTTCTCCCTCGCCGTGTTTGGAAGATCGCACACACACACACACACACACAGAAAAGGCCCGCGAGAGTTCCCCCCAAAAAAAGAAAACACGCAGACAAACGTTGTGCAAGTGTGTCCGCCGCTGGGCGCGGCGACAAGTGTTACCCGCAGTTGGGTAATGTTTTGTATCGCAAAGACGGCGGAGGGAAAGGGGAGCGGGGTAAGTGGGGGGAGGGGGGGGGGAGCAACTTTCTATTGGTAAACTGATTTGGGATTCAAAGTCGTCTGCTCAAACCGAAACCCCTCGCGGCGGCGGCGGCGACGACAGGACCAAACATTAGCATGGTCCGACGTGTGAGGTCGTGTGAAGCCACAACGACGTCGTGCCCCGCTTCCACGCACGCCCCGCACACACGCACGGACACCAACCAGAACGCACGCGTGCCCCGTGTGCACAGCACACACACACAAACACGCACACCTCCAGAAGTACATCGTGGACTCAAAAATAAAAAAAATAAAAAAATGACCCCTTTCTCACGCGACGGCAACAGGGACGTCCGCGCAAACGACCTGACTTAAAAAATAAAATAAAATAATATTTTTGTAATGTTGTGTTACAGGGGTGTTTATTTGTAGGGAGAAGAGCGAGATACGAGGGTGTGTGTGTGAGAGGGAGAGAGTGAGAGAGTGAGTGAGAGAGAGAGAGAGAGAGAGAGAGAGAGAGAGAGAGAGAGAGAGAGAGAGGGAGAGGCGCCTGTCGGGTAGGCAGCCTCGAGCTCCGCAGCGCACGCGTGCCGTGCGGGCCGGCCTACCCCGTCGCTGGCAGGCGCTCCCCCCGGAGGCGCTCACCACTCGCACCTCCCCCTGGGCCGCCGTGCCGAGTGCGGTGGGTCGGGGTTGGTCAGGAGGCCCTCGGGCCGCGTCACGTTTGGCCGGGGCTGCCGGAGCCCGCCGCACCGCGCGCCTTATAAAAGCGCAGCGGCCGTCGCTCACAGAGATTCCCGCGCGCAGCTATTTTTAAACGGAGAGCCAACAATAATTGTCAACAGCAGTTTTTTTTAAAAAAAATTCTTCTCTTTTTGTTGATGACGTTTCGTCCGTCGACCAGGCAGCGCGCGGCGCGGCGGGCTCCACTCGAATTGACCGGAAACAAAATCCTATCGGAGCGCGAACCGCCCCTTTGCTTTGATGGCGTGTGATGGTCCCCGCGGTCGACATAGAGACCATCTCGTCCGCCCGCACCGCGCCGCCGCCGTGTGCGACACTTCCGGTCACGTCGCTGCTCTGTGGTCGGCGCGCAAGCTCAACATGACTCCCTTTCGCGCGAGCGCCGCGCCGAAAGGTGAGGCGACCTCAGCACGGGGGCGGCGCGGCGCGGCGCGGCGCGGTGCGGCCCGGGGAGGTCGAAACCGAGCCAGCCGAGCCCCGGCAATCTGCAGTAATGATACCCCGGCCGCTTTATTTATGCGCTGCGATGCGTCGTGCCGCGCCGTGCCGACTCGGGCGTGGATGTCGGATGAGATGTCGGGCGGCGGGGCGGCGCGCGCGCCGAGTTGATGTGATCGTTACCTTTTTTTCTTACAGGGCGCGCGTACGCGTAGTAAAACGTGTTGCGAAAAAAAAGAAAGAAATGAAAACGCGGTGTTCACGAAATTTTTTTTTAGAGACAATCGCGAAAGTTAGTCACGGGGAAATTTTCGTCAAATTTAACAAATTAGTTGAGCCGACCGATCATTTTTTTTTGTTGCGAGTTGCTGCGGTTGCTGCCGTGGAGGTGGTGGACATGGGAGACGCGCTGCTCCTCTGGAAGTGGTGACGAGCGATGCTGTGTCCCAGCCTCACGCCGTGAGTCTCTGACACTGCCGAGCAGCGACGCGAGCCGCGAGCCGGGCTCTTTACATGCTTGAGCGGCATAACAGGTGATCGCATCTCTTCCGCCTGCAGCGGCGGCGGCGGCGCGGCGGCGGGGCGGCGGCGGCGGCGGCGGCGGCGGCGGGGCGGCGGCGGCGGGGCGGCGGCGGCGGGGCGGCGGCGGCGTGCCCCCCATGGCCGCTGCCGCCGCCGCGTTCCGTTCCGGACCCGCCCCCTGCCCTCACGCGGAGCGGAAGCGGCCGCGGACGTCGTTGGCGCGGGGACTGGGGTCAGCCCTAGCGGAGCACAATACACACCGGTCCAGTGAAAATGTGCGAGATGCGGAGGATGGGAGGACGGGAGGCTGGGGGGATGGGAGGCTGGGAGGCTGGGAGGCTGGGAGGCTGGGAGGCTGGGAGGCTGGGAGGCTGGGAGGCTGGGAGGATGGGAGGCTGGGAGGCTGGGAGGCTGGGAGGCTGGGAGGCTGGGAGGCTGGGGGGCTGGGAGGCTGGGAGGCTGGGAGGCTGGGAGGCTGGGAGGCTGGCGCCGCTGCGGTTTCCGCTCGGAGAAAATTCGTACGTAGCCGAGGCAAGCTTCAGCCTTGCCCGGCCTGACCCCACTTAAGCGTCTCTTTCTCTCCCGCGGGGCGTTACTACTTCGGTCTCGGACGGCCTCTCCTCTCCGCGCGTGCAAAAATTTGACGGACTACCAAGCCAGCAGCGGACACGCCGCGCCGCGGTATGGTTCCCTCTCCCTCCCTCCTCCTCGCCCCTCCGCCATCTTTCTCTCTTCTTTTTCCGAGGCGTGTAGTGGTTATAACGCTCGCCATTACCCCCTCCGCCCGCTAACCTCGCCAGCGGCGGCGGCGGCGGCACCGGGGCCTTTAGGATCATGCTAGTCGCCCCGCTGCGCTCCTCTAACGGGCTCGGTACCCTTTCCACCGCCTTTGTTTTGAGTTTGGGCCGCGAGTGCCGCGCGCGGACACAATGTGTATGCCGGCCTGGCGGGGCGGGCGGGGATCCTCTTCCGGGGCACCCCGTGACCCCGCGTGACCCCGCGTGACCCCGCGTGACCCCGCGTGACCCCGCGGCCCCGGTGACCCCGCGGCCGGCCGCGGCCACACGAACCTCACGCTCCATTTTATATTTATTTTTCCCGACCTGACCGCCGACGGTCGTTACGTCTCGTTAATCAAAAAGGGGGCTCCAGTTCAAAGCGGCGGCGGCGGCGGCGGCAGCGGCGGCGGACCGTCAAGGATGAGGCTGCTGCCGCTGCGCTTTAAATTCTTGCCTCAGAGCCCGCGGCCCGGCCCGGCCCACTAACTCGGGCACCTCTTTTGCACCCAGGTCGTGCATGGAGGCTCAGGGAGGGGGGGAGGCAGCGGGAGGGGGGGGGGGGGGGCAGCGGGGGGGGGGGGGGGGCAAGGATCACTTTCGCTCTTGGCGGCGGCCCGGCCCTAGCACAGAGAGCACGGCCGCAGGGAGTGCGCCGCGAGGTACGGAGTACGGCCGGGTACGGCACTACGGGAGCCGCCGCCGCCGCTGCCACCGCCGCCGCCTCTCCCACAGGCTGCAGGTCACAGGCATTGTGTTTGCTTCTCCCGGCCACGCCATCCCCCTTGGCGCTGTGATGAGGTGGCCCAGTAGTCACTCCCCCCCCCCTTCTACCCCCTCTCTCCCTCTTCCCCCCCTCCCCTCCCCCTGCACTTTAGCCGCCCCTGAGCAGGGCGCCGACCGACCCAATCGCGCCCAATAACACGCCAGCGAGACCCGCGATTTTTTTTCTCTCCGTCGGCCATTCTCTTTTTATATGAAGAAAAACGAAGAAAAACGCGTAATTTCTGCACTTGACCCGGCATCTTGGAAGAAAGGTGGCCCCCGTGGAACGCCGTGGACCACCGGAGCAGGGGGTCGGCGCCACGCCCCCGCCACGCCCCCGCCACGCCCCCGCCACGCCCCCGCCACGCCCCCGCCACGCGCCGCCACGCGCCGCCACGCCAGTCACACCAACCCCGGGCCAGCGCCCGGCCGGCAGCAGGGTCATGCACTCACGCCTCTGGAAGCTCCAGCCCGGCTCCAGCCCGGCTCCGGCAGCGCTCCAGCCGCTAGACCCGTCATTAGAGAGGCAAAGGTCGCCGATGACGCCTGTCAGAGGCGTGCGGTCCTTTCGCTACCACGCGCCGCCCGGAGGCCCGGAGGCTCCATAGAGGCTCCGGGGGCCCCGGGGGCCCCGGGCCGATCCGTGCGGATGGGTCCCCATTATGTAACACGCGACCATCCGTTTATTTCGGTTTTATTATTTTTTTCCTCAAACTTTGTTCTGTCATCATCACCATTATTTCTATTAATATAAATACCTTTTCCCGGGCTCATCTGCCTACACACACACACACACACACACACACACACACACACACTGTGGAGAGGTCCGATCGCGCCGCTGGCATGCTGCTTGGGGTCAGCCCGGCATAAGAAGAGGGATAGATATAAAAAGCCAGATGGCCTTGGACGGAGACGAGAGTACCGACTGTGCGGCGTGCCGCCGCTTCCTGAGAGGATACTGGAGGATACTGGAGGATCCTGGAGTAGACGTGTGCCGTACTCCCTGCCCGAGCGGAGCGGCTCCGAACCTTTACACACGGTCGACATGTACAGAGAGCCGGCCGGGCTGCGGGCCGCCTGGGTGGCTGTCACCGGGGGCATCTCCAGGGACGACCGCGCCGCACTGATCGCAGAGGATGACCCGGGCCGAATAGGGGTCGGCTTCCTCGATCAGCTGCCACCTGTGGCAGCTGTGGCAGCTGCGGCGACGCCGCGACAGCTGCCCTGCTAAACAGAGCGGACAGCTAGACGGGTCGGGCGAGGTGACTTTAACGCGCTGCCGGGCCGGTAGGCCGCGGCAGGGGACCCACAAGCAGCGGCTGCCTCCAGGTGCCGGCAGACCGAACCCGAAAATTACAGAGGGAAATTAACAGAAAAATTCCATCTTTTGTAAAACGTAACAAAAAACGAAAGAAAAATTAAAACATAAACCTATGCCATTTCTGGGTTTAAAAAAAGGAAGGAAAACGATTGAGCACCCCAACGAGGCTTGCGCGCGGGGAGGGCCAGGGCAGCGCTTCGCGGGCCGTGACCCGGCCGGGGAGCGCCTGCGAGGGGCGGGGTAGGCCAGCCCGCAGGGCACGCCTGCTCTGCGGAGACCGAGGCGGCCTACCCGACAGGCGCCGTGGGCTCCCAGGGAGAGGGAGAGAGAGGGCGGGGAGAAGTCTTTTGTGAACGTGTCAACAGACGCTCTTCCGTAAAACGAATCCATGTAGAATCCATGTCGACGAGGCATCTCTCTCTCTCTCTCTCTCTCTCTCTCTCTCTCTCTCTCCCCATGCTTCCCCTGCCCCGCCGAACGCATGCGGCGTCGCGCGCCTCCCCCTCCCCCACGCCTCCGCGACACCCCTCCCCCCCCCCCCCCATCGCAGGAGCGCCGCCCGCCCTCCCTCCCCCTCCCGGCGGGCCGCCGTCCACGGCTATATATACAGGTCGCCGTCCAGCGGGGGCCCCTACACAGTGAGTTCCGCCGAGCAGAGTGGCGTAGCGTGGCGTCCCGGTACCTCCTCCTCCCTCCGCGTGGCCCCCCGCAGTGCAGCGCAGTGCAGACAGCGCGCTGCCAGCCGGTGCAGCCAGTGCAGTCAGTGCAGCCAGTGCAGCCCAGCGTGAGGGGCGTGCGATACTAACCGCCCCTGCAAGGTGAGTGTCGTGTGTGTGTGTGTGTGTGTGCGTGTGCAGATTAAGCGAAAATGAAGGAGCGGGCACAACGTTTCTTTTCAATTTCGAAAAAGGAAAGGTGAATAACGAGTTCGAAGATCTTGAAAATGGAGCTCCATTTTGGAGCGCGGCTTTTGCGTGCCGGCAGGAGCTGGCTGGCGCAGCGCCCTCGTCTGTGTGTGTGTGTGTGCGTGCGTGTGTGCGTGAGATCGTGTCGGCCGTCCTTCGGGTCCTCCGGCGACGTGGCCTTTCGGCGGGTCCTTTCGGCCGGTCCTGCGGTTCCCACGAAGGTCACTCACAGGCTCCGGGCCGGCGCGGGCACGGGGGCACCCGCACCACGTGCCCCGAGCGCCGTGCCCTGCCGTGTCCGCGCCGTGCCTGCGAGCGTGTCGTGTCGTGTGGCGTGGCGTGGCGTGGAGCTGCGGGCAACTCGCTTGCCGCCGCGGCCCGCGGCCGGGACAACTTTCCAGTGTCAACTTTAGTTTGGGCAACTGTCTTGGCAAAGCGTAAACCTCCGACCTTTTTTTGTTGTAGTTGTTGTTGAGCCGAACCCGATTCCACCTGCTGTCACATTGCTAGAGCGTAGTGAGGAAAACGTGGGCCCCCAGCGCCGCGCCCCGCCCAGACCGCATATATGAGTACACGGCGTGGTGCTGTGCCGTGTCCACCCGCCGCCGGGGCGGACAGACAGGTTTTCGACAGGACCCCCGCCGCCAGCCGCCGCCCGGGACACAGCCTCGCGGGGTTGCACTCGTCGCAGTGGTAGAAGTAGTTTGCAACCTGCGCAAGCCTTATTCGCGTATTGCGTCGCGCGGGTTCAAATACTCAGCAAAGCGCCGATGGGAAAATAATACGGTCCGCGTGACTCGGCAGGCACGGCAACTCAGAGGGCAGGGCGGCGATGACACCGCACCGACCCGAGCCCCCGAGCCCCCCTCCTCCTGGCCCGGGGCCCCCGACCCGAAGGCCAGGCTCGCCGACCCTCCCTGGACGAAACGAATATGTTTGCTCCCCGGTGTTGCAACAGCAACACGCACACTCACACACACACACACACACATACATGTGTGTGCGTGTGTGTGTGTCGTGCCCTGCTGTCCGGGTCCGGGCCGGCTCACATTGTAGCGCCACGCCTCAATCCACGTGAGACTTACAGAAGGGGAGGGGAGGGGGGGAGGGGTGCTTTAAGCACACGCGCGGTGTGCGGCACTCGGACACTGTATCCAGTTCACGGGGACACAGCCACAGCGGGTTGATTCCGAACTCCGCGTCTTCTCGGACCCCTCTATCTCTCTCTCTCCCTCGCTCTCTTGCGGAGCACCCCATAAGTGCGACAGAGACGGCGCTACGAGAGCAGTGTTCGGAATCGCCTTGCTGCTGCCGCTGGCCCGCGGCGGGGCTGGGGCGGGGCCGGCGCTGCATAACCGGCGTTGCAGCGTCGTCCAAGGCGGCGACGGCGGCGGCGTCGGCGTCGGCGTCGCGGCAGGGGGAGGGGAAGGGGAAGGGGAGGGGAGTGAGGGGAGGGGAGGGAGGCGGGAGAGGGGAGAGAATGCCAATGCGTACTGGCGAAAGAAGGCGGGGGTGTGGTACCGCCGCTGCTGGGTGCGGCCCGGCTGAGGGGGTCGTCCGAGAGCCAGGCGCGCCGCCCTCCCGGGGGGGGGGGGGGGGGGGGGTCACCCTCGCGCCCTCGGGGTCGCGGGGTCCGCGCGGCGCTTGGCTCACGCCGACGCCGCTCTCGGAGGGGCGTCGCCGAGCTCCCGCGCCCGAGCGCTCTTTCGCGTCGTTGTCTGTCGACGGCGACACGGCCCTGCCGGCGCCGCCCTCCGCAGAGACGCGCGACGGCCGAGTGCAGCGTACATACATGTGTTGTCACAGAGAAAGTGTGGCGCGGTCCACGGCGACGTGTGAGGCGCGGCCGGGACCGGCTCTCGGTGCACCGGCTGGTGGAGCGGCGCTGCCATGGATTCGGATCGTTGAAACCGAGTACTGGATGGTGGTGGTGGTGGTGGTGGTGGTGGTGGTGGTGGTGGTGGTGGTGGTGGTGGTGGTGGAGGTGGTGGAGGTGGTGGGGAGCTCAACCTCGTCCTCGATGAATCATTTACAAGTACCCGGATGCGCGCCTCCGGCGCTGCAGCAAGGGAACCGGATCGTTGAAACCGGTTAAAACCGAGTACTGGGAGGCGGTGGTGGTGGTGGTGGGGAGTTCGACCTCGTCCTCGAGTCCTGCCTGCTGGTACCCGGTTGTCGCCGCCGCACGACTCTCTGCCGGGGATCCGGATCGTTGAAACCGAGTACTGGGTGGTGATGGTGGTGGGGAGTGCTCGACCTCGGGGCCTTTGTGGGTACCCGGGTACCCGGTTGACGGCGCCGCCGCCGCTGACAGCGCGGCCCGCGGTCGTGCATACATATAGCCGTGCACCCGCTGTGACGGGTCACGGAGCCCCCTGAGCCCCCTGAGCCCCCTGAGCCCCCTGAGCCCCCTGACGTCGGCCTGCTCTTGCTCCTGCTCCGCCCGCCCGGTTCACCTTGCGGTCTTCCCGGACTGTATCGCCGCCTTCCCGTGTCATCTCTCCGAACAGTTTCCGGACGCGAGAGATGATAATATGACGCACCGTCGAATGAATCGGTGACGCGTTGCATATTGCTTTGGCTTTGGGGACGAGCAACTGCATCTGATTTTGTGAGAAACACAAGATTTCGTCGGAGCCTGCACTTCCACCAGCGAGATGTTGAAAATTAAGGGCGACTTTTTTCGCAGGTGCGCGCGGATGCGACCGGGAATTCGTAGCCCCAACAAAAAATTTCATGCACGTACTCTCCCATCCCCATCCTAAAAAACAAACAGCAAACTAAATGGTGAAAACCAAATCCTTTTTATTCCACCGTGAAGGCTGTAGGTGGGCCGGGCCCATGGCGCCGCCGCCTCGTTCCTCGTTGCGATATCTGTTTTGAGCAGCGGCGTGACATATGGCACCCCGCGGCCCCGTACCGACCGCCTCCGCCGCCGCCGCCTCCGCCGCCGCCGCCGCCGCCGCCGCCGCCGCCGCCGCCGCCCCGGAGATAAATGCCTCAAACGGGTTCCAGCCGGGCTCGGCCAGCCCTCTGCTTTTCAGCGTGTGGCTCCGAGCTTCGCCGGTCCGCGTCCGTGGCGCTGGCGGCGGCCGGCCAGGGGGCGCGGCGCTCGCCGCACCCACCCAGGTGCTCCGGCGTCGTGTTTTGCCCTGCGATCTGCGCGCACGCGTTGACGGCGGCGGGGGACGGCGGCGGGGGTCTTGTAGGAGGCCGCGGCGCTGCGGCGGCGCCGTCCGGACCCGGGGGGCCGGATGGGTGCGATAGCACAGCGATAGCACAGCGATAGCAGGGGGCACTAGCTCGGCGGAACTGTCGCAGACCGGAGGGGGGGGGGCAACCGAACATTAAGCTTCTATGTGACACGACAAAATTTGCAGTATTTTTTTTTCTGTTTACGCAACGAACTTGTCACTGGCACAGTTTAACACAGTGACACCCCTTTAAATTTAGGTTCTCTGAACCCAAGAGCAAAATTGGCTGTGGCAAGAGAAACATCTCTCTCTCTCCTTCCCCCCCCCCCCCCCGGTCTCTCTCTCTCTCTCTCTCTCTCTCTCTCTCTCCTGCGTGACCGCTGACGCCGCCTTGACCCACTGCTCCATCAAACGGCAAAGGCCGTGACGGCGGGCGTGCGCGACGTGGGTGCTCAGCGCCGTGTCACCAGGAAAGGAAAATAAAACGAAGGCAAAAGTTATTTCCCTCCTCGCAAACCGGGTCCGGGTCGGGCCGGGCCCCCCGCAGCCCCCCGCAGCCCGTCCGCCATGTGCGGAGCCAGCGGTGGGGACCCAGCTGGCATGAGCTCGCAGGCCTCTGGCAGTCTCTGGCGGTCTCTGGAATCCTCTGACACTCTCTGGCAGCCTCTGAGAGTCTCTGGCAAAGCCTCTAGCCCGGCGCTGGGAACTGGATGACTTTCTCAGACACGGCACCGCACGGCACTGAGACAGGTCACTCGGGACACCCACGCCTCAGCCGGCGACAGGGACGACCACTCCTGCCGCATCTTCTCTCTCTCTCTCTCTCTCTCTCCATTTCTCTCTCCTTGTCTCCGTCCCTCTCGCTCCTCACCTTCGTTAACTATAAATTATGCGCATCCCGCGCGCGGGAAAGAAAAGATAGAAAAAAAACGTCGATTTCCGAGGTGAAAAAAAAGAACAAAGTTGTTTTCGCTATTATATTGTACTGTTTGGTAGCAGTAGCGAGCCACTTTGCGAGCCACGCTGATTCGGCCAGACCCAGATAACCTGGATAATCAGGTGGGGCTGTTGAGGAATTCAGACCGATCTTGCAACTCGTTGAGCTCTAGCGGCGGCGGCGCGCCGCTCTTGCTGCAATTAGCTGCCGAAGAACACTTTCAGAAAAGTCTGAATACGTCCAGCCAATTGGAGCGGTCGTGTGTTCGTTTCGCGGTCTAAATTTTAGAACAGCCACTCTGAGCCTCGCCACCACCACCTCCCAAAATCGGGCAGTGGTCATTCTCAGTAGGGATCACGGGGTGTCCTAGCGTCGGCGCCAGTAGTATGGCTCCACGGTGTAGTTATGTCAGGGGCGGGGCGGCCGGTGGCGCCGCCTGGCGGGGGGAGGCGGCGGCGGCGTGTGCCGGCGGCGTATTGTTTACAGTTCGATGAGAGATACTACTAATTCCGCCGCGCAAGTGGCCGCGTGCACTGCCGTGTCGTGCCGTGCCGTGCGTAGCGCAGCCGTTGCGTCACGGGCTGCAAGCCCCCTTCGCTCCGCCATTATGCTCTGCGATCGGGTCCATTGGCACGGCACGGCACGGCGCCGTCCGCGTGGATGCTCGCCGTGATGCTACGGGGCCCCCGTGCTCCACACCGCGGCACGGCAGCCTCGAGGCCCGGCGCCGCCGCCGCCACCCCGCTCCTACTGCTCCTCCTGCTTCATCAATTTTCAGAGGAACGGCCGACCGACGCTGGTGTAGTAATTATTGCGGTTTGAGTCACGCCATCGTTGTTATTAATTGTATTCTCCTCTTTTTTTTGCGTTCTTCCATTTTATATAAAAATATAAAAATAATAATAAAAGATGTGTGTGTGTGCATGCACCGTGCATCGTGCAGTGCCTAGTTGTCATAAGCTCAGCGAAGGCCCCCTAAATATTTTATTTTTTAAAACACTCAGCAGCGGCGGCGTGAGCACGCACGCGTGCCGCGCGGGCTGCCTACCCAGGCGCTCGCAGACGACACGCCGCGCTCCCAGAGGTCGTCGCTTACGAGTGTCTCGTCCACAGTTTCGCACGGGCCGCGGCGGCGTCCGCGATATTCATTTATTTATTTATTTTTAATTAAAAATTGGGAGGTGTTATGGAGGAGGCGGGTGTCAGTGCGGTTGTGAAGGCGCCTGGGCGCGTTGGGTAACGAATTGGCCGAGTAGCGCCTCGTCACCGCGGCACAATAACTGGACCGGCTTCTCCGGGCGCCTCCGGCTGCTCCGGGGCCACCAGTCATATCGGCTGATTTCCTCTCTCGACGATCTGCCGGAGGAGGAGGAGAGAGAGAGAGACAGAAAAAAACCGCCACCGCCCTCTTTGCAATGTAACGTCACTGTTGTTGGCGGCGGTGCTGTCCGGTCCGGCCGCTGCAACGCGCCGCTCTTTGTGGGCACCCGTTGTACCTCAATGGTTTGTCGATCAGAGGCCAACACCGCCGCCGCCGCCGCACACCGTTTCTCGTTAAGTAACGGCCTGGGAAGTCGGCTGCCTCTGCCGCCGCCGCCACCGCCGCTACCGTGCACAACGACGTGCAATCGGCTCATCAAGGCAAGAGAGCGGCGTGGCCTGATGCAAACGCCCGCTCCTGCTGCCCGGCCCGAGCCGCCGCCCCGCCGCCAGGGGGGCCCCTGATGACGCCCCTCCCGGGGTTATTGTCGATTTTTGGCGTCCAGTTATCAAGCTGAGACCAACTTTGCGGTCTCAAGTCTGGCGTCTGAGGTCGAGCTCATAAGACAGCCTCTCCAAATCCCTTCACCCCTAAAAAAATTGACTTTTTCATGCTCGGCGTGTCCTGTTTGTTGGATGTCGAGGAGCTGAGGAGGCAAGAGAAGAAGGGTGGACCGTCCGTAGGAATCGAACCCACCGGGCCCGCGGAGGGGCCCGCGCCAGTGTGACGGTTTTGCTCCCATCCCCAACCAGTGCCTTGCTCCTCTGTGTGTGTGTGTGTGTGTGTGTGTGTGCTGTACGTGTGTGCTGACGACGCCTGTCTCCTCGTGCGTTGCAGATGATGTGGGCCATGAAGTGGGTCCTGGTGGGCCTCCTGGCCGCCTGGACGGTGACAGTCCTCGCCAACCCCGCCATCAAGGAGATCCGGCAGAAGTCGAACCGGCCGGGCCGCTTCCTCTCGCTGCCGGTGCCCCAGAAGTGCAGTAACAGTGAGTATACACACCGAGACGCAATCAAGAAAATAAAAAAAAATAATTAAAAAATCAAAATAGAAGAAAACAATAAATGTTGCGCTACGAGAAGGGAAGAGAAATATTTTTCATAGTACGTTTACACTCCGAGCGCGAGGTGCCACTCGAGCCCTGCCTGGGGCGAAGCGGCTGCACCGCGGCGTGTGCACTGCGCCCGCGTCAACTGCAGGGTACACACCATTACCGCAGCCGAATCCACAGCGGACGCCAAACAGAAGGGTTCTCTCTCTCCAGCAGCGGGGCTCCCGCCCCGGCTCTCACGGCTGGCCCACTGCTCCGGTGTGTGCGGCGCGCAGCCGAGGCCCCCCGCGGCTCCCCGCGGCCCCCCGCGGCCCCCCGCGCCTCGCCTCGGGAAGGCCAGGTCTTTAGGTCCAACGCATCTCCGGGCGTGGCGGGGGGCGGCGACCTTGGCATGTGGTTGGGTGCAGTACAGTACAGCACGGCACCTCCTGGCGAGGTCATCGCTCGCCCGCGGCCCCCCTCCCCTCCTCTCAGCGGCCCCAGCGGGGGGGGGGGGGGGCGCTGGAGGAGGCTGGAGCTGGAGCTGGAAGTGGACGGACAGGTGACCCCAGCCTGCCGGGCTTCTGTTTGCAGGCTGCCGCGGCTTAGGCAGCGCAGGTCGAGTGTATCGGGTGTCCGGAACACCGCGCCCCGCTGCCGGTGCAGGGGACCCCCACACTCGTTATGCAAGCGTATCATGGCTTAAAATCAAAATAAGATTTTTTTGTAACTTTTTTTTTAAAAAAAGCTACAATTGACTGATTATTTTTTGCCGATGCGGAGGGAGTAAATTTGTTTTTAGTAAGAGGCAGGCGGCAGGTCCTGGTCGTCGCGTCCTTGCGCCGACTATCCGAATCACATTAGCCGAAGGCTCCCGGCAGCCGGCCGGCCCGGCTGCGGCCCTTGTGGGCGAAGGACGCGCAGGACTCGCTGCCCGGGGTGTGGGAGAGAGACAGAGAGAGGGAACCGCGCCGCGCCGCCGCGGTACGCGAGCGTGTGGGAGTGAGAGGGAGCTACACCGCGCCGCCGCCGCCGCCGTGCCTTCTACTTATTCCCTTTTTTTTTCGCGAACTAAAGCGGCTGTTCAATTGTGTGTAAAGGGAGTGGTGCGGAGTGGCCGTGGCGGAGTGGCCCGCCCTCCCCGCTCCGCTCCCATGGGAACGCGCGGCGAGGCTCCCGGTAGGGTAGGCAGCCCGTCTGCCCGGCGCGCACCCGTGCCTCGCGGGCTCGCCTACCCTCGGGTCCGCAGGCGGTGGGCAGTGCGGTGCGGCGCGCCGCGTGGAGGCGTTCGTGTGCGTCGCCGTCGCCACGTCCCCGGAGTGGAGGCGCCGTGTGGTGGCGCCGTGTGGTGGCACCCGGCCAACGCGCGTCACCACACCGCCTGCCCGCCTGCCCCTCCGACCTTCGACGCCGCGTGTGCGGGATCCCGAAATGGAGTTCGACGACGACAAAAATAAAAAAAAATTCGGAACGATCGTATCAACGAGGAAAAAAAAATAGACGTAAGAAAACACGTCGTGGTGCATTTCAAAATGTAAGAGTGAGTCCCCTGTGTGTCACCGTCAGCCGTGTGGGGGTCGGCCTGCTCCGCTACGGGCGGCGGCGGCGGCGGCGGCGGCGGCGGCGGCGGCGCCCCGCGGGGTGGGGCGCGGGGCGCATCGGTTTTGAAACACCGCGACGAAGCCGCGCTGTGACCTTTTCATTCTCCTTTATGATGCACGGCCCGGCGCGGCGGCGGCTGCTGCGGCTGCGACGGCGCTCCTGAGGGCCGCACCGCGAGCCGAACGCTCCAGTTCGTTAGCACCTAACGCCCGCCTGTCCGCCTGCCTGCCTGTCTGTCTGTCTGTCTGTCTGTCTGACCGGCCGACACCGTCCTCCTCCCCATTTGTATTTGTTTTCCCCGGGCGTGCCAGGCCTACGCCGACCAGGCCACCGGCCCTGACTTTATCCCTATCTCTGCGACCGCGCGGGAGGCCAAAACAGAAAAATAAGACGACAGTGCCAATAACGCTGCGCGGCTTATGACGAAGATACATTATTGGCAGCACGAGCGGCGCCGCGAGCCCACGCGCGTGTCGAAAACGAAACGCGAAACTCGCCGCGCGCCCCGCGCAGAGGAGGGGGGGGGGGATTGTCATGCGATTCGTGGACGTGTGTGAGTGTGTGCACGCACGAGAGGGGAGAGAGAGAGACAGAGAGAGTTGTGTCACGTTGGCGCACCGCGGCCCCAATGCGTACGCCGGCTCGCTTAGCGAAGCCCCGATAGCTTATATCCATCCCGTCTATTTCGCATTCGCACTTCAATAAAGATGGGCTGGTAGCGGCCAGGCGGGCAGCAAGGCAGGTGCGGTAAGGGACTACGGCGACCAGCTGTGAGGGCCTTGTGAGGGTTCGCATACCAAACCGGGGGGGATGGGGGGGGGGGCTGTTTTTCGTGAGGTTCAATGACCTCGCCGGGTGGTCGCACTCCTGGGGAGCTGCGCTTCTCCCTCCCTCTCTCTCCCCCCCCCCCCTCTCTCTCTCTCTCTCTCTCTCTCTCTCTCTCTCTCTCTCTCTCTCTCTCTCTCTCTCTCTCTCTCTCCCCTCACCATCTGCCCGGCCCGGCGGTCTACCGCACTGCACAAG
Organism: Megalurothrips usitatus; assembly: GCA_026979955.1. NCBI lineage: Eukaryota > Metazoa > Arthropoda > Insecta > Thysanoptera > Thripidae > Megalurothrips > Megalurothrips usitatus. The sequence goes on along the minus strand of CM049600.1, from coordinate 1,361,607 downwards.
GACGGTCCGGCCCTCCGCCTCTAACTGACGTGCAGAAAGTGAGAGGGTCCTGAAAAAGCAGAGGGGACCCGAGCTGAGCTGAGCGGCGCCGGCGCTCCGTGCAGCTCAGCGGGCTGCGCAGGCCGTCTCGGCGCGGCCCGGTGAAGGGCGGATGGCGGCGGGGGCTGCGGGGGCACGCCTCGCTCCGCGCCGCCCCGGTGACCCTCGCGACGCCCCTCCGTGTCGCCAGCTGCCGCAGCCGCTGCTCCGCCATTAGAGCCACGACGCCGCCGCCGTACCCCGCTCCGGCAATTAAATGCACTTTATTCGCGGCGAAGGGAGCGCCGTTTCGCGAGGATGCGCGCCACTCGATGCACCGGTAGACCCGACAGTGATGAGAGCGTCGCCGAACGTCGCTAACTCTGGCTCCACGCTTGTCCTCCGCAGGGCCCAAGGAGTTCTTCTTCAACGGCCACAACTACTTCTACACGGGCCACGTCCCCCAGTTCCGCAACATCAAGTACGACTGGCTGGACGCCCGCAACCTGTGCAGGGAGTACTGCATGGACCTGCCCTCCCTCGAGACCCAGGAGGAGAACAACCTCATCTTCAGGCTGATCCAGCAGAGTGAGTACGCCGTGCCGGCCTGTCCCGGCAGGGCCGCAGGGCCGAGGTAGCACCCCGCTGATCTGCTCTGTTTGTCCCGCCGCAGACGACGTCCCGTACATCTGGACGTCCGGCCGCCTCTGCGACTTCAAGGGCTGCGAGGACCGCAAGGACCTGGAGCCCCTCAGCATCTTCGGCTGGTTCTGGTCCGGCACCCGCGGGAAGATGGCGCCCACCAACCAGGTGCCCTCCGGCTGGGGCTACAACCCCTGGTCGGCGACGGGCCACAAGAAGGTGCGCCAGCCCGACAACGCCGAGTTCGACATCAACGGCACCAACGAGTCGTGCCTGTCCGTGCTCAACAACGTGTACAACGACGGCATCGCGTGGCACGACGTGGCCTGCTACCACGAGAAGCCCTTCGTCTGCGAGGACAGCGACGAGCTCCTAAACTACGTGGCCGCCACCAACCCGGGCCTCAGGCTGTAGGACGACCAGTCCCCCCACCCCCTTCCCCTGCAAGCAAAGTTACCAAAACGCGCCCTGCACACAGAGAGTCAGCTGTGAGGGTCCGCTCTCCCGTGGGCAGGGTGTTGACAAGACAATCGTGAGACGTCGGGTGGCAGTGAAGTGCGAGTGAGTAAAAATGAGAAGAAAAAGAAGTCGGTGTGTGCGCGTGTGTGTGTTTTGAAAAAGGAATCTCCCGCCCGCGATCCAAAGAGGCACATGATAAATGATGAGTAGCTTTGGAAAGAAAAAAGTCTGCGCCGCAAGGAGACCTTCCTTACTTTAATGTTCTTTTAAAAATTTCAAACCAGGTACTTTGTAACAATTTTTTTAAAAATGAAATGAAAGCTTAGGTTGCTGTAAATAATAGTCAAGTCAAGATTTCCCACCGCTGTTTCTAAGGCTCTTTAAGGCTGAAAAATGACATTTGCCATGTACTATTTGGGAAATAAGAAAAAAATGGGAAGTAAATGTTCATTCGAAGGAGACATGTGTGATATGTATGATCATTCTTCCTAAATTAAAAGTAATTGGCAAGTGTGGCTGCTGAAAGTTAGAAATAATGGTATGACTTCGTGAGAGGTCTAGTGCTACCAGAGATACAAAAAAGAAAACCACAGTATCTTACTATAACTTGTGTATTCATTATCTTTTCCAAGAACAAACATTAGACCACATGCAGATAGTTGAGACAATCAACTCACATATGTTAATTAACAACAGTATTGCATAACATCTGCACAAAACAAGAAAAATCTCAATATAATCGACTGACAGTTCATGTTTCACACTGTCAATTTGATGGGATTAGATCTCATGGCTAGCACCTACCAGTCTAAATCAGAAACTAAACTGGTGATTTCAGCTCAAGCCAACAAATGGGCTCTTATGAGCGGAATGGTAATATATTTTGTATTTATTGATACATGTACCATGTGACTTGTAAGTAGAACAGAAAATTAAAACAAAAACAACAACATTATTTCCTGGTTGTACAAGTTTTTGTAATGATCATTTAGTTTGACAGTATCTTATTCAAAACAGACAATACTTCATAAAAAAAAGTCTACAATTCAAAAGGGCACATAAAAAAAATTATTAAAAAATTGGGTAGTGCTAATGCTCTCCCATCTCCAAATCATCATCTTTTTTTAAAGTTTAAGTGGAAAGCGATGCCTAGGCTCCATGTAGATGTAAATAGAAAGAGGTAGAACTATTGCTCACAGCTTAATATTTATAGGGTAAAATATCACAGATTTTTTTTTGTTTTCATTGAACTACACTCTCATTAAAACTTTGCAGCATACAAACTACATTACAGCATGTGAGAGAGAACCAAACAGGCAATTGTGACAATATCTTATTTGAACAAGCAGAGTTTGCTTTAACTTAGTCTCTGTAGTTTTTTTTTTAAGAAAAAAAAAAGCCATTTTTTTAGATAGAGAGAAAAAAAACCATCACCATTTTTTTGGTCCTCCTCCATTTTTTACCCAGCTAACAACAATTATCATCAAAACTAACAGCAAAAAGCAGATCTTGAACAAAAAATAAATACAAAATTGATTGTTCATATAGTCATACAAATAGAAACAATTTTAATCTACAAAGTCAATTAGAATCTCATGCATTACAGTTGCTCTGACCCATGTTCAGTGTTTTGTTTGCAAGAGCTTGAAGAGAAGAGAGTATGGATACAGGACACTGTAAAACACAGTAAAGCCAGACCAATTACAAGGATGAATGGGGCATCAGATTGATAACTTTGTTGTCACATGCTAACAATGTAAGAGGCATAGCCATATACCCCCAGCTATAAGAAGGTACTACTTTGCCCTCTCAATACACAAAGCTAAAGAATGCATGAGGCGAAGAAATGTCCAATAATGCACTTGGTTTAGGTTTAGTTCTTGCATATTTTTAAGAATATGCAAAACCACGTATGAAGCCCATGTCTAGTCGGTTAACAAAACCAGATCCAGTCTTGGCTGCTCTATCCATGAAATGAAAGTTTATATCCTGAGAGCGAGCAAATTGGCCAAGAAAACTAAGAGGGTACTCAGCCATATCATCAAGCAGCTTGACAATAATATTGTAGTTCCGATCTTGGGTCAGACGCACAAATTTCTTGAAGTTGACCATTATTTCAGTGTTGTATTGAACCTGGAATTTGTTACAATAATATGTAGTTACCTGCTTGTATTGGTTGAAACTTCATGTATTTATCAAGTCTATCTTAAAACATTTATCTCACCTCATCTGTGAAATGATTGCTAGTTAACAACTTCCCAGTTTCGTCAAATATTTGGACTTCTAATTTTTCCGAATAAATGTTGCATCTTTGAAGCAAAGCAGAGCAAGGGAAAAGTCTAGAATAAACTTGCACTGCTCGTAAATCAATTGGGGCACTAACACGCATCGCTACTTGTAGCTCTAACGGTCCAGACACTGTGGCTGCCTGTTTCAATAAAGGACGTCGACACAAAGACAACCTGTAGCCCACCTCTCTGAAAGATAAGGTCGACATTTAAAAATTTCTTTGCAAACACCAAGGATAGGTAATTCGGAGGTTTGAACTTACTGTCGAGATTTGAGGATATCACTGATACTTGCTGGAATTGCCTGTGAAATAGACGGAATTATCTCTAATGGACTAGCAGCTTTGTGAGGTTCCAGCCATTTATCTGAAGAATCTTCGTTGGCCTCTGCATTGGCTAGCACCATGTTTAATCTTCTTCGTTTCCACTTGTCCCTGACTACAATCACATTTGAGCTTTTTTCAGTTTCTCCTAAATCATCATAAATTGTTACTCCTGGGCAAGATGTACCATTGCACATGCTGACACATTGTGTCACTCTCTTTTCATCCTGAGTTCGATTAAACATTAAAAAATCCTATGAAAATAAAAATTTTATTATAACAAACTGAGATTATCAAGATTATGAAATTATAGGAAAATTCTTGCTTTGCTTTGCATACCTTGATGAAAGCCACTTCATCTGCCGACAAAAGGTCTTCTACCTGGCAAATTCGACTGAACTGCTGATGAGAGAGAGTAAGAAATCTAAGCTGGTGCCATGCCCCACATTCTTCCAAAATACGACGTTGATTTAGGGCAGATACTTGAAGACTGGATTCTTCACATTCACGTTTTGCCCATGATAGAGCTGCTTCAATAAGACAACATTCACAACCATTGATAGCATCAGAAGACAAGAGCTCAGTTACTGATGCAGATGATAAATGATGTACAGAATCATTTAATACTTCTAGAGCATACTTTCGTAACATCTGGAAGAGAGAATGTTGTTTGTCACAGTATAAGGATTTTCAATATTTACTTTTACAGTATATTGTACACACCAGCAAACATGGTTCATACAGAGCTTCCTCTTCCAACAACTTAGCATATTCATAGACAGTGTCAACATCTTTTGCCTGCATGTTGCGTTTTATATATGAATGACATTCTTGGGACAAATCGCTGATGAGGTATTTTTTAGCAGCATATAGTACATCACAAGCTTCTTGAACATTAGTAAACTTCACATTATCTGTATAAACATATCTAGAAGCACAAGAAAAAAAGGAAAGAAAATAACAATTAAACAATCAAAGGGTGGAATACATTTTGTTCAACTGACAGCAGAGCCGCACAACATACAAAATTTCACTTACTGCAGAAGAGCTTGAAAGGCTCGTGGTTCTAAATCTGGAACTGAAATTGCACCCTTTTCAGCTAAAGGGCCAAAACACATTGCTGCAAAGACTGGACTACACGCAGCTAAAAGAATTCTATGTGCATTAAATTCCTGAAGAAAAATGAAAAAAAATTAATTAATTTTGGAATGAATGCAAATATTCAAGAAGTGTTCTCAGACTTACTTGTTTAGAGTCACCTCCCACAATAAAAGTGCAGTCACTCCATTGAGATGTTTGTAGGAGATTGTCCAGTCGTGAAAGAAGTGAATGTGGATGACTGATTGGAGGTATCACCATAGCCGCCATCTATTATCAGCACTAGATTCAAACAAAGGGGGGAAAAAAGGAAAAGCTGACGTTAGAGATTTGTTTTAATTCTTGTAATGCATTGACATCAAATTTTAAAAAAATCAAGAAAGTTTTATTAAAACATGAAGTGAGAACAATTATTTAAAAAAAGAAGATGATAGATTTAAAAAATGTATGAGCCTTCATTCATTCAAATGCACCCAGCTCATTCTTAGATCCTAACTGGAGCCTCTTCACCTTTCAAGTTCACAGGTAATATTTTCAAGGAACAAGGTTAGAGCCTCAATAAGAAGAAAAATTCACACAGAGTCTAATATTAGGACACGACATGCCCTATACACTCACAACAAACCGTTTCGTCGAAGGTTGATGAACTCCGTGAAGCACAAATGATACCCAAACTAACAAAAAATAAAAAGGTGGAGGAAGGTTTAGCACCACTGGAGACAGGTAAAAAAACAAAAAAATAACAAATAAACACAACAGACGAACCCAACCCAAACAGTCTCTTTTCGTATGTGGCAGAGATGAACGCATTGTACTATGCCATGTATCTAATAAATAAGAAATCACTATAATCACTGTTGGTACAGTTACTGTAGACTGGATTGCACGGCGTTTTTACTTCAATCTAATACTAGCACTAGAAAAATTGTCAGTAGACGTTATAGACTGGAATGACAACACCTTGATCTCTGCCTGGCGGTGAGTGAGGTTGTTTACTATATGATTGCCTTATTTCCAGCAGTATCACATCGTCTGTAATCTTTACAATGGCGTCAGGACATAGAGAGGCTTTCCAGAAGCAAATTCAGCAAGATTGGGCGAATCGAGAATATATTGAAGTTATTACCGGCAGCATAAAGAAGATCACAGACTTCCTCAATTCGTTTGGTGCGTGTTTCTGTGGTTTGTTTTCTTTTGCGGCGTTGTCCCACCCAGCTTAACCCAATTCTTCTGCTAGCATAAACTTGGTACTTTAAAGATTAAGTTTCGATTGCCTTTGATTTTACATCGGCCTCAAGGGCGATGAAATGAAATACATCAATTTTTGAGAAAATTCCAGTTTGAATACGATGTATGACCCATTTCCTTTTATTATAATGACTCATGGGACAGGCTTGTTATTGTTATTTGACAGTTTGTCCATTTCTGCAAATAGGGTTTAATTAAGATAAATAACAAATCAATTTTCAGACACATTAGTATCAGAGTAAATTGTAATGCACTGTGTGCTCACCTGTTTCAGATATGTCATGCCGATCTCGACTGGCAGTGCTTAATGAGAAACTGACAACGTTAGAGAGGCGAATTGAGTACCTAGAAGCCAGAGTAAGTTAGCTACCAGTGCCAGCCGCTTGATGTGGTTTCTTGGCTCTCCTACCATCATTCTACGCCTTTACCTTAATTCACTGTTACTTTACTTTATGGTTTTTTTTTTTGTCTTACAGGTTACTAAAGGAGAAACTTTAACCTGAAATAACCATTTATATCCATGTTATTGTCTTTTATTTATCACATGTGTGTTTCTGTAAGTGACTGTTTCTTATACTGTATATAAAACGTTGAAGGTGAATATAATCATGTCCTTCTTCATACTGCAGTCAATTTTTGTATTTATACTTAACATTCACTGTTTGTACTGCCATTCCATCTGTAAGTTGTTAAATCAAATTGACTATGGTGTAAACCAGAAGTTTCCAATAATTGAGACAAAATAAAACTTTGGTGATGATCCCCAAATCCAAAAAAGCATTTTTATAAGGTAATAAAACTCATTTCTTTTGTTAATGAAGCTTGTATTGATTAGAATCTTAACATGGCACAGCAAATACCAGAGAGATGTCAGTAACCTGATACAAACGGTAGTACAGATGGTCACAACCATGGCATTGGGGTTGAAATGAAAGCTAACGAGCAAATCAGATACCAAAAGAAAAAGAAAAAAAAGGTCAGGTGTAACAGCACATTCATCTCATTCACTTATCCTACACAGAAAGTTCCAAAGATCAAAATTGCAGATACTATAATTGATAAACAGCTAGAAAAATAAATACCAACCGTAATTTACAATTCACAGTAAAATTTTCTTCGTAAAATGATGAAATATTCTTACATCAGTACACAGAATAGTAGAAGACATTATGCATTTCATTCCAGTCATGTGCTCCGGAGCTGTCACACTGAGAGCACAGACAGGTATATTTAATTTAAAGATTACATTCAACGATACGTCAGTCACTCATTCCGGTTCTAAATAAGCACATTAATGTGACAGTAGTTGCCACTGTGCCACTGTTTACGATGGGGTGGTAAAGGTAACCTGAAGTGAGACCAAAAGAACTAGAAGTAGGCAACTGTTTGTCAAAGCATTTGTTCTAGGTAGCAAGTGGGCTAATACAACCTGGAGGAAAAACCAATGACAACCAGATGTCTACTTGATCAAATTTGAATATTGAATTAAACTCATTGTGCAACTTTTTAAGTGGTTACAAGAAAACCAACAAAAGCAAAGGAAGAGGACTCACTGCAAAATGATATGATGTGACAGACACAAAAACCTAAATTCAAAGCAACAATTATAACAAACTCTATACTTAAAGTAGACAACAATGAGTACTGAAACACGAGGTAATGATCGCAATACAAATCAAAGAAACTTTTATCACAATTTGTTTCATGTTGCTTCAAGGCTAAATCAAACTTTGTACACTAAGGTCAAATATATTATTTGAAATTACAAATGTAACTTTGGAGATTGCAGTATCATTACTTAAAGCAACCTTGAAGAACAGAATATAATATTAACATATGAGTGCATATATATGAAGATATATGTATTTAACAATGAAAGGAAAACAAAAATAAATATATGGCAAACAGATTAAGGTCCATTGTTATGCCTTCTGCAAAGAAAAAGAAGAGAAGGGAAATGTTGTGGTTCGGAAAGAATTTTTCAGCCACATATATCACTTCATACAATGCACAATTCCAAACCAAGGCACCCCAAAATCAGTCCAATAAATTTTCAATCTATATCCACATAAATGACTACAGATGAATACACTTTTTAGTGAGTATGGATCACTACCAATAGTGTCTTTTCCATATCATCAATTTGGATGAGGAGTCAATAAACCTTCAATGGTAACTCTGGTGCATTCTTCAGTTGTATTGCAGCTGGGCTATCTTTGGTAACAGATAATAAAATCCCAGAGCAATAGGACGCAGGTATAGTGATATGAGGTGTCAGGTTCCGTCGAAATAGGAAATGAGGTGGCCGTGCATGGGCCTCTCGCAGGACATTTACAACTTGACCTGGAAAGTAAATAAAATTAGGATACAAAGCTTTTAAACTGAAAATTCAATTTTGAGCAGAGATACTTACCAAGAACATTCATTTGTTTCCATCTGATATCAGAGCTCGTAGCTAACCTACATAAATCAGTATTAGGAGACCACCTAGACACAATATCCTGGCGTCTGACCAGCAGCTCTGATGGACTGCAAAGTTGAGGATTGAGTATATCTTCACTTACACATTCCAGAGGGTTTGTTAGATATATACCCCTGTGACTAACACCAAATATCATTTGATGATGCCATGAATCAGGAATCGTAGCTCCTTGATTTACAGATTTTTGAATGTTTAGAGTAGCAATAGGCACAGCCCCTGTGTTACACAAGAAAATAAAATTATAATAATACAATGAAAATTAGAAAACGAGCAAAGTTAACACTTCAACGCACCCTCTTTAATCCAATGAGCTATCCACCTTGAAAGGGAAAATGCTCTTTCTGGGTACATATGGAAAAATCTAGAATATACTGATCCCTCAGAGGCAATCTCCAGACCACGTATCAGATCACTGTGAGCTGCTCCCGCAGCAGATCGTGAAAATAAGTAAGTTGGAAGGCAAGCTTTTTCAGCCCTCATTCGAGTAGCCACTCCATCATGAACTTGTTCTAGTGAATATGGTATGTTCAGAGCACTCTGTGAAGCACAAAAAACATTGTCATGGGACACTAAAGGTGAAATAAAAATTCAGAAATTGAAAATGGAATAAGATGGAGTACAAACCAATACATTGCTGACAGCTGCAGCACCGCATGCTGAAACTGCAATCTGAGAGACTTGCTTGTGACAGGCTTCTCTTTCTGACCATATCATTGTCTTTTCCAATTCAGGAAGTTCAGTCTGTGGGCGCAGTTTCTGTAAGATACAAGTACGTTCATGCAAAATTCTGTCAGCCTAAAACAAAAGGTAAAGCAGAAGATATACAGATAATATCTCCTATTACCTTCTGAGGATATGCTTCACCACCCATGGCCCCATCTTCACTTGATTTCCCTCTGCTGCTAGCACGTTCTCTTAGACGTGCCTGAGCATTCACATCTTCTTCCTCGTCCAAAATTAAATTATTTGCCATAATACTATGATATAGGGTAGAGTACAAGTTAAACTTTTGTTTGTCCAAGACTGGTTCACTATTGCTTTGCCAAGATTTCATTGGAGTAACAAACTGCAACTTCTGTGGATCATCTATGTCAATGGGGCAAAGCTGACTTCCTGCTATGTGTTGTCCTTTGAGAAATTCTTTTGACACATGAGCAGGAACTTTACTGTAAGAGAGAAAATACAAATACACAGTAGGCACGTTGCACTTATTTGAAGCAGCTCAAAAAAGTAAATCAAACTTCTTACGATAAAACTACGTTTTTGATGCTTTCTGAAGATGTAGATGTGGATGCACCAACATTTACACCAAGGTATGGGTCAGGAAGTACGTCTGGCATTTCTTCACTGTCGTTGCTATCACTGTCTCCACTGCCACTGCTGGTGCTATCACTACTTCCCATAAGTGCACCAGCACCCTCCTCCTCCGAGCTTGAACGGTCTGCACTTAATACGGGAGCACTTAGTTCATTTGATGCATCCTCAGCACTAGGTGATGGGGACACACGGCCTGGTCTATCTAACAGATTCACTTGCACATTGTCATCCTCTACAGAATCCTGTTCTCCCATAGTATCAGGATCAAAGTCCATTTCAAGAAAGTCCATTTCGGGGGAAGACCCTCCATTACGATGGGCCTGATTAGCAAGAGGCAGGTGGGGCCCATGAGGCTGCTGGTCATTGGCTTGGGGTATTGAAAGACCCAATAGACCATTAGACAGATCAGCATTTTGGTCTCCTTTGTAGGTGTAAATGCAGCATTCATCACCTGAAAGTCCATCATCATTGCCAGTGTCACTTGAACTATCTGTATCAACGGGACATTGCAATCTCTTGGCAACAGCGTGCTCTGCCCGACGAGCACGCTCCGCAACAGCTCTGCGGCTTGATGCAGCACAAACAGCTGCCAAATGACTGACATCTGATCCACCATTTTCTGTCCACCTTTCAAAGTAGGGCCTCGATGGTCCTGCCTGACATTCAATATCCCTCTTTTGAGGAGGTGGCTTGAGGTCTTCATGAGATAAATTGTTTTCATTGGAACACAACACTTCAGTTGACGTCTCTGTGTTGACTTTTCTTACATTGATAGTGTCACATTGGATGGCCTGATGTCGTACACCATTTGGTATGTTTCCGTCAAATTCTCGAGTCTTGGGCCTAGCGCCACCATATGATGTGCTGGCACTGTTGGTTGTACCATTGCTAAGTTGGTTGCCACTCTCTTTGTGGCCATTGCTCATCATGTAATGCCCACCAGAGGCATTGTCTGCATCACTTGAGTCTTTATCTAAGCCATTCATTTTAGTGCACTGCAAATGAAAAACCAAGAGGCATGAGTGAAATTCATCGTCATTCTCCAATCTGTCATACTTGAGACAATGGACCAAAATAAGTCCAAATGTATAGATGCACTTCTTAGAGAAGATGGAAAAACTCCAATACTGTCATCTGAATAAAGAGAGCCTCAAATACACGAGTAAGTGTAATTGAGCAAATAATCGCAGCTCTAGTCCAATTGACAAACTAAAATGAGAAATGAATGCTGGCGTAGAATTAGATAGGGTTGAAATAGGAGGAGCATACAAAGGAGAAGTGAGGTTACGCACACAAAAGCACAACATGTTAGGTACAAAGCCATGCTGAAGTATAATTTTACCTGCTTCAAAACAGAGAGGGAGAGTCACAAAAGCGTTATCAATCACATAACTAGTATTTGATAAGTTGTCATTGGTTGTAAAACACATAGTTAAGCTCAACTCAAAAGTTGCGAGGCAGCCAAAGTAGATGGCAATATTTACTTCTTCTGCGTTCCGTGACCACCGCCCTCTAGAACCAACAGCTCATTGCTGTTGTGATTGCTCGCAAGGCGACGCCTACTTCAAAGTTTGTTTTGATTTAGGGGTGGACGCGAATTACACGTGTATCTAGTGTTTAGTACGCTGGGTTGTTTGTTTCTGTCGGTACCGTCGCCGAGGGCGCGAGATCGGGTTGTCCCGGTCTGCTTAGCCGCCATGCACCCCCGTCCTTCTTTCTCCTGGGGCACGCCGAGGGATGCGAGGGTGGGAGGGCGGGACTCCTCCTCGGCCGCCTCTGCCGTTCCGTCGCCGTCGCAGCAAGCGAGGGAGAACAGTTTGGACGCGCGTGAACGCGAAGTCGAACGTCTGCGTCGTCAGGTGGAGGAATTGAGAAATGAAAGAGAGAGACTTTGGATGGAACTACGTGAGCGTAAAGAGTGAGTAGCCGACTTGTCTTGGTGTCGGGACCGTCATGGGGGATGCTACCCCACTTGTTGAATGTGGTGCCAATAATCCAGTGGCTGCCCAATCAAGCTACTGTTGTGTCAATTGAAGCTTTTTTGTCCCATGACATACCTTTCCTCAGTAATTATCTGTGGTTTTCCGTTTGATTTCAGAACTCTCAGCTCATGTATTAGCTCCTCTGATGTGCTGGGGTTCACCCTCTCCGAAATGGCCAGAACTATGGATCAATCCGGACACATTTGTTACACAGCCGTATGCAGAGACCATTTTAGAATTCTGATTTCAGAAAAGGTGAGGGAAAGGTAGAAGACATGTACCAGTATATTCACACTGAATTCGTTGTCTAAAACCTGTTGCTGTTTGCTCCAGGACAATGATGTGAAGTCCATAAGGATCTCAGTTCAGAGCAGCAGCCCATTAATAGAAATCCAGAAGGTTTTGAATGCATTGACAGAGGAACTGTGTCCCCGACGGATATTTATGACAGTGCAACAGTTTATTCAGATGGAGGAATTCAGAAATAATGTTGTGAACCAATTAGTAAGGCGGAACAAAAGGTGCTTCCGTTCCTATCTGCCCGAGGATTCAAAGGTGGTGTATTGCTGTGTGCGCCTCTGCTTTAAATGTCTTTATTATACTTAAATTAACACTTTGTACCTTTTCAGGGAAGTATTAGAGGTTCAGTGTGCTCAATTAGGGCATACATTGGGTCTAAGTCAGTTCTAGATTTGCAATGGACATTTGCTTATGACTTTGCACAACAGTCATTGATACACCAATTTGAATCTAAATGTAAGTGAAACATACTGTTAGTTGAAATCATCCCTGTTCTTGTAGTATATAATATTTAATTATAATTTAATTATAATTATTTTTTTTTACAGCTGTATTTACAGTGGTACCCGAGCCAATGACCAGGTTTGTCGTTGCTCTTAAAAAAGATTACACCTTTGCCAGACATGATGAATTATGGGATAAGTGGGATGAATTGTGCAATTGGGTTGCCTCTCAATAAGAAGCAGGCACAAAATTGTTTATAGATGTTTTATAAATGTTACTGATGTTTATAAGTTTTTGCAATCAAAATCTAATATAATTTTTTAAGTGACAAATTGAGGAATAAATCATGCTGTTAACAGGGAGGATGTGTTCATTTTGTATGTGTGTTAGCCAGACATTTTGCATTCTTCATTAAATATGTGCCAAAATTCCATATTGAATGATTTATTTTTCCTTTGGGCACAAGCAGGCAGTGTGCTAGAGAGATTGGCCCACTAAACCATGCCCTCACCACACTCCAATACTTGGATTTCTTTGAAAGTTTTTTTTTACATACAATCACAAAAGACAATTATATACATAACAATAAGAAAGATCACAGGTACTCAGTTGAGGGAAGCACAGCTTTCGGGCAGCGTGACATTTCAGACCGCCACTTGGTCGGACAGAGAGAGGTGGTCGAGCACTGGATGGTGCTGTTGCGGGTCCGCGTCGCCGCCGTGCCCCGGGGCCACTGGGGAGGGCCCCTCCGGGTCCACGGGACGGGCGCTAACAGCCCCCGGGGTCGCATCCCCAGGACGACGCCTGGCCTCCGGGCCTGGGTGCTCGTCGGGGTCCTCGGGCGTGCAGGGCACGGTGCACGACAGCGACCCCACGCCGTCGCTGCCAACCGTCGTCACCTGGAGGAGCAGAAGCAGGCTGCGGTAGAGGAGGGAGGTCCGCGGGGCGCCGTGCTGCGACAGCCGCGGCCGCGCACCCACCGCCGCACTGCTGGCCGCGCTGTCCACCTCCACGTCGGCGTCCTGGGCGTCGGGGTGGTTTGGCGAGCTCAGCGAGACGGACCGCCCCCTCCCCCGCCAGCCGGCCCTGGCGCCGCCGCCGTGGCAGGACACGCTGCGCACCAGTCGCCTGGGGTTGTCGACAGAACGCCGTTAGTGGAATGAAACGCACGGGACAAGAGGATCGCCCGGGACCACGAACCTGTAGACGGGCGTCGGCGGGGTGGCTGGGGTGGGTGCGAGACGGCAGTGGTTGTGGTGGCTCAGCGGAGCGAGCCGCCAGGACCCCGCGGGCGGCAGCGACAGCGCGGCCTGCAATTCCAGCTACGTAGAGGCCGCGGGAGTGACGTTCCGTCGGACCCCAGCCCAGAGGCCGGACGGAGCACCCCGCGAGAGCTAATTCGTGGTCGATTCTACCTAACCGTAGGCGGAAGATAGGCAACCCCACGGCATACATGCTCGGGGGTTGCCTATCCCCCGTCCCAGGTTACGAAGAGCCGACCTCGAATTAGCTCTCGCGGGGTGCTCCGTCCGGTCTCTGAGTTAGGGTCCGGCCAGACATCCCCCAGAGGGCGCTGCTGTCGCCGCCGTCTCGCCGGACCCCAACCCAGAGACCGGACGGAGTACCCCGCGAGAGCTAACTCGTGGTCGGCTCTTCGTAACCTGGGACGAAAGGTAGGCTACCCCCGAGCGTGTATGCCGCGGGGTTGCCTACCTTCCGCCTCCGCTTAGGTTGAATCGACCATGAATTAGCTCTCGCGGGGTGCTCCGTCCGGCCTCTGAGTTGGGGTCCGGTCGGTTTTTCCCAGAGGGCGCTGGTATCGCCTCTATTACACCGGTCCCCACCACCAACTCGAGAATGAACGGGTTTGGCCATTTTCGCGTGATATAGGCGATTTAATTTTTATATAAGTGGTGTAACCAATTTGAAAGCGAGCCTTGGACCGACCTCTCCCTCCCTCTGGGGCTCGGACAGCTCTGTCTTCGTCGTGGTGGTGCCGAGTGCCGCGACGGCGACCCCGCCGTTGGGCGTGCCGCGAGTTGACGTCGCCGCGATCCCCGACGGCGCGCTCGAGGACGTGGTCGTCCCCTTGCGGCTGGCCTCCTGCATGGCGTGGATCTTGTCGGCCAGGTGCCGGTTGCCCAGCCGGAGGTTGCGCTCGCGCAGGGCCTCCAGCTGCGAGTAGAGCCGCTGGAACTCCTCCTGCAACGGGTGCTTGAGCATGCCGAGCCGGTCGGGTGAGACGGGGCTGCCGGAGCAATCGCGGCACGGCGTCGACGGCGTGCTCAGCGGAGCCCCGCCCGCCGCCAGCTGCAGTGCTCACCTGGACGTCGCTGGGCACGGCGTTGTAGAGCGCCGAGCCGAAGCCGCCCGGGGGCACGTAGTCGTGGGGCAGCGGGTGGTGGGGCACGGAGCCGCACACGGAGCGCGCGCCCGCCCCCGCGCCGCCGCCGGCCGCCCCCGTGCCGAGCCCCGTGCTGGCCGCGTACCGCTTGCCGCCCAGGAACTTGGAGGCCGTGGCCGCCGACGTGGCGCTCTCGGAGGACCCCGGCCGGCCCTGGCTGCGGAACACGAGGTACGCCTGCGACAGGAGAACACGGCGCAGTCACCGCGCTGCGCCACTCAAGGACCTCCGATGCACACGAGTGCCCGTGGGTGCCGATGAACGTGCCGGGCCGTGGACGGGCGCTGACGCGAGGCGGTCGGAGGGAGTGACCCCCCGCCCCGGCCCCAGCCTCGGCCCGCCTCGCGGCACCAACACTCCGGGCAAGGCGCTCCAGCGTGTCATCACCCTTACGGAGCAAAGCGAGCGCTCAACTCCCGAGTGGGTATAGCCCCCCCCCCCCTACCCCCGGGGAGATGAGTGCCGGGGCGCTCTTGTCCCCAAGAGGTGTACCGCCTCTCCGCCCCGTCCACGACCTCTCTTGTGAGCCCCTCGCTCGAACGTTGTTGATGTCGGGGGTCTTTGACACCCGCGGACGCCCCCGCCGCCGGCCCCTCTCCGCCGACGAGCTCCTGCAGCGCTGCCGCCGCCGCCTCCCAATCGCTCTGTCACATCTCGGCCATCTCGGCCTCGGCCTCGACCCCTGCGGGGCCCGGAGAGGACCCCCACTGGGGCCCCGACGCATGCCCCCCGCGGCAGAAGCAGCACGCGCAGATAGCCGACGGCAACATGTCGCCTTTTTCGGTGTATGCAAATGCGTGCGTGTGGCGTGCGTTGGCCGCGCTGCCGCGCTGTCATATCGCGGGCGAGATCTGTTTGTGAAAAACAGTGGGCGACGGGCCGCGCGGCGGCCGGGAGCTGGGCCGGGCGTTGTCTGCTGCTGCTTTGGGCCTCTACGCGCTACGCGGGCGGGGAGGGAGAGAGAGAGAGAGGGAGAGAGAGAGAGAGAGAGAGAGAGAGAGAGGGTGTCAGCTCAGCATCACCAGGTCCGCGTGCGTGCATGTACACACATGTGTGTGTGTGTGTGTGTGCGTGTGGAAGAGGGAGGGGGGGGGGGCACCCATCCTGCCAGTACCGTAGCTACCCCTGCCGGCACCGCCCCCTCCCATTTCACTATCAACAGCCTGCCGCTCCGAGCCCCCCCCCCCCCCCACCCCTCCGCACAGGAAGGCCCCCCGGCAAATGAAGTGCCGACACCTGCCTCCCCGCTTTTCCCCTCCACCTCGTTCCCTCTCCCCTGTGTTGCATGCATAATAATTTTCCACCCTCGGTTTTATTTTCGGCGCCACATTCTCTCGTAACTCCCCGAGGGGAACAATTTGTAATTGGCGCCAGTTTGTTCCGCAAATGGAATCGCTGCGGGTACGTTCGTTCGTCATATATGTTTTTTTTTTAAATCGAATTGGTTGGAATTTTCCGAGCTGCCGATAAAAAAAAAAGTCCAGCGCGGCTCTGCAGGGGCGGGGGTGGGTGCTAGCAGTGCGATGAACTTCAGAACTAGTCCGGCGGGGCCAGCGGCACACTCGCACACTCGCAAACTCGCGTACTCGCACACGTGAGACGTGAGATGTGAGCGGTCGGAGGGGCCGTGTTGCCCGCAGTGCTGCGCCTCTCACCGCTCCTCTCACCCCGCCGCCGCCGCCGCCGCGGTCGTGCCACGCCCTGCGCAGGGGTCGGAACTCGGTAGTGGAACCCGGTGCGGTGGAACCGTTGAAGCAAAAGGCAAGCACCGGGGACGCTGCCGCCGCCGCCGCCGCCGCAAGAAGCCGCCGGCGGCGGCGTACTCGTCGTCGTCGTCGCTGACTCACAAGCCCCGCACCCCACTCGACGCTAATGAAGAGAGGCGTACACCGTACAGACAGAGAGAGAGAGAGAGAGAGAGAGAGAGAGAGAGAGAGGGGGGGGGGGAGAGTGAGGGAGAGAAGGCCATGCGGACTCAGACGGGAGCGATCACATGAGGGGTTGGGAGTGGTTGTGAGGGAGGGGGGGGGTTAAAAAATAAAAGTTGCAAGGAGGAAAGAGGAGAGAGAGAGAGAGAGAGAGAGAGAGAGAGAGAGAGAGAGAGAGAGAGAGAGAGAAGGGTAGAAGACGTGTCGTACAAGACCAAGGTTTTGATCCGCAACACCGAGATCCGATCGCCGGGAGGGGCCGTAAAAAAGAAAGAGGAAAGTGGGTTGGTGGAAATGGCCCGTGGAGAGGGAGGGATAGAGAAAGGGAGGGAGAGAGACAGATAGAGAGCGAGGCAGAGAGAGAGAGAGAGAGAGAGAGAGCACCGCAGTGTAATGAGCGGTCTGGCTCGGAATGCGGCGGTGGGAGGGAGAGGGAAGATGCCGATGCTGGAATGCCGGCAACAAGAAGAGGTGCGGAGCAGGGCGGGAGGGGTGAGGCGGGCAGGCGCGCGGCGCGGCAGACGAAGACGAAATGGCGCGCGTCGTTGGCGGTGCAGCCGAGGTGAAAATGAGGGAGAGACGAAAGAATTGGACCGCGTCGGATAGCGGGGGCGGGGCGTGGCGGGGCGTGGCGGGGCGAGGTCGATCCGGCGGCGACGAGGCGACACGAACTCGGATCCCCCCGGTGCGGCGCGGCGCACTGATTCACGGGGCCGGGGACGGCGGCGGCCCCCGGGGACCGCCGCGGGGGATGACGACGCCGTCCTCCCCTCCGGACTCCTGGGGCCGTGCCTGCGGACGTCTGGACGTGCTCCACCAACGACACATTCTCCTCCCCGCCTCTGCTGCCGCCGCCGCCGCCCGCCGCGCCGGGCCCCAATCGCGCGGCACAACCTACCTATACACTCGGTTCGGCGGTGACGGCGTCTGGAAAGGAGCGAGCGAGAGAGGCAGAGAGAGAGAGTGTGTGAGAGAGAGAGAGAGAGTAGGACGTTGTGGGAGGGGAGGCCGTGGCCCGGCGTGGCCCGCCGCGGGCGCGCGGAATGGGGCAAGTTGGCAAGGTCGTCCCGCCCGGGATGAGGGAGCAGAGATCAACAAGTTGAATGTCACACCTCGGCGCGCGCGCGCGTGCGAGCAGTCTCGCCCTGCGCCCCTGTGCGCGCACAGGCCGTAGGAGGCGGCTGGAGGCGGCTGGAGGCGGCTGGAGGCGGCCGGAGGCGGCTGGAGGCGGCTGGAGGCGGCCGGAGGCGGCTGGAGCCACGGCCGCTGCCGCTCATCAGCGCCCCGATGAGGACTCCCCAACAGGAGGTAAGGACTCTGGCCGGCACGGCGGGTGCGCCCCGGACACGAGGGCCGCCAGGACCTCATCCTGCCTTAACGCGCTAATGCCCGCGGCCGCCGCGCCGCCCGGCGGGAACGAATCATCAGCGGAATAAAAGAATCCCATAATTTCTCCTCCGCCCCTCCCGCCGCCCGCCCCTTTTGCTGCCTGAAGCAGCCCTTGACCTGCACATCACAAGCGTCCCACGTTTTTGTAATTGCGATTCATCTTTTCTTTTTCTCGTTGCTCATCTCTCTCTCTCTCTCTCTCTCTCTCTCTCTATCCCTCTATCTCTCTCACATCTCTCTCTCTCTGTCCCTCCCTTTGCGCCTTTTGCGCTGACAAGACCGGCCGCGCCTCGTGCGGTGCGCGGTCGGCGGCCAGGCGAGGCAGTCGGCTCATCCCCGGGAGTGGCGGCGGCCCCCCTCGGCACGGCCGGCCAGCCCGCTCGGCACCGCCAACACCGTTAACGAGATTAAAAATGAGGGTAAACAATTAGGATCAAATGCATAAATTATCCTTTTGATTGTGGTGGGCCGAGAATAATGAGCCAGCTTCTCGCCGCCGCGGAGGCGACCCCGCCCCCCTCCCTCCCTCCCTCTTCCTCCCACGCCTCCCACCCCCGCATTCTCTCCCTCCCCTCACTCCCTCCCTCCCTCCCGCGCCAGTCCATCTTCTCTGTTTCCTTTATCGCTTCCTCGCGGATACCCGCGGCTGTGTGCCCGCCAGAGCGTTGTACACCCGGAAATAAATCGACTCGCAATTTATAATATATTTTTTTCTTCTCGGGGGATCCACCGCGGGTCACAAGCTGGTAGCGTCTTTGCTTGTCCCGCCCTGCGCCCCGACCGTGACGAAGACCCCCCTCACCTTGCTGCCGAATATGAGTCCCAGCAGGAGCGTGACGGTGAGCTGCGTGTGGCAGAACAGGATGATGAACAGCAGGTCCGGGTTGGCCGGCGACTGCAGGAACAGCCTGCCGGGCGGAGAGGAACGTTAATAAAATGGGGAAATTAAAATTAGAGCGGGGTGAGGCCGCCTCGTGTTCGCGGGGCCACGATAATATTATTATTTCTCCGAGGAGAGCCAGTCCGGCCCGCAGCCGCTCCGGCTCGCCGCCTGTATGCCAGTTTTCTCAAGAGTCAAGGATTTTTTTTTGTTTTGAAAAAGAAAAACACGTCAGAGCAGCATATTTTTTAGAGAGAGAGGGAGAGAGAGAGAGGAGAGAGAGGACAGAAAGAAATACGTACGTATCATCATGTTACTCACATGGACACGTTCAGGAAGACGGAGAGCAGGAACTCGTTGTAGATGGCCATGGATATGAACCGGGCCTCGTTGAACTCGGAGGGCGCCTTCCGCACCACGATGCACAGCCGGATGCCCCAGCCGAGGAACACGACCTCCACTGCGGCGTGGGAAACATACCGAGGCGTAGAGCGGAGCGCCTGCGGGGTGCAGGGTAGGCAAGCCCGCGGGCCACTCGAGCCGGCCGGGCTTGCCTACCCTCGACTTGGCGGGCGCTCCGCTGGGGCCGCTGCCGCTGCGGCGGCGCCGGCAGGAACCTACACTCTCCGTACTCACGGGTGGTGAAGGAGTGGTCCCACCAGTCGGTGCGGCACAGGTACGCCTTGAGGCCCTCGGCCGTCTTGCCCTCGATGGCGGTGGGCGGGGCGACGAGCGTGCGGATGGCCAGGAACACGCTGAACACGCCCGCGATCACGCCCACCCGCTTCACCAGGTCCAGGTCCGTGATCTTGACGGCGCGCGCCGACCGCACGCGGAAGATGACCGAGATCCTGAGAGAGAGAGAGAGACAGAGAGACGGGGGCATAACATTTGTGGCGGCACTGTGCGGGGGGGAGTGAGACGGGGAGAGTGGGCGTCTCTTACCGCCACGTCTTGAGCATGAGGGCGCCGTACGTGAGCGAGAAGCCCAGCTCCCGCAGCCACACGCGCAGCGTGCACCACCAGACGTTGGGCTGGAAGTACGAGGCGATGGTCTGCGGGAAGAGAGGGGCGCACGTGGCGCGGCTGGAGTCTACAGCGGCGGCTGCTGGAGCCTGGAGCCCCAGGCGTGGGAACTCCAGCCAGAGTCTCCGGTCTGGAAACTCCAGCCGGAGTCTCCGGCAAGAGAGTCTCCAGCTGGAGACTCCAGCTGGAGTCTCCCGGCGCCCGCAGCCCCGCCCTTACCGTGCAGTACATGAAGAAGGCCCCCAGCGCGATGACTCGCAGCAGGACAGGGCTGGCCGCACGCACCACCTGAGACCACCATACCGCGGTTACATAAAATTTAAAAAATAATCCGCTGACAATTCTTTATTTTTTCCCCTTAATCCCGATGCATGGTTACCTTGACGTGGCCGTACTTGACGGTGAAGAGGGCGACGGCGGGCAGGCAGCAGATGACGGCGGCCGACAGCGCGAGCAGCGCCGTGCGCACGGGCCAGTTGAGGGCGGCCACGCACGGCCGGGCGTCCTCGCACCACCCGCAGCCCGGCGCGCACGGCAGACACTCCAGGGCCCCCGCCGCCGCGTACACCGACGGCCGGCCCTGCGCGGGGCCAAGCACGCCGTCAGCTCAGGGCCTCTCTCTCTCTCTCTCTCTCTCTCTCTCTCTCTCTCTCTCTCTCTCTCGCTCTCTCCCTATCTATCTCTCTCTCTCACACACTGACCAGACAAGCATCGCGGGCATCACCTGCCACACCCCTCATACATGAAGGATTCCTCCTGGGGGAAAAAAGGCGGGGGTGCGCGGCGCGGCGGGTGGCAAACAAACCTCATCCGTCTACGTTCCGCGAGTCGGACGTCTGTGTGTGTGTGTGTGTGTGTGTGTGTGTGAGAGAGAGAGAGAGCGGAAGAGTGACGGAAAGAGAGCGATAAGCCGAGCTTCCGACAAAGTATCACACCGCGAATAGGCAGACGGAGCGTTATTTGCCCCGCGTGCTGCCTCGGCCTCGGCGTTGTGCAGCGTGCAGCCCGGCCCAGAGGATGCGATTCTTCTTCCCGCGCGTTCCGTTTTAGAAACGTCCGTCTCTGTCCCTCTCTCTGTGTGTCTCTGTCTGTCTCTCTCCCTCCCCTTTTCCCTTTGGTGTTGTATCTCGCCGGGTTCCGCTCCGCGGCAGACGCGAGTTCTGGTCAATGAGAGTAGCGCACTCACAGTCACGCAGTTACACACACACACACACACACACACACACAACACTCACAGTAAATCCTCGTGTACAATGTTGAGCTCGATGTTGAGCATAGTGCCGCACAAAGTTAAGCGTACGGATGGTTATGCACATTTTCATCCTGAATTTCGCTCAAAATTTATCGCACGTCACATGGCACAAAAATGTGCATAAGGGTGTGGGTTGGGTTCTGCACACGCTAACGTAAGGATTTACTGTGGCACACACACACACACACACACCAACACATACACATACACACAGGACGCTCGCTCCCGCCGGTACGCGAAACCAGTGGCGCGCTTGCTTCCAACGTCGCAATGCGTCATGAAAAGGATGAAAAGGCTGCTTCTCGAGGGGAAGCAGTACCAGACCTTCTCTTCTCCCCCCCCCCCCTTCCTCGTCTCTACCTGCCCCCTCCCCTGCCATGCCGCCTTTTGCACGATTGCTGCTGTTAGCTGAATGAGATCACAAAACTTGCGGATGTACCGAAGGAGGGGGATGAAAAATAAAGTTGTGATCTGTTCTTCCTCTTCGAGGCTGCACCGGTCGCTCCCTCGCTCCCCTCCCTGACCCGCAGCTCCCTGCGGCCCCGGCTACATAACTCTTTGCCGGCACAAGTTAAGCCCCCCCCCCCCTCCGCCGCTTTCCCGTAATGATGCATTAGTTTTGCTGCGGCGGACGACCGGCGCAGTCGATAGGATCCCCCCAAATTTTTTTTTTAGAAATTTCCACGCCCCAGCCAGTCTTGGTTTCATGCGGGAAGATACCGGAAAAATTATCAGAACGTTTGGGTCACTTTCTCTAGCTCTATAAGCCGCCAATGTTCTTAATTTTTTTCCGAAATGTTCTCCAAACGGGGACTGGATTTTTATGGGTGCAAAAAAAAAGTCTGGAAGTAGGTCACAAATGTTTTTGTCTCCCCTCCTGCACACCCAAAATAAATAGTCGATATTAACAAAATTTCTGTATACTTTAAAAAAAATCTAAAACAAATTCGGAATTTTCCTGATAAATTTATTTTTGTGGGGGATAAATTAATGACGAGTGTCTGAGTGCGCGCAGCGGCCTGCGGCCAGCGCTAGTTGGCACTCGGCGGCGGCATCGCGCCCTCGTCGCTAACGATGGTGAAAAGAAACGGTCGCGAAGCCCGCAGGGCCCTTCCGAGGCTCTCGGTAAATGAAAAGAATCGACAAGAAGAAGAGGAGGAGGAGGAGGTGGAGGTGGTGGTGGGTAAGCGGTGCGCGGAGCGGAGGAGGTTGATTTAAAAGGTTTAAGAGGAGGAGCAGTGGGGGGGGGGGGGGCTTACCAGCGCCAGCTTCTCATACTCCTCCTCCACGTAGCTGCCGTTGTAGTACCGCTGAGCGGCGGCGATGTCCGGGAAGTAGAAGCCCCGGCGGCAGGTGCAGCGGTAGGAGCCGCGTCGGAAGCCCAGCCCCGCCACCGGCTCACACTGCAACAGGGGGGCACCCGTATATACACAAATATACATCACAAATTCTTTAGGGAAAAATCCCAACAAAAAAAAATAACAGGAAAATTTTGCGGCACAGACTGTTTAAATATTCCTGACAGCTTTTCTTTTTTACAGTGAAGGAGACAAACGGATTGTTTGAAGTGACTTTCAGAGATTTTTTTTTTTTGCTTTGCTTTGCCGGTTTCCCGTAATTCCCTCCGGCTGTTTTTCGCCGCGGCAAACACAAGTTCATTCGGCCGGCTGCTCCACGGTCGGCGTCGGCCTTTCCACAGCGCCGCCCGCCGCCACCCCTATTCAGCAGGCCGCTAAACTTTGCGACGCCGCCATGCCAGTCAGTCTGTCAGTCTGTCTGTCTGTCTGTCTGTCTGTCTGTCTGTCTGTCTGTCTGTCTGTCTGTCTGGCCGCCTGTCTGTCCGTCTGGGCCTCGGGCTTGTCTATGCCGCTGCGCCGCTCGCGCCCGCGCGGCGCGCGTTTTGAAAAGAAGTTTTCTTCCCGTGCCGCGCGTAGTTCCGCTGCTGTGCGGGAATTTATAGAAATTACCGAGCGAAAAGTCGAAGCCGCCGCCGCGGTCCGCGGTGCCGCGGTGGTGGGGGCGGCGGCAGACAGGCGGCGGGGGCGGCGGGGGCGGCACGATGTGATGAGAGTGGCGACAAGGAAAAAGTTGTCCCTCCCCTCACCCCACCTGACTTGCGCTGATGAGCTACCGCCGCGGCCCGCGGTTTGGACTCCCCCGTCCTCTCTCTCTCTCTCTCTCTCTCTCTCTCTCTCTCTCTCTCTCTCTCTCTCTCTCCTTGCTCTCTGACGGCCGCATACCCATTTCTCTCTCTCTTTTCTCTTCTCTGTCACTCATTCACTCCCCTTACCTCTCTGACGGCTGCATTCCCATTTCTCTCTCTCCCTCTATCTCTCTCTCTCTCTCTCTCTCTCTCTCGCTCTCTCTCTCTCTCTCGCTCCCTCTCCCTGGCTAGACAGACAAAGCGAGGCGCCGCGCCGCGCCGCCGCCGCCAAGCCGCCTCGTCATTCTCATTTCCCCTTCAGCTATTCCAGGCCACCTCCTTCCCGAACCGCGTGTACGCGTACCTGAGTAATTAAACGGATTATACTCTCTTAACTCGCCGCCGTCGGCAAGTGGCTCCCCCCTCCCTCCCCCCCCCACCATGTCCCTCCTGCTGTGCCCCGCTCTACGCCGCAGGAAAAGAGACTCTCCCCGGGATGAAAAGTGGGGAGGGGGGGGGGGGTAAATGAAAGGAAGGTGACGTGTTATTATGTGCGATGCTTTTGCTGCGAGCGATCGCGGTGGAGGAAGGGGTTTGGAGCGAGAGACAGAGAGAGAGAGAAGCGAGTGGACAGGGAGAGAGAGAGAGGGGGGGGGAGGAGGGGGAGGTGTTGCCTATCGCTGTCAACACGCGCCTCCACAGACAATGACCATAACAGCGCAAAAGGCTGCTGGCCTGGTGGGGGGCCCTGCTCAGAGGGGTGAAGGATTCGTGGCCTGGAGGGGGGGGGGGGGGGGGGGGCGGGGGCAAGCGGGGCAAGCGGGGCAAGCGGGGCAAGCGGGGCAAGCGCCAAGCGGGGCAAGAAGGCGAGGCAAGCGGCGGGAATATGACGTGGCAGGAGACAAAGGAATAAACTGTGGTGGCTGTGGCGAGAGCGGAGAGCGAGAGAGACAGAGACAGAGACAGAGAGAGAGAGAACGGAAAAGTGAAGGAGAAATGGTAGACACGGTCAATCCTGGCAAGGGGTAAGCGCAAGCGAGAGAGACAGAGAAGGGCGAACACGCGGATGGGAAGGAGTGGAAGAGGATGAGCGAGAGATAAATATCCGATGGCGGTTTTCTACCCCCCCCCCCCTCCTCGCACGCAGTGACTGGAGGCCTGGCTCCGGGGGAGCCGTGTGCCCTACCCCCCCCCCCCCCCCCTGTCCCGCCCCTCACTGGGCCCTGCTCGGTGCTAATGGATCTAGGGAGGGAATCGCTCTCTCATTTTCGCCGCCTCTCTCTCTCTCTCTCTCTCTCTCTCTCTCTCTCTCTCCCCCCGCCCCCCGCCCCTCGACCCCCCCGTCCGACCGCTAGACGCGCTTCGCTTTCTGCGGTCGCGTCCCGTTCGGTTACGGTCCAGCTGTGTGGTCCGCTCGGCGGCCGGACCTCGCGTGTTGCCGAGTGGGCGGCCGCGGGCGTGCGGGTACACACCACACCTGTCTGCCCCCGGCCGCACCCGCTCCCCTGACGTGTCGACTGCCGCAAACGAAATTGTAACGAATAAAAAAAGACTGAAATTTGACTTTGTCAAACTTTTGCTGCACAATTAAAAATTTTCCCATCCCTAAAAAAATGACATTCACAATTTTCAGACAACTGTATTCTGTTATCGCAAAAAAAAAATAACTTGATCTTGACTCGTATGAATGGATCTTACAAGGATGAGAAATGAATGGGGACGTATTCGGTGCGGGCGCGGCCCCGGCGGCCCCGCGGGCAGCCGTCCGAGTTGTCGGCGGCCTCGCTGCATTTATCACCCGCTCGCCATCACCCGTCTCTTTTTATTCCTCATCGTTTCATTATATTCCGTCATTGTTTTTCTATCACGTCGCGGCGGGTTTTGGGGGGGGGGGGGGGGAGGGGGGGAGCCCGTCGACCCCCCGCAGCGGCAGGGGCCACCACCACCACCACCACCACCACCACCACCACCACCACCACCACCACCACCACCACCACCACCACCACCACCACCACCACCAGCTGCGGTGTGGCAGCGGCAGGGCCCTGTAGCGGCGTCCAACAGCGTCGGGGGGACTCGTGGCCAAAAGGATGGCAGGCGCCGCGTCGACGCGGCCGCTGCCACGGCTGCACCTGCCGCGCGGGGGGGAAACACTGGCAGACCACAAAGTGGAGCACGAGGGAGGAGGGCAGGGGAGGAGGGGGGCACGGCGGCAGGATAGCAGCTCGGTGGGCGCCCCTTACCCGCCGGACAGCTGACAGCACACTCCCTCCCCGCTGACACACACACACACACACACACACACACACACACACGGCGCTGCCGGCTCAGCGACGGCCGCCACTTGTTACTACCTGCGTCGTCCGCTTCTTGCACTTGTCGGAGGCGGCGAAGATGTTGAGCTGCGTGGAGCCGGGCGGCAGCGGGCACTGGTCGATGTCCACGCGCCGCAGGTCAATGTCGATGCCGCTGGTGCCCCTGGGAGAGAGAGAGAGAGAGAGAGAGAGAGAGAGAGAGAGAGAGAGAGAGAATAAATATTAAGGCGAATATTAATGCCACGTAACGAAATATCTTTACAATGGCACAAAGCCACGTACAACAAATGAAATCAGCGTCGAATTTTCAAATAACATCCCTTTTGAAAGCTGTTTTCACGAAGCTTCCGAATTTAATTTTCTTTTTCTTCTGACCAATAGCGATATGACATGAACTCACTTGAAGTGGTAGGAGCCGTTGGTGTAGCCGAAGAAGGGCACGGTGTAGGTGAGCATCCAGATGTTGCCGCCGCCGCAGTCGTAGTACGGCTTGCTCCACTTGCCGTCCTCGTAGGTCACGCTCAGGACCTCGTCGGGCACGCGGGCCGTGTGCGCCGTCGAGTTGAGCGTGTACGTGTGGAAGCCTGGCGGACAGACCGCGGACAGCGTCAGAAACCGTTGAAAAACGTCGCCAAATAGATATACATTTTTTAAAAAAATTTTCAGCTACGAAAATGTTTCCGCGTGTGTAACCCGGAACGTCCTGTGGCACGTCTGCGCGCCATGTGGAGGGCGCGAGCGAGTATTGTGGAAAAGGGGGAAGAGAGGCCGTCACTTTTGGCGACAGCGATGGGCGCCCGCCGCCGAGTGCGCGGCGGCGGCGGCGTTTGGCTTTTCCGCCCGCCGCTCCGAGCGCCGACTCCCGCGCTGCCCTGCCTCTCCTGGCGGCGCGCTGCGGCACGCCCTCATATATGTGCCGCTGACATGCAGCCCTTGAGAGGTATGGTTGTGTGCCGCCGGGACGTGCACCCGCCCGAGTTGACATTCAGTGGCATAAACAGGCTGGGGGCGGCCCGGGGCAGAACGTCGCGGGGGGTCGGGGGGCACGAGGAGGGGGCGGGCGGGCGGACGCGCGGGCGAGTCCTCATAGAGCTTTGGTCTCTGAATCGACCTGCACTTGCGCGCCGAGAGGAGTTTGGCGTACCGGGGGTCCTGAAGGCAAGGAGAAGCCGGGCCGAGTCAGCGTCTGACGGCGACGTATGGGAGACTCGGGGGCAGGTGGAGCACGGCGCCGTGCGACGCTCGCCGCCGCGGCCCCCCCGCGGCCCCCCCCCCCCCGCGGACCCCCCGCGGCGCCCTGGAGACCGAGAGACCAGAGCGATCCGATCAAATCCGATCCGGCGCGGGGGGAAAGGAATGGGAATGGCAAGAGTTTGCCGGGGCGTCGCGGCGGCGCAGCGTTAGCTTCCCCGATCGCGAGAGAAGAGCAAAAAAAAAAGTTTTTTACCGCTTTCTGTGACCGCGACCGCATCTGAGAGGCTGCCCCGGTACTTATTTCTCACCAACGTTAACTTCTTGAAAAATCCGAACTTTTCATTCCTGAGTATTGTAACGGTGTACTTGGCAATTTTGATGAAATGTAGTTCGTTGAGGTAGTGTGTTTGAACCGACTCCTTGGCACGGTTTCGTCGTGGATTCGATGCCTCATCAAACAGTCCCCTATCCCCGGCGGAGCGGTGGCGGCGGGGGTACCTGGCCCCGTTCACGGGGGACTGCCTGCGCACGCCGGCGGCGGCCGGGGCCTACCAGCATGGCATGACGGTGGGGTGATCCGTGTGCCGGCCACACGGAGGGCCCGCAGACCTCACCTGGCGGGGGGGTCGCAGGGCTAATCGCCTCCCCCCTCCCCCCTCACCCTCACAGCCCGCCCCGCCACGCTTCTTGTGCACAGTACCCTTGCGAGGCTGCTGGGCCGGGGGCCCCCAGTCAGCACCGGGCCGGCCGCCGGCCGCCGCTGCCGCCGCTGCCGCGCCCTGCAGCCCGCGGGGCCGACGCACCGCCCGCCTCCCGCACCTCCCTGCAGCGCCGCCACAGCTTTGCACGGATGAAGAAAGATCAGACCTGAGTGCCCCGTCGGAGATGCCCGGGCTGGGAGGGGGGGAGGGGCGGCGGCGGCGGGGCGGGGGAGCAAGAACGCGTTGGGAGGTGAGGCCCGCGGGGGGCCGGCGGGCGGGCGGCGGATTTAGGGCGGAGAGGGGCGGGGACCGCATGAATTTGCAAGCGGAACAGGGCGCGGCAGCTGCGGTGGCGGTGGCGGCGGCGGCTGCGGTGGCGGCGGCGGCTGCGGTCACGGGGAGCTCCGGCTCCACGGGGTCACGCCACAGCACTGCAGCTCCGCGGCGGGACTGCACTGGCTGCAACCTTGTTGCCGCGCGCCCTGGCGGCGCGTGGCGTTACAATTAAGGACGGGGGCACAGCACAGCACCAGTGTCGGGAGTCCCTGCCGGGCCGCCGGGGCTGCTGAGTGCACTGCGCGATCGCTCCGTGCCATGCAAGCAGCAGCACCGCGGGGGGGGGGGGGGGGGGGGGGGGGGCGGGGGCCGCGGAACACCGCCACGTGTTCGTGCTGCGGGGGCGTGGCGCGGCGCGGCGCCGCGGGGGGTTCCGGGGCCGGTGTGTAATTGTGACCATAACGGGCAGTTAGCGTCCGTGATGGGATCTGCGGCCGGTCGCCGCGTCGGGCCGGCGGCTAACCGAGCGCGGCGCGGCCCTGTAGTTAGGCCGGGAGGCGGCTCATGGACTTGTTGGCGCAGCACAGAGGCCGCAGCCGCTGCGTCTCTCTCTCCCTCTCTCTCTCTCTCTCTCTCTCTCTCTCTCTCTCGCTCTCCCTGCTGTTGCCACCACTCGGACATCGCGTAGCCCGGGCTCAGAGCAGGCGCCGCCGGCGGGTGCAGCGCAGCGCGCACTGCGGCCCTGATGTGTGCAAGGGAGGAAATTGTGCCGCTGCCGTGGCCCGCACCAGAGGACGATGCGGGCGGGGCCCCCGGCTCACCCCTCGCACGCACACGCACGCACACGCACACACACACACACACACAGTGGGGCCCTGATCCCTCATACATTCCCCTGCGCCTCCCTGATGCCCATCACTCGCGTCATGGAAGTTGCCACCCCCGGATGCTCACACACACACACACACACGTGCTCTCACACACACGCGCTCACACACAGACACCCGGGCCCCTCTCTCAGAAGTAGTCGCGGCCAGTCCGCCAGGATGTGCCGACACAGACACATCCGGACGCACACGGGGCCGGGGGCCGCGCAGTGGCTCCGCGGTGACCTCCCGACCCCACCCCAAACGTCCGTGACACATCGCCAGCGAGAGCTCAGCTAAAGTCTTTGAGCAGCTTTTCAGCCGGTGGCTGAAGATGGCCGCGGTGCACTCAGTTATGTAGAGAACAGTCCATAAGCAGCATTTAGTGTGTATACTCCGAGCACAGTACTCCGTGCAGTGACTGTGACTGTATATACCCCTCGCACTGCACGGGGGAGCCGTCCCCCCGGCCCGGGCTGGCTGGCCGCGCTGGCCGCATCACTGTATAAGGGCATCACAGCCGCGCACAGAGCCGCCCTCATGACTGTGTGTGTGTGTGTGTGTGTGTGTGTGCGCGGCAGCGGGCCGTGAGGTGGGCGGGCGTCACTGGCACGACCCTCGTCAGCAGTAGCGGGGAGCGGCGGGCCGTGCGAGTGGCGTCTCTATTCTTTTCCGCCGCTGCTGTATGCGGGAGGCCGGCCGGGAGGCTGGGAGGCCGCGGCCGCCGCCGCCGCTGTCATGCACAGCGGCGCCTCTGGGCCGCCGCCGTGCTACAAATGTTCCCAGACGGTGCGCTGCGCGCCCACCGAAGGACTTAAGTCCGACCGCTGTACACCTCCGTGACAGCAGAGAGAGAGAGAGAGAGAGAGAGAGAGAGAGAGAGAGAGAAGGGGTGGGGGGCTGCTGTTGCGTGCTGCTGCTGCCGCTGGGCACACCTCGTAAATCATGGCCAACTTGTGCGGCCGCGCCGCGCCGCGCTGTCGTACCGTGTCGCTATCTCTGTCTCTATCGCTCTATTTGTATTTCTATTTATATATCTATTTCTATCTGCATCCCTATATATATATCTCTTCCTCTCTTTCTTTTCCCCTGCATCTATCCTTATCTCTCTCTCTCTCTCGCTCCCGATGGGGACGCGCGTGTAACAGGGAGACCACCTCATCGCAGGCTCCGGCCCCGACACCGTGTTCGCCTCGCCCCTGCTAAGCCCCG
This sequence comes from Megalurothrips usitatus, assembly GCA_026979955.1. NCBI lineage: Eukaryota > Metazoa > Arthropoda > Insecta > Thysanoptera > Thripidae > Megalurothrips > Megalurothrips usitatus. The sequence goes on along the minus strand of CM049600.1, from coordinate 1,331,420 downwards.
CGCTAAGTGCACGCGGTGCTGCCGGCGCTGCTGCTGGGGCTGCGGGGCCTGCCGCCGCTGGCGCCGCAGGCATTGCAGGGTGGCGCCGGGTGGCGCCGGGTGGCGCCGGCCGGGGTGCGATCAACGCTGGAGCCTCCAGAAGCGGCGGCCGCCGCCGCCCCGCTGGAGATTCATCTTCCATTTTCAGAGGCGGCGGGGAGAGTGGCCCAGCCCGGCCCGGCCCGGCCCGGCCCGGCGGCCCTGCGCTCAGATCGGCCGACCCGTGCGGTGACAACCCTGGGAAACTTTGGGCGGCGGCCCCGCAGCTCCGCACCTGCGCGCGCCGCGCTCCCCACCATCATCGAGGACGCCGCAATCGGAAACGAGTAGTAGGCGAGATCCAACTTGTGCGCGCGAGGCGAGGGCGGCGCCGCATCGGCCCGGCCTGAATATGGATCAGCTGCACGGCGGCGCGAGCATGTCGTCTGCTGGTACACGTGCAAGTCCACGGGGGCGCGGGGCGCCACTTGGCTCCATCACCCCGTCATTACCATCACTTTCCATGGAGACCTCTGTGCTCCCTCCCCCCGCCCCCCCCCCCCTCTCTCTCTCTTTCTCAGTCTCTCTTCCTCTCTCACTCACTCCACCTTGACGGGTGTCATTCATTTGCATTGGTTTGCATTCAAAGGTTTGTTGGCCAAGACATTCCTTTGAGAATGGTCCCTCTGTGCGGAGGTGGGGAGGGAAGGGGGGGCGGAAGTCGCCCGACCGGCAACCCGCCATAGAGAGAGAGGGAGAGAGAGAGAGAGAGAGAGAGAGAGAGAGAGAGAGAGAGAGAGAGAGAGAGAGAGAGAGAGAGAGGGGCGGGGCGGACATGTTCGGGTTCCGGGTGGCTGCCTCGGCAGTCGCTCATCACGCCGGTGGCCCGGGTGGCGGTGGGCGGCCGCGGTGCCGCGGTCGCACCGGGGCGCGGTGTCGCCCCCCGGACGCTCCCGGTACAACGACGGCGACACGACTCGTTTTTAATCAAGCGGTTTCGCCCGCGCAACTCGCCGACTCCGATTCCGCCTGTAATTCAGAGAGGCCAGGGGTCTCTCTGGCCGCGCGGGGGGGGGGGGGGGGGGGGGGGGCACGACCGGCGCCGCGCCGCGCGCAGCCAGCCGGGGCCGGCGGAGCGCTGCTGTCCATAGTTCTCAACTGTTTCTCGCAAATAACCAGGGACTTGGTAACGGCTGGCCGAACCGGAGACCAGAGACCGTTCGGTCCCGAGTGGGGCTGTTAGTGGACCCCGGCACGGCCTCGGCACGGCCCCGGCACGGCCCCGGCACGGCTGCGGCAGGCCTCGCGCACCCGCAGCTCTGCTCGCAAGCCGGGCGGCATCATCGGTCGAGCGGCGACGACTCGCAGGACATGCTATCCAGGGGTCCAACGGACTCCTTTGGGGGGCCGCCGCAGGAGGAAGCCGCGATACCCGCGGAGCAGGGCGGCCCGGAGATATCTGGACCGGAAGTGCGGAGGGGATCGCGGTGCTATGATGGATGCCGCAGCTGGCGTGGCGTGGCGTGGCGTGGCGTGGCGTGGCGTGGCGTGGCGTGGCGAGGCGTGGCTCCTGGCGTGGCCGACTGCACTGCCGCCCGGGTATCGCGGCCTCACACGGAAAGTAACGGCTTGCGGATATTTGGGGAGTGAAATTTGTGGGGGGCGATCCACTGCGCTCCCGCAGCCAACGGCTCACGGCCCACACAGCCGCACACACACACACGCACACGCACACACACACAGGGAGCGCGCCAAATGGTTCGGCAGAATCACAGAATTATACATTTGATGCTCTCCCCTCCATAGGCGGTCGTGTGCCGTCTGCTCGCGGCCTCGCCTTCCTCCCCCCCCCCCCCCGCGACGTGTTGTAAAATCCCATGGCGATAATACCCCCCGCGGAGACCCCCCGCAGAGACCCCCCGCAGAGACCCCCCGCAGCGACGCGGCAGGCATCGCGACACGCGCACATCGGGGCGCGGCGGGGCGCGGCGAGGCGCGGCTAAACCGATGTTCCGCGACGCTGCCCCGTCGCCGCCGCCCTGCTGGACGCGTGCATCGGCAGCGCCGCCTCCATGTTCATCCCGCGGCAGCAGCAGCAGCAGCAGCAGCAGCGGCGGCGGTGGTGGTGGTGACGGCGATGTGCTGTGCGGCGCGGGGACCACCGCAGTATGTGCGCATCCAGGCGGATCCAAAATATTTTCAGTGCGTTTTCCACGACACGTTAAGGTCAGGGCCTTATATGCGCGGGACGAAGGTGATTTCAGAGTATACAAGAATGTCCGCTTTAAAAAAAAATCACTAAATTTGGTTGGAAAATCACAAACAATTCTTGCTGCATGATTCTCCTTATGTTGTTGGAATTTTCCAAAAGTTTTTGTGACAGTGTCCGATGCAAATGGTAGTAATATAATAATATTAATAAAAGTGGTTGAATAGTTATAGGGGCGACTGACGGTCCGCGCTCGCAAGTGTGTGTGTGTGTGTGTGTGTGTGAGGGCTGAGAGTGGAGACTGGGACAGGCTTGTTGGGGGAGGGGCAGGCGGGGTCAGCATGAGTGGGTCCTGAGCCCTCCCCCCGCCTCCGCTCCCGCAGCTCAGTTGAGCCCGCAGTCTCCAAAAGACATACATTGATATACTCCGGTCAGACTCTCTGGACGACTCTCCTTTTCTCGGTTGTCGCGCGGGGGGGCGGGTAGGAGGGGGGTGGGGTGGAGGGGGAGGGGGTGGTTCGTGCTGAGCACGGAAATGAATGTTGTACTTGGGCAAAGAGAGGGAAAGAGGAAAGGGAGGGAGGGATGGAGAAGGGGGGGGGGCGGAAGTTTACGATACGCAGCGTCAACTTGTGAGTCTTCGATGAATACAGCGCCCGGGGCGGGGCCGGCGGGGCCGGCGCGGCCAGGCGGCGCGGCCCGCCGCGGGGACCGGAGTTTTGTCAGACGGAGATTGCCACTGCGATGCAATCAGTCATTTCAATGTTGGCAATGGCGGCGGCGCCCGGCGCACCGCGGCGGGGGGCACATACACACACACACACACAATGCTCACGGCCCGAGGACCCCCCGGGGCCCCCCCGGGGGGTTGGGGGGGGGGGGGGGGGGGTCGTGTGTTGAGGCCACCGCCTAGCCTGCTCTGCTGCACACATTCAAGGCGGGATGGGATTTTTTTTTTATTTTTCCCTCCTGTGATGGGAACAGGCGGCGGAAACGTTCCCGGATTACCCCTCGAGTCCTTTTCATGTATTTATTTGTCCAGGGCCTACTGTTGTTTACTCACGACATCATCGCACGGGCTGCGCAACTTTCTCACACAAACAAATAGACGAGGGAAAGTTAAGGGGAGGGGGGGGGGGCGGGTCATTAAAAATATCGCGGAGAGGGGTCCGTCTCTTTAAGCGCGCCACGCCCCTGTGATCACCATCCAGCATTGTGGCTTATTGTGCCCCGGCGGAGAAAATGAAAAACAAATTGGCGGAACCGTGCGACAACGATTGACAATCTAAGCGCGATAATCCCCCCCCCCCCCCCCCCCCCGACCCTCTCCCCGCCGACAGATCGTCTGTCAGCAGGGGACACGCCCCCCCCCCCCCTCCTACACGAGATTATCATCTGCAATCACCAAGTTTTAATGCCGCCACGCGGCACTACTGCCTCCGCCTCCCGCCAGCCCCTTTTCACTTATCGCCCACCGAGACTGCGCGGCTATGGCTCCCCAACGGCTGGCTGCTCCGCCTGGCCGCGCCTCTTTGGCTGACTGCTCGGGCTGGCCGGCGTAATCTCTGCGTGAGCCGTGCCTATGGTCCATCGTTCGCGCGCGCGAAGCATCAGCAAGCGCGGCAACACGCGCAAAAAAAAAATCAAAAAAAAAAATCGTGCGTCTCTCGAAAGCACCGAGTGATCAAAAACCACAACGGTCCTCCTCGAACATCCTCGGGGACAATAAATGCTCTAAAAATGCTCTAGAAAATAAATGCACGCCGGGGTGGAAAACATTATGCGACGCGCCGAGAAGTGAATTCCAGTCCGGTCAATATATCGTGAATTAATTCTAGGACGCGTCTACTGTTCGCGTGCTGTTCGCGTGCTGTTCGCGTGCCGGCCGCGTTGTGCCCCGGCTGACGCAGTCCGCACCGAAGAGGACCCCCCGGGGGGCGGCTGAGGGCTGCTGGCCCCCCGCGGACCCCGGCGCTCCCGCTCCGCCCGCGGCTCCGCACGGCCACTTCTGCTGCTGGGGCTTGCTGGGCACGTCCCCCACTCTCCCTCCCTCCCTCTCCCCTCTCTCTCTCTCTCTTTCTCTCTCTCTCTCTATCGCTCTCTCTATTTCTGTCCCTGTCCGTCCCGGTCGCCCGGCGGCGGCCCGCGCGGGTGAGCGAGAGAGACAGCGCGGCCGCCGTTAACCGCCACTTCAGTGCCACTTGAGAACACACATACATACCGGGGGGGCCGAGATCACCGGCGGCACCCGCGTCCGAAACGACGGCGTCGCGCTGTCTCTGTCGCTCCCACACACGGGCGGCGGCGGGGAGCGACAGAGACGGGGCGGAATGGTGTGTCCCGCGGAGGCAGCCCCGGCAGGGAGGGTCGCCCGGGCTGCATATTAATCCGGACCGGATACTACTTTACGAGAGGGAAGGTCGCTGGGGCGGGGGGGGGGGGGGGGGGGCTCCCATCCTGCCCCTCCGGGGGGGGGGGGGGGACAATGATACGGAGCCATTACATTGTAATGTTACGACCGCTGGCAACACTCGCTGTGTGCACCACCTCTGCGGCACCGGCCACCTAGGTAAGCACTCTTAAGCCGTATATCGGAGCCCCCAGCCAGCCAGCCAGCCAGCCAGCCGGCAAGCGCCAGGGCCGAGCTCCCCACATCCTCCATCAGCGACAAAAAAAAGAGACAAATAAAAAAAAAATTTGTATACAACATCGACGAATACCGAATAGTGGTATCAATTGTATCGTCGGTCCTGTCTCGTGGATTTTATTTGCGTCCTCCACAAAGTCCCTTCAGTCAAAAAACAAAAAAACAAAGAAGAAACCAAATACAAATAAAATAGAAACCTGTCAGCATAAAATTTTGACCACGACGCGTTGAGGCCGTTGGTTCGGTGGTGCTGGCGTGGAACTCGTTCGTCCATATCGTCGGGAAAGTTGTAACCGGGCGCGTGCCGCGTGGGCCCCTCTTCGGTCTGATGGGCCCGCCGGGGGAGTCGGGGGGCAGGGAGGGAAGGGGAGGGGGGGGGGGGGTGTCTGACAGCATGACCCGACCCGACCGAACCCCCCGCGAAGGGGACAAGCAGGCGATAAAAAAAGAAAGAAAACCTCTCCTTCTTTCCTCTCTCTCTCGCTCCTCATTTTCGACTCTGCGCCGATAGGAGGGCGCGTACTTTATGTTACCGCGAGGCGACGGCGACGACAAGGCAGATGGAAGGTGTGTAACACGCTGCCGATACGCCGCATCAAGAATAATATCGAATCGAAAATTAGATTTCACGGGGATTAGGGGGGGGGGGGGGGGAAGTGTGTCGGGGTTGGGGCCAGTGCTGGGCGCATAGCAAGCCGGGCGGGTCCCCCGCGCACGGTATAATTGTCGACGATAAATCAGAGCGCGCGGCCGACAAAACCAAACAACGGCGAGCGAATACTCGATCGCAGTGCGTCGCGTGTGCTTGTCAGCAGCGCGATCCCGGCGCGGCTCGGCGTGGGCCGGCGTGCACCGAGCGTGTACACGTTGTACTGCGTTGTCGTGTGGCGCCGTGGAAATCTGGTTGTCACGCGGCGGCGACCACCGCTCTGGTGTGACGAATCAGACAGCGACAGTGACAGCTGCAGCGCTCGCTGAGATATGGTCGAGTCAGGGAAGGATGGCAGACCGGCTCGCATTGATGTTTGCTGTCTTTGTGTGGGTGATAATTACGGTCGTTCCGCTGCTCCCGAAGGGACAGCCTCGTCGTCCTAGAGTGTCCATGCGTCCCCAAGTCGGGACTTTGTGTCAATATCGAGGCGTACCCCGGTGCTTCCAGTCAGTGTACGCCTTCCAGTCCAGTCACTCTCCAGTCAGACTCCAGTCAGAGTCCAGTCAATTTCCAGTCGGACACGTCGTGCGGCTACAGTACCGGGAGCGCACGGCCTCCCCACACCGAAGCTCGGTAGCCGCGTGGTTAGGGAGTCCGGCCGTCGAGTGGCTGGTCGGATGTTCAACTCTTTGCCGGTCCGTGCGTTTTTTCTGTCGGCTCAGCTAAGGCGACGGTGTGTGAAGTACCTGGGGCGCGCTGCCGCAATCACCGCGGCTCTGTGGCCGTATGGGTAGGGTGGCTGACCAGCGCCCGAAAGGTCGTGGGTTCGAATCTGGCTAGTTCATCAAAATTTTTCTTGTGTCTGCGCTTGGAAGACAGAGGGTAAAATATACTTTCGAACGTGGCGTCGGTATGGCTGTCTGAACGGCCGTGCGCGCTGCGTCACTGAGAGATGTAAGCGTTGGGTTTCAACTTGAAGATTCCCGCAGCACGGTCGGGCTTACCCCCGTTCCCGGGTCCGAGGTTCTCTCGGTCGCCCGGGGTTTCCGGCGGGGGGGCTCTGTGTCTACCAAGGAAACTTGGTTCGGAGACTCGGGTGTATGCTACGGGGGTACCTAGGGTTCGGTACCTTCGTTTTCGCTCCCTGTGAATCTGGCAGACGAGGACACGCCGTCGCGACTAGGGTTCGTCGTGAAGTACAGCAGCTTCGGCTGTGTACGATATAGGAAAGCCTACCTCCCCCCCAATCCGCTCGGGAGTGGCCGCAGTGCCACAGACCAACCAGCCAGTCGAAGGGAGTTGATTCCGGAAATCTGGCTGGCGGAGGGGGCTACATTGACCGTTGCGGAAGCGTGCCCCTGAAAAAGGCCGCTGCGTTGTGCCGGTGTCTTTGCGGCGGTCAATACCTGGTACACCGGTTCCCATTCGAACACCGAAGTTAAGCAGGAGGGTTCCAGGCGGAGGCCTGGGACGAGGTAGTGCCCACCCATTTTTGCATTTTTTAAAAGTATTCACAGATTTCTGAGCAAAACAAAAATATTTCCGTTTTGAGTTTTGGTCACGGTAGGAATGAGTTTTAGCCTACTTTGGGGTGGGTGACAGCTCAGAACACAGGAACCATAAATGATCGTGAATTTTTCATTCCAGTCAATGGAAAAGTCCGGTCCAGCCACCAGTCAGTGTACACCCGTCCGTAAACTGAGGCCCCCCTCGGTCAATATGCATGCATGCCTGGCCCGAGATGCTGAGACATCAGAACGTTGTGTGGACACTCTAGGACCAGGGTAGGACCCGACCAACACGCCGTGAAGACCACCAATAAACGCTTCACAAAGGCGGCGGTGGTATTGTCTCCGAAACCTTTGACGCCGGTCTGCCATCCTTCCCTGACTCGACTGTACTCGCCGCCTCAACCGGGGAAAACGAGTTGTTATAATTATATAGAAGTCATATGTAGGTCATATTCCGGTCACACATATATATATATATATATATAGGTGTGGAGGTGTGGAGGTGATCCACACCCTCAGCAAGCTCTGCTTGTAGGATGTGAAGCGGCAGCGGCCCGAGCCACAGGTGTGTACACCTGCGTATCAGCCCCGCCCCCCTCGGGGGCCCCGGGGGCGCAACCCCCCCCCCCCCCTCCCTCCCACACAGCAGCAGCTCCCCGTCCCCGCCACACTCAATCCGACGCCAAGATATTGCTTATGGAAATACTGCCGACACGAAAATCCGGGCTGCGCGCTTCCTTTCAACTCCGCCGACCGCCTACGGCCGCCGCCGCCGCCGCCGCGGCCGTGGCAAGCCGGCACGCTTTGTTTTCCTTTTTATCCGTCGGGCCGTGTGTGTGTGTGTGTGCGGGGGAGGGGTGGGGGGAGTTTGTATCGGGCTGCCACACATCGCACGTGTGGGCCATGTGTGATAGGCCCAGGTACAGCGCCACACATTGATGGGAGATCTCCCGTCGGTCGCACACACACACACACGCACACACATTCTTCTCAAAGGAATGTAACCGAAGTCGAAAATTATCATACACAACTCCAAACGCCATGCCTCAAAAAAATAATAACCTCTGGTGCGTGTAACACAGAGGGGGGCGGTAGGGGCCCCCATGACGCTTCCGCGGCACACTTTTGAGAGTCATGACGTTCGGCCGATTCGGCGATGACTACACGACCTGTTGCCGTTGACATTCTCGGTGGCCGCGCCCGAGCGCCTGCGGCCCGCAGGGTATGCAGGCCCGCGCGGCACCCGTGTGTGGAGCAGCAGGCGGCGGCCTCCCTGCCGGGCGACGCCCGCCCCCGGACCTGGCAGCCACTGCCAGCCGCGGCCTGCAGCCCTGATGCGTCGCCGAGCGATCGATACAGAGAGACGGGACCAGAGCAGCGCACCGCAGCATAAGGGGCCAGGTCACAAACAGACCGGCGCGAAAACCTGATCTCGTCAGCCCCCCCCCCTCCTCCCCCGCCGCCCTTTTCTCGCTCCCTTCACAGGGTGCTCCCCAAGTCTGCTCGCAGCGCTCAGCTCAAACGTGTGTGTGTGTGTGTGTGTGTGTGTGTGAGTGTGCAAGCTAGCTGGCCAGCAATGTTCATTCCCCTTGACTCAGCTGATACCCGTCTCTGCACCCGCCGGTGCCGGGGGGAGGGGGGCATCCCATCAGGGGGGTCCGTCTGTGCGGCCACACAGGCCTCGGCTGCCCCGGCACGCCCCCCGCAGGCTGGCGGCCGGTGCTAAGGGGCCCCGGGCCCCGGGCCCCGGGCCCCGCCAACTATCGGAAACGGAAAACTCTCTCGGAAGGCGACCGCACACGGCCGGCCGGGGCGGCTGGCGGGCCGCAGCCGCCGCCGCCATTAGGTCTGGCCGCGCTCTGCCACCTAGAGCCTCCGGTCACGGCGGCCTCCCCTGCTCCCCTCCCCCCCCCCCCCCCCCCCCCCCCCCCCCCCCCCCCCCCCCCCCCCCCCCCTTCCCTCCCCCTCACGGCGCCCGGCGGCGGGGTGACCCCCACGGAATATGCCGACCGGCTGACCTTTGCGTAGCTGCCAAAAGAGGAGCCGCCGCCGTGGAGGCGCGTGTCAGACGCGTGTCGGGCGCGTGCCGGGTCCGTCTGCTGACGCGTGGCACCGCCAAGGCACGGCCAAGGCGTTTGTTCTGGAGACTTTTGACCCCCTCCCCCTATCTCTCTCTCTCTTTCTCACACCCTCTCTTGCTCTCCGTCTCTCTCCCTCCCTCCTCTCTTTTTACAACACAGGGGGCCTGCTCCTCTGGAGTGGCCTAAGTCGGGTTTACGGCGCCGTATAACATGGCCTAGGCGTCTGACGAGTCACGCCCCCCCCCTCCCTTCCCCTCCCTCCCTAACCCTTCCCCTCCCTCCCGAACCCTTCCCCTCCCTCCCTAACCCTTCCCCTCCCTCCCTAACCCTTCCCCTCCCTGCTCCTCCTGCCCTTCCCATCCGCCGCCATTGTCCCCGTCGCGGACCACCATGAAAATCATGTGCGACAACCCGTTCAATAATTAAGCTCGGCCGCCATACAGCGGGGCCGGCAGGACTACATACGTACAGGGCTACAGGGCTGCATGTAGCGGTGTGACGCCGCTGGCACCGCAGCGTAACGGGGTCCTTGTCTTGTGTCGGTGTACGGAGAACATCTCCCTTTGTTTATTAAGACATAGAACCTCATCCTCCTTCCCCTTCTCTCTCTCTCTGTCTGTCTCTCTCTCTCTCTCTTTCTCTCGTTCCCACCCACTGTCCTTCTTTTTGGGCGGGGGCGCGCCACCTTAAAATTAATAACAATGGCGGCGGTGGCGGCGCAGCCCTATGGGAGCACCACCACACGATGTTGTTGTCAGCGCAGCGACAAGGCGCCGACACGAGAAAAGCGCGCGTAAATTCAAAACTTTCCGCAACTCACGCGTCCCGCGGCGCGGTGGCGGCGGGAAGAATCTCGGCCCGGGACGTCCGTCCCGCTGCGGCGAAACCCCGGCCCGCCTCCTGCCCGCCTCCTGCCCGCCTCCTGCCCGCCTCCGGCCCGCCTCCTGCCCGCCTCCTGCCCGCCTCCTCCTGCCCGCCTCCTGCCCGCCTCCTGCCCGCCTCCTGCCCGTCAACAGCCCGCCCCCGCCCCGGTGGCAGCGGGAGGGTGGGGGGCGACCGGCGCTGTTTATTAGCAGCAGCATCTGAGCTGGAGACTCGCCAGGGAGTTCGCGAGCCCGCTCTCTCTCTCTCTGTCTCTCTGGCTTCATCTCTCTGCCTCTCTCTTTCTTTCTCTCGGTACCGTCTTAAATGCTTGCCCAGGGTCGACATTGGAAACGAAATAAATCTCAACCATTTTCTAAAGGCTTTTCAGAATTGGAGACAAAAAAAAACATAAACATCGTTCGTCATCAATTTTCGCACTCCCTTCAAAGAAAAAAAATACTTGTGGTCGAAAACAGCGACTTGAGGAGATGCCAAGCGCCCGCCCGAGGAGGGAAGGCGATCATAAATAACGTAATAATGAAGGGTCTGCTTCTGCTCACATCCGCGTGTGTGTGCGCCGGTGCGCCGACGCGGCAACTTTCCCGCGCAGTTTCCCGCTGAAGCTGCTCCGAAACAACTGGCGGGGACGAGCCGCCCTCCGCCCCGCGCTCCCCCTCCCCCTCCCCTCCCCTCCCCTCCCCTCCCCCTCCCTTCCCCTCCCCTCCTTCCCCTCTCCCGACCACAAACGCCGTGCCGCCTCCCTCCCCACCGTGAGCGACCTATACATCATCGGCGCAAAAACACGGAACAGCAGCAAACACTTAAACTGTTAGCGCGCGGGCGCGCTCCCAGCCACGCCGCCGCGCTCCGACTCCAGTTCAGCCCCCGAAACTCCAGCACTGCAGAGTGCGACTGGAGAGAGAGAGAGAGAGAGAGAGAGAGCGAGAGGGTAGGTTGGGGGGGGGGGGGGGAGCTCGGGGATTGAGGGCCGTGCCGCGGCAGGCCGTACCGACCCGAAAAAGTCGCAAAAACAAAACTGTCTTAAATTTGCCAGACAATTGTCTGGAATTTCTATAAAAAGAGAAAAAAATCGGTAGCAATTTTTTTGTGTGTGTGTCGATTGTCACCAAATTTGCCGGAATCGTGAACGTCACTACAACAGGTCTGTAATGAACGTCACAAAAATGTGCGATGAAGGTCGAAAATGATCAGGATTGCAGAAAAAAAATTGCAAAAAAAAGTACGGGTAACGTTGAAAACTGAAACACACACAGTGTCCGTGCTGACTCTGCGGCCACTCAGGCGCTCGGTGCGGCGGGCCGCAGCGGAGCGCCCGACGGCACGAGCGCGGCAACCCGCATGCGCAGCTGCTGTCCGGGCTGCCTACCCTCTCGTTGGCAGGGGCTCCGCTGCCGCGCGCATGTGTGTGTGCGCGCTGTTGCTCGCGGCGCCTGGAGGAGAGATTGCGCGGTACGCTGCGTGGTAAATCCTGCCGCCGCCACCGCCACCGCCGCCACCGCCACCGCCGCTACACCGGCGCCATCCCACAGCTCATGTCAAAGTGCGTGGCGTTAAAAAAAATACGGTGGCGGCGCGGGAGCCGCGGCAGCTGTGGCAGCAGGCGGTGTGGCCTGCTGCGGGGTCGCGGCGCGGGGCCGCGGCGGCCCTTTCGGCAGTGTGAGTGCGCGGGGCGTCCAGAACCGCGGGTTCAAATACCGGTGGCGGCGGCGGGGGATCTTTTTGCCAAGCGACTAGTCTGAGTGCGCCTCCGGGAGGGTGGCGGGGCGGCGGGCGGAGCTGCAGAGGGGCCCCGATGTGTGCCGCGGGGCAGTGTGAGGCGAGGGCGAGGCGGCCCCGGATATTGTCGAGGCGACGATTGCAGGTGTCTGGTCCAACACGGCGGGGAGGGAGGGAGGGAGGGAGGGAGGGACCGAAGGGGCCGACGGATGAGACACGGGAAACAAAGGAGATTCTTGCCCTAGGCTTTCCTTCAGAAGGAGGTGCCTAGAGTTGCCATTGACAAAAACGTGACCCGATTTATCTATCAAAATGAGATTTTGTACGGCGATTTTTTTTTTTTTGGGGGGGGGGGGGGGGTCGTACGGGTTTCAGCCAAAGACCAGCTTGCCGTGTTGTCAGACCGTGCTAAAACCAGACTCCTTTTTGGGGGGACACCTTTGGACAAGCCCCCCCCCCCTCGGAGCGAGCATAGTGTAATAACCTGGATCTCAATACTTACAAGGCCAAGGTTTCAAAAGTATTGCGGCCCTGTGCGCACGTGAAGTGGACTCATCCGCTCCGACCGAGATTCGGGGGCGCCGGTACAGGCGTGTTGCTGGGTAATGAAAACGGGCGACAGAGCGGCGCGTGGCGGCGCGTGGCGGCGCGTGGCGGCGCGTGGCTCCGCGTGGCGGGCACACTATACCGTGCAGGGACCCCCGCAGGGGGATATTAATTTCGCACCACTCCCTCGCGTTGTAAACGGGGGTGGGGGGGGGGGGGGACGAGTCACAAAGTTACGCCTTCCTTCTCCTCCTGTTCGCCGCTGCGCGAAAAGAAGTAGGGCGGCCGCGAGAAACGCGGCGAACGGAGGCGCCCCGAAGGACACGCGGGAGGACGAGCAGGGTGCACCAAAGTAAGATATTTGTGCACCAAAGAAGAAACTACACGAAAAAAACCACGCGGCTGTACGCTCGGGGGTGGGCCGGGGAGGTGTGGCCCGAAACTACTGTAAATGGGAGTAACGGTTCCTGAACGGTGCCGCGCCCCTCCCGGACCCTCCCAAACTGGGGGCGTCTGGAGGCGCGGGCTGCGGGGCCGAATAACACAAACGCGGCCCGTTCCAGGCGGCCGGCTCCAGTCCGGGACGGCTCCAGCGTGGCTCGCGGCCTCCAGCGGCCTCCAGCGGACCCGGGGAGCCTCCAGCAGGGGCGTCGGTCATGATGAGCCATTAGGAGCGTCGGGCTACGGCCGTTCGTACGTGCGCGGGTAGGCAATTGAGAGAGAGAGAGAGACCGAGAGACTGTGAGGGAGACAGAAACAGACAAGGAGCAGAGAAAGAGAGAGAGAGAGGGGGGGGGTTAGTGGAGAACGACAGAGACGAAGAGAGTGAATATGTCGCCATAAAGATAGCTAGAGAGAGAGAGAGAGAGAGAGAGAGAGAGAGAGAGAGAGAGTGGACTGGTAATCCCTCTAATCGCAGGGCCGGCAGCGGTCAGACGGGCCGGACGGGCGAGGCACTGAGCCACACTGAGCCCAGTCTGCCCCGGCGGCAGGACCGGCGGCAGGCCGACCCGTCAGCAAGGAAACAAATAAAAGCATACGGCCAACGCGCTGTTGATTCCCCGGGAGACGCTCTCTCATCCCCTCTCTCTCTCTCTCTCTCTCTCTCTCTCTCTCTCTCTCTCTCTCTCTCTCTCTCTCTCGCACCCACTCACGCACATTACGCACTCAGGCTCGCGCGGCGCGTGTGCGAGAGGGCGAGAGATAGTGCTTGGAGCAGGCGGCTCGCTCGCTCTCCCTCGCACCCGCACGATCCTTGCCGTGCCCGCGGCGCGCTCTATCGGCGGGATGGAATCATCGGCAGGGAGCGATGATTTACAGTCGTGGAGTCGGCGGCGCGGGACCCTTCACCGACGGCGGCGCGGCCACTCAGGAGCCGTGGCGGGGGCCGCTGTGTGTGTGTATCATCAACACTCACCCCCCCCCCCCTCCCCCCACGGCACCGCGAGCGTGTTTGATGCGTGAGTTATGTACCTTCCTCTGGCACTTATCGGCTGCCCCCGGGACCCCCCCGGGGGCTCAGCGGCTCACCGCGGCCGCGGCCGGGGCGGACTCACAAGAGGAGCGAGAGGAGCCACGCCCACCAGGGGAGGAGAGGAGAGGAGAGGTGGGCGGGGCCGGCGGAACGAACAACGAAAGTGGTCGGGGCCGCGGCGGCGGCGGCGGCGGCGGCGGCGCGGACCGGAAGACAGATACGGGACGGGTATTGGAGAGGAGTGGGGGAGAGGAGGGGGGCGCCGGACGAAGGGGCGACGGCGGGATGCAAAGTATACAGTGAGAGGGTCAGGAGGGCGACGGGGTATGACCACGTCGTGTGATGTCAGTGTATGAAGCGCTGAATGCCTTTATTTACCGTGAGGAGGACGCTGTGAATATTTGCGTTTTCTGATAAGAGATGAAGAATGCTAGTTGCAGGCCTCGCCTCTAAGCTGGAGTCGGAGGTCGAGCTCTTCGGGACCCGCTTATTTCCCCTCACAAAAACTGGGCGATATGACTCTTTGATTCTCAACGAAGAAAGTACGCTCCGCGGGCCCACGCCCCCCTCCCATCGCCCCACCTCCCCCCCCCCCCCCCGTCCCCCTCCAAACTATCGGCAACTTCAATACCTCCAGCTGCCGCCGCCCCCGCCGCCGTTTTGGCGACCAGTCACCCGCAGCCATAAGCCGAATGCAGCAGAGCAGAGCTAAACCGTCATGAATTATACGAGAAGCGAAGCAGTGCGGGCCGCCTAGGCACTCCGGGAGGGGGTGGGGGCGGGTCCCCACGGGGGGTCCCCCTCCCCCTCCCCTCAATCGCTCTTTCGCCTTGAGCTGCCTCGCAGACACACACACACGCACACACACGCACACACACGCACAGCTCCGTGAGGTGTGTGCGACGCAGCGGCAGTGAGGCGCGGCAGTGCGCGCGGTCCGCCGCCGCCAGCGGCGTGCCGAGTGCCCGCCCCGGACAATGCAGGCCCCCGGGCGCCCCCGCGGCGCAGCGGCGCCGGCACAGCACCAAACCATTCCGCGACCGTCACAAAGTAATAATTACCAAAAAGTGAAATCGGATTTTTGGAAGAGAAAAAAAAATTATCAAATTAATGCCGATGTGAAATTTGACGCTTTGTCATTCCGTGACTGATTGCCGGGGCGACACGGCAGCTGCTGATTTCTTTTTTTTGTTGTTGCAATTTTTGGTGCGCATTAAACTGATTAGTCGGATAGATGTTGCTTTTGCGGTTAGTGACAAGATGACAGGGGGTGGGCCGAGGAGGGAGAGAGAGGGGGGGGGCACGAGGGACAAGGAGGAGAAGGGGCAGCCGGAGGACCGTTCGGCGGCGCGCACCGGAGGCCGGCCCGGCCCGGCCCCTCTCTTGAAAGACTATGTCAACGTCTCCCGGGAGTGCGCCCCCATTATTTCGCCCCTGTGCCTCGGCTAACCCACAAGCCCCGCCAGGACCCCGCCAGGACCCCGCCAGGACCCCGCCAGGACCCCGCCAGGACCCCGCCAGGACCCCGCCAGGACCCCGCCAGGACCCCGCCAGGACCCCGCCAGGACCCCGCCAGGACCCCGCCAGGACCCCCCACGCCCCTCCAGGACCCCACCACGGCCCCTCCTACGTCGCGCAAGAGAAGGACTCGAGGACCGGACCCGTACTCCACCGACACAAGTGGGAACCCCGCCGCGCCACACGGTACTCGGCACTTTAGCGTTCGGCACTCGGCGAACACTCGGAAATCCCCGTATGAAAATGAAAGTCTGGCAACAGCCCTGGTCATTCATCACTCGGTACTCGGCACTCGGTACTCGTCACTCGGCATTGCGCCCTCGGTACTCAGCACTCGGCACTCGGTACTCGTCACTCGGCATTGCGCCCTCGGTACTCAGCACTCGGCACTCAGCGCGCAGCATTGGGCAGAGAGAAGACGAGAAACACCACGCCAGGGGCTCTCTGCATCATTTCACTGCGCCCCGTCTATTTGAATAATTCCCGCCCCCCCCCCCTCCTCCCCCCTTGCCATGCCCCACGAGGTGAGCAGAGGCAGCAGGAGGGGCGAGGAGGGAGCAGGAGAGGGCGGGAGGGGGATGGGAGGAGGGGGCACGAAATTAGACCTCCCCCTGCCCGTCCCTCCCCACACCCCAACAGCCGGAAGCAGATTCATAAAATTGACAGAGCATTATATCTCGCACAAAACGACGCGGTGCTCGCTGTGCTCTTGCTTGCGGAGAAGGAATAAATGTATGAGAAAAAAAGCGACGCAAGCGAAACTTCTATATCACAAGCACACACACACACACACACACACACACTACTGCAACTACTACTACTACTAGCTAATACTGCCGGGCGGCAGTGGAACGGACGGGGTGTGCGCTGGGTGGGTAGGACCTGCCCCCCGCCGGGGCGCTCCACGGAAAACCGCAGTTGAAGCACCCAGTTTGTGAGTCAACTTTCAAGGGCGTGCTCTGTGAGCAGAGGCGTCGGTGCGCCCCTACACACCCACCGCGGTAACGGCGGCCGCCCCCGCGGACGTGTAGGTGTGTGTGTGTGTGTGTGTGCGCGCGCGCGCGGAGGGGTCCTTCTGTTGAACTGCTGCCATGTTTTAATTAGGAACCTTAATGGCTCCAATTAACGGTCAAAAAGCATCTGCAGTACGTGCGGTCGTGTAATCGTGCAGGGGGGAGGGTGAAAGGGGGGTCTGGGTGCCTGCTGATTTTCAAGGAAATTTCCGGGTAGAAAATTCCTTCATTTTTCAGAAAATTTCACAAATTTTCCGAAAATTTCGAAATATTTTTTTTTCTGAGTAACTTTGGATTTTTTCCCCCGAAAATTTCGGTGTGCTCTACTTGTTGGGGCGGGACGGGCGCGCATAGCGGCAACTGCAGCGGCCGCTCCGTTTCCTCCTTCCTCCACTGTCTATTTGTCTCTCTCCCCCCTATCGCTCTCCCCCTCCTTCTCTCTCTCCCTCTCTCTCGCACTCGCCTCAGGCACGGTCGCGCACAGAGCGAGGTCGAATACGTGGCAAATACCCGTCGCGCAGGACGACAGATAGAGCGCGCCGACACACGACGTGACTCCTCTTCCTGCTCCACACACACAGTCACACTCACACACACACAAACACACACACAGTCACACACACACAGTCACACAGTCACACTCACACACAGCCACACACACACACAAGCGCGCGCGCGCACGTGCCCGGGGGCACGACGGTTGTCGCGGCCGTCAACCGGCCGGTGTCACTCGAAGAGTGAGTGAGGATGAGATGAGAGAGAGACAGACAGAAGGGGTGGGGGCTCAGGGGTGGGGAGACAGGTGTGGCTCGTGCCCGGCAGTGAGGCCTCGGGGGGCTGTAAGGCGGTGTGGGGCCGGTGTCTGTGCCCGGGGTGCGTGTGTGCGCCCACCCGCCCCTCCGACTCCACCCTGACGGCCTGCAGGGGGATGTGCGGGCTCTGGTTAGCAGCGATGCGGGGGCCGCGGGGGCAGCGGGGGCCACGGGACGGCGGGGTCCAAACTTGTGCTTTCAGACTGGCGTGTCGGCAGAATCCTCCAGGCCGCCGTATGCGTGCAAACACACCCTGCTCTCCGTGCCCGTGTGTGTGCGTGTGTGTGTGTGTGACTGTATGTCGGCGCTGCGGCAGCGGCCGCGGTCGGCGCCGGCTAAACCGATGCCGCCTACACGACAGACACGACACGACACGCCGAGCCGAGGAACCCGGCCTCGGCAATCTGAATCCGAAGTGACAAAGTTTGCTCATTTGGCGGCAGCGCGTGCAAGCCTCTCGAGCCGGCGCCACGCGGCGCGGCGGGGGGCGGCCGAAGCCGGCGTGCGTGCCAGCGTGCGTGCCGGCGTGCCGCGGTGGGGAGCGGCGCCGCACCGCAGGACAGGGCCGGCGGTCAGGCGCGGCGGCGGCGCTGGGTCAGTGGCCGCCCCGCGCAGCCTGGAGTGCGCCTGGAGCCCCTGGAGCCCCTGGAGCCCCTGGAGCAGCCTGGAGCCCCTGGAGCAACCTGAAGCCCCTGGAGCCGCACGGACCGCCGCGCCCTGCCGGCCTGCCCGCCGATATAAAAAAGGCGGCGAACACGGTAAAAATTAATGCTTCCTTTTTTTTCTCGAAGGATCCATATGGGAGCTTTAATGCACCATCCTTCTATAAAGAACGGGTTTTCTTTTGCCGTGAACGGATTCGGGCGGGGAAACACGAGGCAAAGAGGGGCGGGTCTGGCTGGCCGGGCTTAGCGGCGCTCGCGAGAGGTAACGGGCGGCGGGGCGGGGCCGGGCCGGGACAAGGGCGGCTCAGCCAGCACTCTCCGGGGCCAGTGGGCCGGGGCCCGGCACAGCTCCATCAGAGGCCTATAACAGCGCGGCCGGCCGACCGCACGGGTGCGAGCGAGAGAGAGGCAGAGACGGAGAGACAGCCAGAGAGAGAGAGGCAGAGACGGAGAGACAGAGAGAGAGAGACATTAGCGGCCCGGATCGTGCGGGGGCTGCAGGGTGAGTCGAGCGGACAATTCCCTCCCCCCTCCCCCCACCCCTGCGAAGATTTTCTGCCGCCCCGCCTCCGGCCTGCTCTCTCTCCGCTATTCACACAACTTCTTCTCGAGGTGAGCGATGTCTGTGTCGAGGGAGTCGCATGTCAAGTCGCAAGTCGCGGCTAGGAAAAACATCAAGTGTCGTCTTCGTCCGTTTACCTTTTTTCTGCAGTCTTTTTATATCGCTGGCTGTAAGTCGTGTACCTGCAGGCAATGGGCGGGAAGGGGGGGGGGGTGGGGGGGGGGGGGTGATCGTGAAGTTTTTGCGCGCAAGGCCGCCGCCCGCCCCATAAGCAGCACTTTGCGAAATGCATATAATTTGCTGTTCGTCGCTACCTGTCGCGCTCCGTCCGCGCTGCCTCGACTGCTCCGCGGGTCCGGAGGGAAGAGCGACGCCAACGAGAAACAGAGTGAGAGAGAAAGAGAGAGAGAGCATGAGTGAGAGAGAGACTAAATGAGAGAGAGGTAGTGAGTGAGACAAAAGTGGATTTCAGTCCTCTTTTTTTCTCCGGCAGCGCACTCGCGGCAGCGGGACAACTCGGACTGGTGTGGCGCGGCACCCCTCTACCCTACCTGCCCGTCCCCCGAGAAAGTCAACAGGAAAACGCCGCTTCCCAATAACTCCCCTCCCGTCCCGTTTCTGGAAATCGTTGTACCGCGCCGAATACTAGAGAAGGCCCGGTGCCCGAAGTTGCGTTTGGACTTCAGCTTTGTACGTTCGGATTTTCGTGAATTATTATCTGTGTCTTAATTTCTAGCAGATCGTCTGAATCTCTGCATTTTGCTCCATCGCTCACTTTGCGTTTCTCTGACGAGCACCTAATCAGAATATGCACACGCCCGGCACGGTCCCGGCAAGAGGGGGAGGGGGGGGGGAAAATCAGCCGACCAGAAGGCAGGGCATTCGGGAGGGAAGAGAAAAAGGAGAGCCAGGAAAGGTGTGCTCTCTCAGTAATTTTTATCCACCCTCCGCTGCCTCTATCGTCGGAGACCTAGACGAGAAATTGTAAATATAGGAAAACGCGCGGAGGAGCGTCTGGGATCCCCTGGGGATCTCCTGGGAATCCTGCCGGATCCTGACGGATCCTACCCCAGCCTGCCCAGAGTCACCACGACTCCTGGCGGGCGCGGCGGGCCCCGGGGGCCCCGGGGGGGTCCGACACCGGCTTTAATATCCTTAAAACGCAATCCCCAGGATTGGAAGGGCATCCTCCCTTTTGCGTCCGGTGCCTTGGCCGTGTCTCTCCTCGGGTGTCTTCTCCGAAGCAGGAAATTAGGACAGGGCATTCTGGTGTGAGTGTGTGTGTGTGTGTGAGTGCGTGTGTGTTTGTGTGTGTGTTTTCTTTTTGTCTGCGCGTCTGTGTGTACTTTAAATTTGCTCTGCGCAGCGCACGGAAAAAAGTAGACATAAATGTGGAGCGAAATGAACTCCACTTCTCCTGATTGAAGAGGTGTTGGTTCTGTGTACGCGGCTGCTGCTGTGGGGTGGGAGGAGAGGGGGAGGGGGTGGAGAGGGAAGGGGTTGTGAGGAGAGGAGAGGGGGGTCGAGATCGGCCTGAAGCGGCGCTCTGGGAGTGAAGTCACAACCGATGTCCCCTCAGCGAGAGACAGAGAGAGAGAGAGAGTACGGCACAGAGAGAGAGAGAGTACGGCACAGAGAGAAAGAGAGTACGGCACAGAGAGAGAGAGAGAGAGAGAGAGAGAGAGAGAGAGAGAGAGAGAGAGGTGGTGGTGAGACTGAGCGTCCCTCCCGCGCTCTATCAACTATCCCATCTCGTCTCGGTCACACTGCCAGCCAGGGAGGCGACCAATGGCGTCGCAGTTCTTTTGAGCGGGGACATATATTTGCCGCGACAGCACAAGTCCTTTCCTTTGCGGTGTGGGCGGCCTGTTCAGTTAGCACCAACACCCAGCCGCGCCGCGCGGGCGTCGGGCGGGGCCTGTTCAGTTAACGGACACCGGGCGGCGATTCTCCCTCCGACCGCGCCGTGCTCACGAAAGGCACAGGCTAGGTGTGTAGAGGGGGAGAGAGAGATATATATACAGAGAGAGAGAGATAAAACGGACACGGGGTGCCGCCCAGAAGACGCGCGCAGCCAGCATGAATTTTCATACATTTTCTCCCGTGAAGAGCGCACTGAGGCGTTATATCATAACCTGCTGACAGCGCCCTCCAAAAAAGGAAGAGTAGGGGAGGTGGGGGGGGGGGGGGTCTGACAGCCAGTGCTGATCCGGGAGACGTGCTAACGGTTAAGGCGGTGTCCAAAGCCGGTGAGCCTGTCCGTGAAGGACGGCCGAGGCGCGGGCGGTGGCCGGCGGCGGCGGCGGCGTCGGCGTCGGCGAGGCGAGCGGGCGTCGCACCTGTCATCTGCGAGCCAGCCGAGCGCGGCCCCCCCGGCGAAAACCTAATAAGGGTTATCGCCATAGATGAGTCATTAACGCAGAGAATATATCACTTCATCTGGCGCCGCGCGCGCGCGGCTCCACTCGGCGCTGGAGGGCCACTGGAGGCCCGCTGGAGGCCCGCTGGAGGCCCGCTGGAGGCCCGCTGGAGGAGGAGGGTCTTCATGTTCGACGCGGAGGGGCAGGGAGACGACGACGGCGGCGGCGGCGGTGCGGGAGGAGGAGGGGGCGCAGCACTACTTTATCATGGCTGGGACGCGTGCGGCTCTCTCGGCCGCCGCCCGCTGTGATTTAATGGTCGGACTGTGAGGGCGAAATGCGAGGTCTGGCCGCCGGCCGGCCGCCCTGTGCCGCTGTGCCGCTGCGCCGCTGCGCCGCCCTTCGGCCCCCGCGCGCGCGCGCTCCCGGCGGCGAACTTAAAAAGTAATATTCATTTCATTAAACGCCGCGCCGTATATATTCGCCAGAAGTGCGCGCCCGCTGTTTAGCGTCGCGACATTACTCCGTCGGGAGGGCGGCGATATATGGGGACGTAATTGGGACGAAACGGCCGCGAGAGGAGGAGGAGGAGGAGGAGGAGGAGATGAGCCTCATCAAGCATACCAGAAAGGAGCCCGGATAATCCCGCATAGCTGCCTACGGACTCTCCTGGACGGTGTCTGCCTTATGTTTCCCTCTCTCTTGCTCTCTCTCTCTCTCTCATTATACCTCCGGGTGGCAAAACTCACTTTAAATGTTTTATGTATAACTGAACTAAAATATCGCTTTTCTGGTACTCCGCTCATAAAGGACTGAACTCAGTCCCTTTTTTTTTGTACCTTTATACTGCGATAAACACTATATCAATCCTTTCTCCCTCGCACACACTCTCTCTCTCTCTCTCTCTTTTCTGTATGTCTGTCTGTCTGCCTCTCTCTTTAATTCTCTTCGTTTCGCCGTGCCTGCCCGGAATAAACGGCCGCGTATATACACTTCCAGTAGTCCGTGCAGCAAATTGCGGTGCAGATAAGTAAGTCGATGAGCTCGGCCCAGAGGCTCGGCCACGAAGGTCTGCTGGAGGTCTGGAGAGGCCCCTCGCGGTGCAGTCCGGCCGAGTCCGGGGCCCCCGAAGGGGTTTAGGCGCCACCGCCATCCATGAGGCCCAGTGATAAATCCTACCCATGACTCCTCGCAAGGCCCATGGTATCTACGCCAAGGTCTACCCCCCCCCCATCCCCCTTCTCTATCTATCTATCTCTCTCTCCCCGCCACTACACTTGAACTGTAGTGCTACAGCGACGGGCGCGCACCCCAAGGGCGTCATCAATGCCCCCCCCCCCCTTCGCACACACCGAATCCGGATCAGAGGGATTTTATTTATCTCCGCGACACGGATAGTTTGATACGCCGCGTGGAACAGTTTTCTCGCGGTTTTCTCGCCGAGCAGGAGGACGGCGAGTCCCTCCGGGCGCCGGAACCGCCGGGAGCACCGAGGAGCCGAGGTGCGAACGGCGCGGTAAGCAACTTCCGCCAGGTGTTTGCGCGTCCGTCTATTTTTTTTTCTTTTGTTTTTGGTGGAGGCGTCGACGGGGTGCTGCTGTGCGGGGGTAGCAGACGGTAGAGGGGGGAGGGGTAGTGGGCGGGCGGGACCCCCGCGGCAGCAGCAGCAACCTCCCGCTGTGGTCACGTCATGGTGATTCAAGGCGGAGCGGGGGCGAGAGAGATAGAGTGGGAGATGAAGAGAGAAAGACATACGGGGAGACAGGGTGAGGGGGAGGGAAGAGGCGAGGCCGGAGCAGCGCGGCGGTGCCGGGCTTGGTGCAGATGAGGTTTGGCGGGTAGCGGGCCACTCTGGTCCCCGCTGGGCCCCGCACTCCGGGGAGAGACGTCGGCGCGTCGAACGGGACGGGAGCAGGCGCCGCACGCACGGCCGCCACGGCCGGCCACGCGCCTCCACGCCCGGCGAAGGCCCCAAAAAGCCCGTAGAAGTGCCGGAGGGCGAGGGCGAGGACGCCGCCGCTCCCCGGGCGGAGGTCAGGGCTCCGGGGCAGGCTTGTCCGGACCGACGACGCCGTGGGCGGCCGTGGGCGGCCGTGGGCTCCTTCCTGCGCCCATCATCGCTTCCTGCCCGCCGCCCGTCCGTCCCTCAACGAAATAATCCCCCACATCATCGCACCCCTTCTCGGCCCCAGAGCGGCCCGCGCTGCCCCCGCTGCCCCCGCTGCCCCCGCTGCCCCCGCTGCCCCCGCTGCCCCCGCTGCCCCCGCTGCCCGCACCCGACCCGACCTCCCTTCTCCTCCCGCATCTCGGAACGAGGTTTCGCCCCGTTTTCGTACGGCCCGCAGAAGCGGGTGCCGGAGCGCGGCAGCCGCGTGCTGCCAGCCGACCCCGCGGCCTCGCACGGCAACCTGGAGTGGCCTTGAGTCGCAGGGGGGGGGGGCTGCAGGCCCGGAGCCCGGAGCCCGGAGCGTACGTGGAGAGAAATCCGGGGCCGCCATCCGTCCCTCAGCCTCCGGCCCCCGGCCTCCGGGTCGCGGCGAACAGCCCGGCTGGAGAGCGTGTGCTCGTGGCTGCCTCCGGGCCTCCGGCTCCACCCGCTGGCGGCGGCGGCCAGCCTCTCGTCTAGTGTGTGGACGGCTCGGGCGGGCGCCCCCAACCCCCGGCGCCGGGCCACGCGGCGGCCCCCTCCTGTTCACCTGCTCCGGCGCCACGGAAAGTCGACCGCGCGTTGTTGCAGCCCGGAAATTGGAAATTCAAATGGCGCTAGTCGTTGTCGGCTTGTTGGGCTGCCGTCGGCGCGGCGCCCGCTCTCCGCACGCTCCTCGTGCCGGCCGAGCACATCAACGTCGCCGTCCTGGTGCGAAGTGCCGGCGGTGTGGGGCCATGTGGGGCACTGTGGTGAGTGGCGGGCCGGGGGAGGGGCGGAAGGGGGGTGGGGGGGGGGGCGTGCCCGTGGGATGTCATGCACTGGCATGACACGGGATAAGGCCCCTGCGACGCGGACCTATGCGAGGCTGAGCTGCCGCCGCGCCGCCGCCCCGCCGCGCCGCCGCCCCGCCGCGCCGCCGCCCCGCCGCGCCGCCGCACCCGCCGACGCCGGTCCTTCCCGATGCCAGACACGTCCCGGCAGAGCAAAGCCGTAGAGCCCCGCGGCCCAGAGAGGGGCGGAGAGGGGGGGGGGGGGGGGAGGAGGAGGAGGAGGGGGGGGGGGGGGTTGACACCGATACCCAGATTACGCCGTGTCCCGCGTGCTGCTCCCCGCGGCCCGCGGCTGGTCGCCGGCCGCCCCATACGGCCGGGCACCAGCACTAACAAAATACTCAGGAAGCGATCAGGGTTGTCGTGCACCCGCCGTACGCGTGGGCGGGGCCGGCAGCGCTGGAGTGACGCTGCGATATCCTAGTGGGGCCCCGCCCGGCGCCGCCCAGGCCCCGCTCGGATCGGATTCCGCCGATGCCTGTATGCTCCGGCGGGCCGCGCCGCCCGAGGTATGTCGATATAATAACGGGGAATGCGCACTGGCGGCCCGGCGATGCTGTGTGTGACCTTGTCCCCGCCCCGGCGCGCACAGAGCGGCGTGTGTGTAGAAAGGGGGTTGTCCCGCGATTTGCCGCGACGCGTGCCACGAGGCGATCGTTGTAGCCGGCCGGCTCACGGCCTCGGCCAGCGCGGCCACGGCGCGCCGCCGCCGCACCGCCTCCAATTAGACCGTGTTTGTGGACGCGCCCCCGGACCAAAGCCGACGTCTGCTCTGGGCGCCGGCCGCCGTGTGGACAGAAGGCCGCGGCATTGGCGGGCCGGGCCGGGCGCTCCTCGGAATCTGGAATTCCAATTTGGAAGGGAATGCAAGTCAGTATGGGAGCGGGGCGTGGCCGGCGAGGCCTGGCGGCGGGGCTTGTCCGGGGTCAGGGCTGGGGCGGCGGCGGCGGCGGCGCGCCCGCCTGCATAAGCGGGTTCGAACACACACGGCAGCCGCGCCGCGGCCGCGGGCAGGCAGCCAAAGCCCTGCTGCGGGTGCAGCGTGCGTACCGAGCCCTCTCAAAGGCCCCGCACTGACCGCCACTAGTCCGCCTGATGCACACTCGGCGGGGTGAGGGGGGGGGGGGGGGGCGGGGGGGGGGGGGGGCAGGGGGGGGGGGGGGGGGGGGGCGGGGGGGGGCAGGGGGGGGGGGGGGGGGGGGGGGGGGGGGGGGGGGGGGGGCAGGGGGGGGCAGGGGGGGGGGGGGGGGGGGGGGGGGGGGGGGCAGGGGGGGGGGGGCGGGGGCGGGCAGGGGGGGGGGGGGGGGGGGGGGGGGGGCGGGCTGCACACAACTCCTCGCTGCTGCCACCCGCAGGGGATCCGCTCGACCTCTGCCAGGAATTTACTGTGGTTTCGCTGCTTTATGTTTCACATTTAGAAAGACAGCGACACGAGATCGCGCGAGCGGTGCTTGTCCGAGAGCAAGAGAGAGAGAGAGAGGGGGGGAGAGAAAGAGAGAGAGACAGAGGGAAGGGGCGTGAGTAAGGGAGACAGAGGGAGAAAGAGAGGGAGAGGGGGGGGGGATCTCAATGACGCGCCCTCCCTTCCCCACGATGACGACGGTGGGCCAGGGCAGGGAATTGGGAGGAGTCCCCTGAGCCCCTCGCCGTGCCCAGCCCAGACCGTCGCGAGCTGCGGCCGTGGGATGCCTCCGGCCCGGCCCATACCTCCGTCCCTTACATCTCTTTCTTCCCTCCTCTCTCTCTCTCTCTCTCTCTCGCTCGCTCTCTCGCTCGCTCCCTGCCCCGCACGATGAATCCTTTGGCTGCTCCGGAGGGGTCCGAAGGGGTCCCCCGCCGGCCTTCGCCGTCGAGGCTGCCGGAGGCCCCGGGGCCGCGCGCCTCTCCGCGCCTCCCCCTCTGCCCGCGCCGGCGGCCGCCCAGTGCCCAGTTGTTCCCCCTCCTCTCCCTCTCTCCCTCTCTCCCCTCCCCTCCCCTCCCCTCCCCCGGATCACTGCCGTTTTCAGCGATCCATTCATTGTCTTTTTGTCCTAAGAAGGGTATTGCAGGGAGGGCCGGCCGCTGGGGAGCTCGGCCGGCCAGGGCCAGAGAGCCGTAGGGGGTACGTAGGCAGGGACGGGGCAGCACGCGCCGCCGGGGAGCTTTGCCCGGGGAGATGCGGTCATGATAGGAAGGGGATGGGCTCATGTCACCGATTTAAAACCTCCCGCCGGGCCTCCTCCGGCCGCGGCCTGCTGCGAGGCTATCGTCTGCTCCTCCCCCCCCCCCCTGATCGCACGGATTTCCCCCTGCGGTGATGTTGGCATAGTGGCGGCGGGGTGGTCACCCGCTGCTGCTATCTGCGGGGCCCCCCGCGCGTCGCTGGCGTCGCCCCCTCACCGCCCACCGGGGAGTCCAGCAGCGGATATTAAAATTTTCATATCGCGAGAAAGCCTTGTGAATTGTGCATCCCGGGCGCGGTGTCCTTGTAGTGCGCGCCCCTCACAGGGGGGGGGGGGGCGTGCACCGCCCCTCTCACTTCTGTTTTCCCTTTGAAACACCGTCGGCCACGCGGCGCATTAGCCGCTATGCGCAGTCCCGGATTATTGGCAGGTGCTGCCGAGACGGGACTTTGACGTCGCAGACGCGGGCGTGCCGGGGACACGGCGAGCGTCGCACACGGCCGCCTGGGGCCTCGGCATCCGAGGTGAACACAGGGGGCCGGAGAGCGGCCACGGCCCGTGTCGCCGCCGCGCCGTACCTCGACAATATTTATTTATAACAATAAATAAATAAAAATAAATAAAAATAAAAAATAATTTGTTCGCAGACCGTGGAAACCTAATATGCGGCGTTTTCTGAGGCGGATGGATGGAGATGGTGAGGACGTCCCCCCCCCCCCCCCCCCCTTCCCAAGCCCGCCCCGGCAGAGCACTTAACGCCGGGGCTACCACGGTTCCGGCCGGCACCGCACTTCCACTTCCCGTGCGTACGGACGTCTCACCGTCTCTCTCTCTCTCTCTCTCTCTCTCTCTCTCTCTCTTCACCGCGCGGACGGCTCAGAGCATGACAGGGACAGAGAGAGAGAGAGAGAGAGAGAGAGAGAGAGAGATGCCCGAACCTCTCGCTCCGAACGGATGGGCCGGACGGACTGCATTATGCACGGCCCCCACGGCCTTCTGTGTGTGTGTGTGTGTGTGTGTGTGTGGCCAAGGACCCGGCCGGCCCTTTCCCGCAGGACCCGCCAGGACCCCCCCAAGGACTCCTGACAGGACCTCATCAGCACACGCCGAGTTGTGGCGGCAGACCGAGAGAGTCTGACGAGGAATTATGCATTGACGAGTGAGGGAGAGGGGTGGTGGTGGGGGGAGGGGGGGGAGGGGGGGGGCGATACCTTCTAAGCTCCGGGCCTCACACCACAGGACGCGTGGGCCTGGCGCCACAGCAGCCCCCCCCCCCCCCCCCCACCTAACTCGTGCGTATCGCAGCGGCAAACCAAACTTGGCCGGGGTTGTCAGACATCTGAGCCGAGCAGCAGAGCTCGTCACCAGCAACACGGCCTTTATCACCGTCCGGCCGCGGCTTCATCAACGTACGGCGCCCGCCTCCTCCAGTATGCGAGTGCATCGAAAACCCGCCCGCCGTCATTGTACACCCAAACACAGACTGCCAGCACGGTAGGCGTGAGGGGGTCGCCCGCCCCTCCCCACTCTCCGCCCCCTATAGGTCACCCTATACGCTCTATAGGACCTATAAGGCTCACTTCTATCGCCCTATAGTCCCCTCGGAAACTAGAGCAGGGAAATCGAAGACGGCCTGCGCCGCCGGCCCGATAGGCCTGCGAAGGGCCCGCACAACAGGTAAGGGAGAGAGAGAGAGAGAGAGAGAGAGAGAGAGAGAGAGAGAGGGAAGCCGGCCCAGCGCCGCTCTCTCCCTCGCTCTCTCGTGTCCAGTCCACGCCGAGACGCGGGGCGTCGACACGCTCGGTGGGCAGCGGGAGAGAGAGAGAGAGGGGGGGGGGGGCGTGCAGGTATTCGGACCGAGAACCACGGGGCTGAGTTGGCCTTATCTGTCTGTGCTGTGTGTGTGTGTGTGTGGCTGGGAGGGGGTGGGTAGGGTACACGGATCTGCCTGCGGTACTTACCGCGAGCCTTGCAGCCACCTGATCCCTCTCACCCATTGTCCTTCTCCCCATCGGACTCCAGCGCGGACTCCAGCGGGGGGTCCAGCACAGGCTCCAGCAGAGCGACGCGGTCTCCATGGCGGCGGCCGACTCCGCAGTGGTGACCCAGAAGCCCGGCCGGCCTCGTTTACAGGGTCGGGGCCCGCTGTGCCATCCCTTGCTCTTCTGGAGTCGCCCCCCCCCCCTCTCTATCTCTCTCTGTCTCTCTCTCTCCCACGGGCAGCACAGCTGGGGGCGGCACACACTACTTGCCTCCAGAAGAACAAGCGTTGTCGGCACGGCGGCCCCGGAGCAGGTGCCGCCCACAGCCGGGCCGACTCGGGTATTCGTCTTCTCCGTGAAGTGTACCTGCTCATTTCGTTCGCCCCGGGCGCCGCCGAGGCGGGAGAGGGGCGGGGAGGGGCCGGAGGGGCGGGAGGGAGAGGGAGGGGAGGGAGGGGAGGGAGGGAGAGGGCGGGAGAGGGAGGGAAGGGGGTGGCGGACGCGAACAAAGCAGCGGCGCCGGCCGAGCGCATTCGCATTCCAGCGGATAGGCGGGGGAAGGGGGAGGGAGGGGAGCTCGAAGGAAAAGTGGTGAAATGTTAAGCGCCCTTCGCCAACTCGGGTAGCCGTGGCGGCCGGGTAGCGCGGCGCGGCGCCCCAGAGCGGTCCGGGGTGGCGGCGGCACTCCAGCGGCCCTGCCGCAGCGCCGCTCCAGGTTAGGCAGCTCGGCACCGCCGCCGTCCTCTCAATGTGGGCTTAAAAAAGGGAAAGAAGAAGGGGCAGGGGGAAAGCGCGACCCGGCCGGGACCCGGCCCGGATGCACTCGTCGGGATAATCCCCCCAGTGAATTATTCGGGTCCCTCCGGCATTGTTATGGCGGCGCGGGGGTCGCCGTGTGTTACGTGGTTTAAGGACGGGCCCCCGCAGCGTCGCCGCCGTCGCGGCAGAGCCCCGTGCGGTGGCGGTGTGGTCTGCGGGGGGCGACGCCAAGTTGGCCGCGTCCCCGGCGTGCAAGTCGTGATCCTTTGGCGGGGCGGGGCGGGGCGCGGGCCGCGGGCTTCACTGTCAGCTAAAGCCTCGTCCTCGGCGGGGTCCTTGCGGAGGACCTGGCATGCCGCGAGGACGGCGAGGTCCGGGAGACGCAGCGGCAGCGGCGCCCGCCGACCTCAGCCGCTGCGCAACAGAGGGCTCGGCGGCAAGAGGACATCTGTAGGACCCCGTGTGGACATCTGTAGGAGGGACATCTGTCGACCCCGCGCGGCAAGAGGACATCTGTAGGACCCCGTGTGGACATCTGTAGGACCCCGCGCGGACATCTGTAGGACCCCGCGCGGACATCTGTGGGACCCCGTGTGGACATCTGTAGGACCCCGCGCGGACATCTGTAGGACCCCGCGTGGACATCTGTGGGACCCCGCGCGGCAGGCCGCTGCCGCAGCGCTGCAGAGGCTCCCCCAGGCCGCAGCCGCAGCCGCAAGAGGGGGCGGCACCTGCTCCCGAACATGGTGGGCCCCGCCCCGCCTAAACTTCTCTCTCCACCGCCGCCACCGGCGCCGAGCCCCACCCTTAGCAAAGTCGACTTGAAACTCGTCAGAGGCCGGCCGGCCCGGCGGAGCCCCAGCAAAAAAAAAAAACGCTGTGCATGATAATTGAGGGGATTCTTGAACAATAATTTTTCAGAACATCCGAAACTTTCGGAAAATTTGTAAAAAAAAATTCCCGAAAATTGCTTTGACAATTTCGGAACAGTAAACCTACTCCCACGCCCAGTGTGCCCAAGCTCCCTTGCCCTCCCCTCCTCCCTTTTCCACTTCATTCACGCCGTCCATGAATACCGGAGGGGCGCTCTCCCACGGAAGTGTAGACAGGTATCCCGAACGCGGTGTCAAACAGCACCAAATTCCCCCTTTCAGCTGCGCGGGAACTCCGGACCGTGCCGGACCGCCGGCGGAATCTACTCGGCAACGGCCGCCCGCCGTTGCCTCGGAACGGGGTCGGGGACGCAGCTCGCGCTGCCGGCAGAATAACCTCACGACAGCCGCTTCCAGCTGCGCCGGGCCCGTCTTTGTAGAGCGTCGGACCCCGCTGGCTTCCCGTGCGCGCGGCCCAGACACGACGAGGGCCGGCATATCTTCGCGCCTCGCGACGAGAAACGTCGTTGGATTACGGATTCTGATTGATTCCTGATTAGTCCCGGGGTGTTCTGTCCGCGTCCCTCGGCCATCACCTCCGGGTCAACAGGGCAGACGACACCGAACCACAATAGGCGTTTCCTGTGAGGCGGAAGAACGAAGAATACTTCGCGCGCGGATGCGGATATTACATGAGAAATCGCACGGCAAGATGTATATACCCACCGCGGGTCGCCATGCGATTTCTCGCGCCGCCCGTATTTCCGCTCGGGAAAGTATTCTTTTTTCCTCCACTTCCGTTCTGAGACGTCGCTGGAAATGCCTATTTTCCCGACTGCGCCTCTCGCACCCGCCCGCCGCTAGATGGCGCCACGGGGAAACTGAGGTGCACACAGCGCGCGGTGGGTGCTCTTGCCCGACACGATGCGTCCACGTGTTGTCGCTCACAGTTAATGTACTAGCGGGGACCAACACATTTTCGTAAAAGCAAGAAAATAATACTGCCGCGGCCTTCGCAAAGGTTATTGTTCCGGTGTCGTCCGCGCGATATGCTACTCTCTCTCTCTGTTTATCTCTGTCTCTCTCTCTTTCCCACTCTGTCTATCTCTCTTCGCTTGGCCCCCTCGGCCTCTCTGTCAATAATAACGGAACGGAATCGCTTCCTGCAAACACCAAATAAAACGAGATACACTCGCAACCCGTAAAGAATTTACGGGGCCTGGACGGCGGGATTCCGTGTGCAGCATGAACGCTCGTGTGTTTCTCTGATAAAAATATTAAACGTGAACTGGCATCAATGTTTTGCCAACTCCTGTAAATACGGCTCCGCCATTTACAAAAAAAAATTATACTGTGCTATTAAAATGACCCCTAATGAGGAATGGGGGAATGGGTTTCTTCCCAAATTAAGATCATGGCATAAGAAAGCAAATTTCAAAGTTGATGTTTTTAGCCATTTCAAATGCGGCCCGCCGCAGTATTTTTTTTTAAATATATATTCCACCACTGATCCGCGAGTGGTGGCACTGGTCACTTCGCATGACCACGTTCTAAAACGAGACTTAACACAGCGTGGGGCTCGCGGTCCCGCAGCCAAAGCATAACGACGCTGACTGTCGGCGGGCGCGCGCGCGGCGCGGCCCGGCGGCGGCCACTTTGGCGACATTTCACGACACAACTCGGGGCGGCGCGACGCGGCGCCGTGCCGGCCGGGCTTTATTTCATTAACGTTCATCAAGATATAGTGGTCTGGCCTGGCCGCGCCTGGCCGGCTGCTCTGCGGGCAGGCGGGGCCCAGGAGTCACCCCCTTCCAGACCGCGCAGCACGGCGCCGAGCGCGCCCGCGACAGTCATTTGTTTTTTGTTTTTTTTCACCTTTTCGTTATTATATTGTTTTGTGTGTTGTTGTTTTGTTTTGGTTCGCCGTCATTTTCATTTTATTCTGCTGCACGCGCAGGTTTTCTCGTGTTTTATTAACCTTGTTATCACGGAGGTGTGCAACAAGATGGCAACTGAATTAAGGGGGCGGGGAGGGGTGGAACTTTACGGTCCGGTGTGCCGGGGGGATCTGCAGGTCAGGCCGGGTGGGGGAGGGAGAGGGGAGGTCGGCGGGGGGTCGAAGCGTAAAATGTTATGGATGGAAATAAGGAAGTTGGGAATAACAAGACGAACGGGAAACTGAGGAGGAGGCGGCGGCGGCCAGGGGTCGCGACGCGTCGCCGGCCGGCCAAAAGGAGGAAAAGTATAAGCCAAGTGGAAAAGTGAAAGTGGGTCTCGTGAGATAAGGCGTCCAAGGGGAGGCAGAAAGGTGAGGGACTGCGACCGGAGGGAGGGGGGAGGTGGTGACGGTGTGTCAGCCAGGACGCGAGGCGGACACTGCAAGGCGATGGGCCGCGGCAGGGGACCCGCCGCCGGCACACCACTCACACACACGGGCAGCGCGCCGCACAAGTTGGGGACGGAAAACTCCAACTCCGCGGCGTGCACCGAGCCGCGAGCGCTGCTGTTGCGCTGCCGGGGGCCGGCGGGGCCGGCGGGGGGGCGCGTGTCTCCGCCGGCATGGGGACGCCAAGATGGGGAAACAAGCGCTACAACGCCGACGACGACGACGACGGCGGCGAGAGAGCGCGCCGCCCGCCATTAAAATGCCGAAAGTGTTCCGGGGTGCGCGAGCGTTTTATTTTCTCCGGGAAACTCGCGGCCGGAGCCCGCGGACGGCACGGCGCGCGGACTTGGGGCGGAGAGCGCGTGGAGAGGGGCCCTTCCCGTCTGCGTCACGGCCGCGCGACGTGCAGCAAGCAGCTGTGTGCATCCCATCAAGGGGCGGAGGGGCGAGCCCCAATAAGCCCTCGCAACAACAGGCGTGTCACATACGCTTCGTATACTTAACAATTCATGGTTGTGGGAAGAAATAGAAAGAGAGAGAGAGAGAGAGGGGAGGCAAAGAGGGAGAGAGGGGGGAGAGAGAGAAAGAGATGAATACAGAGTGAGAGGAAAGGGAGAGAGAGAAAGTGGGAGGGAGTGGAAGAGAAAGACAGAGAGGGATAGAGAGAGAGAGAGGGGGGGGGTGTGTGGGAGCAAGTAGGAGAGAGAGAGGGAGAGAGAATTTCTAACGGTGCGCTGTTAGCAGCCACGGGACGGAAGGGTGCGGGTAATTTATAGAACGCTCCTCACGCACCCTCTACCCCACTGCGCACACACACACACGCACATACACACGCACACAGACGCACACAGACGCACACAGACGCACACACTTAGCAATCCTCAGCGTTTGTTGTGCACGCTCTAATTAATCTGCGTGCAAGAAGCTTAGTTAGAGTCGTTGATGCTGAAAAGCCGCGCGAGAGAGGCGACAGAGATACAGCGGCGCCCGGCACAGCCAGCCGAGGCGAGAGAGCGAGGCGCGGGGCGAGGCGGGGTGGGATGAGTGTGTGAGAGAGAGAGAGAGAGAGAGAGAGAGAGAGAGAGAGAGAGAGAGAGAGAGAGGAGGGGGGAGGAGGGAGGGGTCCAGTGTACTGTAGTGTTCGGAGGGTTCGACACGGAGGCAAATACTCGGCGGGGGGTCGTGAGGATGAGCAGACGGAGCGGAAGCGTCGGGAGGCAGAGCCGCGACGCTGCTGCCGGGCCCGCGAGCTGACTGCGAGCTGACTGCGAGCTGACTGCGAGCTGACTGCGAGCTGACTGCGAGCTGACTGCGAGCTGACTGCGAGCTGACTGCGAGCTGACTGCGAGCTGACTGCGAGCTGACTGCGAGCTGACTAGCGGCAAGCGGCAAGCGGCAGACGGATCCCGAGCGCTGACACCAAGCCAAGCGTGATACCGCCTGATAAACAAAGTGGTGGAGAGGCGCGCTGCGTTTGCCGAACGCTGCGGCGACGCAGGCGAAAGGGAGGGGAGGGGGGGGGGGGGGGTGCCGGCGGCAGTGGTGTGGTGGTAGTGGGGAGGGGGAGGGGAGGGTGTCACCTACCGCACCCGTTTGCTGTGCCGACGGGCGCCTGCAGATGCCAGGGTAGGCCGACCCGCAGGACGCGCGTGTCGTGCGGGCCGCTGCGGCTGCCTACCTCACAGGCGCCTCCCCTGCCGGCGGCTTCTAGCCTCGCTGCAGTGTGCCCCCGTCCATGCCGTGGTGTACGTGTGTGTGTGTGTGTGTGTGTGTGTGTGTGTGTGTGTGTGTGTGGTTTCCGCCACGCTTTCGCGGAAATGTAAAACGAGTTGCCTTGCTCTTCCCCCTCGTCAAATAAAAAACCACGATCGCAGCGGTCGACCTTTCATCTAAATTTCCCATAGTGTCCTTCAATGCGATGGCTCTGTTTTGATCGAGAGCTCGGCAATGTACACACACACACACGTACACTCACACATACGCATGGCGCAGCACGAACATGGTCCTCTTTTATGTTTTATTTCTTTCCCATCGCGTCATTCAATCAGGTGGCCAGTGTCATCTATGAATCGCGATATGTCCGCGTGCGCCCCCTCCCACCCCTCCTCCCCTCCCCTCCTCTCCCTCCTCCTCTCTCCTCCCAAATCCCCTCCGCCCCCTCATCGCCGTCGGCCCGCGGGCTGCGCTGCGTCGATGACAGATAACTCGTCCTATAATTCAATCACCCAAAACTTTTCGGAGCGACGACGACCACTTTTGCGATGGTTTACCATGATGAGGCTCATACCGCCCCTCCAATGCCGGGCCGCGGAAAGTGCCACAGGGCTCCAGTGGAGGGGGGCAGGGGGGAGGGGGGCAGGCCGCGGGAGCAAGCCGGGGGCGGGGGCGGTGCGAAACCTTTGCCAAGGCCGCGTCACACGCGGCAGCCATAGCGAGCGCGCCACGGGGACCTCGCTGCGGTGCGGGGACCAGAGACTACCGGGTTCGAATACGGCTGCAGAATACGACACGGCGGCGGCGCGGCCCCCCTCCCCGCTGCCCCCGCAGCCCCCGCAGCCCCCGCCGGGACCGCTGCGGCTGCTCCGGGGTTACGGAGCGGGGAGGTGGAGGGGGTGGGGGCTGCATCGGCTCACTGCGTTAACTCTTCCCTCGTCGCCGCCGCGGGCCGGGCGGCTCCGACGGGCTCCGACGGCGGGCTCCAGGGGGGACCGCTAATCCACGAGGGGGGTCGCGGAGTTAAGACAGAGATAAGAGGCCAACCCCCGCCCCCTTCCCCCGCCCCCTGCCCCGGGCGCCGCACAAGCCTTTTAAAGGGAAGTCTGGGGTCAAAGATAGGCCCGCCACCGCCACGCGCCGCCACGCGCCGCCACGCGCCGCCACGCGTCGTGCATTGTTCCGAAACGCGACACCCGGCGACTACATTAGGGGGGGGGGGGGGGGCTGTAAGCACCACCCGTCGCCGTGCACCGTGGAGGGACCGCAAGGGGAGGAGGGGGAGGGGGAGAAGAAACCAAATCCGGAAGTGGCGACCGGAAGTGCTGCGGGCGGGAAGGTTAAGGGAGGTGGGGGGGGGGAGGGGACGCACTCTGCCGACAACGTTTCAGCCGCGGACATTTGCGAAAACCTTCGTGATTTATTAACATAATTTCGGGGTGGGCCCCGGGAAAGTGTTTTCGCGCCCCGTCCGGGGAGCGCAGTCTGTAAGTTGGCTCACGGAGTGGAAACATCAATACGCGGGAGGGGCGCTCGCAAATAGAGCTCCCGAGCCTCGCAAACTCTTTTAAATATTATTTTTATTTTCAATTGGAATTTTCTTTTCTCCTTCCCGTGACCTGGCCAACCTACGGTCGTAACCGTAACCTACCCCCCCCCCCCCCTCTCTCTCTCTCTCTCTCTCCCTCCACAATCGGCCACGTGGTTCATGCGCTCGCGTCTCTTTGTCTCTCTAAACCCTTCGCATTTTCGTTTTCTTTTTTTTCATTTTATTTTAATTCGTATTCCCCAGGATTACCAGCAGAAGGCCGGCGCGGGGGGGGGGGGGGGGGGGCAGATTGTTTTGTCTCTGCGAGCGGTCACAGAGCGGCCCGCGGTGCACTGAATCGCAGCGAATCAGTTGCCATGTTATTCCCGTTCCTGACGAGGTCCACCCCGCGGCCCCGCAATCCTCTTATGGGACAATACGGCCTGCTCCCGACAGACACCGCCGCACCGACCGCACCAGGTTTGCTCTCGATCCGTGCTAACGTCCCTCTTTTTTTTCTGCGCGCGTGTGTGTGTGTGTTTCGTTGTAGGGTTTTATTTTACTGTGTTTCCGCCGCGACCTCCGCCGGTCTGAGCCGTGACGTAGATGCAGCCGGGATGCGGGCACGCCAGAAAATCGGTTCCGCATCAAAATTTTTAATCTTCTCTTTTCACTGATTTTTTTTTCTGATTTCCATTCCACATTTCTGCTCAGGCATTTCCTGCCCTTTTGTGTGACCAAAGTCACCCTAGAGAATTATTTTGATTTTGCTTAAATCCTCGTTTTAAAAAAAATTGTCCGCTTTAATGCTTTTAAATATTTCTTTACCAGTCGTTAAGGGCAAGATAAAATTTGATTCCCGCAGGGGGTTCGGCGGACAGAAAGATCTCATAAAAAAAGAAAAGTTTTAATCAAATTGTGACAGTCTGACACCTCGGGACATAGGCAGGCATCCCCTTGTGAGTGAGTGAGTGCGTGAGGGGCCGCGAGGGGCCGTGGGGGGCCGGCGGGGCGCGGCTCTCAGGCACCGGTGGGTGAACATCGGCCTGTGCCGCGCCGTGTTTACGTCGGGACTCTCGGGGCTCCGATTCCGTTCCGCTTCAAAGCTCCGCGGCGCGGCGCGGCGGCGGGGAAGCGAAGACGTAAAGGACAGGGACCAGGCGTGACAGGTGTCGGGCGGCGGGGGCGGCGGGGGCACCGGGGGCGGCGGGGGGCCGGGGCAGAAATGCCAAAGGAGGCAGCGGGCCAAATCGGTGCTCCAGAAATACATCAGCATTACCCGGCCGGCACGGCACAGCCGGGCTTGGCGTACGGCCACGGGCGCGCGCGCGCCGCTCTTCGCCAATTACTTGGTGGCGCCCTCTACCGCCGCCGCCGTTCCGGGTCGCGACTCTTCTTTCCGTCTTCATAGAGAGCGAGTCCCAGATTTACGCCCGGTTTGGTTCGGGTCACCTCCCCCCGAAGGCAAGAGCAGGCGAAGAAACCCCTTTTCTTCTTCTCGGTCCAGCTAATCCGTTTTCAATTTCCTTTCCGTTTTTTTTTTCCTAGACAAAAAAAATATATCTTGGGGTTGTCTGTGACTCACCCGTGGCGATCTGGTTGTAGTTGTGGATGACCCGCTCCGCGTTCTTCCGCGCCATGTAGAACCACTCGGACGTGTTCTCCAGGTACTTGTACTCGACGGCCAGGTCCTTGACGAGGATGGGCCCCTCGGGGAGGCGGTAGGCGAACGGGCAGAACAGCCAGTAGTCCTTGTACTGGTGGGCGTCGTAGCAGTTGCCCGCCGCGAAGATGTCGTCGTCGAACTCGACCATGGCGAGCACGAGGGCGTGCAGCAGGTACTCGGAGTGCATGACGGCCGGGCCCGCGTACTTCCACAGCCGGGTCAGCATGTTGGCGCGGTTCACCGCCACGTCCGCCTCCACGCGGAAGCGCTCCTGCGGGGGACACATGAGTCGACAGTTTCAATATTTTTTTGTAAATAAAATAAATGCACAATAACGCCGTGGCCGTGTCGAAAAAGGTTGAATACATGAGAAAACCGAATTAATTGCTCAGGTGGTCCTCGCATTGGCTGAGTGACTGACCGCCGCTGATTCCATCCTGCCTGCACTCACTCAGTAACTCAGCCTGCGTAACAAAGGACTGCGGACACTCCCTGCTGCTGTGTGCGGTCACCCCTCCCCCCTGCCCTCCCCCCCCCCCCCCCCCCTTCCTATTCGTACGCGTTCAATCCTATCCGGCACCGGGTAGCGCGCGCATCAGCCCTTCCTGCCACGGCCCCCTCCGAGCGGGGCCCCCTCCTCTCCCTCCCACCAGCGCGATATCTCTCCCCCCTGACTAGATGCGACTGGCCTCGCCCTGCGCCGACCAGCCAAGTGGCATCCTCCACCGTCAGCAGATCCCCCCCCCGATCCCCCTCCCTGCCCCCAACAACCCCCCGCTCGGCAGGAAAGGAAGTGCGCGGCGCGGCAAGTGTTCAAACCACAAAAGTCACGCGCGCTTTTTTTTTTAATCCCACCGCCTCCGCTAGTTTTACGCGAGTCGCGTTTCCAGCGCAAACATCGTCAGCTTTGGGAGGCCGATGCGCCGCCGCCGGTGATGGCTGAGGGTGGAGTGTGAGGCGCGGGGGGAGTGGGGGGGAGGAGGAGGGGGAGGGGGGAGGAGGGAGGAGGAGGGGGGAGGGGGGAGGGGGGGGGGGGAGGGGGGAGGGGGGAGGGGGCGGCTCACGAGAAAACAAGTGCCGTGCGCGGAGGAGCCGCGCGGCGGGGGAGTGAATGTGGCGGGAGATGAGGAGCAGGTGCTCCCGACCGCGGCCGCTCGGACGCCGCACGATTACGTCGCGGGATTGGAACGTCTGCCGCCGGGCTCCACCCCCCCCCCCCCCCCTCCCCCCGCGGGATCCCCGGTGCCGGCCGACCGACCGCCGCAGCTCGCAGCCCGCTGCAGTTGACAGTCTGCCCCCGCAGCTGCCTGTGTCCTGCTGCAGCCGATAGGACGTGGTCGGCCGGGCCTCTGCGAGAGCTCGGCAAACACAAAAGTTTAGCCTCCAGCAGGGCCGCGAATAAAGCCTTCGGAAACGCATTATAAACGATTGCTGCCCGGGTTAAAAGTTTGGCGCCCGCGTCTTGTAAACCACTTCGAAAAAAAAGGAAACTTTTTTTTTCTACCCGAATATTGTAGGAAAACTTCCAATGAAATATAGGCATTTTTATCGCACGGAGGGCGCGGCGCGCGGTCGGCACACCACCCCAAGCCCTCGCCGAACAGGCTCTCGAGCACTGCTCCGGACCCATCACCGGGCCGTCCCGAATCTCAAAATGTCCCGCTCGCCCTAGTCTTGCGCTGTTTTCATTTATTGCTCATTCAGGCGGGGCGCGGGGGGGGGGGGGGGGGGGGGCGTGGCGCGTGGCGCGTGGCTGGGGGGCGTGGCGTGGCGTGCCGGGCAGCGGCGGAGGAAAGTCGGGGCGAGAAACGAGCAGCCGCTTTGTCACGGGATGAGAGCGCAGAAGCGGCGAGCGGCGGTCCTACAGCCCCAGTGACGGACAGGGGGTGGAGGGGGGAGCGAGAGGGAGAGAGGGAGAGAGAGAGAGAGAGAGAGAGAGAGAGAGAGAGAGAGAGAGAGGGAGCGTCTTAAGCCGCAGGGGCCGACAGCGCGAGCGGACACAAAAAAGTGAATAATAATAAGAGAGATGGAGAGACAGAGAGAGAGAGAGAGAGAGAGAGAGAGGGGAGAGGAGGAGGGTGGGAGGGGGGGTTTACACTCTGCGGCTCCGGAATCCTTGGAGGGGAGTGGGGGAGGAGGGGAGGGGGGGAGGGGAGGAGGGGTTTACACTCCGGTCCGGCCCGGCGTTCCTCATCACAAACCTCAGGAAACTTGATGTCGCCAGCTGTGTGTGTGTGTATGTGTGTGTGTGTGTGTCGGTGCACAAAGCCAGCCCGGCTGCACCTTCACGCGCCCAGCAGCATCTCCTTGTGCTCCGGCCGGTCGCGGTATCACCCCCCCCCCCCCCCCCCCCCCCCCCCCCCCATCCCCCCCCCCCCCCACCACCACCACCTCACCCCGCCACACGGACGCCCGTTTCAGGGTCTGGCGAGCCGACCGCGAAGGGAGGTCCCGGGGCACGACGGCCGCGGCCGGCCGCGCCATCCCGGAGTCTGGAAACAAACGCGCGTGCAGCGGGGTCGAGACGGTCTGGGGGAAGCAATCAAACTTTTATTTTGGCCAGTCCGCCCACCACACGGGTATCCACGATCCCCACCCCCTCCCCGCGCACTCCGGGCTTAGCACCCTCACAGTGCCGCCCCTCGCCGCCCCCCCCCCCCCCCCCCCCCCGCAGCCTCCATCCCAGGTCCTTGACGGCGCTCGCAAATCCGGCGGCGGCGGAAACACAGAAGCAATCGCCATAACAAACGGCTGACGGGGCGGGGCGGGGCCGGCGGGGGGGGGGGGGGGGGGGGTGGAGAGGCTAGAGAGACTCAGAGGGAGTCTCTCTAGCGGAGGCCCCGGGGGGGGGGGGACCCGAACTGTATGGCTGCAGGCCGCACGTGACGCCTACGAGCGCCGCGGGGTAGGCAGCCCGCACGACACGGCCGCGCTGCAGGAGTAGGTGACAGGAGCTGGTCATTGGTCCAGGGTGGCGACGAGCTTCACGGGCATCGCCAGCCCTCCCCTCCCTCCCCTCCGTCCCTCCCCTCCGCCCCGCAAACTCACCTGCGCGTAGCGGTCCACCACGCCCTCGCCCAGGTTGAGGTCGGTGCCGGCGGTGCAGTTGCCGCCCAGGAGGTGCTGGGACTCGACGATGCGCAGGAAGCGCGTCACGATGTCCACTTCGCCGGCGTCCAGCCCGGGCCCGGGCGCCGCCCACACGTCCTCCTCGGCGAGGTCCTCGTAGCCGCCGAGGCCGCCCAGGCGGGTGCGGTTGCCGCCCTGCCTGCCCTTGGTCAGGACCTCCTCGATCTCCTCGAGGTTGCCGTGCACCCGGGCGCGCTTCGTGCTGCCGCCGTCCTCGACGGGGGGCGGCGTCGGGGAGGCCGTGGCCGCGGCGCTGCGCGTCGTCCGCAGCCCGCCGGTAGCCTCGACGTCGCCGCCGAAGTCGACGGCGAGGTCCTCCAGCGTGGTGGGCAGGACGGCGGGGCCGGCGTGTCCCGGCCTGGCCCTCGGCGGCTGCTGCGGCGGCTGCTGGGGCGGCTGCTGCGGGCCCCGGCTGTGACGCTGGTGCCGGTAGCGCAGGCCGCGCGGCGGCGGGTGGCGGCCGCCGTCGGGGTCCCCGCCGTCGGGGTCCCCGCCGTCAGGGTCCCCGCCGTCCTCCGGCGCCACGACCGTGCCGACCGCCACGGCGAGGGCGACCAGGGCGGCGGGGAGCAGCAGCAGCGCGCGCGGCAGCATGGCGGCGGGGCCGGCGCGCTCAGGCCGACGGTCGGAGGCCCCCCGCGGGGCCCGCGCCGAGGCCCCGGGCCGCCGACGCCATCTGTGACAACAGCAGCCACCCGATCACAAACACAAAACAAATTGAATCGCGCCGCGCCCCGTGTGGGGCCGGGCGGTCCGCGCGCTCCGGGGGCTCCGCCCGCTGCGCTGTGCACTGACAGGGGCCCTGTTTGCTAATCAAGCGCAGCGCCGGGCCGCTACGCTGTTCCCGCGGAGTGGACCGCGTCGGGCCGCGAGCGGGAAGAGTGTGGAGGGGGAGCGGATCTGAATCTGATGTGGGAGATTATTAACAATACGAAGAACAGGGATCCAGGGGCGTGCGGCTGGGGTGGTACAGGGCAGGTCTTGTGCTCGCTATGCCGGGGGATTCGGGGCGAAATCTCGAGAACATGGCGGCTCGTCATATTCGTCATTACTTGGGGAATCTGGCGCCGCCTGACGACCGGGGCGTTATTGCGCGGAAAATGTTTGTTCGTTAAAACTTCTTTTGTCGTGATGGAAGTTTTGGCGGTCGGCCCGCCGGTCGGTGAGCCGCCAGGCCCAGCGGACGGCCCCGGTCTGCCCTCTGCGGGTGGGAGGGCCCGGAGACGAGATCCTGTCGAGGCCCTCGCCGCAAACTCAAAGGGCGCTCTCGCTAATCACATTTTCCGCGGTTTGGGGAGCCCGCAAAAGAAATGGGAGGCGGCGCGGGCCCGGCGTGACCACCCCCGCGCCGGTCCGGGCCGATCCTGTCGCCGAGGTCTCCGAGGTCCCCGCCACCTCCGTTATCAGCGGCCGTGACGTCACCGCGGGCGTCACCCCGGACGTCACCTCGCTCGCGGACGGTCCCTGAAGGCCTTTCGACGGGTAGGCTTATCATCATTTCTGTCGACGTGCCGCCGACAGGTTGGTACGACCTCCCCCCCCCCCCCTTCCCTCTCCCTCTCCCACACTGCCAACATCCTCCACACGTGACGTGACATACACGCGTTCGTCTTGAATCTTGAAGGAGCTGAGAGAGGAGGGAAGACGGAGAGAGATAGAAGGTGAGAGAGAGGGGGGGGGGTGGTAGTAATGGAGGGGAGATGCGTTGGGAAACCGGGGCGTTGAAAGTCGTGGCATTTAGAAGCGCCTGTCCGGTACAGAACATTCGCGCGCACACACACACACACACACACACTCGCGCGCGCTCGTCTGCAAAGAAAATGTATTTTATTGGTGTCTCCGCGCCGTCCCCCGGCCACTGGTGATCCTGGGTCCCGGACAGGTGACCCTCGAGGGCCGGGCCTCGCACCCAAAGGGAATGGAGAAGTGACGCAC
The DNA here is from genome assembly GCA_026979955.1 of Megalurothrips usitatus. Classification (NCBI taxonomy): domain Eukaryota; kingdom Metazoa; phylum Arthropoda; class Insecta; order Thysanoptera; family Thripidae; genus Megalurothrips; species Megalurothrips usitatus. The sequence goes on along the minus strand of CM049600.1, from coordinate 1,289,640 downwards.
GCCGGCCAGCCTCATGCGGGCTGCTGGTAGGCGGAGGCGGGCGGCGGCGGCCTGGAGCGGCTGGAGCGGCTGGAGCGGCTGGAGCGGCCGCCGGAGGGGAGGCCGGGCCGGCGGACGCGCGCGCCACGCGCCACGCGGGCCTGCCTACCTCCCGGGCTGATCCGGTGGATGAAACGAATCGGCGTGAAAGGGCCGGGGGAGGCTAGAGGCGGCTGGAGGGCGGAGGCTGCGAGGCGGCTGGAGACTGGAGACGCTGGAGGCCGGACCATGAGGAGCAGATACGCGTATAGAGGGGGGCGGGGCGGCGGGGCGGACGGGGAGTGGAGCAGGGAGAGGTGCGGCTCGCCGTGGGAAGGGGGCCCCAGATAAAGTGAGGCGGCGCAAAAGAACACGAATTTAAGGAGAGAGGATCTGCTCCGCCGCCGCCGCCACGGCCAGATAAGACGGCGACAGTGCGCTGCTCCGCGGCGGCGGCGGCGGCGTGCCCGGTCGCCAATCGGATTTGGAGCCGCCCCCGCCGCCCCCGCCGCCCCCGCCGCCCCCGCCGCGGATCCTATTTGTCGCGGGTCTGACCGCCTCACATCGCATCGCGTGGTTCGTGGTAATCCCCCGACACACAACGGCGTATCTCCGCGGGGCCGCCGCCGCACCTGTCGGGGGATAAACGTCCGCCCCGGCCAGCCCAGGGTACCCGCCGGCCCCAGAGACAACGAGACGGCCCCGCAGACGGAGGGGGAGAAGAAGGAGACGGGTTTGTTTGTGGCGGCAGCGCTTGTCTCTGAGGCGCTGCGCGGCGGCGGCGGCGGCGGCGGCGGCGGCGGCGGCGGCCGTCCCCCGCAGGGCTGCGCTGCGTATGCTTCAGAGACCCTTCAGCCCGCCCCCTTGCCTCAGTCCGTCCCTCAGAGCCCCCCAACCCTCAACCCGGACGCGACCCACGCGCCGCCGCCGCCGGCCCTTTTATATTTTCCACCTCGCAAAACCGCAAAGTAAAGTCACAGCGCGTGCATGTGGTTGTGTATGTGTGAGTGCGTGTGTGCGTGTGTGTGTGTGCGTGGGAGTACGTGCGCTGCCGGATGACCTACCCGAAGGGAATAATGGAGCGAATCGTTTTTCAACCGCGAGCGTCCAGTAACGTAATTTTGTTTATTTTTTTACTATTCCCTTTTTGTAATTTCTGTGGTCCTGGCGTTGCGTTTACGTTTCGTGCATTAAATTCTCTCTCTCTCTCTCTCTCTCTCTCTCTCTCTCTCTCTCTCTCTCTCTCTCTCTCTCTCTCTCTCTCTCTCTCTCTCTCGCAGCCGCCCCCGCACCAGGATTTGGCCTAGTGGTGCACACACACACACACACGGTCTGCCATAGACGACTCCCGGTACAGTACCTAGTCAAGAGACACCCCCCACCCCCTGTAGGCCCGCATATGGTGGGAGGCGCCAGCTTCCCGGGGGGTTGTTTGCGTTGCGCCGCGGCCGCCCGCCTCCGCCGCCCGCCGCCGCCGGGCCGTCGGGGCGGTAAGTTGGCACTGCGCTGCGCTGCGCCGATGGCTTCCACCAACTCGCATCAGTCAAAGACATATCGCGGCCACCCGCAATAACCGGCCCGAGGCGGCGCTCGACAGATGCCACCCCCCCCCCCCCCCTTCTCCCCCGAGCGGGTAAAAACTCGGCGATGTAGCGGCAAGCGGGATTACCCCGAATTTCCCTCCGATTACCTTTCTAGATTACCTCGGATTGTCCCGGGATTAACTCTAAGTTTCCCCGCATTACCAGGCTTTTAAAAAAAAACGTCGGATTACCTCCGGACTTACCCCGCGTTACCCGGCAGGGACGGGCCCTGCGGTCCGACTCGACAATATTTGCGGAGCCGGATTTCCACACGGCGCCGACAGCGTGGCCGCGAGGCTGGAGGGGCGGGGAGGGGGAGAAGGGGAGGGGGGAGGAGGGGGAGAGGAGAGGAGGGGAGGGGAGGAGAGGGGGGGTAGGATTGATGACTGACTCTGGTGATCGCCGGAGCCAAGTTTCCGTGTCCCCGGGCCCGCGGAGCAGCCCGGAGCGCCACGCTGCGGGGGCCCCGGACCCACCCCACTCTGCACGGCAGAGCAGGCACGGGGCGCGGGGCACGGCCACGGCCCCGGGACCGGGAATCTGTTCGGCTTAGTTAGCGTGGAGGGGCGGCGGCCGGGACCGAGCGGGCCGCAGACGCCAGCCGCAGCCCGCGGAGCCCCCGGAGCCCCCGCAGCCCCCGGAGCGCGCGGCACGGGGTGAGAGGTGAGGCGGGGCTCCGCGGCAAGCCCTCCTCAACTGGCATAACAACGATCCCTCTCCGACAAGTACTTGTTGGTCTTGTTGTCTGCTGCCTAGCAGCTCCCCCCCTACGCGGCGCTATCCTGCCATCCTCGCCCGGAGCCGGCCTATCGTGTGGTGTTGTCGTAGTTTCAATATGCACGCCTCCCCGTATTAGCATAATAAGTTGGCCGTATCCCGCGCCGCGCCTGAGCCTCGGGGTGTGGCGGGGAGGGGCGAGCCGCCCGCCTCGCCCGTCACGCACGAGTGGCCGTATAGTGCGCCGAACCCAAATCTGATTATTTCATCATTTTCTGATAGTTGTCTCGTTTTATTAGGCGCACTCTTTTTTTCCTGTATAGTTATGGAGACCCCCTTCCCCTTCCGGAGGGGACTGCGTCCATTTCAACCCCAAAATGCGGGGCAAACGGCAAAGCTAAACAAAAACAAGAGAAAACCGAAAGGGGTAAAGCCGTTTTTCTTTCAATAAGATGTATGTCCCCATATCCGTCTTGACGTCTGCTGAGCGAGCGGCCACGTACGAGCGCTGGTCCGCTACTGCGGGGGGAGGGGGGGGAGTGACTGCAGGTAAGTGTTTCACGGAAACGAACCGTACGAGACGTGACTGGCATATGTGGGCATGCTATCTGCAGGGAGGGACAGAGTGGGGGAGGGGGGGAAGGCAGAGTGAAATCTCGACACGCTTTAGTGAGGGTAGCACAACAAAAATGGAGAGAACGAAAAACAGAAAAAGGAAAAAGAAAACAGGAACGGCCGAACTAGTTGGTTTGAAGCACACGGAAAAGCTTTCGGGCTCGGTCCCGGGCCTCTTCAGCGTACGTGAGGGAGCGAAATGGCGCTGGTTCTAATCCTCTCTCCGGACGAGATTTTTTTTTTCATTCTGTTTTCTTTCGTTTGGGCACAGTTTGCACCATCCGACCATGGCGAAGACCCCGGCAAACTCACACCAGAATTCATTTAATGCACTCTTACTTTTTAAAAAAAGATTTCACTGGCTAGGAAAGAAACAGCCTCGTAAAGCCCCCTGAACAAAATCTCACCCTAGGGGGCCCGAACGGTGAGAGATTCCCCTTTATTCCCCTCTTTATTAGCTTCGCGGGCCCTTTTAGGCCGTCCCGAAACCCTATACAGCGCCTCAAACCGCTCAGCCAACACAATTTCATTTTCTTCATGGCCCACTTGTCCCGTTTTACCGATCTCGAAATAAGGTCGGGTGGGTACGGCGGCAGGGCGGCCGGAGCGCCTGCCGAGTCGAGGGTAGGCCAGCCCGCACGGCACGCGCTGCTGGGGGTTGCCTACCCGCCCGGCAGCAGGCGCTGTGCCGCGAGGAGCGACGGAACGCGCACGTCGGACTTTTGGACAGGGTGAAATTAGAGAAACGGCGGTGGCCGTAATCAGGGAGGAAAAGAAATTCCCATTAGGATTTCACTATAGAAAGACGGTAAACTGTACATCATTCCTGTGCTGAAAAATCCCATTTTAGAAAAAATATAAAAACCAATGTTTTAATTTATGTTTCCTGGTAATACTCTACGTGTACGCCCTTCTACACACAACACCCCTTTTCCAACTTCCGAAAATGTCGAAAAATGTGATTTGGGTTTTTTCACTCGGATCACTTGGAGACTTTTTGAGGGGGATTCGCAAACCTTTTCTTTTCTCGCGGTGCGGCGGCCTCCTCTCCGGGGACGCTAGAGGTGCTCCGGGCGCCTTCTCGCGAAGCGGCTCGCCGGCGTCCTGGGCTGTCACCGCAGCGATGCACTTCACGTCCTCCGGCCCGCTCCGCGGCCTCCTGTCCTCGCCCCGCCACCGGGCCCGCGGGGCTGCGGGGGCTGCGGGGGCTGCTGGCCTCGACGCGAACGTGCGCTCGCCGTCGGGGGCCTCGACGCCGGCGGGGGCCGACGCGGCGTGCTCAGGTCCGGGCGGCGGAGGGGCGCCAGCGCGAGTGCCGGTGGGGGGGAGCCGGCAGCGCCAACTACCGCCCCGCGCCGCGGCAGCGCCGCCAGCCGGCCCGGCAAGCGGACCCCCTGCCGAGCCAACTCGAGTTGCGCGCCAAATCCATTCACGGAGGGGTGGTTCCGGCGCGCGCCGCCAGAGCGCGCCACGCGCCAGCAGCAGGACCCCATTTACTCTTTTTTCTTTGGGAGAGGGGAGGGGTAGTTCACAAACGAAAAGTCCCCTTCTGCTGGCAAAGGACATCCAGACGGTGCGACGGCGCCGCACCAAGCCATAATCCATCGAGGCTTAAAATGAAATACAAGTTTTCCAAGCGGTCGAGGAGCACTCTCGAAATGCGCTTCAAATTTTATTTTTAAAATTCTATGAATGTTTCGGTCATTTTAGGTGAATTAAAACTGGTTCTTTTGGCTGTTCTTATGTTTTAGAGGAGAGTCGACGAATAATTCACACACCGCCAGCAAGAGTCGAACCCGCGCCGGCCGCGGTGGCCGAATGGCACGGCCGCGTGGCCCCGGACAACGGGCCCGCAGCGCCCTTCCCTCTCTGTGTGAGCGTTTGTCATGCCACTGCTGGAAGAATGCGCCCCTATTTATTTCACTTTGAAAAAAAAATTTTTCGAGAATTGTATGAGAGGAACTGGCGCAACAAGCGCGGTAGTTTAGGCTTGCGTTCCTAAGGCAACGCGCTCACTGCCTGCCCGCGGGATGCTTTGCGATACTCGGGCGAGCGGGGGGCGGCAGGCCTCTCCTCCCCTCCCTCCCGCGCCCCCGCCCCTATGAGCCCCCATGGAGGCCCCCACGGAGGCCCTCACGACGTCCTGTGGGACGGGGAACGACGACGCCTCCGTCGCGGCCATCATGGAGGCCGGGACGGCGGCCGGGACCGAGGGCGGTGCGGCGGCGGCGGCCGACCCCGCGGCGTGCTCGGACTCGGACGCGGAGGGGGGCACGGCGGCGGCGGCGGCGGCGGCGCGGGTGGAGCCCAAGAAGGCCACGGTGCTGGAGACGCACGGGTACACTGTCGGTGGGACCGTCGGCTCCGGCTCCTACGCCACCGTCAAGGTACGCGAGTCGGCCTGTCCGGATCCGGGTTACCGGGCGGCGCTCGTCAGCACTGCGACGGCTTCGCAGGTCGCCAAGTCGGAGCACCATAACTGCGACGTGGCCGTCAAGATCGTGTCCAAGATCCAGGCGCCCATCGACTACCTCCGCAAGTTCCTGCCCCGGGAGATCGAGGTGGTGAAGGGCCTGCGGCACCCCAACGTCATGCGCTTCCTGCAGGCCATCGAGACGACGCACAGGTCAGGGTCGCGTCGCGGCCGCCGCGCCGGCCCGACGCCCGCGTTCAAGCGGGGGCCGGTTCCCGCGCGCGCGCGCGTAGTTGCGGCGTCCGCCGCTAGATGGCGCAGCGCCCCGTCGCGACGACCGTTCGGCGTTCAAAAGCGAACCGGCGGTGAACGCCGGGTCGAACGCGGTTCCGACCGGGCTCATCCGGTCTAGGGACGTGCCCGGCCCCCACGGCGGCCGTCACCCGCCCCTCAGCCTCGCGCACCGCCGTCGCGGCCCGCCCCAAGCTTAGCTCTCGCGGGGTGCTCGCACCGCCCGTTCGGTCGGGTGCGTATGCGGCACCGTCCCACATTCGTGCCTTAAACTAATGAGTAAGGAAAATACAGAGCCTTGGTGACGCTCGGCTCAGCTATTATGCGTTAGCAAGTGAATTTTTGAAGGAGCACAGGTCGTCCCTCGTCGAGACCCGCCTACTTTCGCGGGTTTCCGGGGTGAAGCGATCTACTCCAATAATCTGCGTCTCTGGGGAATGCCTGGGAGGAAGTGTGGGTAGAGACGGGGGAGGGAGGTTGAGAATTTCGGCAAGTTATTGGTCAAGTGAAAAATAGGGATTCTGGTGTCGCCTGGCCGCTGCACTAACTGTCCTGCGGGCGTCTTAGTGTTTTCAGAAATTTTTAAAGACGGCTGCAGCTAAACGGCTTGTATAGGGATGAAGCCGTGTCGAACCGGCCACGTTCTAGGGTGTACATCGTGATGGAGTACGCGTGCAACGGCAGCCTGCTCGACGTCATCCGCCTCGAGTCCCACATCGACGAGGTGCGGGGCCGGCGGTGGTTCGGCCAGCTCGCCGACGCCGTCCAGTACTGCCACGAGCTGGGCATCGTGCACAGGTACCCGGCGTGTCCCCCCGACGTAACGCCCCCCCCCCCCCCCCCCCCCCGCGCTCCCGCCCCGCCCCGCACTCTGAGAGACAGTTGCCCCCCTCCTCTGCCCTCCGACAAGAGACATCAAGTGCGAGAACCTTCTCATGGACGGGGACCTCAACGTCAAGCTGTCTGATTTCGGCTTCGCGCGCGGGCTCGGGCCGGGCCGGCTGGAGTCCGGGAGCCCAGGTGAGTCTGACGGGGTGGGCCGGGGAGAAGGAAAGCCGCCAGGACGCTGTGCCCGTGCCCCGTGCCCCGTGCCCCCAGCCCGGCGGCCCCTGTCCGAGACGTTCTGCGGCAGCTACGCCTACGCCTCCCCGGAGATCCTCAGCGGCGTCCCCTACGAGCCGCAGCTCGCCGACGTCTGGTCCATGGGGGTCGTGCTCTACGCCATCGTGTTCGGCCGCCTGCCGTTCGACGACTCCAACCTCGCCGAGCTCCTCAGGGTCAGGGGGGGAGGGGGGTCGAAGTGAAATAGACACCGCACACTCTGTTCTGGATTGTTTATTTGCCTGCTCTGTGTACATTTTGCGCGTCTTGACGCCGCGTGTCGTGTCCCACCCGCAGCAGGTGCAGAGCAGAGTCAACTTCCCGAAGGCACCGGAAGTGTCCGCGCCCTGCAAGTCCCTCATCCGCCGCATCCTGGCCCCCGCGAGGACCCGCCTCGAGCTGGCCGCCATCCGGCAGGACCCGTGGCTGCTCCAGAGGGAAGCCCCGGCCACGCCCCCGGCCACGCCCCCGGCCACGCCCCCGGCCACACCCCCGGCCACACCCCCGGCCACACCCCCGGCCACACCCCCGGCCACACCCCCGCCGCCCCAGCGAGCGAGCTCCTCCCTGGCGCGGCACCTCAAGTAAACTATTGTTTTATTCAACGTCGCTTTTCGCTTTATCGTTTTATTGATAGTAAGGCCGGCAGGCGTGCACAAACCACATAGTTTTCTGACCACTGCTGCGCTTGCTGTATTCGAACAGGATGAAACGGAACAAGCCGTTGTCACATCAAGACAGTTAGACAAACACTGCAAGGTGAGTTATCTGTTTTACAGTACTATCAAATCTAAGCCAAGGAAAACTGTAAACCGTTATTTTCACCAACAGGAACAAATTTTATTGACCAGAAATGTGTAAATCAGGTACCAAGCACAAAGTGATCAGTAAATAATCAGTTTCATCATTTATAGAAATTGTAATGATGACCATGTATGTTATCATGATACTAATATTTACAACTACACAGTACAAAAATAAGATCACAGTTCTTGGTGTATGAAAAAGAAATTGTAAAATATGTCATAGGTATCAACGTATTTTTTAAGCAATATAAATAGTGACATAAATTAACAGTCCATGGGGGTTGAAGAAACAGCTTTCATTCCAATGCCATCACAACTGATGATGTTGGTACCATCTGGACATTCTTCAACATGGAAGCGTGCCTATAAAACAAAAAATATGTTATGTGTAAAATTCAAGAACAATCGCAAGATATATGTGTATTTGCATTTAAGTTAGGTGAAAATAACCTTAGTGAGGAGTTCAGCTATGTATATGGCTGTTTTTGTGTGCAAAGTAAGAGGCCCACATTTAACAGCTGATTTTCCATCTGCTAGAGCCATCAAAATTATAATCTGTAAAAGGAAATATTAGCTTCAATAAAATGGAGAATCTAGGATACCAATATGTGAAAAAAAAAGGAGATGACCCACTTGATCCTGGATGTGATTATCTACGCATCCTCCACTCCTAATAGTATTTAAAAGCTCTGTGACAGCTTGTGCAGAAACTTCCTGAACATTTAAATTTCTTTTCCCTAAAGAGGAAGCACCAAAAATGTTCCCAGTACTTGTTTCAGCAAAGAGACTGAAATCAAATCAAAGGATTAGTGAAACAAATTTGTGTGATGGCATGTTTAAAAAAAAAACAAGCAGAAGACCTACTTTATGCCAGAACCATTTCCAACTGCCTGTTGGGGGTTTTCCTTGTAGCCTATAATTTCAATTTTTATATCGCCATAGGCTGATTTAATTTGGTGGTGACAGAGTTCAGCCATTTTTTGGGCATCCTGCAATAAGTAATTTTACAGTGACATATTTCAAAGACAAAATTAAAGCTACCAGAAAAATTAGGTACCTGCACATGAATATTTCCTGCCACAAATGCCCTGCCCCAGACCCGAGTCACACGACCAGGATCAAGTAAGGAGACGGGACGTAGTTGGGGTACTGGTTGGATCTTCATTCGGACAATGCCACCACCACGAGGGAAGTAGCCTCTGTATTAATAGAGCATGTAAATAAGTCAACACGGTGAAATAGATAATTTGAAAGCAACAAAGCCATGGAAACGCACCTTTTTTCAATACATCCTTCAAATGTAGCTCCAAATTTTTCCAAAATGCTTTTAAAAACCTGATATGGTATAAGAGAATACAAGGGCACATGTAGTATGAAATGAACCATGCTGCTAATAGAATACAGTGTTTACCACATTCAGGAACCAACCGTGACGGTGTAATCAATCTGGGGAGCCATATCAGCATTTGTTCCACCACGAAGAGTGAGCTGCACTTCAGATGGAGAAAATAGAGCACAAGGTAAAATAACTTGAATTAATAAGCTGACACTCCTGAAAAAAAGAAATATGAAAAGGAGTTAAAATCAAACAAATTCTCCCTTCTCTCAACTTAATGACAGTACACAGATAGATATTGCTTACCCTGCCGTTTCAGTATCTGCAAAAAATTCTCCTCCAAGGAGATGACGTGGGTGAAATACCACTTCTGTAGATTGAAGAGCACAGCCCCACAGTTTGCCACCAGAGAGGTCTCGAGCCACTTCCAGCCCTTTTAAATGTTGTGCTCGAAGACCTGGCTTGTCTCTTCCAGCTCGAATATTTTTTACACGAATTGGGATTTGGTGAATGGCACTTAATGATACCGCCATTCTTAAAATCTGTCCACCCTTTGAAAAAAAAAGGGTTCACAAGATTTAGATTAAAGAAGTTCTGCTGACAAATTGAATATTTTAACAACAACAATTACAGTTTTTATAAATAACCTCAAAAAAAATCATCTATAAAATAAAAACGTGAAATTTTCGAAGAAAAAATTAAAATTTTGATTTGATTTCTTGAAAATGATTGCAGAGAATTTCTAAAGAGATATTCAACTTAATACCCTTTCTTACAAGACACTGTAAGCAATGCCTGATAGTCAACATACCCCTTCAAGAACACTTCCATCGATGATTACTTCGTTTTCAGACATATTTGTCTCCTACGCTGTGTTTATAAGTCAAATGTCAAATCTCTGCAATGCACTCGTACTTGTGCTGGCAGAATCTAGTACCAGCACCAGCGGCTGACTGCTTCTGCGATCAAACAGCCTAGTGCACCCAACACTACCGGCCGGCCCGTCCTGTCAATACCCCCCGCCATAGCATAGCTATACTCCACGCACTCTTTTTTTTTTTTTTTGTCTCGGTTGCGCGGGACCGGTAAGTGCTGTTGTATTACATTTTAAACGTCGCAGGAAAACATCCCGTGGGTGTGTGATGTCATCCAGAAGACTTCTGCGTACCCGAGCGCTCCAGGATGAAATCATTAAGAAATAGTCAGATCTAGGGAAGTGTGAGTATTTATTAAGCATTCTCGTTGTACAAACTACTGAAGACTGAGCCACATAAATTCAAAACTCTATGAAAACGATCTTTCCAACACATTTACTAAACAATACACACGCAAGGTACAGCAGTAGGTAAGTTTGTACAGCAACAACTCATCCGAAAATAGAAAATTTGTAACAAAAGAGTAATCAGACTTGGCTCCTGAAGTCTTATGTATATTGCACATTGAGCTGGTCACAAAATAAAAGAAACCAGACAAACTTTGCAAAAGGAATTCAGAAGCAAAACAATTGCCCAAGTGTTATATTTGTCTATGGCACAGAACAGCATTGTGGCCCACCTGCCAATAAATTATTACCCAATAAAAAATAAACTGCAAGTGAAACGAATGGAACACTGGTCAGTATCACATGGCAGTTTGAATAATGAGGTAACAAAATAAAGAGTCTCAATCAGCTACGAGCTTCAAAATGAAGTCGGGGTTGCAAACAAGCGATGGTCAATAGATACAACCCATCTGAAAATGAGTGCAATTTTGGTCAAATTGGCCCATAGCAACTACTCATTTATACAATGAGCAATTGGCACAGTCATACAGTGGGCAGCTGAATTCCCATTGAAGTATACACAAGTTAAAACAAAGTCAAATTTTAATTTAGGTTTTGAGAATGAATAGGAATTCAATAAAACTAATTCGTAGCTCAGCGGTATTTGAGATAATTTACAAATGCAAGTATACATAGCCATTGACAGTGACAAAACATGTTCACCTGTGTTCAATGCGCACTCCTTTGCTTAACGGTAAAACTTCACATACATTACTGTACCACCAAAAGAACTAAAGCACAACCTGTGTAGATTTCAAGGGCTGAAAATCTACATCACAAAGAAGCTAACCTTCTCTAGTCAATGACTACTGTCTTAAATACAAGACCTCAAAATTTCAGAGTTGTACCAAGGAGCAGAACACAAGCAATTCAATACTCAAACGTGCTTCAAAAACGGGCAAATGTATAAAAAAAAAAAAAAAAAAAAAAAAAACAAGAAAATAAAATAAATAACACTACACTTCAGATTCTAGGGTTCAAACTATCAAAAAGAAAATCTTTGCGTATGCAAAAAAGCACACAATACAAAAGTCTCAGACAAAAAAGATAGATAAAAACTTTTATGAGTAAACAGAACATGAAATTAAGAAAGACATGTATAAAAATAAGATGACATGGGTGGCGTGCAGCAGTTGCCACTGAATAGATGAAATGGAATGTCTAGGAAAAATTACAAATACATTTTAAACAAGGGGGCAAAAAGACAAGGATATTGTCAAAAACAAATAGCATGACCAACCCCATAGCCATTAAAGGAGTTGCTTCACATTATAGTGACTTTTCTTAAAATAAAAGTTAAACAAAATGAGAGCATAGGACTACAAGATACATGAACGGCTAGGAAAACACACACAACCATTTAAGTTGACTTAAACACTTCTTGTAGACAAGTTTACACACTAGCAGAAAACATGAACCTGATTGTGTGATTTTTTTTTCTTCTTCGTAAGATTCCTTTCTTTGTCCTCCTTTCTCAACCCAAAATAAGGCATATGGCATCAGTTAAGTACACAAGAGTGGTACTGAGATAAATGCAAATAATATCACATTTAGAAAATAGGACTCCTAAACTTACAACAGAATTTCAATAAATAGAACTAAAAGACAATTACTTTGGCACATGTTGAAAGGTGTGCGTGTTTCACATTTTTGAAATTGGACAAGCCATGCCTACATGTTTAGGCTTGAGAGAGTGGAGGCAGAGTAGGATAGGCTGGAGGGGCAGAGGGGTTTGAACCTGCAAAGGAATAAACAATTGCTAAATTGAACAAAAATCCAACACACAGAATTAAAGCACACATACATCCATCATGTACATACCAGTATATTTGTCAGATGAATACTGTTGAGGATATTGTGCAGGGTAGTATGTGGCTGTACTACGTCCATAAGCTGACCCACTCGGGAGCACAACACCTACAATAAAAAATAATACATCTGAAAATAATCTGTTGAAGCATTAGTTTCTCATATTAATGGCTATAACAACTTGTTAATGGCCAGTTAGTTAAAACAAAATAAAAACTACTAAAGCAATGTGGAAAGTAATACTAATTTTATAGAAATACCTGTTGCCCAAGCAAAAACCTTAAATAATAAATATATATATATATATATATAATTTAAAAAGCAGTACAAAATATACAATACCAGTCTTACCATCAGGCACAGGTGTAAAACTGGCAGCTGGCATGGGTTCTGCCAATATCCTTGTATAATTTTAGTGTTCAGAATGGCCCTACGACAAACACATGATTGTCAAAGAAGCAAGTGGCATGCGAGCAAACAGAACAAAAAGCATGCAGAAACAAAAAATTGGAAGAAAAATAAATTCAAATCCGAGGGGTGTGGGAAAAAATGAAAGTGAATCCAGCTGTTAAAATAGATACCATGCAAACATAAAACAATTGACCAAACTGCCTCTAAATAGGAAATAAAAAACAAGCATGCAAAATATTTTTGGTTGGACAGCTATATAAAGTAAGGTGTCACGTTTTGCAACCAAAACTACAGAACTACTTTGAGCGAGTTCCCTTACCTCAATCCTTAGTCTGCATGTAATAAGAGGAAAAGAATGGAATAAATAAGTTTGCCATGTAACAGATGGGCGGGTGATGAAAGGAGCCAGAGCGCCACTACGGTGGTGGTACTAGTTTGAAGAAGTGAAATGGCGATGGGAGATGTGAGACAGGGGTAACCAGAGGGCAAAACACCATTCCCACAACAAATAGGGGGAGGTAAATTTCACTAACTGTTGTAGACAGCACCTGATGAGCGCCTGTAGCACGGACAGCACGAGCAGCAGCAACAGCACAGGCAGAACAGCACCACAAGAACTGCCAGCGTCACGACTGCCGCAATGATGATGGTCTGCTGGGTCAGGAATCCACTGCAAAGACGAAAAAGGTGATAAGAAAAGGTGCTGCATTCGGGCCAAAAGCACTCAGAGGAGACTAATCCTCACAACAAAACTCACCCCTTAAAGTAATAATCCTCCTTGGAGCAGCAGTAGTGGCTGTCGTCTTCCCAAAATTTTGTACAGCAGAAATCTTGACCAGGAACTATGCAGACGCTGCATGCTGTCGAACACAGAGGCTATATTAGTAAATGCACAGTCTTTCATGTTCAGATGAGTACAATGCTAATACTTCAGGTGACATGGGGAGAGAAATACTGCACCAAGCAGCTCACCGTGAAATAATAGAAACGACAGAGGATCTATCTACTGACGCGTGAATGGAAATTCATGTGACGGGTGATTGGAATAAATGGCAGCAAAGACACGGCCGTCACTCCGTGGAGGAGGCGGACAGCATTCGCGTTTAGGCCCCTCCTCACACACCCACCGTGAAAGGTGTCGCCCAATCAGCTAGAGTGTCCTTTCCCTTTTCTCCGGTCGCCTCCCACGCGCATCCGACATAACCGCACGGGCGGGCAGGCGCCCGGAGCCCCGGAGGGGGCCCGGAGGAGGCCCTTGAGTTCTGACCGACACGTCCGGTCCACAGGTCCCCGTCCCTTCCCAGCCCATCCCGGGCCACACGCGACACGGCCCCCGTGTTCGCGCCCTCGCCGCGCGAAGCGATCGATAACGGCAGGGCACGGCCTGGGCTGGCTGGAGCCCCGCTGGCAAAACAACAAACACGCCCAGCCCAGCAGACGACGAGGCGAGGGCGGCCAGCCGCGACGACTTACTGTATCCCTGCGCCGAGGCGACGCACGCCGCCAGCATCAGGCCCAGCACTCCGTACATCATGGTGGCTGTTGCTTCTCCAAGCTGGCGACCAACACGGGCGAGAAGCGGGCGAGGCGCGGGCGCAACGCGACGGGACGGGACGGGAAGGCTGCCGGAGCTGACGACGCGACCCAACGCCCAGAGCGGAACAGAACGGAGCCAACACGGGACGGCACGGCGCGGACGCAGCGCCAGGCAGCGCTCGGTGGTGGGGGTGGGGGCGGGGGGCGGCGCGGGGGGGCGGCGCGGGGGGCGGAGGGACTCGTCTCGCCGCGCACACAAAGAGCCTCTGGACTGGGCTGGGCCGACGCGGACGTGCGCCGTGTGGCGCCGTGCCGTTCGCAGAAGCGGGGGCGGGGAAGGAGAAGGGGAAGCGATCGTGGGGCCGTAGTGGGCGGCGGGCGGCCGTTCGCCTGGGAGCAGGGAAGGGGGGTGGCGGTGGTGGCCCGGGAGCCCCCCCTCCTCCCCTTCTCTCCCTCACCCTGCCCCCCCCCCACCCCCCACCGCGAACACCCACCAAGGCTCGCGGAGGGGAAGGCAAGGGGCGTATGAGCGAAAGGCCGCGTTCGGAAATGCTGCCCGTCGCGTCGTCGGGGGAGGACGACGCGAGGTGCGATTTGGAGTGCGCGAGTGAGAGAGAGAGAGAGAGAGAGAGAGAGAGAGAGAGAGAGAGAGAGAGAGAGAGAGAGAGGGGGGGGCTAAGGCAGGGTATGGGCAGAGCGAGGAACAATGCGGAAAATCTACACAAGTGCTGCAGGGGAAATCTTTTTCGCTGGGGGAAACCTGTGCGAGACGGACAGGTGGTGGTGGTGGTGCTGGAGAGAGAGACAGAGAGAGAGAGTGAGAGAGACTGTCGGCGGCGGTACGCCCGCGAGCACGTCGCAACTCCCCCACCCCCCACCTTCAGCTCCGGCCGGGGCTCGGGGAGTGACTCATACACATTCGAGACGAGAGGAGGGCACGGGGATACCCCCCGCGGCACGGCGGCCCCGCGGCACGGCCCTGCGCTGAGGCTGCGCCTAGCTGGGATCAGCTCGCCTCTCCCACCAGATCTTCCTGTGTGCGCGCTGTTCCGGCTATTCACGACCGAGGAGTCATGCGCGGCGTGACTCTGCCAACACGGCTGGCGCGGCAGGTGCCCCCCCATGGCGGCGTCCTGTCTGCCCTGCCCAGGCCAGGCTGCACGAGTGACCACTTTGCGACCACCAGTTTTTCGCTGGTTTCCGATTTGGGGAGGGGGCGGGGCGTGTACCTAGTGCGGGTGCTGCTTAGGGTGTACTTAACCTGACAGCGCCATGCGGGCAGGTCTGTGTGGGTAGAGATGGGCGCCGACGCCACTTTCGGCGGCGGTGGCGTAAGGCCTAAAGCCGTCTAATATTTCGGCGGCGGCGCGGCGGCGACGACGAACTATCCATTCACATCCTGAAGACGTGTAGGGCGCTGTCACCAGGACCAGAAGTAGAAAACATGCCGCTGAAAAACTAACCCCGGGCGCGCCACAGCCCCCTTCCCTATTCGGCGGCGCGGCGTCACCGGCGCGCCACCCACCTACCCACTGCAAAATAACATCATTTCTGAGTGCGGTCCGACCCACACGTCGGAGCCGCCGGGAGGTTGTGCTGGCGCCGGACGGAGCACCCCGCGCGAGCGAACGTCCCGCCGCTGACCGGCGGCGCCATCTCTCGGGACTCTGTAGTACTTCCCCCCACCCTCCCCCTCCCTCCCCCCTCAGCCCCTGGGAGGTAGGCACGGACGGCCCGCCGCACAGCCGCGCGTGTGGGGTTGCCTGCCTGCCGGGCGGCGCGCCGTTTGCCGCAGGCTCTCGGGCAGCCGCCGCCCGTTCGCGCCGGGCGTTTCCGACGCGCGCTGGCCTAGTCCGGGGGGATCTAACACGCTGCGCGGGCACGGGGAGGAGACTGTCGGCCGGCGGCGCGTTCGTTGCCGGTTCGCAAGGCCATCATAGGTTGAAAGTATCTGGAAATCGCGTCTTCCTGCTAACGCACACGGGCTGGCCTACAGCTAGAGAGCATTAAAGGCTTCCTACATAATGTACCGCGCCGACCAATCAGCAGCGCTCGCTCATGAGGCCTTCCCGGCGACCAACAAGCGCTTCCCTCACACTCTGATGGGCCAGTGGTTAAAATAAGCGAAACTACCGTAAAAGATAGAAAATTTTCTCGGCGCACCGCCGGCCGACTCATCGGCGCGGCGCCCAGGTCTATGTGTGTGTGTGTGGCTAGGAACACGTCCGCAGCCGGGCGGGACGACTGACTCCGATTCGGGTTCGCGTGTGGAGGGCACCCACCCGGGTGCGGGTGCGTTCACGACCTGCACCGCAAATATGTAAGGGTCAGCAGGTGACCGGCAGGGGGCGGGGGAGATAATTTTCGAAATAGGCGGAGGGGGTGTGTGGGTGGTGGGTACCGAAGCGCCCACCGACAGCCGACCACCACTGCCACCACCACCGGTGCACCCCGCACCCGCACACGAGGGGTGCACCGGTGCATCTGCCCGCGTGCGGTGTGCGGTCAGACCGATGGGCCGTCTCTCTCGCACCCACGCGCCCTCTGCATTGACGTCTGTCTCCCTCCAGCAGGGAGGGCAACGCCATGGGAATGTGGGGAATTGACGCCACTTAGCCACAATCCGATAATAAAAAGGGCTGACTTGTTCTTTTTTTGTAATTTGATGGCCGAATCCGTCCGTGGGAGAAATGTCGACCAGCACGCGCACCCTGAAAAATCGCGTTTTTTTTCTTCTGAAAGCCCACTATCTTTTCTTACTCTCGATATTTTTTTTTCATTGATACGTCGCGCCTACGTACTGTAGTACTTAGGTTTATTGCGTGGGTTCGAAAGAAAAACGTGAGCAAAAAGCTCTTTACAATAATTTTTTTGAACGGGACTGGTGTGTGGCCGAGAGCGCCGAACGTAAGTACAATAAAAACTAGAAAGATAAACTCGTGTGGCTACTTCGTGTTCATCCCCATAGCCGCAGCCGCAAGGGAAACAAAAGGGTTTGCCCCGCTCCCCTCGCCATTTCTTCTACACTTCTTTGTATATTTTCTATTTGCTTACGCGGGAAACAACGCAGCACAGTGACGAGCAACGAAATGGGGACGAAATGCGAAAAAAAAGTGTCGCGGGTTCGGCATGAGAAGACGGGCAGGCATGCCGCCTCCCCTGCCTTGTCTTTACCTCTCTCTCTCTCTCTCTCTCTCTCTCTCTCTCTCTCTCCCCGCGACCCGCGGCTAAGAAGGCTGCGAGACGCGAACATTGATAATGTTATCTCGAGGGACGAAACGGCGCAGGGAGGGGAACGGGGTGCGCCGGGCTACAAGTAACAAGTCAGGGACGAGGTGATGTGTGCGCGGTGTCGCACGCCTGCTTCCACCGCGCCCGAAAGAACAAACGTATTGCTCTATTTATTGGATATGCGGCGGCGGTGTGGGAAAACGAAAGTCGCCGGTCGAAACGCCTCCGCCGCCGCCGACGGTGCCAAGGTGTACAGTCCTGGCCAAAGCGTTCACACTTGGTTAGCTAGCCGCCGCACCGGCCTGGAGTCCAGAGCCAGCGGCGCCAGGCCTGCGGCTCAGGCCGCCTGGCCGAGAGGCGTGAGGCCAGCGGGGCAGCTGTTGCTCCACGCTTGACGGGCCCGTACCGTACCCCGCGTGCCCCGCCCCCGCGTGCCCCGCCCCCGCGCGCCCCGCCCCCGCGCGCCCCGCCACCGCGGCAGCACCGGCCCACACCCGTGTTTGGCGTCGCGGCTCGCCGGGTCGCGGGTCCTCGCTGTTGCGGCGGGCAGCGGGCTCCAGCAGGGACGTGTCGTCGCCGCCTGTCTCTCTGTCGCACCTAAAGGAGCGCCCCGCGCAGTGCAACAGAGACGGAGCGCTGCGCTGCTCCTGCCCGTGGTGGCGACGCAGTGCACCGGCCAGCCTCCCCCCAGCGGCTCAGCGACGAGTCAAGTGGCGCGGGGGCCGCGGGGGCCGCGGGGGCCGCGTCGCATCCCGCTAATTAGGGAGGTCCTTTCCGGCGGTGGGAAAGGGGATCCGAGCGAAGGGGCCACGGCCGCGTTGACGTGCCAATCATTTGAACCGTGGTTCACGTTCTGTAATGTTCTGTAATGTTTTGTTTTTCAGCGGGAGATTTCACCGGCAGGGAGGAAATTCGAGAAAAATAATTTCGGTTTCCAAGCATGATTTTAAGACAATGTTTGCCGGATTTATTTTTTCCTGGACGACTTTTCGTTGTGGTGTCCGCCCGGCCCGGCCCCGTTACCAGGGCACACAGGAGCTGCATGAGAATGGAGCAGCTCCTGGCGGTATGGTGTCTGTCTGGGTGTGGCCGGCGGGCCGGCTCGTGGTGCGCGTTGCCAGTCCCCGCGGCCGGAGGGCCCCCCAGCGGGGACCCCGAGCTCGCCGCGGGGCCCCCGGGTCCTGCCCGCGGCGCCCGCCAGCTCCTCATCAAGGTCACGGCGCCGGTGCGCTGGCCCACCCCGAGAAGGGCCCCCCACCGGCCGCGTCGTCGGAATGCGCGCAACAACAGGCGTCGCTTCCGGTCGGAGTGGACCAGTGGACTCCTCAGTACTCGACGCTTCCCAGGATGACGAACAGGCGGACAGTCTCGGGAGCCGGGAGGCCCCGTCCTCGGGCCCCGGTGCGGTGCCAGGTCCCGGGGCCCAGGGCCGTCGCTGTGGATTGGTACAAATTGTCGTGAACCGCCAACACATCCGCGGGGCGGGGCGCAGCGAGCCAGAGAGGCTGATAGCGCCGCCAGGCGGGCCTGACCCGCACCACACCGCCGGCCCGCTGTCCTTCTGGCCGCAGCTTACTCGCTGTCGAATGGGCTGCCTACCCCAGCCGGCTGCACCCGTGCAAGGCCAGCGGGCGCCGTGCCGGGCCGGGCCGGCAGAAGTGCGGTGCCCCGAGCGTGGATATGGATCGGCCGCCGCCGCGGGGTAGCGACGCGAGGCGAGGCGCCGTCGCCTTTGTGCTCGTCTGTCCCCGCTGGTCTCCGCACAAGTGGCGCCAAGAGGACCTCGGCGTGGCGCCGCGGGGCGCGGTGGCGCCACTCGGGGCGCGGCGCGGCGAGCAACAGAGCGTACAGCGCGGGGCGTGGCTTGGCGGGGCGGCGGGGGCGCGCCGATGCCGCCCCGCGGGACCCGCCGAGCCCCCGGGGGTGGCGCGGGGCGGGGGCCGCGACGGCGCGAGGGGCGCCGCCGCCCGCCGCCGGGCTGCAGTGTCCTGGACTCGTGCCCCGGGCGCGGCGGCCGGCGGCGGCGCTGGTGCTGGAACATGGCCATCGCATGGCGCCAGGCAGTCGCGGCCGCGGCGCCCTCCCCCCCCCCCCCCCCCCCCTCCGGCCAGGCCCCGGGCCCGCCCCTGACGGCGGCCTCCGGGGGGAGCAGCTTTATTACCGCGCGCTGTCCGGAGCCCGGCCCGGAGCCCCCGGAGCACACAACGCCACCCTGCCGAGAGAGAGAGAGAGAGAGAGAGAGCAGTGTGTGTCTGAGTGTGTCACGTATTCCTCTGCGATGGACACCGAGTGGGCATGCCTCGCCATGTGACGTGACGTGACGCGGCGGGCTGCCCGGGACACGGTTCAGCAGCGGAAACCCGTTCGAGTCTCCGGGCCCTCGGGGTCCCGCGGGTGCCCCGCGTCCCGTACGATAAAGGCCGCTGCCGTGTTCCGCGTCCGACAGACTGACTGACGCGGCCACCACGTCCCGCGCCCGAGCACGTCGCCGCCGTCCTGCCCAAATAAGAAAAATCCCCGCAATCGCCGGATGTATGTGGGATGTGGGTCGTACGTGGTGCGTGTGCGGCCTCTGGTCCTTGCGGTACCCCATGCTCTGGTATACACACTGGGAAATTTCTACCTCAAATATTTTTTTTAGGGAAAAAACTTTTAAAAACATCTATTTGTGTTATTACTCTTTGAAAGTCTGTATTGAACTGGACCTATCAAATTGTAACATTTTCAGTTTTGTGATAATTCCAAAAAAAATCACTGGAACTTTGTTTTACATTTAAAAAAAAAGGTTTATTTCTGTTTTCCAAAAAGTAAATCTATAGGGAGTCGCTTTATATTTTGACATCCCAAACTGCGGATTACTTTTAGATGTGTACACACACACACACACACGTCTAAGAGGTGCGTCGGAGGGGTAGGCCGGGGAGGGACGAGGAGGCAGTGGTCACTGGCTATTTTCTCCCCCTCCCCACCTCCCCATTTCTCGGAGACGGTACGGGTCTAGCAGCAGAAACTTACATACATATATATACACATCCCCCTCCCCCTCCCTCGGCAATACACGAGCAACCCCTCGTTCCTCACCTCCCCCGGCCCCGCCTCCCCACTCCAACGACCTCCCCTCCCCCCCCCCCTCCCCCTCCACGGCCGCCCGCGTCGCCAGCGGTAGGTAACACTGCAGAGGTAAAGACGAGGCAAAGGCTCCTCGCTTCGGGGCGGCCCCCGTCGCTACTGGCCGGTCCCCGGCGTCCCCGCCTTCTCGCCTATTCTTCGCGGGGGCCGGCCAGTAAGGGGACGGCGGCTGCCTGCAGATCTCGGGTCGGATCGGGGGTTTTTAAAGTTTAAAAGGACAAGCTCGCCTCGCACCTCTCCACCGTGTTGCCGGTTCTCGGCGTGCTCCCCCGATCCGGTCCTCATGCCGCGAGCCTTGAGGAGTCTCGGGTCGACGAGTGGCGGGCGGCCGGGCCACGGCCGATCCGATCGCCTGCGCCGCCGCCGCCGCCGCCGCCGCCGCCGCCGCTGCTGGCGCTGTTGCAGAGCCTCCTGGTCCTGGGGGCCGTCTGGAAACCGCGAGGAGCGGCGGGGGCGGCCTCCGCCGGGGCCCGGGGCTCCCGATCGGAGAGCACTTCCTCTCTCTGTCGCACACAAACCCGCCTGATAGGGGTAGAGAGAGATGCCGCGTGCACTGTACACACACGTGCCGGTGCAGCACGGCCTGTGCCCGCGTGTGCGGGGCGGGGGACGGGCTGTGTCGGTCACTGTGTCCGGCGCCCCACTGACCCCGCGGTGACCCCGCTCCGACCCCGCGCCGATCCCCGCGGAGTTGTTTCATAATTATTTCCCCGCACCCCGGATGCCATGGGAATGCCGTGCCGGCCGCTAATTTGATCAAAGGGGCGTGTCGCCGGCGGTCGTGCCTGCGTCAGCGTCAACGTCAGCCCCACGCGATCCCCATGGCGCCTCCCCCATAGAATATACACAAAGTTCAAACCCGATTCAATTACTTCAATTCCCGTACTTCTGACGCACGCGGTGCCACAGAGGTCGCCCCTAAAACCAACCCTTCCCGAGCCGCAGGCACGGTCTTCCGATTTTCGTTTCGGCTGGCGTTTTTTTTTTCTTCTTTTTCTTCTAGCGGGCCGGCAGCAATGGCAGCTCAGGCAGCCTGCAGCACCTGTCCCTTCCCTTCGCTCGTTTGGATCGTTGGCCGCCTAGCCGTTCCTTTCGGCACGGCGTTCCAGGCCGCACACCCCTGCGTGCCGGCGGTGGTGGTGGTGGTGGTGGTGGTGGTGGTGGTGGTGGTGGTGGTGGTGGTGGTGGTGGTTGTGGTGGTGCCCGGCAACAGGAGGTGAGGCCTCGCCCCGCCTCGCCCCGCCACGATACGTAATCTGCATGGTAATCAGTAGCCCCGGCCCTCCACCCTTTCTGCCATTGCCGCCAGGGGCGGATCCAGCCCGACCGTTCCGCAGAAGCAGACGGCAGGGAAGGCGATCCTTATTTTTATTTTTTCTATTTTTTTAACGTTTCCCCCTTCCAGATTTCCAAAACAGCGAATCGCTTTGTGGCGCGTGATCGGGGCCGCAAGAGGATGGCGAGGCCCGACGGGAGGGGAGGAGCCCCCGCCTGGAGATACTCCACGGCGCTCCGTGCTCGGCAAGGGGTATCGACGATGTGGGCCGGCGGCCCGCAACAAGTCTCCCCGAGCTGTTGCTGTTGCTGCCATGCTGCCGCCGCCGCCCTCCGCCGACAACCCCTTCCGCCTCAGCCACCCCTCCGCCCGGCGGCGCACGCCCCGCCCGGACGCCCACGAGTACCTCGTGCTGCTCGTGCACCCGACGGCCGCGCCGCCGCCGCGGCCGAGCCTCCGCTCCTGCGGTTCCGCTCGACTGCATCCTTCCTTGCGGGGCCCGGCCGTAAAGACGGAGGCGGTGCGCCGCCGCCGCCGCCGCCGCCGCCGTCCCGGGGCCGCCGGGCCGCGACCAGCTGTGGCCAACTTCCGTTACAGAGCCGGACCCGGAAGAGCCATACCCTGCGTTCCTTTGCAATCCGCGCCCCTGAAGACGTACGGTCACATTTTCTCCGTTCACCCTTCCACCCGACAAGATTCATCCCCACGCGGCAGCCCACCTTAAAAAAAAAAGGCAGCTCCCTATGCATATCCCACCCGTCGCGCATTTTTTTTCTAATTTGTTTTTTTTTTTGTGGGGGGACGACATCCCCCGGATGCGTGAGCGCGCGGGCCTCGGGCTTGTTTATCGCGAGGACGCGAGGAGCAGGTACGAAAAAGAAATTATAAATGGCGGCGCGGAGACGGAGCGCTTCGCCCATTTGCCACAATGCAGCCTGTCCTGAAATATAATCCGAAGAAGGAGAGGAGCGGAATTTCCCCCCGGGCGGGAACGTCGTCGTCGACGCCGGCCTCTCGGGATCCTAGCCGTCCCTCCTCCTGCGGCGGCGAGGCCGTGACGCCCTCCTCGTCGCACTCCCGGCGGCCGCCCACCCCCGCCGTGCGGAGGGACGGAGACAGTCTCGCCGACGAGCCCCCGGGGCCCCCGGGGCCCCCGCGGCCCCCGCGCACGCAGCCGCTGCGCGCAGCCCTTCGCGGTACGAGAGACAGGTAGAGTCTTTTCACGGGGTCCACGGCCACGCCAGGAGCTGCGCGGCTGCGTCCGCCGGCGTCGGCTCTCCGTCTCGCTCGCACCCCCGGCCTCACCGCACCCGGAGGAGGAGGGTGCACCGCGGCCCGCCCCGGACGCAGCCCTAAGCAGGCCAATGCCACGGCAGGGAGGGCTTTCGGTCCACTTGCTTGATATATGGCGGGTAACAACGGCGTGGCGAGGTGCCCCGGTGCCAACGTCACCGTCAGCGTCACGCGATGCGCGGACCGAACCAATCTCATCGCTTCGGGAACCTGATGAGAACACGATGAAAGACAAAGACAAAGCACAGAGTGAGAGAGAGAGAGAAACAGAGAGAGAGAGAGACAGAGAAAAGATCGGGGTGGCGCCGATGGCGTCTGGGGTGGACGGTGAGGACGATGATGATGAAGGTGAGGAAGAAGAAAAAGGGCGACCAGCACGACGGCGGTGCACAAGACGGCCAGGAGGCGAGCGCATAACGTCGCGGGGTTGTGAGAGGTGGGGGGGGGGGGAGGGGGTGCACGTGTGTGTGTGTGTGTGTGTGTGAGCTGGCATGATTAATTCCCATTCCCTTGAATGGCGAAGGGATTCGACGAGGAGGTGGCCGTGCCCTCCGCCGGTTCTCCTCCTCCCTTCCCTGCCTGCATTATATTCGCCGCCCAACTTTCTTCCTCCGCGCCGCGCCGCGCCGCGCCGCGCACCGCCACAGGCCGCAGGGTACAGTACGGCACGGTTCGTATACGTTTCTCACCACCTCGCCTCGCCTCGCCTCGCCTCCGTCGCTAGCCGCGCCCCGCGCCGCTCACAGAGGCCCAGCTGCTGCGCTTACGGACGGCGACGTATGAAAGGCTGTTCGCGGGGCTGAGAGAGAGAGAGAGAGAGAGAGAGAGAGAGAGAGAGAGAGAGAGAGAGAGAGAGAGAGAGAGAGAGAGAGAGGGGGGGGAGAGGGGGAGGGAGAGAAAGAGAGAGAGATGCGCCCCGATTCCCCGCGGCGGTCCAGGCACACGGGGGCTCGAGGGGCCTCCAGGATGCCGCCAGGATGACAACCGCCGTCGTCGGCGTCGTCGCCGCCGCCCTCCCGACCTCGCCGTCGTCCGCGCCGCGAGGCCTCCGCCGCTGCCGCCGCCGCCGCCGCCGCCGCCGCCGCCGCCGCCGCTGCCGCCGCCGCCGCCGCGGTCGTACGGATTAACGCACCCGTGTGCGATTCAAAGTGACCGTACGTGCGGGGCGGGGCGGGGAAGGACTGGTCGGACCGGCGCGGCATAGCGGCTCTGCAAGGCGTTCTGTTCACCCCCTCCCCCTCCCCTCCACCCTCCGCGAGCCCCGGCACGACTGCGGCGCGTCGCACCACATACTCCCCCTCGCGCCTCACCGCCTTGCTTGTGGCTCACCTGGCCTCGCTGCCGTACGGGAGAAAGACCGGCCAAGATGGAAAGGGGTGGAAAGGGGATGGGAGGGAGGGTGGGGGGAGGTGGTAAGAGGGCGCAACAGACAAGAATACTACTGTTGCGCTCAGGGCCGCGGGTTCGAATACCGTAGCTCTCCACAACGCGTGGCGTTATTTTTCGCGAGGACCACGCGGAGTGTGTGTGTGTGTGTGTGAGAGAGAGAGAGAGAGAGAGAGAGAGAGAGAGAGAGAGGGGGGAGGGGGCGTCCGTTGGTGTGCAGAGATGTTGGCGTACTTCGACTCAACTGTGATTACAGGGCGGGGTCGGGGGAGGGGCGGGGCGGGCATCGACGAGGAAGAGGGAGTGGAAGTAGAAACGTGCTGCCAAGGTAAACACGGTACCTGGGGCGAGCCAAACGGAAACGCACCATTTGATACACACACACACACACACAGACCAACAGGCATTCGATGTCTCGAGCCCCGGCGGGTCCGTCCCAGAAGGGCTGGGGAGGCACGGCCGCGGATCTCGAGCGCGGCGTCGTCTGACTCATGAACGCCCTGTACTCCACAGGGCCGGCCGTAAGCCAACACGTCAGCCGTCCCTCACAGGACGATCGAGAACACTCCTGCTCGTCCCCACGGGCATGAGAACCGTCCTCATGATACAACCCCCCCCCCTCTCTCGCTGTCTCTCTCTTTTACCTTTGGCTCGCTTGTCTCTTTCTATCTAAGGACGTCTCTCTCTCGCACACACGAAGGAGCAGCGGAGCAGTGTCCCGCGGCGAGCTAACGAGATACACACACACACACACACACACACGCAAGCGAGGGAGCGAGCAGGAGAAAGGAAAAGAAACGCCACCCCTTGCGAGGAGAGGCCCTCGTCTCGGCTCGTCCTTTCTCTCGACCCTCTTCCAGTCCCGTCTCTGCCTCTCTCTCTCTCTGCCGCCGTCTCCGTCGCTCTCGCCCTATCGCACCCCGTCTCGTCCGCTTCCCCGTCACACCTTGCGGGTCCGCGGAGACAAGGAGTAACGTGAGACCTGGCGGGACCCTCCCGGCCCCTCCCGGCCCCTCCCGGACCCTCCCGGCCCCTCCCGGACCCTCGCCGCCCTGCCCCTGCACCCCGAGTGCATCCCCGAGCCCGGCCCGTCCGGCCTGACATTGTCCCGACCGGAAAGTGAATCTGCTGTCAGTCTGATCCGCACCCCCTGTCCAACCTCTCTCTCTCTCTCTCTCTCTCTCTCTCTCTCTCTCTCTCTCTCTCTCTCTCTCTTCCTCCCTCCCTGTGTCTCTCTCTCCCCCCCCCCCCCCCTCTCTCTCTCTCTCTCTCTCTCTCTTGACGCTTGTTGGACAAGTCGTTATAGTCCCGAGAACGACGAAAATTAAGAGTAATTGTCATCCCTTGTGGCCCCGCCGTGGAATACTAAGGCGCTCCATGCACACTGCGGCAGCAGTACAGCACTGCGCTATAAAAAAAAATGAATCGCCGGGATGGTTTTAAATTATTTTCTTCTACTGCTCGACTGCTCGGCATCGGTCCGCGCGCAGCCCCGCCCAGCAACCCCTCGCCACATGCTGCGGTGGCGTCCCCAGCCTCCGCACTTCGCAGAAAATGTCGTGTGTGTGCGCGAGAGAGAAAGAGAGAGAGAGAGAGAGAGAGAGGACATGAGAGGAGGGTTCCTCTACCTTGCTATTCTTCTCTGACCCACCTACACCTCGCATCTGTCCTGCGCTCTCCGCCTCTCTCTCTCTCTCTCTCTCTCTCTCTCTCTCTCTCTCTCTCTCCCCGTACAGGTGGGCATAAGCGGCAGGACAGTGGCTACAGAGTGTGCAGTATGTGCGTATATGACAGCGTGATCGTCAGAGGGTGGTCCGCACAACTACAACCCCCAACGTAAACCACCCCCACACGCGCGCGCCTGTGTGTGTGTGTGCGTGTGTGTGGTGCGGAGACACTTGTCCGGCCGGACCCGGGAGACGGTGGGGGACGATATAATTTGAAAAAGATGCAGCGCAGCAGCGTCGACGAGGACGGCTGCTGGCCGCGGGTGATGAACCGCGTCAAGTGTGGGAGAGCGAGAGAGACGCACGGCTCGCTGACGTCACTCACGTGACGGGGACGTCGTGTGTCGCCGCGCCGCCCACCCGCTGCTGCTGCTGCTGGACCTCCGCCGTGTCGGACGCGCGAGTGCGTTTTTAATTTAAATCGAATGACGCCGACGAGGTCCACGACGTGGTCCAGGACCGGGGGAGGGGCAGCGGCACGGCGCGGCACGCTGGGCACACGCCGCGCCACGACGCGCCGCACCCCCGTGCCGTGGTGTGACGCGGACGAGGCGCTGCATGACGGACAGGGGCAAGACGCCGCGGGAGGGGGTGCGGGTGGACGGGACCGGACAGGACGAGATCGCCGTCCTTGTCCTTGTTGTGCTCATCGCTATCGAGTGACGTTTGACGCCTTCGTCGGGCCGGGACGCCGCCGGGACGCGCGGTCTTGTAGTAGGCACCCCCGCGTCACGAACGGGCGCCCCCGCGAGGCGGCGGCGGCGGCGGTGGTGGCAGTGGTTGCCTGTACCCCGCGCAGGGGCCGGGACGAGTAGTAATGCCCCCAGCGCGTGGGGTATTCGCAAAGAGTCCTCACGTACGTACTATACTCACGTACGGCGGGGGCATTCCGCGGACACACACACACACACACACACACACACGCACACGGCACGGGCATACTGTACGCACACACACACACACGAGCGCGCCAAAAACCCGCGAGTCTACGCCCGCACCTTTCGCCACACAGGATTCCCCACTGATATCCACTTCGTGCGCGGCTCAATGAACCAAGACGAACGAGGGAGCCGAGAATTTTGTCGACTCGGTGAATGTCCTGGACCTGGGTGTCCGCGACGGCGGCGGGTCAGTCGGGTCCGAGGCCGCAGTAAGAATATACTGCTCGTCGTCGCGCCGGTGTTTAGTCCGTTGGGCACGATTGTGCAGGTCTCCGCGTGCTCAACGCACTTGTCTGTTTCTCCGTTATGAGCCACGATCATCGCCCGGATCGGAGCTACGGTGCCCCGCCTGCGCGGGAGTAGAAAAAAAAGATAGAACTGGATCTGATTTCTCGTAGTATTCGACCGCCGCGCGAGGCAACCTGTTTTCCCCACATTCACCCAATATATAACATATGCGACCGTCTCCGTTCGCGTGGAAATGCGTGAGTGTGTGTGTGTGGGGGGGGGGGGGGTCACGCACTTGGAGAGAGGACGAGCACAGAGGGAGTCGCAGCCCCTGAGAAGGCTGCTCATGCTGCTTTCTTTATTATATTCTCTGTTTTTTTCTACCCCCGCCTCCTTCCTATATTTGGTTATTGTCTGATAGGGTTGAAAGTCGCGGTTGTACTCTGACTTGAATGAATACAGGCCCCAAACGGTAAAAAAAAGGGGGGAAAAAAGCCTCCGACACACTTTTTAATTTGGCGGGCCCGCGTTCCCGCTGACGCAAGCCGGCCATAAAATATTTGGCGTTTTATCAAAAAATTGGAATCGACGCCTAGTTACGCCTGTCTTCCCATTTTCCGTAAAGACGGAGAAGCGGGGAAAGGGGAATTGTTATGACGACGGCGAACGATTTTATCCCTATCTTTTTAGGGGGGAGGGAAAAAGTTGGCATTGACTTTTGTGGGCTGCCAGCAAACCGGAGGAAAAAGAAGAAGAAGAAGAAGAATGAAAAGAAGGGCGATAGAGAAGAATAAGAAATGTACTTTTAGTGAATTAAAAACTCGCGCTTGTATCGATTTATACGAGCAGCAACAATAACGATGCATTGTCGCCCGAACAAGGGGGAGGGGGACGGATACGCGGCAGAAAGCCAAGTCCGACCAGTCGGGGAGATTGTGACCTCAAAACTGGTCCGCTCCCTTACTATGCATTTTCTTTCCCTCCGCGAGCAGCTCTCTATGCAGCAGGGCAGGGCGAGGCAGGGCCGGGCCGGAGGGCGACAAGGCGCTGTGTACTCCTCTGCGCCGCCCCGACAACTTTTAGGAGCGAGGCTCAATTGTTTTGGGGACAAACGGTACAAACTCCTCTGAAGAAAGGGAAATCTAGGTCGGCGTGTGTGTGTGTGTGTGTGTGGACCTTGCGAGCCTCCCTTGCGACAAGCCGGGCAGTTAGACTGCGTGTCGATGCGGCCGAAACTCGACAAATGGCGCCGGTGCCGCTGCGGCTGTCCTCCTGCTCCTGCGTGCGGTGCGGAAGCCGACGGCCGCCGCCGACGGCCCAACGGGGGCCTCCGCCTCCGGCCCCGCGTCGTCACCAACGCCGTCGTCGCCCCACCTCCACGGAGACTTGAACGGTGGAGGGAGGCTAAGGCGAGGGCTAAGGTGTACGCCCCCACCGCGGCTGTCGAACGTACACATTTAAAAAAAAATCAGTAATTGATTGGTGGGAATTTAAGGACCTTTAAACGACGTGTTTTTCTGATTTTTCGAGTCCCCCACCCCCCACCCTTTCCATCGCGGTGGTGTGACGTAGACGACGTTAAACGCGATGGACACGACCGCGGACTGACCGTCGTGCTGGCCATCCGTCACCGCAGCAGCGCGGGTCACCGCCCGGGGGTCGCGGTCACCACGGGCACCGGGGCGGCCGGGATCCCGTTCCGTCCCAGGCCCGCAGTGCAAGTGGATCCACCACCGTAGAGACGCGCGGCCACCACTGACAGTCGTCCCCCTCCCTCCTCCCCTCCGAAGCCATGTCCGCGGTGTCCTCTGCAATTTGTCCGCCGCCCTGTCATTTCCATACCGAACTACTTTGCGACACGCAGGGGGTGAGGCGTGAAGTCCGCCCGTCCCACGGCCTGCGCCGGGCGCGGCAGGCGCAGTGCCGCGGCCGTCTCCAAGGAAAGGTGCGAAATTCGTTACCATCTGAATGGGCAGAGGAGAGAGAGAGAGAGAGAGAGAGAGAGAGAGAGAGAGAGAGAGAGAGAGAGAGAGAGGGGGGGGCGGGGCGCGTATGCAAATCCATATCGACCGCGGACCAGAGAGAATCGTCCTGATCGCCGTTCGATTCAGATCCGATACACTCTAGCAACAGCGGGCGCGACAAAAGGCGCGACAGGGTCGGAGGACTCGCGGAGTGTGGAGAGCGTTTCACACCGCGGGCGATTTATCGAAGCGAAAAAAAAATTGAAGAAGAAAAAAATAGTTCAGAGACTTTTGCTGGAGCCGAATAGAATACTATCGAACAAACCGACGCAGCGGCAAGCGCTTTGTCGGAAGGAAATTTTTTTGAAATCGAACTCGATTTGATTTTTTTTTATCCTTGCCGTCTGCTCTCTCCTTTTATTTCGATCTCTTTCGGTTTCACTTTTTACTTGAGCGCGACATGCACTTCCCTTTGGCGATGCCCCCACGCGACAAATAAGATGTGTGGGGGCGAGGGAAAGGAGGGGGGGGGGGGGGGAGGCGACATCCACCCCCGCCGACTCGAAGGCTGGATCGCCTCGAGCGGGCCGTTTGATCGACCGCAAACGACCTGGAGCAGACAATGCGAGCCGTGTACTCTAGCATGTTGCGAAATTATACCGAGTACGTGCCAAGGCGGGGGAGGAGGAGGAGGAGGAGGAGGAGGAGGAGGAGGAGGAGGGGAGGGGTGAGAGGGAGGGATGGATTCATCTCGGAGACGTGCAGCTCGTCGATGGCTCAAACGTGGCCGGCAACAAGCAGATACTAAAGGACCTCCGCATGCCGTCGGCGGGGGCCGCGTCCTCCGGGGCCCGAGGCTGCGGTAAGGGTGGCGAGGTGAGGCGAGGCGAGGAGGGGTGGTTTGGCGGAGGCAGTCGCCTCGAAAACAGGAAGACCCCCGAGCCTCTGCACCGGCAGCCGCTCCGCCGGCCAGGGCCCTGGCCGACGGTTACCCCGCACACCCCCCGGCCCCGTCCTGGCCGTGTCCTGGCCCCGGCCCCGGCCCCGGCGGCGGCGGCCCGGTTGGCACGCCTCGAGATGCTGCCGGGCCGGCCCCGCCTGGCAACAAGGCAATCCTGGGCCCGGCCTGTGGCGGCGACCCGTCGCCCGGCTTGGCCTGGCCTGGGATGGGATGGGATGGATTGGGGGCGCTGCCTGCCGAACCCCAACTACCCCTGTCCGCCGACACCGTGCAGCCGCCTGTCCCTCATCAGACCCGGGGCCTGCTTCTGCGCGAGAGCCGCTCCTTGCCGTCGCTGACGGCGCGCTTTCTCGGCCTCGGTAACCCCCAGCAGGACGACCCCCCGGTCCCGGAGGCCGGCGGCAGCACCTCGCCGACGTGGTCGTCCTCGCCGCATTCCGCGGGGTGGGCCCGGTGTGCGGGGGCCTCGGCCGAGAGTAGCACTGCCTTGTCGGCGGCGGATCAGTGCGCCCAAAACATGAGCCCGGCCCGGAGCCCCCGCACGGCCGCTCGGCCTGCGGACTCGGTCTACGAAGAATGAGCCCGGCAAAAATGCGCAGTACCGTTTTGTGACAAGGCCTTTGTCTTGTCAGCGCTACGCTACGCTCCTCCGCTCGACACGCGGCATCACCACCACCCGCCGCCGTCGCGGACTCCAAGGAGGAGCGGGGAGCAGGGCCGCCGTCGGCGCGGCTTCGGCATTCCCGAGCGCAGGCGAATCGTCCGCGGCAGCACGGAAATAAATCAAACGTGAATCATTTCCTCCTCGGCCTGATCCGAGTCGATGGCGGCGGCGGCGGCGGCGGCCTGGCAGAGGCAGGGCCGGGAAGGAGCCTGGCCTGCGGCGTAGCGGCCAGGGTCCCGCGGTGCGGAGCGCGGAGCGCAGCGCGGTGCCTGCCCTGTACTCCGCGGCCACGGCTCGCCTCCTGCGTTCCCGCCAGGTGGGCGCGGCGGTGCGCGGCGCGGCGCGGTCACATGGGGTGCGAGTGCGGGGCCGGGCGGGGCCGGCGCGGCCCGGCAGCACTGAGGGTATGAAAGCCACGCCACGCCACGCCACGCCACGCCACGAGGGCAAAGCCTCCTCCCGTCCCGTAGGGCGAGTACAGTCCGCGTCCGGCCAGGTGCGAGCGGCGGCGGCGGCGCTCGGCCGAGCCCGCGGCGGCAGCTCTTGTACCTGACTGTACTTCTCGTCCACCTCGCCGTCGTCGTCGTGCGCTACGCTCCGCCACGGTCAGGTCGCATGGCGCACCGCGCACCGCGCGCGCGAGGGAGAGAGAGGCAGACAGAGAGAGAGAGAGACTTTTTGTTTGACATTTCGTTCGCCTCTCCACAGCGAAAAAAGTCTAATTCGAGAGGAGATGCGACGAAGGATAGGCGGGCGGGCGGCGGGCGGGAAATTCAATTAAAAAGCGGCGCGAAAGTGCACGCGGACGTTCTAGCGAATCAGGTTCATCTATCGTGGGCCTTCGTGGAAACCGTGTGGGTGTGTGTGTGCGTGTGTGTGTGTGTAAACGCCCCAACGCCAGTCCATCACCGTTTGCGATAATGACGGATCCAGGCAAACCCCTAACAGCAGAGCCGGCGGGCCGCAGCGGCGGCCGCAGCCCACAGCCTCCACAGGTCATTTTTGAAGCAGAAACTGGATTGGGGATTGGGAGTTTAGGAGAGGGTGGGGGGCGTGGCCGCCGCTGAGGTGGGCGGCGTTGGGAGAGGGCAGGTGTGACGGGGAGTGCGCGGTACCGCACCGTGGCCCCCGCCCGCACCAGACATCTGCCTCACCGTCCCCCCGCGTGGTCCTACTAGATCACCGCCCCGCCCGTGGTCCACGTGAAGAGCACGTGAAGGCCTACGGGCCCCGTGAGTGCGAGAGAGACGGTTGCGGCGCGGTCAGCTGGCACGGCACGACCCCCCGCAGAGAGGTGAGGGCGGCGCCGGCGGCGGCCGCGGCGCCCGCATCCCGCGCGGCCGCGGCACGGCAGCGGGCGCCGCGGCCGCGCGCCGGAGCAGGACAACGAGTCTCGCTTTTACGACGGCGGGGCGGTCGTAACCCGGGGCCCCCCTCCGGCAGGCAAATGGTGCAGAATGGTGGTGGCGGCGGCGGCGGCGGACACGGCGGCGCGAACTGTTGTGACTCCGCTGCACCCCGCCGTCGTCCTGCCGTCATCGCCGTCCTGGAGCGGTGCGCTCCCTCCGCAGCAGTGATCTGCTTCACCTGCCTTCCGCCATAAAGCATAAAACCAACAGAACTCTCTCTCCCCCCCCCCCCCCCTCTCTCTCTCTCTCCCTCGTAACGCACGCCAAAAGTTTAGTGTAGTACTTAAAATTTCAGGCGATCATCACGTATGAGCTGCAGCCGCTGGGTCGGGTCCGGCCCGGCCGTCCGACTGTGTGCTCCTGTCTGGGGACTGAGGTGTACTGTGATGGAGCAGCTCAGCACACATCTGCCGGCCGGACGGCCGGACGGACCGGAGAAAGTGCATAAAATGTTTCCCGTGCAATGCAAGTACAGTGCCGCGTCCGGCTGCGTCCGGGGGCACCCCTCCGGCGGACCGGAGGTTGTGGTGATTGTGGAGCAGTTAGCACTAACAGTGCTGCCTGCCGTCACATCTCACCCCCGCGACGCTCCACTCCACTCCACTCCACCCCTTTCTCGTCTGGCTCCTTGGCGTGGAGGAGTCCGGGTGAGCGTCGGTGGGGTGGCCGCCGTCAGCACGCGCGCGCTGCTGGACTCGGCGCGCACCTTGCCGTGGTCCTCGTCGACGGGGAGCCCGTAGAGCCCCCGCGCCTTCCGGGCCGGCGGCCAGCCGAGCAGCACGGAGGTCGCCGCCGGACGCCTCGGCAGGTCGTCACAGTTCGCATCAATTAGCCAGATAGAGGACTCGGCTCGACGCAGAGGAAGGAAGCCAGGGTGGCGGGCCGGGGGCAGGATGTCGGAAGCGAGGCGGAGGCACGCCCCGTGCTGCCCCCGCCCCCCGAGGAGGAGGATGTCCAGGCCCCGAGGTGCCCGAGGAAGTGCCGGGCCGACGCTCGCTCTAGCTGCCCTGGGCGTATCAGCTCGCAGCTGCGGGTCGGCAGTCCTAAGCGCGGCCATCCTGCCTAGAGCGTATTTAGAGTGTGTCTGTCCTGCCAATAGTGTGCTGAGAGTGTGCTGCGGCGGGCTAAACCCACGGCCCGGCCGGGGGGACGGGTTTGGCTGTCCGCAGATACGCGTCTATCAGCAGAGGGTATACGGTACGGTCTCCGAGCCAGGATGGCGTCGGCCTGTCGCGGCGTCCGCCGCCGCCAGCACAACAAGGCCCTCTCTCTGATAGCGCGCCGCCAAACAACGTCAGGGACCTCGCGGCGCCTGCGAGGCTGAGTCCGAGAGGTCCGAGAGTCGCTTCTTGTCGGCGGCGGGGATGCGGGCGCCGACGCCGCTGCTGGCGCCGTGGACACGTGCCCCGCCACGCCCCGCCACGCGCCGGGTTTAGAGTCTCCCATTTCGGAAATCAGCGGCCCGACGCCGCCGCACTGTGGTACACTCTCATCGATATTCCCGAGATCGACCAAGAAAAAAACAAACAATACCGCCAGAACGGATGTTCTGTTTCCAGAAAAGCGGCCGTTCTGGCGGCAAAAATCGGCATCATTGTCCCGTACAGTCCGGGCAGCAAGCCGACGGCGGCGGCGGCCTCGGGCCGGAGGTTCTCCGGCCGGGCCGCGTTGGCGCGCTTTTCTGCTTTTGGGAGGCTGTGTACCGGGACGGGACGGGGTGAGGGGTGGCAGGGGGTAGAGGAGGTAGGGGAGGGTGTAGTGTGGACCACCTCGGCCCGGCCCGGCCCCCTGCATGCCGCTACGCGCGCTTTGGCTGGCGTGCTGCCTGTCCCGTCCCCCGCCCGCCTGGCTGTCTGCCTGCCTGCCTGGCCGCGTGGCGTCCGGGCTTCGAGTGTTATTGTCAAGTCCAGATTATTACCTGGATTGGGCTCTGAGCCCGGATTAGCGCTCCGCCAGCTCTGGCACCGGGGGAGTCCACGGACACCGTAAGTGTATTTGGCACCGCCGCCCGGGCGCAAGCCGCCCCGGAGCCGCGGGGTCCGTATGAGTCAGCCCCGGGGTCCTTCCTCGTCGTCCTGGAGTCCTGGAGGGTGCATGTCCGGGTCAGGGTACCGGCGGCGCTGCTCCCAGCTCCTAGGACAGCCAGCGCCAGCGGGGCCCGGACGTGACGGAGTGCGTGGCGTCATTCAGCCCGCCGACGCCCCCCCCCCCCCCCCCCCTCTCCACCTCGCCCAGAAAGAATGAATGAGTTATCCTCCGGGCGCCTCGCTGGCTTCGCTTCCCGCGCACCAAGGACGGTCCGTGGGGCCGACGCTTCGGTAAGACCCCCCCCCCCCCCTCCTTAAGCCTTTCCCCACTCCCACTCTTTGTCGCTCATTGCGCGGGAAAATGGTGCCGGCGGCGGCGGTAAGTGAACGGCGGGGGCCTCGGCGGGGGCCCTCGGGCGGCGAGTATCGACGCCGACGCTACCCGTCGTAGCGCACCAGCGCAGCTACCCGGCACGGCCGGCGGGGCGTTCAGAGATACCCCATGCGGCGCGGGACGGGCACAACACCAGAGCAGACAGGCGGTGCCGGCGGAAGGGGAGAGGGGGGAGGGGGGGTGAGGAGGGCATCCTGGGGCAGGGCGGGAACCCGGGCGGGAATCCACAGGACGGACAAGGCGGGAAGAGGAAGGATAGGCTTCTGTGAAGAGAGAGAAGGAAGGGGGGGGGGGGTATAAGAATGTCGCCACATTCGCATACAAAGATGCAGTGCAAACCCAGCAAACACAATGTTTTTCTTCATTATTTTTAAAATGTCGAAATAATTTTATCTTGTAATAATGTAATCTGTCATCCTCTCTGCGGACATTTTCCTGGCCCCAGCCGGATAGGCAACGCGACGCCGCACCACACCACTCCGCGCCGCCCGGCTCTCTTTATCTGCGGCGTCCTGCCCGCGACCCCGGCCGTGTCCTCGTCATTGTCCTGGTGGTCGAGTCTCCTGTCCTGACAGGCCGCGGTCGAGGTGACCAGGGAGTTTATCGACTCCGCGCCACACCGCCGCCGGCCAGCTCGCCTCGTCCTTGGCTGCGGCCACGGCCCCCGTGGAAGGCCCCCGAGGAGGAGGTGGAGTCGGAGGCCCCCGAACTCGCGCCGCCGCCGCCGCCCGACCTGCCCCGGGCCCGGTGAGGTAAGACCTGTGGCGGCCCGGGGCCCGGGGGCCGGGCAGGCAGGCCGGGCCGGCCGGTGCTGAGTGCACAGCAAGTGGCCGTTTGTCCAGTACGCGCACACCCAGTCCCCCCGCGGGGCGTGGCGGGGCGTGGCGGCCCCGGCACAAGCCCGGCGAGCGCGCGCAGGCAGGGGGCCCCGATTGGGGTCCCCGAGGAGGCCGCCGCTGCATTCCGTGCATGTGTGCGCGCACCCGCGTGCCGCGTGCGCCCGGCTTGCTCTCGGGAGGCAGGAGGCGGCGGCGGCGCGGCGGTGCAGCGGCGGCCTCGGCGCCCGGCTGCTTAGGCAACGTGAGCTGCGCGCCGGCCGGCCGGGACGGCCTACCCACAGCGTGCGGAGCCGCGCGGCGCCAAGGCAGCAGCAGCGCCGTGCGCCGCGCCGTGCGGCCCGTCAGCTTGTCGCGTCGCCGTCCCCGCGGGCGCACTGTTGCGCGCTGCCCGCTGCTGCTCGGCCTCCTTCTCCTCCTCCGGCACTCGGGTCGACCCTCTCTAGCCCTGTGGCCCAGCCCTTGTGGCCCGGCCCTATGCGGCGCCGCCCGGCCGCCGCACCTGTTGCCTCACACACCCGCACCCACACGCAGCGAGATAGAAAGAGACGCGGCGGGCGCCGTGAGAGCGAGAGAGACGGCTGCCGCTGCGCGACGTCATGGTTCGCCGCCGTGTGGGAGACGCGGGAGGGGGAGGGGGCGCACTGCCGCCGCCGCCGCCGCCGCCGCCGCGCAGCGAACGTCGACACACGGGAGCGCGCCCGCGCGCCCGCCCAATCCGAGACCCAATCAGCTGTGAACACCGCGACGCCAGCGGACGCCGGCGGGGGGAGAGGAGGGATCGCCGGAGGACGGGCTGCGATCTCTGCTCTGATGACTCAGCCCTCCCCCCCTCTCCTCCCCTCTCACCCCTTCGGTCCCCGGCTCGGACCCGCCTCGGATCGCACTGGCGGCCGTGTCGTCTCGCGCTCTTGCCAGGTTCATTGACTGCAACGCCTTCGCCGCCGACGCCGCCGCCGCCCGCAGCTTGGTTCGGTCCTCGGGCACCTCGGGCCGGAGCCGAAGGTGGACCAACGGAGGGCCCAAACGATACGATGAAAGGGAGGGAGGAGGAACGGGCGGGAAACGGACAAAGGAGGCCCGCCGTGCTGCGAGCAGGCGGGGAGGGCGGGAAGTGGGGGGGGGGGGGGAAATCTGCAACGATAACGAAGCACGGAGCCGCGTTCGCGGGAAACATCCTCTGGGGTTCCGCGTCCGGCCGCGGCCGCCGCGGTGCGGCACGGCCACACTCACGTGTGAAGTTTGACTAGATAAAGTCTAGTGAAGTTTGTCGTATGGGCTTGCCCGCGCCGTGCGTATGTAGCAAGAAGTATGTAGCTTTTCGAGCCCGCTGCGACACGGCGGCCGCGGCAAGTCAGCAGTAGCGGGCAGCGGCGGCCGACGGCGGCGCTGAGCTGCGCAAAGCTCTTGTTGTACAGTGTTCTCCGCGGCCCGTCTCACGTCTATGACTTGACGACGACCGCAGAAAAAGCCAAACGCTGCCCAACCCTTTTTTATTTCGTGGTCGGTGCGCGCGAGTCTTACCCGTGTGCGTGTGTGTGTGTGTGTGAGAGAGAGAGAGAGAGAGAGAGAGAGAGAGAGAGAGAGAGAGAGAGAGAACAGAGTGCCGCGGACCGTCGCGACGCCACCCATGACCACCCCACTAACCCTACGCCGCCCTGATGCCGCCCTCCTAGACCCAAAGGGCGACCCGCTATACGCCCCTTCCCCGCAGCAGTGTGCGTGTGCGTGCGTGTGTGTGTGTGCGTGCGGGTGCTTACGTGTGTGTGTGTGTGTGTGTGTTTGATGTGCCGAGGAATCCAAGGTCGGTGCCCTCTCCGCCTCTCCCTCTCCCTCTGGCTCTCTCTCTCTCCCTCTCTCCTCCTCCATCTCCTCTCCCAGGACGCGCGGCTGTTGTCGTCGAATCCCGTCCCCTTTTTGGGGCCCCCGCCGGCCGTACCGGTCCGGTCCCTGTGGGGCCCAGGGCACAGCGCCGTCGTAGTACTGTACGTACTTGTGGCCGTCGTGCCAGAGCGCCCTCCCCCCTCTCTCTCTCTCTCTCTCTCTCTCTCTCGCTCTCGTTCTCTGACGCGGGGTACCTCCGCTCGGAGGCGGCAGAGACAGTCAGGGCGCGGGGGTTGCTGTGTGCCGCTGTTGGCACAGAGCTGGGACGGGACGAGACGCCGCCGGGGCTCGCCGATAAGAATTTTATACATCAAAGGCAGAGGGCCGTCGGCAACGCCGCCCGCCCCGCCCCGCCCCTCCCCGCCGCCGCCGCTTAGCTTGCCGCGCGGTGTGTGGCTCCGGTTGCTACCCGAGAGGTCCCCTGTCCAGCAGCCAGCCCGCCCGCCCGCCAGCCCCCGCCCTCCCCCTCCCGCCCCGTCTCCACAGCAGCCTTTCGGCGCTCCCGCGGATGCAGCGGCCGCGGCCGCGGCCTCCGGCGTCAACGGCGAGGGCCCGGGCCGGCGGGCGGGGGACGACGCCGACGGCGACGGTCCTCCGCCCGCCCCCGCGCGCGCGCGCACCCCCTCACTCTGTATTTCTCATGATTGCCGTCCGGAAGCGCGGATCGTGTTTGTCAGGCGCGTGCCGCGTGCCGCGTTGCGGGCGACCGGAGGGGACCGGAGGCCGGACCATCTCCGGAGCCCGGACCGGAAATCAATCCAAGTGTCGTGCGATCGAGGGCTGCTGATAAGGGCGGAAGGAGCAGGTCCCGCATGTCCCCCGGGCTGCTCCGGGCAGCTCCGGCCCGGCGGCGGCGGCGGCTTCACACCACTTCACACTCCGCTTGCTGCCACCTCCTTCGCCTTGCTCCCCCGCCCCCGCCGTGTTGCTGCCGGCCGTCACCGGCAGGACTGCAGAGCAGGAGGACCTTCCTCAGAGTCGCCCTCGTTCCGCCTCGTGGCCTCCGGGAAGGCCTCGGCCACGCGCCGGATGTGTTCGCGAGGAGCGGCGCGAGGTCCTGCGCGCGCGCGTACACACACACACACACACACACACACCGGGTACCCGGAGGTACGGGGGGTGTCTACCTCTGCTGTTAGCGGTCGGCACTCGATGGCGACGCGCCACACACGTGCCGACTCGCGCTCTAATAAGGAGGGAAGGGGGGGGGGGCTGAGTGACGGGGGGGGGGGGGGGGGGGGTTAAAGGGGGCCATTTATCCACAGCCGGCAGCAGCAGCAGGTTGTAGGGGGTCGTTCGTAAACCACGTCACGGCGACGCAGGAGGGTGTGAGTGGAGTTTTGTCGTCCAGTTCACATCCCCCGCGGGCGGCCTCCCGCATTTGCGATCGTCTTGGAGTCCTTCCTGTTCCTCCTCTCGTATGGTCCGTGTGGGGAAGAGTGAGAGAGAGAGACATAGAGAGAAAGAAAGTCGGGGGTGGCGTTAACGTTGTTGGTGGGCGTCCTGTGCTCTCCCCCGGCCCCTCTGCGTCGTGAGGACGTCGCGGACGTCGCGTCGGCCGAGTGCCCGCGCGGCCCGCCCGTCCTGCCCCCTGTCCGTCGTGGCCGGGTGACGTCTGCCATATGTGAGGTGAGGGCGAGGAGGGCGGGCACCGCGGCATGTCACGCTAAATGGCGACACACAAAAGCAGCAGGCGGCCGCGTCGCGCCGCGGGTGCGCCCCCGGCGTCTCCTCCGTGTCCCCCGTCCGCCGCCTTGCCGTCGTCGCCGTGCTGCCCCGCGGGCGCGGCCCAACACGGGGACCGGATGTCATGAGCACGTCACGGTCCCCCGCGGCGGGGTGGGCCTTTGGGGACCGGGGCCACCACCGCCGGCGGCCGCCAGCTCGCGGCCGCAGCGCGGAGCAGAACCTCCGCCGCGCCGCCCTCCTGAGAGCGCACCCCCGTCGTGGCCGTGGCCCCGGGGCCGGGGGGGGGGGGCCCTCTCGGGTCGGCCTCGCGTCCACGGCGCGGGTTTGGACGGGCGCGCGCGACACAGCGGGCAGCCCCCGCGGCCACGGCAGGACGGAAAGTGGGCCGTGCTGCCCGAGCGGCGCTGCGGCGCAAGGGAGGGCGGCTGCAGGGCAGCGCCGCGCCGCGCTGCGGCACGGGCTGACCAAGCTTTCTCGGACTGTACCGCCGCGCCCCGTCCACGCGCTCGCGCCCCGCGCCCTGCCCTTCTCGCTCCGTCCGGGGCGCGAAAAGCCTGCCCCCCCCCGCCCCCTCACCTCGCCGACGAGCCCTGTGACGATCTCGTAAGCGGCGGCGGTGGCGGCGGCGGTGGCTTCCCACACGCCCCGCCCGCGAAGGCAGCGACTGCTACCCGCGGCGTACGTATGCATATATTCAGATCCAGAGTCCGGGAGGCTAGGTTCTCACAGGGACGTGCTCTAAAGCGGTGGCGGCGGTGCGTCATTAAGTACGTAGTCGGTGTGTGTGTGTGTGGGGGGGGGGGGGGGGTACCAGCCCCTGCCAGCTGCCGTTTCAATGTTTCGACCTACTGATGCATGCTGTCGGCTCGCGGGGGTGGGCTGCCTGCCTTGCCGACTGCCTGCCTGCTCGGCCTGGCTGCGTGCATGGCGCTCCAACAGCCGCATCACCAGCTCCGGCCCGCTCCGGCCGCCGCCGTGCCGTCCAATTTCCCACACACATCCAGCAGGAGGAGCAGCGGGGCAGGTCTGCCTTCACCTTTCCTTTCCTCCCCCCTCCGTCTTCCCCTCTCACTCCCACCCCCACATCCCCCCGCAGCACACTCGCGCGAGCTTCCCCGTCTTCCTCGCACCGCCGAGTTCACCCCCTTCCTTTATCGCCGTCATTCCTTGGCACTTTGTGTGCTGTGCATCTGGCGTCCGTACGCACACACACACACACACACGCACACACACACACATGCACAGCACTTGTCCCCGCGCCATTATTACCATTTTTATCGCCTCTCCTGCTCTGTGCTGTGCTCACGATAATGTGCATAAAGTGTTTGGCGCACAGTCGGAGAGAGACACAGACAGATAGACAGATAGATAGATAGAGAGAGAGAGAGAAAGAGAGAGAGAGAGAGAGAGAGAGAGAGAGAGAGCTGAAGGTGTGTAATTAGTGATGAGCGCGCTCCCAGGCCTGCGCCGCCGCGCCACGCGATCCCATAACGCACCCCGCCTCGCCCCCCCCCCCCCCCCCCCCGCACTGCAACTGCACTACAGTATTGCGGACGGTAACTGGCGTGTGTATTTATTCCCTCGTGGTTTGGATAGTTTAGGAAAGGCGTTGGAATACGGCGTGGAACATTTTCACCCCCTCTGTTGTCTTAAGCGCCCCTTCACCGACCAGACGTGATTCAAACTGGGGGCCCCGTGGCTTCTGCTGTAACTTGACGGATAATTTCCGAAAATTTTGAGAGTTTTCCCAAATCTTTTCAAAACTTTCAGAACAAAATTTACAGAATTTTTTACAAGACCATCGAAACGTTAAGAAATTTTCCTCGTCTTTCCGGAATTTTTCCCAGAATTTTTTTTTTAAATTCCACATTTGTTAAAAATATTGAGTGAGTGCGCGGTGCACGGCTTCCTGCTACTTCCATGCACGCACC
This sequence comes from Megalurothrips usitatus, assembly GCA_026979955.1. NCBI lineage: Eukaryota > Metazoa > Arthropoda > Insecta > Thysanoptera > Thripidae > Megalurothrips > Megalurothrips usitatus. The sequence continues at coordinate 1,248,713 of CM049600.1, read as the reverse complement.
CTGCCGTCGCCGTCCCCATCGACATTTGGGAGCGATTGCCTCCGATTGTCGCCACCCGGACGGCCGGACGGCGGCGGCGCGTGAGGCGGTGCGGTGGCGCATTCCGCTTGCAGCGCGGCGCGGCGCGGCGCGGCGCGGGCAGCACGCAGGCGCACTGCAGGCCCAGGCCCAGGCCCAGGCCCAGGCCCGGCCGCCGCACATGGCTGTGGCGCGCGCGTTCTTTCCCGCCCGTGCACGGACGGCGTCGCCGCCGCCGGCTTGGCGGAGTCTCCCCCTCTCTCTCCCCTACTCCAAGTTCCCCTCCCTCCAAGTGGCACCACCGCCGCCGCCAACCCCTCCACCTCCAGCCGGGCCTTCGCTTCGGCCAGGCCCGGGCAGGCCGCCAAGCAGCCCCGGGCCTTCCGGACCCCGACCGACCCCCGGGTTCCCCCCGGACCCCGGGCCGCCTCCTTCTCGGCCTCGGGGTCCTGGGCGACGCGGTGCGAGAGCACACGAAGCAGAATTCCGGCGGGATGCTTCACCTCGCCGAGCCCGTGCCGCTGGTGGCGCTGGCGCGGCGGGTGTAGCTCGGGTCGGGGGGCAGGGGCGTGGGGATGGGGCCTCCCCGGCCCGGGCCGGCCGCCCGGGCCACGGCGTTGGCACCGTGGCTGACACGGCACCACCGCACGCCTCACGGCCTCACGGGGCGTGGCGTGGCGCGGCGCGGCGGGCTCCGACCAGGCCCTGGTGCTGGTGCTCCGGTCGGTCGCCACGCAGCACCGCCGAGGCCCGATAGTGCCAACAGCGCCGACGCCGCCGTCGCCTTGGCGCGGTGCGAGCACAAACTGCCCCACGGCGCCCACGACCACCGCGAGACACCTCCCCGGTGAGAGCCGACTCCGTTTTTAAACAGGCGTCAGTCCCGTCCCGATGAGTGAGCGAGGCGCACCACTTGTACTCGCAGGGGACAGCCCGGGTATCATTGCTCTGGTCAGCAAATCGGCGCGTAGCCAAGGAACTCCCGCCAGTCCCCTAATCTCGGGTGCGCATTTAGGTCACGGAGCACGTGCAGGCGGCCGCGCGCCCGCCCTCATGGGCCAGTCCCCGTCAGCGCGGCGAGGCGCGAAATCAGTTCCGATCCGCGAGCCGCCGCGGGCCCAGGGCCCCCGGGCGGCGGCGGCGCCGCCTCAGCGACACTTTCCCGCTCCCGCGCTGGTTGCGCGCGAGTAATCAGCTGTGCGCGCCAGCTGGACCCGTTTCCGACTGTCACTTCTTGGCCCGGCCAGCCAATCAGAGGGCGGCGTGCCAGCGGCAACTGGTATAGGTGGCAGCACCTCCGTCCCCCCACCACCTCTCCCGTGTTGTCGCGCGGCCACCTTCCCCAGCCCAACACCGTCCCCCTCCCCTCCCTCCGTAGTGCACTCTTGTCAGTGGCCGGCCGCTCTCCGCTCACTCGCACTTGGTGAGCTGCAACGAAACTATCGAGTCCGCTGGTTAGTGATTGCCCCGCCTCTGCTGAGTGGTGTGTGTTCAAGAATGTGGTCCTTGACCAACAAGGATTGTGTGTGAAACTATGTGCTCCAATTTCATCAAACTCGGATAATACCCACCTCCCCGGATACCTCCCACAAATGTAAGCGTTTCGGTTATAGCTACCGGCGTCTACTCCTACCACTTCACTCCGATGGACCCAAGGATATTGAGGATAACGCGCCTATGTGGATTACTAACTCATCGCTTATCACGTTTTAAAAGTGTTTTGATATCTGGAAACGATTTTGAATCGTTGAATGTTGCCGAAAACAACTTCTCCGGTTCTGTGGACGGACCCCTCCCGTTGTGTTGCATCGGCCCAGAAAGCGCCCGTATTTCTCGTTTCCGAAGTTGCTCGAAATATTGGGACTGAACGTTTCTTGAAACAAAGCTGGGATATTTTATTTCGACCTCCAGTGTGTATGTTAGTTCGCCAAAATTACATACGTGGACAAGCTCTGCGCGGTATGTTCTTGTCAGGGTTGCACTTGGCGCGAAGTGCATATCAGTGGTGGCTCGCTTTTCAGTTTTGATTAGCTGGAGCATCGTTCAATGCTGCGGGCATTTTAGATTCAGAAGAGAACTAATCAAAACCTAGCCTTGATTTTTCCCAGAAAATTCTGTTTTTATCAAAAGATTGAAAATTGCGTTGCCCATTGTTCCCACATTCCGGCGGGAGATCGCCCTACCAAGATTCGGCGCCTATTTTTCCTGGACGTTCTTATTCTCTATTGTGACTGACTTATCACCCAAATTTCGTGGGTTTTGATGGATGCTCTTGCATAAATGCTGCCCAAGCAAAAATTGTAGGGATATTGGACGCTCGAAACTATTTTCCGCGAAGTGCTAGTAGCTCTTGTACTTCGCGGGCTGTGACCTAGTAATGCCGAAAGCATTTCGTGTGCCGGAGAATAATTCACGAGGCCTTCAATATTTTTTGAAAACATGTTCTAAAGACCTTCCGCTGAGATTTTAGTAGATTTAGGAAGTATTTTGGGTTTTTTTTTGGTCGCGAGTGCCTTTCCGGCACCTAGAGGAATTTATGCCACATAACCATGGTGAACTTGCCTGCAACTTTTATTCCCGTCCATGTCACTGTAACTTGGTTGCTATGATGCGCCATGTAACATCGTTTCTGAATACTTTCCTAGTTTCTTACCATTCTCCCGCAGAGTTTGTACAAATTAATTACCTAGTCGGAATCAACAGTGCGAGTTCAACAAGTGGTTTAGCTGAAGTGTGGGGGTTTCAGTGCACCAGTTCATTTACTTTTCTAGAGCCTCTTTGATTGTTTCTTACACCACTCTGCAATCATGTTCAAATAGTTAGCACCCTGATTATTTTGCTTGGTATGACTATTCTGATTCTAATGTAAAATTTTATGTTTCAGAGGGATAAGGGAGCCTGCATGACTTGACCATTTCAACGGAATCTGCAACATGCGTCGGAGGTAAGATTTTATAGTTGTGTACTTTCTGTAATGTACCACATGATGATCTATCTATGGACCTATCAAGGCTATTTGCGACCTACCACAATACATTTGTAATTACAGCAAGGGCTGTTTGTTAATAAGTTAAATTAATTTCCAGCCAGCCAACATTACCAGCGCTACTGAAGAGGAAACGACGGGACACCGATGACGGAGAGGTATGTAGGATCGAGTACTATTTTCAACGAACTTTCTTCCTCTCAGCTCTGCATCTCGTCTATTAATTTTCTCATTGATCGCATGTGTAGAAGTAGGCTCATACTAACAGCTTTGCATGTAATGCTTGCAGGATGAACGACTTTCTGGACCCCTACCTCCAGGACTGAGGCAAGAGGTGAGCTTTCATGCTGAGCTTGCTCTTGTCTTTGCTTTCTTTTTTAGCTACTTCTGCCTCCTAACAGATAGCTGTGTCCGTTAAACGATTCTTATGTCCCTCTTATTGATTTTAGAATGGAGAGGTGCCACAAGAACCAGAACAGAACCGAGAACTACCCAGCCGGGATCCTCCCAGTGATGATTGCATTGTTGTATCCAGCGAAGATAAGGAGAATGAGTGTCCACCCATGAACTTTGAAGTGCCAAGTGAAGATTTAGGCTGCTTTGAAGTTCCCTCCTCTGGTGATGAAGCAGGATATGACCTGGGCAGTGAAAATGATGAGGGCTGCACTATTCTCAGCCCAGAGCCCGAACGTCAGACCTATCCTTTAACACCAATTGATAACTGTCGCACATGGAGCAGGTGTGTTTTGCATGAAATAGTAGCTCTGCTTTGTTAGGGATTTTCTCGATTAAATGTTAACTTTGGTGAAATTTGTTTCAGGTTCCGGGGATCATTATGTCAAACCCAATCCACATCTCTTTCCCTACCATCATGTCCTCTTCCCAATTTAGATTGGGCAGATGAAAAATGTGTATGGAAACGCATGTGTGCCCAAGATGTTGCATCCACCGAAAGGCGGAATTCCGATATGTTTGCTCAACACCCTCTCCTCCAGCCACGAATGAGATCTGTCCTTTTGGATTGGCTGATAGAAGTTTGTGAAGTGTACCGGCTTCACAGAGAAACTTACTACCTTGCAATGGATTTTTTGGACCGTTATCTTGCATTGACAGCAAACCTACCGAAGACTCAACTGCAGCTCATAGGTAATTTTGTCTTTTATACTTGGGCAGCACTTGGACGCACTTCAGCTGTTTCTAATGGTCCTGGGGCCCTGAAATTCGCCTCATGATCTTGCATTCCTCATGGTGCCAAAGTATTTTAATGTGAGTGCTGTGGTTTTTGCTGCACAGAAATTTATTCCAGTTTTGCTTTGTCCATTTCAGGAATCACATGTCTCTTTATTGCTGCCAAGATGGAAGAGATATACCCGCCCAAGATCGGCGAGTTCGCATATGTGACCGATGGAGCATGCACTGAGTCAGACATTCTAGCAAAAGAACTGGCAATCATGAAGGTAATGCAGTCAATCTGGCTACAGCTTCCATCCTGCACGGTGTTCTTCCCTCTCCTGTTCTGTCAATGTCCCTGTAGAGTAGCGGTGGTGCAGTAAGTAAAGGCCTGGTGGTTCTTCACAGCCATGCTTGTGCTGTGAAAACCTACAAAGGCAACAAATTTTATCTGAACCTGATATTTTTTCGTAGTCAGGTGAAGAGTTAGTTTTTAAAAATTTGTTGAGTAGCAACTTAGCATTGTTGTACCTGCAGATGACTCAGAAGTGCCCACATCTCCTGCTACAATCAGACTTCTCTTCCGGTCCTTAGTTGCCTCCAAATTTTAACACTAGTGTTTCACCAGTGGTCTGATACATTTTTTTGTTTTTCTTTCAGTGTTTGGAGTGGCGCCTGAGTCCATTGACGGTTAATTACTGGCTTAATACTTACATGCAATTAGTCAGCAGCCACCGGAGAGTCATTGTTCGACAACAAAGGTCTGCTGCCCGGGAGAAATTGGCCCGCCGTGTGAGCCGCTCAAGTTTGGGTGGTTTATGTTCATCACCTGTACATCCTGAAGTGCAAACGTCTCATGAGGAGAATCTAGGGTCGTCATTTGTATATCCCCAGTTTTCTGGGTTGTCTTTCTCTGAAACTGCACAGTTGTTAGATTTGTGTACCCTGGATGCAGGGTGCCTACAGTTCTCCTATTCTGTGTTGGCCACATCAGCCCTGCATCACACAGTTTCACGCGACATTGCTTTGCGTTTCTCAGGTGATTGACTTTATCTTATTTTCTTAGAACGCCAGTGATTTTTATGTTGCTGTCCATACTAATAAATTTCTTTGTTCATCCAGGTCTGCAGTGGCAGGACATTGCCTCATGCGTCAGGTGGATGAAACCGTATGCACTAACTCTAGCCAAAGAAGGCCCCTTCCCATCAAGTTCATTATCTATGAGTGGTTCTGGATCAACCCACAGTTCAGGCCTTAATAAAGCTGTACCTAATATTGTGACTGATGATTCACATAATATTCAGACCCATTCTGTGAATTTAGACATGCTGGTGAGTGTCCTTAGTTGACTGGTGTTGATTGTTAATACTGGCATGCAGCAAATAATGCAATAGTATTTAACATATTTATTTTTTTTTATTTTCAGGAGCAGGCACAAGCCTTTAACAAGAAGCTAATAGAAGACGAAGAAATCAAGGCATTAGGACTGCTTACGCCTCCATCAAGTGGTTGCAAACCACTAGCATCTCATGCTTCATTTACTTAAGACTTTCATTTTCTTTTTTAAAAAGTTCATTTGTTCAGAGTACACAAAAGACTGAAAAAAAAATATATGTACTGTCACTCTAGACAAAGTATTTCTTTGAAAGCTGCAGAACTGCCATATCTAATGCCGAGTGCTCTGAAGTAGCCTACTTTGTGATGCTATCGTCTTTTTCTGCAGTTTGTATGCCTAACGTGCATGCTGTGGCAAAGACAGGTTCAAACGCTTAATATTGTTTGTAGGTACTTTATCAGTGCACTTCCCAATCTAGTCGAAAGATTTTTCTGACTAATTTTGTACAAATAAAAATAGTCGATACAGCTGAACTATTGTGAATGAATTTTGATGTGGAGACGGGCTTTCTGTTTCTTGGTAGTGTTGTGGAGTATGCAATGAAGATGTACATTTTCATTAAGAATTAATTTTGAAATCAAAATTTGTCTGTTCTGATTTACTTCATGCATGTTGATGTGCCTTATGTTTTTTTTGTTACAATGTCAAACTTGATGTTTGTTTTAAACATGTACGTGACTATATGTAAATTTTATTTGGTACGTTTTGACTTGTACTTAAACTGTATGAAGTTTGTACTATCAAAAGTTTCTTTTTAAAAAAAAAGCAATGAAATAAAGGACATATTCCTATATGGCAACATTTTATTTTCACCAATCCTCCACGTGAAAAGGTGACCTTATCACAACTGTAGTCACCTCAGCAAGTTTCTAAAAAATACTACCAGTGCTACCCAGGATACTTGCAATTTTGCCCTGCTGTCATTTGTAATTGGAAGTTGTCCAACTACTTTCCCAAAGTTTAAATATGAATTCATCAGATGGGTGAGGAAGTAATTTAGGGTAGTAAGAAGCCAATATCCAGAGGAAACAACTTTTATTACTTAAACAGTGAAGCACCTATGTACACAGCCTAATGGTTTTGTCTGCACCTGCCGAAAACACCCATGGTTGAGTTGGATGGAACACCACGTCAAATATTCCAAAGTCATCATATGACTCATGGTATTGGAGACGCTTGAGTGGTACTATTAAAGGGTTCTTGTTAAGGTCACTGGAAAAGACAAAAATACTTAGAAAATTGCAAAACTACACAAAGAAGTTATTCCAACCAATCTAAAGAGATACTCACTTGTAGACCATGCCATGAGAGACAACAACATACTTGTCATCAGAAGCTGATGCAAATAGAGGATAGCGTTTATGGATTGCAACCCCTCTCACCGCAGTGTAGTGAACACGAAGGGTCTTGTAGGGGTTTGTTGACAAGTCCAAGTCAAACCACATAATTTTCTTATCATAGGTTCCAACAAGTAAGTTGTCACCACCCGGGTGTATTGCCATGGATGAGATCCATTTAGCATACGTCATCAGCTTTTTGGCCATTACTTGCTTGACTAAGTCATAAACACGGACATGTTTCTGGGTGGCCACGAACAGCATTGGCCTGATTGGATGGAACAAGGCACACTGAACAAGGCCCCTACTTCTACTGAAGGGAATTTGTGATCGTCTCTTGGACAGCTGATGAATGATCACAGATCTATTTTCACCCTCAGGCATGACTGTGGCAAAGTAATCACCACGCCCATGCCATGTAACTTGCTTGATCTCCTTAAAGTGATTCATTACAACTCTGATGCCTGTAGCCCATTCTTCACTAGTGGCTTGCTCCCACTGAATGGCTGCCTTAACTCTCTCTGGGACTGAAAGTAGAAACAAGGAGAAAAATAATCAATTGAATGAGGCAATTCAATTAAAACAAAAGTTCGTTTTCAAAAAAAAATAATTGCCGACACATTAGGGGGACCTCAATATGAAATACATACCCATGGTGGTGTCTTCTGGCAATTCCTTCAATAGGGAATCCGTTTTTGCAACAACCAAGTTGTCGCCAACCCCTGGGTTAATAAGCAGAAGTTTACGATCTGCTGCAACAGCTACAAGGGAAAGTGCTTGGTTTGGACACCAACACACACTTCTCACAATTCCTCCAACATTGATTGTGCGCATACACCTTCCAGTGGATACTTCCCATACTGCAAAGAGGAAAGAGAAGACGGCAAACTTGTGTAAATAGTCAGCAAAAAAAAAAAAAAAAATAAGGAGAAGTGAGGGTTATTTCAATACACATTTCATCCACGAACCTTTAATGGTCATATCATCTGATCCTGAAATCATGAACTGACCCTTGCCATCCACAGTGATTGTGCGCACCATATCTGTATGACCCTCATAGACCATTGACATAGTTGTTGGGAATGGCTGAAGATCCCTTGGACTTGGCAATTTAGGAATAAGATCCTCAGCTTCAATAAGAAGCTATGGAAACACAATTAGGAAACCATTAAGAAAATGCTTCAAGAAACTTTGCACATCAATCTAAGTGCAAGAAGGATTATCCTTACCCTGTCCTTAACACCTCTGGGGGCCATGTAAAGATCCATACAACGCAAGAAACGCTCCCTGACATATCGGTCCCAGGCAGGAACTTCTCTGAGAGAATTGTACTTCTGTGGGAGGAAATGAAGCTTCCGCTTTCGGAAGTTGTCTTCATGGAGGTTCCACTGTTTCATCTGCACGGAAAATGACAAAGAAATGTGTGTTAGTTAATAGTATCAACAGTTTTAAACAGAAATTAAAGGTCAGATGAGAAATCTAATTGCAGCTAGTTCGCTACTGGCTCTAAAACACATGCACCAAAAAAATTGACAAAAAGTCAACAAAGTTCTAAGAATAGAAAATAACTACAAGAACTTAAACTTGCAAAATACACAAGATGCTAATCTGTAATTACCTCTTGTTCGTTAAATAGGTATTCCGCAGGTGGGTTGTAGGACTCATTGTGACCCGGTAGAAGACGTTTGGGTGCTGTCAAGTTATTGTGAATTCTTCGCATCGGTTCCACTGTATTGTCATCCATACCCCAAATCATGTAGAACTTCTTCCTTCTTTTTTTGGCGTTTTCAATGGCCCTTTGCATCTTTGTTTTCATTTTTCTTGCTTTGAGGAGGCTAACAAAATATGATACCTTATCAGCTTCATGCTTGCTAGGTAAAAATGACTTTTTACTAGGAGGAATATTACTGATGGGTGTTTGCATAACTTCTGAGGTGAAGTATTCAACCCATGGCTGAAAAAAGATGAAAACAAATTACTGATAAGTAGATTCAACAGTGAAAATAAATTTAAGTGGCTTAACACCAAAAACATTTGGCTCTAAACAATTCATAAAAAAAAAATGTTGGAATAAAGAACAACCCAAAAACAAACTTGAACTGAATACTTACTGCTTCATCATCGAATGCAGCATCAGGAATTTGACCACTCTGTATGCGCTTAATGAGTTCAACATCAGCCTCACTAAGAACAACATCTTGACCAGTTTGAGGATCTCTGACGGTCCGGCTATGAAGAAAAAGGGCAAATTCTGGTTAGCAGCTGACACCAGAGAAAATAATAGGACAAACAATAGAAATATATTCTTACAAGAAGTTGGGGTCTTCCATACGTTTCAGGAATTGGTCAATGGAATCCCCACGTTTGGGTCTAAGAATAGGTTTGCCATCCCAGTCATATCCTATATGAGGATACTCATCATACCAGTTCATGGGCACATTTCCAACTGTGTTGCGAATATCCTAAGGATTAAAGTACGAAGTTAGCACACAGGACCAAAACCCCACAAAATATATAAAAATTTTACACCAGTCTTCAGATGCTTACCTCTTCATCAGATGTATCACCACTCTCATACTCTGTAGAGGGATCCAATCTTCTTCTCTCAATATCCTTGAAAATATCAGATTCCTCAGTTTCTTTGACATCGGATTTTGTACCTTCATCTTTTTTCTTTGCATCCTCAGACCCAGATTCAACTTTTTCTTTGACACTAGACTTCTTGGTATCAACTTTTTCATTTTTACTTTTCTTCTTTAAATTTTTAGAAACAATACTCTTATCTGTAGCAGTTTTGTTCTGGGTGTCTGATTTAGATCCTTGTTCTTTAACAGGTTTAGATGTTTTCCGTGCTTCTAGAGACGCTTCCAATGCATTTTTTAATTTAGCTGGCAGCCTTTCTAAAAAGTCATTCATGGCATCATCAGACTCCCACTCCAACTCTGACACATCTCCTTCATCTCCCCCTTCAACTTCACTGCCATCAATCTCTGATTCCTCCTCATCTTCACCACTATCTTCACTGTCACCCTCATCTTCGGTTCCGTCATCCTCAGAATCGACCTCATCCGACTCATCCTCCTCACTCTCATCACCACTTCCGGCATCACTGCCTATCTGCTGCACATATCCGTCACTGTCATCGCTGTCTTGGTCGTCACCCTCTGCATCTGAGCTGTCATTGTCTGAGAAAGTTTGAAGAAGATCGACCTGAAACAAGAAAAATGCATTTTAAATAAATTCGAAAAACGCATGTGACAGAGAACACGTCGACCCAAGATTAATGAGAATACGGCGTAGAAGAAGCGTGAAGGCGTGACCAAGGAACACAAAACACTAAACGTTTCAACCCGACCTCAGGCGACGAGCAGACAGGTAAAATTCTAGAAACGGCCAACATAACCTGACTCCGCGCCTTAAAGGACTTAAAAAGTAGGGGGCGGCGAGCGTCCACCCCCGCAACCGAATTTGTACTCAATTACTGTCACACTATTGAGTACATTTCTGTTCCGGCAAGCAGTCCGGCGGAAAGGTGGATTAATGTGAGGCCTGTGATGGATGTGCCGTTCACCACGTGAGCGAGAGGGTGCGGGGACAGCCTGTGCTCGAGCCCGCACGGCAGACGTAACGTTCGCAGCTCTTGAATGACGCCTCACTTAATACACCGAAAAATTCGCTCACCTCTTCATGCTCGTCGTCACCGTTTTGAGCCGTCACGACATTCGTTTTAGTTTCTTCGGAAGGTTTCTCCGCTTTTCGCTTCGTCCCGACCTTTTTCGGTGCCATGTTTTTACGGACTCACAGCCTTTCCAGAGCGAATGTTTACAACTGGCGAGAAATGAGCATCGAGCTTCCCTCCCCTCCTCCCCTCCCCCGTTCTCCACTGTCATTCCGTTGCGGGCCTTTCTAGAAGGCTAGGCGGGGCGGGCGGGAAAGATTCAAACGGCCTCCATCTCAAACTCAAATTTAGGGAGAGCAAAAAGCCGCAATTCATACGCGCCCTTGCGATTTACCAGCCGGTGGCAACTCCCAGGGCAGAGCGGCAGACAAATAATATAGGTGCGGGTTGGATTGCCCCCTCCACTGGGCGCGGGAGGGGAAGCGTTACTGGGCAAAAGTGGTATTCTTCGTCAGCTCGCGCCTTGCCGAAGACAGAGAGGGAGAGAGAAGAAAAGGGGGTGGATTTCTGACGACGGCGGGCGGCGGGGAGACTCGAGTCGAACATTGGGGGAGGACCGGACAGCGCTGAGAGCAGCCCGCGTGGCTCCGCGCTCCGCGGCTCTTAGGGGAAAAGGGGGGGGGGGGGGGGCTGTGTGCTGCGTGCTGCCGAACCTTCAGGCGGACGGTCGCGCCACAGTCGCCCATGCGCATGCATGCATCGGCAACTAGGCTTACTGAGATGACACAGATTAATTTTTTTAAAGCTCCAACGCCAAAAATGCCAGAACAGGACTTCAAAAATCTCACCCCCCGACACGGTTCCGTCATGAATTTCGCTCCTACTAGTTCGGGAAGCCGTGCAATAATAAGGGGAATAGGTGGGGATAATCGCCTTCTCTTCCGTCGCCTATCTCTTACTTTTTGTCTGCCGCGCCCCAGGGCAGCGCTCCTTCTCCCGTGCCACCAGCGCAACAAACGAAGGGCGCCTCCTTAAAAAATAAAATAAAATAAGCGGTTGGCCTGCTCCTGTTTGCCACGACTGTCGGCGGCGCGGCCGGCGCGGCACCCCACTGCACAGCCGCGCCGCGTGGTTTGCCGACCCTCCGCCTGTAGTGGCAGCGCCATCTCGTGGCGACTCGCGGAACCAGGCGGCATCCTGCGGCGACAGCGACGCGGCGCCCCGCGCGCGGCGCGCGGCGGAGGCGGCCCTGCCGGGGCGTCGACGGCGGCCGTGGCGTTCGGTTAGTAGCGCGCCAGAGCCCCACCGCGCCGCGCCGGTAAAGCCCTGGCCCCTCCCCCTCCGGGCAGGACAACGCAGGCGTGCGCCACGGGACGGTACGGCACGCGTGGCGAGTCGTGACGCGTGACGCGTGACGCGTGACGCGGGGCGCCGCGAGTGCGTGTGCGTGTGCGCGTGCGTGTCGGAGTAAATGCTGCCGCCGCTAGCGGCACCATGGCCGAGCGGTTCAAAGTGACCAAGTCCGGCGACGGCGGCAAGGTGCGGACGTACGCGCCCGCCAGCAAGTCCAGGGAGTCCCTCGCCCAGGCCCAGGACGCCGACGACTCGGACCCGGAGAGTGGCCTGCTGCGGCCGCGGCGCTCCTCGCGAGATGGCACTATCGGTACGTGTGGCAGCGCGTGCCACCGGCGCGACCACCACCACCGCCGGGCCCTAGCGGTGCGACTAGAGCATCAGATCGGCCCCGCGGCCCCCGCGGGAGGGTTCACCGGCCAACGATTAGCATCGACTGGGGGCCACCAGTTCCTGACCTGGACTAACGCCAGCGGGGCATGCGACCGGGCCGCCGGGCCGCCGGGCCGGGGAGAAGGACCTGCCGGTGTCCGGCAGATGCGGGTCGCGAAATACTGGCGTTCACAGCGGGGAGATGGTAACGGGGCGACCGACATGCGACGGCCATACCGCATCGGCCCGCCGCCGTGCTCCGCCGCCAGGTAGTCGCAGTGCTCGGCGGCGACCGCAGGGCGCACAGGCCCCGCCCGCCCCCCGCGTACTGCCCGCGTAGTGCCCGCGTAGTGGCCGCGTCTCCCACGCCCAACGCACGCCACGCATCACTGGCGACAGTACAACACCCGCGCCCCCTCCCCCGCACCCCAGCACGGCCCCTCCGCTGGTGCAGGTCCGGGGCCTCCTCCTCTGGTCCAGCGAGCTCGGCTGCGTGCTGCATCCGCACCCGGCAGCAGGCACCCCGGGGGTCGTTGACCCGCTGCCTTTGTCGTCAGTTAGTGGCGCCAGGGTGGGCGCCAGGGCAGAGGCGCCACCAGCCCCCGCCGCTCGCCGCGCTGCTCCAGGTGGTCGGCGGCCGCCTCCCGCAGCCACCCGAAAAAAGCAACAACAACAAAATAAACACGGCAACATGAAGGCAGGGCGGGAGCGCGGGGCGCCAGGTTATCAGGGCCGAGGCCTCTGCATCTCTGATGCCCCCTCCCGACGCGACGCGCCCCCCGCCCTTCTCCCGCCGAGGGCCCCGCCGGGGGTCACCTGGCGACTCGGCGGGGGGTCGCGGCCTGACGTCAGGGCCGAGGACACGGCGGCCCTGGTGGCCCCCGAGGTCCTCTCCCTCTCCCCATCGGCCGTCTTTCATCCTGGTTTGTTTGGACTCTCCTCAGCGGCGGCGGCGGCGGTGGCGGGCCCCGGTGGGGAGGGAGGAAGGAGGGGGGGGGGGGGGGTCGACGGGCACATTGCTCGGTGCGGTGCACGGCGACACCGACACCGCCGCCGGCAAAGTCTTTCCGCCCCGGCCGATGACGACGTCGCACCGCGGACAGAATGGTCACCGCCTGTCATAAATTACTCGTCCAGAGCCCCGTGTGGAGAAGACGGTTGCCGAGCGGCTGCGATTCCCACCGATGCGCGTACAGTCGCGCTCGAAAGTGTTTCGGCCCGGGGCGGTGCAGCGTGGATGGGAGGACTGTACGGCCCGGCGGGACCCTGACGGAGCCGGCTCGACCAGACGAGTGTCCTGGAAGTCCTGGAAGCGTAATGCCGACAGCCCGGACCCGGGTTCAAACACCAGCCACGGCGTGACTTTTTTAAAATTTACTTTTTCCTTGCTTCCCGAGAACGTACTTTGTGGCCGTCCGAATCGTCCACGCTTATTTTTTTTTACGGAGTGAGCGAGGAACGGGCGCCCCTTCATATCTCTGTCCCGCTCTGCCTGCGAGCCTTCGGTAGGTAGGCGGCGCCGCTCTCTCTCGCACTGCACGGATTTACCACCTGGCCGGCCATCAATGCGCGGCCAAAGCGTTGCAGTGACAATAAGTCGATGGAGGCGATGAGCGCTTTGTGTGCGTGTGTGTGTGTGTGTGTGTTCCTCTATTTATCTCACATCGCCGCCAGCTAAAAGACCTCCCACAGCAGATCGCGGAGCGGTTTGGGGTTAAACTGAACCCAAAAAAAAGGAGAAAAAAAAACGAAGGAGACTCAAATATTCACATTAAAAAAAATACTTCGTAACCGATATTCCATTCACATTTTCATCGTCGGAGATGGGCTCCTGGACTTCACTGACCGCGCGGCGCGGCGGCCGATCGGTTTTTGTCGCCGCGATGACGTTCGCCTTTCACGCGGCGGACCGGACGGCGGAGGTGGTTTTCGTCCTTTTTTCCCGTGCTCGTCCTCATCCTGCTCGGCCCGGCGTCGTCGTTGTGTGGCGTATTCGCGTTACGTCGCCCGGACGTGTTGCCTCACCTGGCCGCTGCCACAAGAGGCCACGCTCTGTCCCTTTTCCCTATGCGCCAAGCCCGTGCGCACTACTTTGACAACCTCGGCTTAAGAGGCCTTTTGACACGCTTAAAAATTATTTTTCTTGAGCAAGAATTTTTTTTAACTAAGTAAACATTTTAATTTTTTTGTTACCTCCTTCCTCTGTATTTTTTCCCAGCTATGTATTATTTGTGTGTTTTTTTTTCTAGGTCTGTTCTATCTACCTGAACCAACACTTTTCATTTTCTTTGCCTCATTTTTCTCTTCCATTTTTTTTTGGGTTCACAATATTTTTTTTTCAGCCTCGTAAACCGTATACTACGTGGGTATCCCTTTAAAAGCGAGGCCTCGAGGCCCGCACTCCGCCGCGGGATATTATTCGCAGTCTTCGCCTCCCCGTCCGTGACTAACGCCCTGCGAATAACCTTCCCCGTTCCCCCCCTTGTATTCCGCGCGGATTCGGCACCTGGATTCTCCACCGGCTTTACATAATCCGTGCGGGCGGCGCGGCGACACCGGCCGGACCCGCGCCGGGCACTCGGCATTACGCGGCTGCAACACTTAGTGCTGGGAAGCCGCGGGTTGGAACACCAGCCGCGGCCGCATCTCGGCTGCCGAGCCGTCACCGGCAAAATATAAACCCGACTCTCGCTGTCATCGCGGCCAGAGTTTGTTCCTCTTCTTTGGTTTCGTCGTCCGGCTGGCTGCCTGCCTGCCTGGCTAGGCGCGCTCTCGGCCCCTTTTGTTCCCCCGCCGGGCGGCGGCGGCAGCGCCGAGCTGCTGGTTTTTAAAGTGCGACGGTCATTTCAAAGAGGGACAAAAGGATACGGACAAAGAGAAAGAGACGGAGACACGGAGAGAGAGAGAGAGAGAAGGAGAGAGAGAGGAGCCTGGCAACCAGGCGATACTTCGGACGCGTGGGCGTGCTTTTTGCAATGCAGATGGTAGACGTTGGATATCACATCGGACCGGGCGCTCTGCTGGTTGGCCCTTCCCTTCCCCCGCCGTCCAGAGGGCCGGGGCGGGGCGCGTGCCCTATACACAGCCGCGCGGACCCCCCGCGGACCCCCCGCGAACCCCCCGCGGACAGCCGGCAGCGCCCAACGGCCCGCGGCGAACGTAATTACAGCGGGCAGATATCATTTCATCGCGGCCCCCGCTCCGCACGTCATAGCGAGCGCCTGCGAGGCAGAGGCAGGCAACCCGCCGGGCAGCCGTGTCGGTCGGCGCGCAGTGTTGCCTACCCTGCCGGGGGCCCTCCTCACGCGGCAGACAGGGATAGAGACTGTGGGAGAGAGAGAGAATACAGTGTGCGCAATCAAGCGCGCTGTCTTGTGCGTTTCTCGGTGCTCGCAGGACTCGCCGCCGGCCGGGGGTGCCGGAGGTGCCCGGGCTGGTCCTCGCGGGCGACGAGGAGGGAAAGATTCAATTATTTTTGCCGCTGCCGTACGTATCGGGGCCTCGGGGCCGGCTGCCCGTCCCTCACCGGGTGGAGGCAGGCGGTTTACCTCGTCCACCCCCCTCCCTCCCCGCCCCCTACCGTGCCCCCAAAGACGCTTCCAAGACTTTTTTTTTTAAAAATCTCCTCCTCTCTGTCTTTCCTTCTGGCTGTCCGTTCCTCTTTCTCGCCCCTTTTCTCTGTCCAAAAATGCCCTTAACAATTTTTTTTCCACGTGAAAAAGGACCTTTTATTTTTACCTACCGCGCGTCGTACGTTCCGAAACTGAAAATTTTTTAAAATCGCGATCGACTTTCTCTCTCCGCTGCGGAACTCGCCCCCGGTTAGCCGGCAGTGTCAACGCTGTCCTCGCACCCCTGCGCGGCCGCCGCCGGCCTCCCCCTGCACCGCTTGCCTTTATGGCCAATAACCCATCTCACCGCGCCCCGCGGCAGCCCGATCAGCAACACTGGCGCCGCGCCGCCAACATCCCCCTAAACATCCTCTTCACCTTTAAAGCCTTCGTCTTCCAAAAAAAAAAGCAGGGGATGTACACACGTGATTTGTTCGTTGGGCGTATCGAGCGAATCCAGAAGCATTGTCAGTCAGTGTACGGCGCCTCTTTTCTCCCCTCTGGTACACCGTTGACGCGCTGCTTCTCTCCGAAATTCCTGTCCCCCACGGCCCGTCTTACCCGTCAGCACGTTTGCGTTTCTTCCCTCTCTCTCTCTCTCTCTCTCTCTCTCTCTCTCTACCCCCGTCAGGCCCCGCAGCCCTCTCATTACCTACCGCCGGCCGCCCGTCCCGTCCGTGGCCGGCGGCTGCCGCGGCTGCCACCGCCTCCTCTCCGTGCCCCCGAGTGACAATCAGCTTGCTCCGGCCCTGCGGCGCCCTGCGGGGGGTCTGCCCGGGAGGGGCGCCTCCAAAGTGGGAGCAGGACAGAACAATTCGGCGCGTCTTCAATCGCGCGCGCGGAGGGCGGAGGATTTATTCCGACTTATTCAGTGGGCCGTTGCATCGGCTGCCCCGCGGGCTAGACTACCGGGCCGGAGGGCCGGGCTAGCGCTAGGGCTTTGCTATCGACGGGGACCTCGGCGGGCCCCCGTGAGCGGGCGGGCGGCTCCAGGGGGGACAGGCGCGGGGCGGGCGGACGGGCCTTGCGAGATTTGCTGCCGTGTCGAGCATCGGCATCGGGGTTAGGGGCGGCCGGGGGCGGCCGGGGGCGGCGGGGGGCGGCGGGGAGCGGCGCAGCACGGCGGGCGCATACCAAAGCCGGGGCCCTGCTCCTCCCGGGCCCCTGTGCTGCTGCATGCCGTCCGCGGTCCTCGGCGGCAAGGTCCTTAGGACAGACAACGAGCGGACTTGAAATAACAAAAAAAAAAAAAGAAAAAGAAAAGAGGAGGTCCCCACTCAGCTACGCGAGGAACGTTGTTGCACCTGAACGCGTTTTTGAGAGTGCGCGGCTCCCCGGGTCCCCATGTCCCCGGTCTCTCTGTGTGCAGGCACGGGAGCTGCTATCGGCAGGTGAGTGCCGCGCTGCTGAGCCGCCGGCTTCCACATCAGATTTGATCAGAGAGTCGGCTTGTTTGCATGCCCTGTTTCACCCCCCCTCCCTCCCCTCCCTCCATCACCACCACCACCACCGCCCCGCCGCTGTGTGGTGACGCGGCCTCCGAGCCGAGGACGGGTTAATTTTGCAGAGCGTCACTCCACGGCCACGGCAAGCTTTCGGCCCCGGCTGCCGGCTGCCGGGGGAGGCGCGCAGCAGCGGCTGAGGCTGGCTGAGGACGGCTGGCTGAGGACAGCTCAGCCCGCGCCCCGCCGTGCTGAGCCCCCAGCCCGGCCTAGGGATTCATGCGGCAAGCTGACACAGCCAGGACAGGCAAGGGGAGCCCCCCGGGGGGCGACTCTCCGCCAAATATGTTTCCATGCCCAACTTGTTTTCGCCAACATTTTAACTCTCTGTCCCTCCCCCCTCTCTGTCTCTCTCTCTGTCTATCTGATTCTCTCTCTCTCTCTCTCTCTCTCCGCTCCCTCCCTTCTAGTGAGAGACGCAGCAGAGCGGGGTAGGTAGGGGAGTTGGGAGTCGCGCGTTCGAATCCCGGAACGGCTTGTGTAATAACGCGGGTGGGGCCTTCCGGCAGGGATATTGCTTTCCGTACACCCTCGCGCCCGCCACGCCCCGCCACGCCCCGCCCCGCCCCGCTGCTCCCCCCCCCCCGGATGCACCGCGAGAGCCGAGCTGCGAGCGGGCGCGTTTGTAACGAAGACCGCGATTGTCCATCCGCCGCGCTCGAGGACTCGAGGACGGGGGAGGCGGTGCTGACGCTGCTGTGGTCGGCGGCCCGCTGCCCGTGGGGCGCCCTCCCCTCTCTCCTCTCCAACCACAAGCACACTATCTCTGACAGCTTTCCGACAACTTCCTGGAGGCCCCTGCCGCTGCCCTGCCGCCCACACCGCAGAGGTGCGGCACCTAATTATGTCGTGCAGCCCCCTGCTTTCTACCACCTATCTGACCCCTCGCATAGCCCCCTCCCCCCTCCCACCACCCCTCCCTGGCGTAGCACTTACCTCGGCCCATCGCCATGAACATCCGTTCCCTGGCTTGTTTTCCTCCCCCCACCAAAATGTTACAAGTCACTCCAAACAACAACAAGAACAACAGGAACAACAAGAACAACACATCGAGGACGACGAGGAGCATAATCCTCGCTCCGCCCGGGGGGGGAGAGGCGAGAGGGGTTGAAGTAGGTCAGGGGTCACTGCGAGTACACACACACACACACACGATGCGCCCAAAGGGCCATTCGTGCCGCGAGATATTAGCGTAAGCAGCGACCACACCAACACACGCACACACACACACACACGTACTGCGCCCCGGTCCGCTTCTTTCTCCTTTTCACACCAATTTGAGCTGCAGTATTGCTTACAACTGGCTGGGGGTGCGCCACCGAGCCGTCCGATCCTAGGCCACCCACCCGCGCGTGCCGCAATTAAAAAGCAAAAAAAGAAAAAAAGAAAAAAAAGAGACTTTTGGTCTTGGCTCTGGCTGGTGGAAGTCATAGTGTTTCCTCTCTGTCTCACCGTGTATCCTTGTCGCAGGTGGCTATGAGGTTCAAGTTGAGCCGGCGGCAGAGCAGGCAGCGGAAGAGGCGAAAGGTAACGCCCGCAGTAGCCGCACCGCAGATCCCTGCTGACTGGATGATATTCTCGCTGAACATATTTAAGGCTTTTGTGGACGTTTAACACGAACCACACGTTTTCGGCACCAGTCTTATTCCCCACGCAGGTCAGCATAGGGAATGTCTGCACCCTGTCACAGCATTTTTTTTTCATTCACTCTTTTGATCATGCTTACTCACTTACACACTCACTCGTCTCGCGATGTTGTATGTATTTTGCCTCTGCACGCTAAATGCTTCTGTACAATTTTGTGCAGAAGTGCGCACGAATTTGTGCATACACAGCTTATGTACAAATTCGTACGTTGTTATGTACAATATTGTACGCAATTGTGAACAAATCTTCAAAATTGTACATTATTTAAGTACGAATTAGTACATAAGCTGCGTATGCGTAAATTCGTACGCTATTCTGGACGAAATTGTACAGAAGAATTTAGTGTGTGTCTCTCTGCGTCTCTCTCATGCAGGGTATGGACGGTCTCTCTCCTGTGCCCTGCTGCTGTACCACCTGAAGCAAAGTTAGCCGTCCGACAAGATATATTTATAAGGCGGCGCGCGTGCGGCGGGGCCAAAAATAAGAGAAGACAGAAGCGATGGAATAAAGAGTTTGAGATCCCGCGCGAGGCGGTCCACACCAGCCCGCAACTGGGGGAATAAAGAGATCATCAGTCGTCGGCCGTTCCCAATTCGACAGCAGACGCCGCCGCCGCCGCCGCCGCCGCCGCCGCCGCCGCCCGGCCAGAGCCGGCCAGAGTCTTCATTGACGCGCGGCGACGTCTTGATTGCTTCTGAGTACTTTGCGGAGCGCTGGCCGAGTGGGGGGGGGGGGGGGGGGGAGGGGAGAGGGGAGGGGGAGGGGAAGGGGGCGGGAACGGCATTAGAAATGGACTGAATCAGCGCGCGCCCGCCGCAAGCCTTTGCTTTTACACACACTCCGCGCACTCGGCCGCTGCAGCCGCTTCTGCTCGCTTTCTTTCGCCGCGCGCTCAGAGCGCTCAAAGTTGCGGTAACTAGGTCAGCTGCTGAAACACTCGAAGGTGCCTATGTCGCGAGATACTGCCTATTCCACACCGTGATAGTTGTGGCAACTCGACCATTCTCTGTGAGGTGACACCATATGGTCGACAACTAAGAATCTGAGAATAATGTTGCCGTAACTAAGTCAGGTCTTTTTTAAAAAAAAAACGTAGAAAAAATAAGGTGCAATTAGGCGCAGCAGCTCGCAGCAGCATTTTACAGAATGTCGGTCTCACTGCGGTGGCGTTGGCGCCCGTTAGACATGCTCGCTCCCCACCACGTCAAACTTGAGGTGAATTGGAGAACAAGTTTCGGCCGCGGAGGTGGAGGGTGTGGTGGCGGCGGTGGCGGCGGTACTCTCTGGCGGGGAGAGAGGAGGCAGCGGGTCGTTGGGCGGTCTAACGATGCGTCTTGTTGGGGAAGGCCTCGGTGCCGCTGCCACACACAGTGCGGGCCACGGCGGGGGGCACGGCGGGGGGCACGGCGGGGGGCACGGCGGGGGGCACGTTGTCGTCGAGGGGGGTAGGAAGTGAGCTCCGCTAGAGGGGACCTTTTTCATACCTGAGGGCATGTTAGCAGCACCGCCCGCGGCCAATTCCGTTTCAAAAACCTCCCACCCAACAGCGTGCTGCGCCGCAAATTTTTGAAAAAAAAAAATAAATAAATCGAGTAATGTTGCTTTTCCGTCCCGACCCCCGCCTCCGCGGCCCGGGGTGTCGCATACGGGCGCGCGAAATGACCTTTATTAAAGCTCACGGCCCGGGACCTCCGCCCCCCCCCCCCCCTATACAGAGTGAGGCGCCGGCCGCACAGGCTGCACTGCAGCGACCTCCTTTCTCTCTCTCTCTGTCTCTCTCTCTCCCTTCCCCTCCTTCCCCACCCCCGCTGCTTCTAAAGGCTTAAAGAGCTTCCACACACGCAGAGGGTGAGGGGTCCGGTGGCTTTTGCTCTACGGTCCGCCCCGCCGAGATCCGGACCGCGAACAGACACAGGCGGGGGGTGCAAGGCCGTGCCGCGAGTGTAAGACCTCCTAGTGCTTGCTTCATCGCTCAGAGAGAAAAAAAATTCGCGTCGTACTGAAACAATTTCTTTTGTTGTTCAAATGCCTGGTAATGGTGACACCTTATCCCCGGCCCGGGCTCGGGACCCGGCGGGCCGCGCGCCCCGCTAACCCGAACCCGAGAAGGAGAGTGGTGGGTGGCGGAAGTGGGCCCAAAACAAGCTTAACCTTGAGAGCGCGTTGCCGCCGCCGTAAAACAAGTTTGCTGTACTTCTCGCAAGACGAATTCCGCCCTGTGCTCTCCAACTTTTTTTTATTTCCGTTCGTTTCTTTTTGCTCTCTTCCCCACTTTTGACTACTGTTTTACAAAAACAAAAAAATGATTTCCCTAAAGTGCTCGTCTTCCGTGGCGCTGGTGGGCGAGGCGGCGCTGACCGTCGGGCCGTCTCTCTGTAAATGAGCGGTATTTTTTTCTTATCGAACGCGACAATCGACTCCACCAAACCGACGCGGGTATCGAAATGAAAATCTCCCCGCGGCCGACGGCCGCATTTCTCACACGTTTTGATGGCGGCACGGACAGCTGCGGGGCCGAGGCCGGGTGAGGCCGGCGCGGGGGCCTTCTCCGATCATTTACCTGAAAGGGTCGGCGGATCGACCCCTCGCGTCACGCACCCTCCCGGCCACGCCCCCGCCACGCCCCCGCCACACCTTCCCCCCCCCCCCTCTCTCTCACTCCCCGCCGCGCGCCTCTCCCGCCGAAGGGGTTTCGTCGTCGGCGCCCTACCCGAGGTCCCTGACGGTCCCCGGCAGTCCCCGGTGCCCGGCCCCGCGAGCGGCCTCAATAGTGTCGAAGCCATGCCCGATGCCAGTCCCGGCCGGGCGATGACGTCGGGGCCCGGCACGGAGAGATGCTGCCGCTGAAAAATGGTGACTTCCGACCCGGATTCGAACTCGCGGCCGCCGCTCGGCTGACAGGGCTCTGTCCATCACCGGCGGCGGCCGCTACTGGGGTAGTAGGTCACGGCGGCCGCGGCGGCCGCGGAGGCTGCGGGGGGTCGCGGCGCACCGCCCACGAGACCGCGGCCGCCGACGCGGCAGACGCCGACGAGAATCAGATGGAGGCGGACGGGGAGAAATAAAGTTCGCTCGTGGCAGGTGACTCTCTCTCCCTGTAGTCCCAGGGCACCACAGGGGGCCTAACGGGGGGCGGCGGGGGGCACGGGCGGGAGTAGCGACGTACCCACCACACCGTGCCGAGTCGGGACGGGCCCCAGGCCCCAGGGTGGCCCCCGCCCGCCCCCGCCCGCCCTGCTGCCGCTCCCGGCATCGCATGGCACTGCGAGGCCGCGGGGCCACGGGGGCGGGGCGGCGGGGGCGGGGCGGCGGGAGAGCCGGGCAAAGGGGGCTTGAAAAATCGATTGATGGCAACAAGTGTGTCAGAGTAATGACAGTGTCAGCCTCGAGTCAGCCCCTCCACGCAGCTCTGTCCCCCCCCCCCCCGCCCCCCGGCTTGTCCCTCGCCCCTCCCATTCCGCGCCCGGTCCGTTATGTTTACACTGAGTTGTGCCAGCCCCTGTGTGTGTCTGTGTGTGTGCTCGTGTATGTACATATGTGTGCGTGTGTGTGCACAAGATGCTTCGCCTTCGCTGGGTCCCGCACAGGACGAACGTCCTCCAGCGCGAGCTCAGGCCGGGTCCACCAGATTCATAAGAACGTCGAGAAAAAAAAATACATTTCCGTTCATCCGTCGGTAAATATCTGCTCTGTAGCGGTCACAGCAAGGGAGTCACCCGACGGCCTCCTCCGACGGTGGCCTCCGACGGCTTCCTCTGACGGCGTTCTCCGACGGCGTCCTCTGAGCATCCCCCCGAGTCCGCGCGTGACGCCACACCGCGCTTATGAATTCAGCGCTCGTTCGCGGCTGCCGTCGCCGCTGCCTGGACCAGCCCGCCTCGCAGCCTCGGCCGGCGGCACCGGGCGGCGGCGGCGTGACTCGACCCGACCAGCCAAATGCGTTTACGGCCGTTTTTGCCTCGCCTATTTTTACTTTCGGAAAACGCCGCGCGGCGCGGCTCGTCCTTGTCGTACTAGCAGGCGGCAGTGTGCGTGAGAGAGAGAGAGAGAGAGGCGCCAAGAGTGAAACTGCCACTCCTCGTCTCGCACGCGGCCGCTGCCGGGCGGGACAAATGGCACTCCCCCGCCGCCCCCCCGAACACGCCGCGGCGGCGGACCCCTCGTTACCGCGGTGCACTCGATACGGGGGTCATTGAGGAGCGAGGGAGAGGGGAGAGGGAGTGAGAGAGAGGCCAGGATACCGACGACGACAGCGGCGGCACAAACTGAGCGGGGACGGAGCGATACGGGCGATATTCGGGGGGCACCGCGAAACTGAACGTGAATATTGATGCTTCGCCGCCGGCGTTCCCACGGAGCCGAGCAGAGCAGAGCAGCGCCGAGAGCAGCCTTCGGCCGCCGTCAGCCCGGCGGAGCGAGTGTAGGCAGCCGCAGCGCGCACCTGCGGCCGGGCTGCCTGCCTCTCAGGCGCCCCGGCCGCGGGCCCACGGCAGCGCCGCCACCTGCAGCTGCACCCCGCTCAGCCAGCTGCCGCCGAGGAGTGCACGCAGATGGCCAATGAAGATGCGGCGATGACCGGCCCATCTGTGTGTGTGTGTGAGAGACACGTGTGTGTGTGTGTGTAGGGGCACATACACAAACACCCGCCGTCCTCTAGTCTCTTTCTTTCTCTTCGGAAAAAAAAATAGTCCTGCCTCTCTCTCTCTCTCTCTCTCTCTCTCCCTCCATAGCAGGGGGCAGTGGGGTGAATCTGCCACCCTAAGCCTGCCAACTCGCTCACATCCGGCTTTGGGGGCGTCGCATGTGTGTGTGTGTGTGTGGGGGGGGGGGGGAGCCGGCCTATCACAGCGAGTGCAGTGCTTCGCCTCCCGCACACACACACACACACACACACCTCAGCGCGCCCGCCGCCGCCGCGCCCGGTCTCGCCGTGAGAGCAGCCCCGCGATGGTGTTCGTATTCCGTGCGGCCACTCTGGCCGCCGCCACCTCCTCCTCCCTCCTGCCCCCCTGCCCCTCCCACACACACCGCTGAGCTGAATGCCTTAGCCCGGCCAAACAAACCACCTGCCGAAAGTTTGGGTCTGAAACTGTAGCCAAGCCGGTGCGGCGCGGGGGGGTTCGCGGGGGGTCCGCAGGGGGTTCGCGGGGGGTAGCGACGGCGCAGGTAGCCGCCACCGCCGCTGCGGCGCCGACAACCCCATAATCGCATCACCCCTGCCGCTGCTACCCGCTCCCCTGCCGCCGTGGCCCTCTCCGCCGCGGGGTCTGCGGGGGGCCGAGGCCCCAGTGGGCGCGCTGTGTCACGCACCGGGCCCCCGGCAGCCCCCCGGCACCGCCCTGACCATGTCCCGTACACAGTCCGGAGCCACTGCTGGAGGGGGCTCGGCTCGGCGGCCGAGGTCAGCGGCGGCAGGTCATGTAGGAGCTAGAGGACAGAGAGAGAGAGACAGAGAGAGAGACACAGAGAGAGAGAGAGAGACAGAGGAGCGGGCAGAGAGGAGGCGTGGCCGATCTACTGCCCCCGCGGTGCCAGCATCTCACGCGCAGGGCGATCTCAGCGCCCCGCCTCCGAGCTGGTGCCGGGCGGAACATGGCCAAGGCCGGGAGCGGCGGCCGGCCGCGGGCCGCGGGTGGTAACTGCGGGACCCCTCCGGGCCTCGGCGGGCATAACCCCGTAGGCCTCTGCGCCCGGCCCCGGCCCGACCCGCGCCCCGTAACCGGGGGCTCAGTCGGGCTCAGTACGCGCAGTTGATTGAGGCACGCCCCACATCTCCTCATTAATCCACTCGAGAGCCCCTCCAGCTCCCCTCCGGCGCCCCTCCAGCGATGCATCCATCACGGCTGCGGGATCCCCCACCCCTCCCCCGTCCCTCCCCACCTGTCCCCCGTCCCTCCCCACCCCTCCCCCACCCCTCCCCACCTGTTTTCTCACACGTCCTAATGCACGCATATTAAACCGGCGCGGCTTCGAACCCCGCCTTGCTCCTCCGCCTCGCCAAATTTCAATCCCCCCCCCCCCCGCCCCCCGCCACTTCCACAACCACATCCTCCCGGCCGCCGCTCTCCTCGGTGCACCGTTATTTCACTCTCTCGCAAGGCGGGAACCAAAAGCTCCCGTGTGCACTACAGAGCCTCGCCGACCTCCCGCGGCCGGCCGGCCCCGCGGCGCTGCGTGGCGCGCAACGGCAAGAATGAACGGCCTCCGCGCCCCTTCTCCTCCTCCTCCCTCCCCCTCCCTCCCCCTCCCCCCTCCTCCCTCCCCCCCCACCCCCTCCCCATCCCCCCTCCTATCACACGTACGCCCCTTTTATCACGCGTCGTGTGTTCGGGCATCGCAGTTATTCTCGCGCCGTCCGGTCCGGACCGTTTACCTACACAGACACACACACACACACACACACACACACACGCACGCGCGCACACAGGCGCCGCCACGTGCGCGGCGCTCTAGCGCCGAAGCGTTGATGCAAATATAGAGAGGTTTTGGGAGTAAATGAGGGCAGAGCAGCACACAACGACGAGCGTGTGTGTGTGTGCGTGTGTGTGTCCTGCTGCGTGCCGGCCCGGTTTGCACAAGCCGTGTGCGTCATGCACAGCAACATGAGGCTGCGGGCCTCTCTCCCTCCCCCTGTCTCTCTCTGTCTCTAGCTACCTTCCCTCTCCCTCTCCCTCTCCCTCTCTCTCTCTCTCTCTCTTGTTTACTCTCGAATGTGCGGAAAGCACACGGCGCCAAAGCGCGCATAGCGGCGCATGGTAATAGTTTTTCCCTTCCTTGTTCATCATCATCATCCGTTTAGAGGGGGGGGGGGGGTGAGTCCCGGGTTCGAATACCGGGCCCGGCAGCCCGGCCGGGGAGTATTGCCGACCACGCTGACCGCGACGACCAGCTGTTGGGATCCGTCTGGCGCCGCTCATTACATCGGCCGTGTTTGGCCAAGGTATGCGGCGGCGGCGACCGCAGGGCCCGCGCCCCCCCTCCTACCCTCCCCCTCCCTCCCTCCCTCCCTCCCTCCCTCCCTCCCTCCCTCCCTCCCTCCCACCCTCCCCTCCCTCCCTCCCTCCCTCCCACCATCCCCTCCCTCCCTCCCCCCCCCAAACGCGCTGCTACCACCAATAATGGCAGAAAGAGGAAAGCGAAGCCCTTTCTTTGGCTTTGCGCGTGGCCCATTTAGAACGTGCGAAATAACGCGCCAAAGGGGGTGAGGGGGGCGGGGCCAAAGGGAGAAGGGGGGTGGGAGGGGGCCTTGTGTCCACAAAGGGGGGCGCGGCGGGCCGGGCGGCGGCGTGTGAATGCTTGATTTAAATTTCAAGCCGAACGACTGCGCGGGAGGGGAGGCAATACTGATAGCTGTGGCTGCCCTGGCCGGGTCCTGGCGGAGCTGGTGGCCGGGGACGATTTCAGAAAGTTAATGAGAATCTAGAGCTGCCCTCCCGCAGCACCACGGCGGCCTGACCACGCCCCCGCCGCCCTCTCTGTCTCTCTCTCTCTGTCTCTCTCTCCTTCAGCCCGCAGACGCGGCTCTGACCTCCGCGAGGTGTGCGGGGGAACAAAATGATCCAATTCCCAAGTTTTGCTCTCTGCGTGGGGGGCGTGGGGGGCGACCCCCCCTGACCGTGTGCCGGACCGCGGCGCAGCGGCCGCCACCACTCCAACAGCTGTCCCCGCCTCCCGCCCCGATACACACGTGCGCCCACCGCCTGCCGATATGCGCCAGCCCCGCTAATCACACACGGCAAAAGAACAAACAGTAGACAAAATAAAAAAGAACAACAGAAAAACGAACGAAAGCGAACACACACACACACACACACTAAAAACCGATATACTTATTATCATAGCGCGTGTCACGGCCCGCTGGCTGGCAGCCGCTACAGCTGCAACATACTGTCATGTGCGGGCGCTGCACGCATCTCCCCCCCCCCTCTCTCTCTCTCTCTCTGTCCGGTCGACTGCCCTCGCGCTCACATCGCGAGCTCTGTCTCCCTCCCTCTTCAACTATACTGCCGCCGCTATATATCCTTCCAGCGGTCGAGATTAAATTGAATGAGACGCCGCAGAGCCCCCCTCCCTCCCCCTCCCCTCTCTACTCTCACAGCGTGCACCCCCTCCCTCCCCCTCCCCTCTTTACTCTCACAGAGTACACCCCCTCCCCTCCCCCTCGTCCCTCCCTTCCCCCGCACCAACCCGCGCCTTTCCGTGTTTTAATTGCGCCTCTCGACAACTCGTCCTGCTGCCGCACGCTCGCACTCACTTATTCTTCCATTCCCCGGAGGTTTCCTATCCGCCGCCGCCACTCCCGGAGCTGCCGCGCTCTTACGGCCGCGCGCCGGCGGCAGCACCTCCTCCCGCACGGGAACGCCTCTGTCTGCGGGACGCCTGGCCGGCCCCGGCCCGCCGCGAGCTCGCAACCGAACCCCCCCCCCCCCCCGGGAGTAATTAATTGCCCGCGCCCTCCGCCGGCGTTACGAAGCTTTAGTGGACGCGGGTAACTCGCGTTCGGGTAATACTCGCACTCGGGTAGCCCGACGGGTAACACTAACGTTTGGGTAATCCGGGGAGTGATACTCACGCTCGGGTAACCCGGCGGGTAACGCACAGGCTCGGGTAGCCCGGCGGGTAACCCGCGCGGGTAAACCCCTTTGAGGGCGAGCGGTGCTGTGCGGGGCCGCCACTCCCTTTGAGGCGCGCAGCACAGCAGGTACTCCGCCGCCAGCTGTTGTCCCGGCCAAGAGGAGTCAGCCTGCGGAAGACCGCGTAGGCAACCCGGCCGTCCGGCGCGCCCCGCCTACCCAGGCGGTGCCTACCCAGCAGGGCGTTCCGCCCAACCAGTGCCGCCCGGACGCACAAGGACAGTCGCTCCGCTCTCTATGTCGTTCTCTCTCTCTCTCTCCTTCCTCGAAGGCACGGACAGGTGCTCTCTCTCTCTCTCTCTCTCTCTCTCTCTCTCCTTCCTCGAAGGCACGGACAGGTGCTCTCTCTCTCTCTCTCTCTCCTTCCTCGAAGGCACGGACAGGTGCTCTCTCTCTCTCTCTCTCTCTCTCTCGCTCTCTCTCTCCCCTCTTCCGTCTCTCTCTCTATCGCACCACAACCGCACAAACTGACCGCGCACGACGACGACGCGACGAAGAGAAATCGTGCCATTTGCGGAAGGGAACGGAAAACATCTGCAATGGAGATGAAGTGTATGCGTCTCTGTCGCTCTCGCTGGCCGCATGGCCTTTCGTTGCCGCGCTGAGATGAAGAGTCTTTCTGTCTCTCTCTCTCTCCATCTCTCTCTCTCTCTCTCTCTCTCTCTCGTGCCGTAACGACTTTTGTGGATTAGGGGCGCCGCTGGTGGGGGCGGTGTGGGCCCTCTTGTGTGTGCGGCGCGGCCGCGTGGCGTTGCTTGGCGAGGCTGTTTACGGCCAGGATTAGCGCGGGCAATTGAATCTGCCCGCGTGCCAATCTCGACACCCTGGAGACCCTCTCGGCACACACTCAGTCTGTGTGTGGGTGGGAGAGAGGGAGAGGGAGAGAGGGAGAGAGAGAGAGAGAGAGAGAGAGAGAGAGAGAGAGAGAGAGAGAGGGGGAGAGTGAGGGGCGGTAGAGGGCGCCGCTGTCCAAAAGCGAATATTGGCTTGGAGGCACTATTTCCTGCCGTATCGGCGGTGAGTGGGCGGCTGTCCCGACCGTGCGTGTGGTTCTCGTGAAAAAAAAAAGCATCACAAAATGAATTTAAGTTTTTTTTAAAAGATTGAACCGGTTGGGAAATTAATATTCAAGGTGAAAATTTCTGAATGAGGGATAGATTAAATGCAGCGGGATATATGAAAAACAAATCGCAAAAAAATTAAAAACGCGAATGGCGGGTCGGGAATGCCGTTGGCGGGTGGTGCTGTGCCCCGCCCCGCCCCGCATGCTGACTTTCGCACATTGTCTGTCTACACCTTTCGATTAGGAGGTCATCGATCGATGGCGTCCTCGCAGAGCTAGGCCGTCTGGCCGAGGGGGTGGGGGCGGCGGGGGCGCGGCGGGGGCGAGGCGGGGATGTGCACCGCCAGGTATCGCTTGGCGCGATAGCTCCGGCCGCGGGGGCGTGGTGAGGGGGGTCAGGAGGAGGGGGGGGGGGGGGAGTGTGAGGGCATGCCAGGCCAACGGCACCGCTACCTACCGCCCCCCCCCCCCCCCCCCCCCCACGCCCTTGCACCCTCTCGTCGTCACCGGGGCGATAGTCCCCTACAAAATACGAAACAGTCCCCGCCAAGAGTGCGCCGCTGTCCTGTGCCGGGGGGCACGCACACGCGGTGGCTGCCATGGCCCGCCACGGCCGCCACCGCCGTCCTCGGGGACCACCCGGCCCCGCACCCGGCGGGGGCCCCGACCCGTACGGCCTGCCTCGCTCGCTCCGCCTCTCTGCGGGGCTAACGAAAGCGCGCACCTGCCGCGCGGACCTGCGGCCCACACCCCCGAGCTGCAGGCGTGGCCGCCGAGTGGACGCCGCCTTTACCTGCCTCGTTCACCCTGCCAGCCCTGCGGGGACACGCGAATCCGCGATCTGCCGGGCGGGGCCGCTCGGCTGCCGCCGCCGCCGCCCCGGCGTAGCCCGGCCTTGTTGCGCCTCGGCGCCACTCTTTCTGCTCGCCGATTAACATAATTTCGCACAGCGGCGGCTGAGGCCGCACAGCGCGCAGGCCGCACTGCCCTCACCCCCCCCCCCCCCCCTCCCCGTCCCGCCCCCTCGGACGGAGCGCGGCGCTGGTTTCTCGTTTTGCGAAGCAATTTTACAAGTCGCGCAGCAGCGGTGCCGCTTCTTGTGGGCGGCGCGCTTACCGGATAAAACTTGGGAAGCGTTGCTGCCGCTGTTGTTGCCGCCGCCGCCGCTGCTGCGGTAGTAGCTGCGGAGGCGGCGGCGGCGGCGGCGTGCGGAGAACAGAGCGGGGACTCGCGGTCTCTCCGCTCGGGACGAAGACGAACGAGGGCGTCTCCTAGCGGTGCCGGCGCCGCACTGCGCGGTGCGAGCCGCCGCTCTCCCAATGTGGGTGTCGGATACTTTTAAAAAAATCGTGCAATTTTTTTATTTTGGCATTTCGTTATTGTCATATTTTGCTATACTTTCTCATTTCCCTCATTACCTCTACCCTCATTTCCTCGGCATTCCTGCTCCCGGGCGACAAACGGAAGAGCGCCGTCTCTCTCTCTCTCTCTCTCTCTCTCTCGCCCTCACGCGCCGCCCCGTCCCGCGGGCTCACTCGCACTTCCAATAAAACGGCCCCCTTGTCCTGCTGCCCGGCGCCTGGCTCGGCGGCCCCCGCGGCCGCCGCCAGAGCGCGCTCCAGGCGTTCCTCGCGGTCGTCTTCCTGGCTTCCGGAAGGCGCTCACCGATGACGTCATTCCGCCCCCCCCCCGGGGCCTCCGGGGCCCCGTCAGCCCCCACCCCCTCCCCCGGAGGCAGGCCCCGCCGCCGGAGCCCCCCGGATGTGGCCCGGGTGCATTCTCAGAATACTACCCTCTGTCGCCGGCCCCGCGGCTCCGTCGCCGTCGGCCTCCACGCGAGGCGCAGCGGACTATCGACCAGCCTCGTCGCGGAGCTGCAGGACGCCCTGGAGGCACGTCCCGTGATGCATCGACGGCGGCCACTCCCGGGGGGCGCGAGGGCGGCGGCCCCACGCCGCCAGTATTTACTCTACAACCATCATCCTCTGGCTCAATCTAAAAAAAAAAACAAGAAAAAAATATCAAGCAGTTTGCGACATATTCGTCACCTAATTTTTTTTTGCTCATAAAGGCGGGTAGAAAAATACGTCCTCTTTCATTCGACCGGGGATGCGGACGATTCGGGACGGTGGACGGTCTCGGTACAACGGTCTCGGTACACGGCCCAGTAATGCCTTTGCCTGGAGTACCGTTATATTCTCATGGTTACCATAATGACGGTACATCCTAATGAGGCCCACACTCGTGGTCTGCATGCGGTGGGAGGGAGACAGGAGACACGCTGCGAGACAGAGAGAGAGAGAGAACACTCAGCAAGACCGCGTATCGAACCCGCGGGGCAGTATTTACATCGTCGATAACATATTTACATGGTGTAGGACTCAGTACGCGGCCAAGTCGAGAGTCGCGGCCGACCCTGCGGGCTTCGTTCGTTGTACATGGCGGGATGCGGGTGAGCGCCGCCGTAGAGGGACGCGATATGAATCTCAGGTGGTATGCACGAATAAGTTTTACATAGCGAGGAAGATAATGTCGGCCCTTATGAGAAGTATGCTGTACCGGAGTGATACCACTACCCCACGGCCTGCCGGCCACGAGTCCGCACGACTCTTGGCGTTGTCAGCCTGTGTGCCCCCCCCCCTCCCCACCACCACCACCACCACCCTCCGCGTCCACAGCCTTGCTCTCTTCTGCCCTCTTCAACGTTTCGTCACAAAGTAGCGCGCAGGGGGCGCCTCCTCACAGCACGCGATGCCATGGAGAGCACGCTCTTAATAAACGGAGAACAAAAGCACCGCCCCTCCGCTCTTGTCTCTCTCTCTCCCTCCTTCTCTCTCCCTCCTTCTCTCTCTCCCTCCTTCTCTCTCTCTCTCTCTCCTTCCCTCTCCCTCTCTCCCTGTCTCTCTCTCTCCTCGTGTGTACAGCACCACGGTGGAGAAAGGCAAAATCCTTTTCCGGAAACCACGAGTTGTGTTTGTTGCGTGTGACCTCTGAGAGAGAGTGTGTGTGTGTGTGTGAGAGAGAGAGAGAGAGAGAGAGAGAGAGAGAGGGGCGAGAGCGAGAAAAGAGAAAAGGGGCTCTCTTAGAGGGTTCTGGCGCTGGCGGACGAAAGTAGCGTCCAATGACGACACCGAACCATAGACAGTGGGGGAGAAGACCCCCGCCTCAAGATAAGGTCCTTTGCGGCAGCGTTCGCCCCCCCCCCCCCTACCCCCGGTCTCCCCCCCCCCCCCCCCCCCCCCCTCCCCGGTGGACGATGAAATTATTGTTGTGATATTAATGGTCAAAGGGATTAGTGGAGGGACCGGGGGGAGGGGGTGGGGGTGGGGGCAGGATAAGCCGGCCGATTGATTGCGTCACGCACAACTGAAGGCCCGACAAAGAAAGGATTCTCTTCTCGCCGTGTAATTTTTTTTTTGCCCCCGTTCGCCGCGACATGACCTACTGCACCAGCAGCGTTACCCGCACTTTCCATTCTTGCCCTTCTCTATGCCCTTTCTCTGTTCTTCTCTCTCGCTCTCGCTCTCTCTCTCTCTCTCTCTCTCTCTATCTATCTCTATCTCCCCTATCGTTCTCCCTCGATCTCTCCCGCCGCGCGGACCTTGAGGCTGGCTTAAGGCCGAAGCGGACCCGGCCGCTCGCGCTGCGGATGAACAAGGGTGCGAAGTGGGGCGTGGAATTGAAAATTGCACCCGGTATAGGTTGCGCTTTTCCTCTCTGTCCATCCCCCTCCTTTCTCTCTCTCTCTCTCTCTCTCTCTCTCTCCATTCCTTTCTCTCTCCCTCCTGCTCAGTCCTATAGGGGCCCACTCCCTTCCCAGAGTCCTTGTAGCTCGCCCCCTTTTCGGAGGAGCCCTTCCCGCTAAACTCGGGCGTGGAAATTTTTCCCCGTAATAATTATTAGCAGTCAGCCAGCGGCGGCCCCTTGAAGCGCATCAATATCCCCGCTTGTTGCCTTGATCGACGGTGGAAAATACAATCTCCCCCGTGATTTATCGTGGCCGGAACTTCCAAGTACTTTGAGTGGCAGGAGCTTCCAAGTACTTTCAGTGGCCGAAGCTTCCATAAGTACTTTAAATGCTTCTCTGGAACCAGTGCAGCAGGAAGCGGGGTTATCGCAAAGCCCCATTAGGGCGCATTTATTTTTGTCTCCGCCCGCGTCCTGGAGGAAAATTAATCGTTTTTTTTAGCGGGCAGCGATTGGAGTGTTGATGTGGGGGAGAGGGAGAAACGGAGAGAGAGTGAGAGAGAGAGAGAGAGAGAGAGAGAGAGAGAGAGAGAGAGAGAGAGAGAGAGAGAGAGAGAGGGGGTGCTCGGAGGGGACCTTATCTGTCAACCGGAAGTTGACTTGTTTCCGGTCGATGCGATGCTCACTTGACTTCCGGTGCGTCTAATTGCCCGGACTCGCCCTCTCCTCCCCCCCACTCTGTCTCTCTATCTGTCTCTGTCTCACCCCTGCGCGGCTCCCAACCCGTCCCTCTGCGTCATACTTCTCTCTCTCTCTCTGTCTCTCTCCATCCCCCTCCCCCCCGCTGTGACTACCTTGACCGATGCCACTCGAGACCCCATTCCGAGGGAGGCAACAGCGTCAAGCGTCCCGCGTCCAAAGCGCCCGCAGGAAGTCAGTAGGTCTTCACCCCCCTCCCCCCCCCCCTCCCCCTCCCCCTCTACTCCCCCCATCCCCCCACCCGGCCTCCCTTTCGAACCCCCCCCCCCCCCGGCCGCAGCGCAGCACCAACCACACCACGCAGCCGACTGGAAGTTCTTGACCTTATCAACCCGACGGACTGCCCGGCCCTGCCCGGCCCGGCCCGGCCCGCGTGCCGAGGCCCGTGCCAAGAGCCTTCCGAGACCGAGTGGCGTGGCGAGCCTTGGCGGGTGGCAGCGCCGAAAAACTTTGATCGGTCGTACGCGCGGAGAACGCGGAGGGGTAAGGCGGCGGGGGGTTTCAATCGGAAACTCTCCACAGCCGCTTCTCGCCCCGCGACATTGCCATTCACCGGATGCGATGGCCGTGCAATTTTCGTGATACGCGCAGGTTATACCGGCGCGGCGCTCTCGCGGTGCTGGGCGCCTGTCAAGCGGCCGAAGTCGTTTTCAGAAATTCCCTCTCCGAATCTGAAAGTGAATGAGCGCCGCTCGCGGGGCCCTCGGATTACCGCGGCCCGCGGTCCGGCGGCGGGGCCCCGCGGGGGGTCCGATATATCTGTCGGCGGGGAGGGATTGAGGCCCGGAGCAGCTGGCCGACTCCGCGAACGCTGCTCTCGTGTGGCTCTGTCTCTGTCGCACTCGTGGGGTAGCCCGGTCAGAGAGCGACGGAGAGGTCCGAGAGAATACTGGAGTGTTCGGAGTCATCCCCCCGCAAGATACTGATTTGGGAGAGCGGCGCGGGGCGGCAGCGGCCGGCCGCCGGATAAGTAGAGGCCGACGTCTGGGGAGGCGGCCGACTGATCAGCAGCGGGGGCCCTCCAGCTCCAGCGGCTCCAGCGGCTCCAGCGACTCCAGAGCCCCTCCGGTCCAGACGAATCGCTCCAGCGATGAGACCCGCGGAACACCGCCTCGTACTGGAGGCAGACAATGGCCGGGTAATGCCGCCCCTCCACGGCGGCCCCGCCGCCTGCCTTCCCAGCGACTCCATCTGACGAGCCCCCCCTCTATCCCCGTCTCGTTGCATTGACTTTAAAAAATGTATTAAATAACGTTATTCTTTTTACTGTTTTTCTTGGGGAGGATGCGGTTGGTAAAGGTCAGTACGGCGGGAGAGATACGTCCTGGAAATCCGTCATGGCCGTGTTTGAAACAAGTATTTGTCCATCAAAAAGTCTAAAAGGAAAGGGGGAGGGGGGTGCGTCGCCCACCGGCGCGACAACTGCGGACGCGCCCGCCAAAGTTGGCAGGGTCTTCTTTTCCATGCGGCCGCGTCTGCCCTGCTGCAGGCCGCCCCGACCCGACCCGGGCCGCACCATCCAAGCCTTTTTGCTGTGTTGGCCCCTCCTCTACCCCCGGGTTTTTGCGGCGCCACGCATACTGAGAAGGAGTGAGTGAGAGGAGAGAAAGTGCGCGCGCGTGTGTGTGTGAGAGAGAGAGAGGCAGAAGAGGGCCGACAGCCCAAAATTCCTGGCCGCCTTTTGAGCTGGCGTGTCCGCCCGGCAGCAGGGGCGGCTAGAGGGCCCCGTCGGCCACCCCCCCGGGGAGGCGGCCGGCCCGCACGACACGTCCTCAATCACTTTCAAAAATCACGCAGCGTCGCAGCGTTTCGCGATCCGCTCGAGCACAACGGTGTCGCGTTGTGGGGGCGTTTCCCAGGACTGGCCTCGGCAGCCGGGCCGGCGGCGCGGGTGCCGGTCTGTGGCCCGCCTGTGCCTCGGCCTGTGGCGGCCCGTGGCCGGGCGTCCTCACACAGCTGGGCGAGGGCGTTACGTCACTGTCACCCTCTCTCTCTCCCTCTCCTCTGCTCCCCCTCCCCCTTCACTCTCTCTCTCGCTCCCCGCTTTTTTCTGAGCCGCCTGCTGTTCACACTCCGCCCAACACCAGAGCAGCGGCCCCCCCTCCCTTCCCCTCCCCCGCCGCGCCGCGCTATCTCACAAGGGGGAGAGGGGAGGGGAGGGGGCCCGAATCAACAGTTTGTGGGAAAGAGCCGGGCGGCCGGCTGCGGCTGGACGAACTTGATATTCATGACATATTCCCCCCCCGGCGTGACGGCGCCGTGGCAGCCTCCGCCGCCACGCGTCGCCACGCGCCGCCACGCACAGCCACGGTCCGTCACAGGGCAAGCCGTTCGCTGTTAACATACAGCTTTTGACCGGTTTGCAGGTCGGATGGAGGACGAGTCCCCGATTACCATGGCGCGGCGCCGCGGGGGGCGACAGGCGCCCACCTGACCCCCCTGCCGAGCCCGGCAGCCCCATGGAGGTCCCCCCCCCCCAACCCTCTGGGGGTGAGCCGAAATGCGTTTGGTCCGCTAAATGGCGTACGTGCCCCCCCGGGCCCCCCGCGGGGACGATTCCTGATGACCCGTTTGTCCGGCCGCGCGGCATAGCCGAGGGTTACCGGAGGGGCCCCCGCCGCCCCCGCCGCCCCCGCCGCCCCCGCCGCCCCCGCCGCCATAGCACTCCACGCCGCTCCCGGCCCGTACACCGCACCCCTTGTGCCCCGTCCAGACTGAGGCTAAGGCCTCCAATCTAACTTCCTCGGCTGATGCAGACAATCCATCAGGGAGGAGAGGTGGCTGTGTTGGCGAGGCGGTCGGCGGGGCCGCGGGGGGGCCGCCGTCGGAGGCGGCGGTGCTGCGTGCTGCGCGAATTTACGGAAGTTGGCGGCGGCGGTGCGCGAGGCTCGACGTCAGCGCCTCTGGCCCCTGGAGGCCGCCGTGGGGCTCCGAGGTACTCGCCGTGCCCCGCCAGCCGCAGCCCCCGCCGCCCCGCCGCCCCGCCGCCCCGCCGCCTCTTCCGCCGCCCGGCCGCCGCACTCTAAGAAAAAAGTATTTTCGTTGAACCTAGTATATTAGGCTTCATTCAACGGATTTCTTTTTGCGCGTACGGCCGCGAAGACAGCCCCTATCGCGGCGAGATACATCCAAGTGGACGCGGCAGATACTTATATCGACTCGGATACGGAGGGCGCCTGCAGGGGCAGCGGCGCAGCGCTCCTTCCCGCCCTCCCGGATACGGCCTGATACGGGCCTCTAATCGCGGGAAATTGGCTGGCACCGGTGGAGGGGGGGGGGGGGGGGCGGGGGCGCCAGGACCCCCCGCGAGGCACCGCGAGGCCTCGCCACAGATCGGGCCGCCCGATCGCCGTGAAAGAACTTTACTCGGCGCGGCGGCGCCGCAGTCCACAGTAAATCAGGGCTTATATTTCGGAATGCGTATAAACGCGCCTCGTGCTGCGGAATACCATTAAAGTCATTTCCCCGCCTGCGGGAAATAAGCCCTCCTACATTTCGGCGATTTTATTTCAACAAACAGTGCTGCCCTGTGTCCCTCCCTACAAAAAAAAATAATAAAAAATACGAAAAAGAATTAAATAATTGCGACAAAGCCTGGTATATTTATTGAATCCTTTGAATCATAAGACAAGTGCACGAATCTGAATCTGGAAGTGGCGTGCTCGGCCGCAACCGGTGTAAGCGGGGCGCGCCTAGCGTGCCCCGCAGGGACAGGCCAGCCCTGCACGCCACGGCACGCCACGGCACGCTCGCACCCGCTGCCCACCCGCCGAGCTGCTTTCCGACGCGTTCCGGCGAGTTGTTGTCCCTCGGGACCCGGGAGCTGAGGGGGAGGAGCAAGCCTTCCTTCTTCTTCTTCTTCTTCTTCTTCTTCTTCTTCTTCTTCTTCTTCTTCTTCTTCCCCCTCCCCCCTTCTGCCCCCCTCCCTCTTTGGCAGCGCGCGCAAACAAACGCCCCCCGGCAAATGCAGTGAAATTGTCATTTTCAACACCGCCGCACGTACGCAACACAGCGTGATCGAAGGCAGGGAGAGAAAGAGTGTGTGTGTGCGTGAATGAGAGAGAGAGAGAGAGAGAGAGAGAGAGAGAGAGAGAGAGAGAGGGAGGGAGGGAGGGAGGGAGAGAGAGAGCCATAGGGGCGTAAAACGAGAGGGAGAAGGACAGACGAGTGACGAGAGGAAGCGCGCCGGCGTCCCGCGCGGCGACACGCTGGCTGACTGATGGGGCCCCAGCAGCGTGGCGTGGCGTGGCGTGGCGTGGCGTGGCGTGGCGTGTCTGCCGGGGAATTGGCGCCGTTGTGTTTGTGTGAGATGCGGGGCCCGTCAGCGCCGCCGCCGCGTTTGCAGTCTTAATTGTGGTGGAATCAGTCAAACGGGCGCGCGGCATACAGCCGGAGCGGGCGCGACAGCGCAAGGCCCTGCTGCTCCGACGACTTGACATTCGCTCCTTTTTTTTGGTCATAAAAATAAAGAAAGGAGGAGAGAGAGAGAGAGAGAGAGAGAGAGAGAGAGAGAGAGAGAGAGAGAGAGAACAATTCTATTGCTGGACGATGACCGAAGGAGGCATTACTCCGACAGCCAAGTTATGCGAGGGTTTATTTGCAGGCATGGTTTTTTTTTATGACGCAGTGGACGCGGCTCGTCTCGCATCCGAATGCCAAAACCGGCTGATTCCAGTGTAAAGATAATAATTGACTGGCGTTTTTTTCCCTTTTTAATCTTCATATATTTCGTTTTGTTTCTCCTGTCGCGCCGAGAGGAGGGGGTTGTCGACAATTTATTCCGGGCGGGCTTGCACCCCCTCGCCCTTCCCCCCTCTCCACCCCCGGCCGAACCTGCGGGGGGTCCTAATGCCCACTCTGCATCCGGACCTGGCCGCGACTGTGGAAGTCTAATGCGCTCTCAGAAAAATAGAATCAAATCGACTTCACAAAAAAAAAAAGGGGCATCATGTTGCAGTCACTTTGTGAAAAACATTAATTTTTCCCCATTTTGTGACGAATTTCCGCCGTCATGGGAGGGATTGAGGGGGGGGGGGGGCAAGGTCGGGGGAGCCGCGGCGGATCCCCCGAAAGGAGGGAAGGGGGCGGCCTCTCTTTATGCGTGACCCGCAGTTGATCCCCGAAGTGAGATGGGGGGTCGACGTGATGGTCCGGCG
Organism: Megalurothrips usitatus; assembly: GCA_026979955.1. Taxonomy (NCBI): domain Eukaryota; kingdom Metazoa; phylum Arthropoda; class Insecta; order Thysanoptera; family Thripidae; genus Megalurothrips; species Megalurothrips usitatus. The sequence goes on along the minus strand of CM049600.1, from coordinate 1,210,404 downwards.
ACGCACCGAACCGGAAGAGCGCGGAGAGAGAAAAGGAGAAAGAGAATATCTCCGCCTTTGTCTTATTTTTACGCTGCTGCTTTCGCAGAAGGGGGAGGGGGCGGTCTGAGAGAAGGGGGTACGCGCGGGTGACCCGGTCGGGGTGCTGCGGGGCCCTCGCCGAGGCGGGGCGCGGGGCCGGGCCGGGCCGGACCGGGGGCGGACCCGAAACGAAGCCAACCGATCCGGGCCATGTCTTTGGGTTGAATTGGCCTTGAAAAAGTTGAGCCGTGCGGCAGTGTGGGGGTCTCGGGGCTGCGGGGGCCGCGGGGGCCGCGGGGGCGGTCTCGGCCGGCGGACCCTGACGCCGTTCTAATTGAAAATGTCGCAGCTTCGTGGAATTGGCCCCGTCTTTCCCTCGGCGCCCCCCGCGGCCCCCGCGGCCCCCTCGGGCGCCGCGAGTGGCGCGGGCAGCGGCGCGGCGGCAACGAGCCGCAGAAGGGGCGACCTGCCACCCGGATACCCGGCCGGGATGAGAGATGCAAAGGGGAAGTGTGGCGCGTAAAGAGGGAGAAAGAAACCCAGAGACGGAGGCCGAAAGAAATTCCGCGCGCGACGACCGGGGGCAGAGCCTCAAAAGCGGGGCAGCGCTTTCACTGCAGGTGGAGAGTGAGTGAGCGCGAAAGTGTGCGCCCGCGGCGTCATCTCACTCCCACCACAGGGGCGGGGCCAGGCTGGGCGGTCTAGGCAAGCGACATTTCATCCCCCCCGCCCTCCTCTCGTCGTACGTCGCGTGGCGAGTGTCTTTGCCGGTGGCACACTCCCCCCCCCCCCCTCCCGGTCCGCCCCCACTTCCAGTGACATTTTAACGTTGGTCGGCCCAAGGCGGTGTCGGCGGCGGCGAGGGGGTTGAAGGAAATGTTTCTGCCTTCCTGGCAGAGGATGACTGCGGACCCGCCATCAGGGTCAGGCGGTCAGGCCACGCGTCGCCACGCACACCTCCGGGAGGGAGAGAGAGGGAGAGAGGGAGAGAGGGAGGGAGAGAGAGAGAAAGGAGAAGGGGGAGGGGGGGAAATTAGCTGGTTGATTGGCCAGAGAGATAGCTACCTGTTAGCACCGCACTAACCAGGGGGGGGGGGGGGCGGGCGCGTGAGGGGCGGGCTCAGGGAGGGGGGGGGTGGGGGGGGGGGGGGGGTTCTATTTCTCGGTGTAATGGCTCCATCTCGATAGCAGCACATGACATCGCTCCGCTCCAACCGCAGCAGGCGACCAGAAAAAAAATATATAGACACCTGCTATACTAGACCACTGGCTGGAAAAAAATGAATGAATGAAAATAGGGGTTGAGGGAGACTTATGACTTTTTGTCGACCGAATTGTGTGTATGTCGTACTCACATGGGCGGTGTAAATCAATAAAACCGCTTTAATGGCAAAGCCCTGTAACATCCTAGCCGGCCAGGCACACGCGACGCGGCTGGGTGGAAAGGGGGGGGGGGTTGGGGGGGGGGGGGGGGGGGGGGGGGGGGGGGGGGGCAGTACCCTTCATATACTGGTGCGAGCCAGTGTCGGCGGCGATGTGATTCCCGCCTGGGCAGCTCTGCCCTTAGCGCATCGACAACACAGGGAAATTTAGAGGGGAAGAAAATGAGATGAGAAAGAGAGTGAGAGCGAGAGAGACAGGTTTATATAGAGAGGGAGGGACGGAGGAGAGAGAGAGAGAGAGAGAGAGAGAGAGAGAGAGAGAGAGAGAGAGAGAGAGAGAGAGAGAGAGACGTTTGGTCGGCTTGTTCGCCGACTTCGTCGCCAAACAATCGTTTCCAATTATTCCTGCGGGGGGCCGTGGAGTGGAGTGCGGTCAGGTCGCGGAGGGCCCCGCGGAAATGAAATAATGGTCAGCCCGCTCCTGTACTGGGGTCGGGGCCGCCGTCGGAGCTCGCCGACCTGCCGGCCAGCGCCGCTGCGGCGCGCGGCCCCGCGATGGCAGAGTGGAGGGCTGCCTCGAGTGAGATTGACGCCTTCAAGAGTTTTCCCAGCTTGTTCCGCGCCGACGAAATTCAACGTTTTCTCTCTCTCTCTCTCTCTCTCTCTCTCTCTCTCTTTCTCTTCCTCTCCCCCTGTCTTTCCCCCCTCTCTATCTATCACTCTCTCTCACACACTCACCCTCCTTTTGACGATCGCGTGACGTACCTTCGCCCTTTAGATACATCTCGCGTCTCGTTTCGGCACCCCGTGGGGGGTCCGTGCCGTCCGCCGCGTGTGCGCCCTGCTATACGAGCCCTTCCCCCCCCCCCTCCCCCCATGCATGCAGGTGGGGGGCTCCGATAAGCCGCGCAGGGGGGCCCCCCGCCGGAGGCTCCACGGGGGGCCTCGCGAAGACATATTCGCGGGGGTCGGCCGCCGTTGCCGCCGTAGCCAATATGAAGCGAGTGTGCGGTCGTGCTATACTGCTTGTTGGCATGCGTGGGGGCCGCGGGGGTCTGAGCATATTAAGGAGTTGGCGCCACCAGCCTCCCTGACGCCCCCCCCCCCCCTCGGGCCCCGAGGCTTACTTCCGAGTGTAGTGAACGTCTGCTCCGCTGTTGCACGGGTCGTTGGCACGCGCGCGCTCGCTCCATCGACTCTCCTACTGCCGCCCTATGGAGAGCGCACGGCGGCAGCAGCGGCCCCGCGAGCCTCCCTAATATTTTCGTTTGCATAATTTTATTTATCGCGTCGTTCCGTTTTACGACACTCTGCTTCGAAGTCTCTTTAATAATAAAAAGAAAAACACATCTCGGCAGTTTCTGCATTTTTTTTCCCAGACAGATTTTAATGAGGTGACGCCTTTGGTGTTGCAGCCTTCCGAAGTAGACCCCCAGCGAAACACAAGGGTGACTATTTTTAGATTCGTATCCGACATCTGCCTGTAACATTTCTATACCTCCACAACGTTTCCCGTACTTTCCAGAGGTGCCTTTTCTTCTTTTCCCTTTTTTTAAATGTTTCAAAATTAAAAAATCAAAAGGGTGTTCGTTTCAGATTTTTCTGACAGTGGATTTGTCGGTGTAAGTCGCCCAGTGGCGCAGGAGCGGGCTGCCTGAAGGTGGCTGGAGCCACTGGAGCCGTGCTGCTGGAGCAACGCTGGAGCTGGAGGCGGCTGGAGCTTAGGCGGCAGCATCAGTGGCAATGGCTGCACAAGCCGGGCTGACGGCGAGTCCCGTATAAGTTTTACCCTGCCCTCAAGTTTTGGCGTCTGTCGCGCCGGCTGACGGGGGACCGTCGTGGCGCACTGCACGGAGTCCCGATCCTGTTCGAGCCTTCATATCAGGGCTTAAGGACCTTTTGTACTATACACATGACTTTTTCACCCGTGGAAATGATTACGGTTTCTAGAAGTTTTTTTTTTTAAATTTCAATCCTTTTTATTTCTGAAAAAATTCAGAATGTTTTCCGCTTTCTTTTTTGAACATTCCGGGACTAGAAAACCACTAGAAATATATACTTTTTGAGTCATGTCCGGTTTGTATTTTTTAAAATAAACATTGTTTTTGGACGCTGCTTAATAGCGGCTCGGATCTATTTTCGATTTTATTTCTATGCGATAGCAAATTTCCACAGACACAGTCCTTTAAAAATTGTCTTATTTGGTCGTTATCCTTCGCGCCCGGCCGCCGCTCCGCTGTATCTGCAGTGCTTGCCGTCGCCGTGTGCCAGAACGGAGACAGACTGTGTCGCTCTAATGAAGGCATCGGCTGTGAATGAGCGGGTCCAGATTGTACTGACGGGCGTCGGCGGAGCGCGGCAGCGGCGGCGGCGGCGGCGGCGTTGATTGGCTGTGAGAAACATGGAAAATAACAATCTTTGAAAGTGAATAGAAGGGAGGCAGGGAGTGGGCGGGGGAAGGGGGGGGGGGGGGGGGCGATAATAGAGACGCTTCTGTTTGAGTAGTGTTGGTTAAGGCGGACTTCTCGGGTATCGCGGCGGAGACGGGTAGACGTTAAAGAGAGGACAGACTGCTGCGAGGGCAGCGAGGCCGCAAGGATGGTCTTCTGTGAGCGAGAGAGAGAGCAAGCGAGAGAGGCGGGTCGCGGTTAGGTAAAAGCCGGGCGGCAGCGCCACACAGCCAGTGCGAGAGAGGCCCCCGCGCGAGGCCAGACCGAGGTCGGTTTGGTTTGGGTAGGGAAATCAATTGATTGGCCGGGGGGCCTGTAGTCGGTACACAGGCAGCCCGCACAGCGCCGCACAGCGCCGCACGGGACACGGCGGGGCGGCCGGGGGCGGCGGCAGACCTTTGCCCTACTCGGCGCCTGCGGGGGGGCCTCTGCCCTCCTCTGCGTTCTGGTCCTGCCTCCCCCCCCCCAAAAAAAAAATGTGTATACACAAAAAATTTTCACAAGCGTATTGTGTGTGTACGATGTGCATGTGACATTCGGGTACTTAATGAATTAATGGGAATATCTGGCTGGGGTGGCCGTCGGAGTGACGTCACACGGCGGCGCGCCTCCCCCTCCCGCCCCGCATTTTGATCAGCCCGTCGGCATAATGAGGGCCCGCCTCGTCTGACGGGGGCGGGTCTACACCTTGCCGGTGTATGCAGATCACACAGCTCTCATCAGCTCCGCCACCGTTGTCCTCGCGTTACAGAGTAGTTTCCCCCCCTCATCTCTGTGTTTTTTTTCTTTTAATTGTCCGGCTGTCTCTGTCGCCGCCCGCCTCGGCCGCCGCTCCGATTGAATCGAATTACTCTGTCAAGGACCGCGCCGTCGTCGCGGCCCGCGGCAGAAACGTTGACCCGGCCGGCTGTGACTCTGTCCCACTCTGTCCGCGCCGCCCGGCCGCGGAGGCTGACTCCGAAACGCCGTCTTCTCGGACCTCTCCGTCGCTCTCTCATGGAGCACCCCACGAGTGCGACAGAGACAGCGCTACGAGTGTTCGGAGTCGGCAGCCTACTGACCAGAGCGCGCAGCCTGCCGCAGGCATTCCCCCGACGGAAATACCGCGCGCCCTTAACAAGTGTGCGACCGACGCCGCCCGTTTTGGCCGTGCGCGGCGCGTGGCGCGGAGTAGCGGCGGGCGCGGGGCTGACGCCGGCGCCTGTGCGGCCACGCTCGCGCGCCCTGGCGGCGTCCGGCAGCGGCGGCAGCGGCGGCGGCGCTCCCCGTCGTGCTCGACGCCGCCGCCGCCAGAGGGCGGCGGTGTCGGCGGCGGCGCCGGCGGCGCGGGTGGGACCGCGCGCGGGGTAGCGACGCCGGCGCGGCAGTGCGTCGCTACCCCCTGCGTCCGCAGCTTCCGCATCCTGCCCCCGCTGCCCCGTTGTAAAGCGAATTCTCGTGAATTACCGAGAGAGAGAGAGAGAGAGAGAGGGGGGGGGGGACGTTCGGGAATTCCTCGACCACTTCCGGACGCCACCCTGATTAATGAACCGCGTGCTCCTGAGGAGGAGACCCCCGCAGAGGCCGCCGCCGCCGGCATGACGGTGTTGTGGGGCAGCGCCGGACAGCGCGGGACCAAGGCTGTGACGGACGGGGGCGGCGGACGGCGACGCTAAATCGAGGTGGCGGTTGCATGAATACGCAAACCGGACTTGTTGCTCGTGGCACACCTGGCGGTCGGAGTGGCGCGGGGGCGGCGCCGTCAGGGGGTCAGGGGGGGCCCCGCGGCCACCGCAGCCGCCGCAGCCGCCGCGGAGCAACGGGTTAGTGTCTCACCTGGCCTCCATTTAGACCCTCTGGAATTTAGACTCGCTTCGCGGGGGGTTCTCCTTCCTTACCCTGCACTCATTCTCCCTCCCTCTCTAACACACACACACACACACACACACACACACACATCTGAATCACGCCAATGTCGGTGCGCAGAGAGCGGGAGCGAAAGAGAGAGAGAGAGAAGGGGGGGGGGGGGAGAGAGAAGTGAAAGAGAGTGGGGCCGGGCGCAAACTTTGCGTTACGGTAGCAACAAAGTAATTGCCATTTCTGCTTCCCCGTCTCCTCTTCGCTCTCCTCTCTCTCTCTCTCTCTCTCTCTCTCTCTCTCTTTCCTCCCTCTAATCAATCCTAAGTGCGTGGTGCTGCCGGCACTCAGCCGGGTGCACCGCGGAGGCTGGGATGCCTGGCCTGAATCTGGCCTGGTATCGTTGGAGCCGGATACACCGTATTTCCCGAGACCGGAACATCGACACGAACAAGGAAAAAAGGGATCGTCACATGAGAGGTTTGGAGTTTGCTCGCGACTGGTGTCGTCTGTGTGTTGGGGCGGGGGGGGGGGGGGGGGGTGCTTGCATTAACATGCGCGACGGTATACATTAGGATCAGGGTGGAAGTGACTCCCTAACATGACAATGTGTGTGCTCTCTCTTTCTCTCCCTCTCTCTCTCCTCTCTCTCTCTTTCCTTCTCTCTCTCTCTCTCCCCCCTTCCTCCTGCTCCCTCCCTCAGACAGCTCGGCAAACACGTCGGCAAGGCCAGGCCAGCGCACCGGCGGCGGCGGCTGCGGAGCGCCTGGGAGGTAGGCAGCGTCGGTGCCGCAGCGCGCAGGTGTTGCCTAACCTCCCCACTGCAGGCGCTCTCCCTCAGGCCGCTGCCATACTGTCGGGGGCCGGGGAGAGAGAGAGAGAGAGAGGATGTGTGTGTGTGAGAGGGAGAAAAAGAGACAGACAGAAGGACGACTAAGAGAGCCCCGTCGCCAGCTGTGGGTGGTGTACGCGTAGCCTCGGCCATGGCGTGCTGTGGCTTCGCGGCCGGAATATTCAGGGCTACCGGTCAGTAGGGGGGGGGGGGGGGGGGCGGCAGCGGCGGCAGCGGCCAGAGAGGGAAGCCTGAGGACTGCGCCGCGCTTCATTTGTCCGTGAATGGCACGCGGACGGCCGGGGGGGGGGGGGGGCTCGCAAACGCCCCGCCACGCCCTCCGCTGGTTTCACCCCGATCCAGCCGCACACTTTTACGCGACGTCACAATTTGTGTGCGTGTGTGTGTGTGTGTGTGTTTTTAAAATGCCCGCCTTTCGGCGACTCCTGGCGTGTTAATCCTGGCGCCGTCTGTATCTCTGTGTGTGCGCCTCTCTCGTGTGGCGTTGCCAAGTCAGGTACATACGTGGCTCACCGGCCACATAAAGGGATGGCGGAGGGGACGGGGGCGCCTCGGACCACCCCGACCGCCACACGACCTTCACGGTTGTTGCCGCCGGGCTGCGGGGACGGGAGGGGGGGGGGGTGTAGAACAGGCCGTGGGGAGCGGGGGCGCCGGGCAGGCGGTGGCCCGGGCAAGTCTGGGAACGGCGGCTAGCGGCGGCGGCCCGGATACCCGGCCCCACCCTCTTGTGCTGTGATTTGCCTCTATTTTTTTCAATTTTTTTTTAAAAAGTTATTTTGGTAGCAATTTTTTTATGTTCCCGAACGTGTGATTGAATATTGTCCAAATTTCTGCTCGTCGATTTTTGTTTTGACAACTTGCGACAAGTGCGACTGGGTTGCCGCAGTGGAGACGGGAGTCTCTCTCTGTCTCTCTCGCTCCTCCCCGCGGTCGCCGCTTGCCGCTGTCGGCCCGAGTTTTGTGCCGGTAACTCACGGCGCCCAGAAACGCCAAAGCTTTTGCCAAGTTACCCAAAAGATTCCTCATTTAGCGTGTAATCGGGGAGGAGAGGAGGGGAGGGGGCGGACATGATCGCTTCCCTCCCCAACCCCTTTCACTTTCCCGCACCCCTCTCCCCTTTGAGGGACGTCCGTGTTCGAAACTAGATGATGCCCTCCCCTAATCCAATCACTTAAAAGCAGCAGTCGAGATCTTTTCACTCAAATTACAGGTGGATCCAATTCCAAAGTGTTCTTTTTGCCATCCTGCTTGCCCGTGTATGTGCGCGCGCGCGCGCGTGTGTGTGTGTGTGTGTGTTTGTAATGCCAAACTCATTTCACGGTCTTTTGCTTTTGAGCTGACAGCGTGACTTACTCCGGATTGTTTGAAGGAATCGCCCTCTCTCTCTCTCTCTCTCTCTCTCTCTCTCTCTCTCTCTCTCTCTCTCTCTTTCCGGGGGTTGTGTGTCACCTAATCATCCCCAGGATGAGGGGGCAAAGGAACAACGGAGGAAGCAGAGAGAGAGAGAGAGAGAGAGAGAGAGAGAGAGAGAGAGAGAGAGAGACTGTCTGGTTCTTCATGTTAATGAATGAGGAAAGGTGGAATGCAAATTAGCGCTGCCGGAAGGGGGGCTAAGGGTGTCGAGGGCCTGCGGTGGTATCGCCCCCCCCCCCTCCCCTCGCTTCCCTCCGAAAATGCGGACCGGAAGTAATGCATTGTCAATAATCCGGGTGATTCTCTGAGGATTCCACGCGGATACACAGCGAGCGCCCGCCTTTTCTCCTGTTTTTTCCTCTTCCCGTTTCCTTCCGGTTTCGACTGTTCCGAAGTGCATGCAGAGCCGGAGAGTTTTTTTATAACCGTGGTTTCCCTCTCTTTTTCTGTTGCAGGTGAGTGGGAGGTTATTCGAACCCGTGTCTGCGTGTCGGATGACGAATGCGTGCGAGAGCCCGGAGTACATGGAGATTGAGGTACGTGCGTACCCACCGACCCGTGGGAATGCCGGCAAGATATGTTCGCTGCGCTATAAAAATATTTTTCGTCACTTTACGAAAAATCTTCTCTTAAAATTCGTTCAAGATTTTTTCGTTAAGAGAAGAAAAATGGTCACAAGAGACAATTGTATCTGGGAATGATAGAAAACTGGGATGTTTATTCTGTCTTTCAAGAGTACCGAAAATAGGCTTTAGCGCTGGAGGATGCACGATCGATTGTGAATCCCAAAACCTTTGCTTAGCTCGGGCTGCGGTATTGGAATCAGTACTGGCAACATTAAATCATATCCAGTGGGTTCGCTGAGAGCTCTGCCAGAACCCCCGCCCCTCCCTGGCGCGCCCCCCCGGGCCCGGCACGGCCGCCCCACCCCCAGGGCCACGCCCTGGATACGGGCCAGAAAGGGGAAAGAATAGGAGCAGAACAGCACAGGAACGGAGCAGGGAAAGTGGGGCCGGCGTGGGGGGGGGGGGGGGGCGAGAGAGCAAAGAGGGATAAGAAGCAGCGAGTAACTAGCGGGGGGATTACAGGGTGCACTCTCTGTGTGTTACGGGCGGGCGCTGCGTGTGGGGCGCTCCCCCGCTCAGGGCCGTCATGCCAACGGTTCGGGGAGAACCTCCAGCGGCCTCCGTTCGGTTTCTCCAGTGGCCTTCTGTGCGTTCCCCAGCAGCACCTCGGCTTCCTCTAGGAACCCCCGCAGCTATCTCTGGGCGTCCTCCATAGCTGGCTCCAGCAGCTTCCAGTGGCCTCCGTGGCACAGCCTGTAGCTGGGTGCGAAGGGTTCGAACCGGAAGGCGAGGGGGTCGGGGCAGTCTGACTCATCGAGCAGCTAATGAGCTGCTCCTCAGCAGGGCCGTTACACGCCGGCCCGGGCACCAAAGCCGACTCAGCGGCGGCGCGGCGGTGCGTGAGGGCGCCTGCGGGAGGATCCTGCCGGGGCACGAACAGGGCACACGCCGTGGCGCCTCGATACGGCGCTCTGAAGATAAAAAGACTTTTTTTCGAAATCCGCCGGAGCGCCGCGCCTCTGCGGGCCGTGCCGCGACACACCGGGCGCCGAGTCGTCAGGGGGTGGATAGGCGGGAGTGTACCGACGTCAAAGCGCGTGGCAGGCGAGGCCGGGCGGGGCGGGGCCGGCTTCCGGTACATGCACCCCATCAGAGCAGTGCCGCCGCCGCCCCGCCCCACCCCTCCAGGTGGAACGCTCTTCGCCCACTCAATTTGAGCGACCCCCCCCCCCCTCCACCCCTCGCCCCACCCGGAGCCTCCTCGTACGACCCGCCGGCGCAGCCACCGCCGCGGTCTGCGCCCGCCCCGCCTGCATGGAAACCCTCCCGAATCCTCGCTCCCCCGCGGGTCCAGGTCGGACGGACGGCTTACCCCGGCAGCCCCTGGCGGTGCCCGGGCAGAGGTTAACCCCCCCCCCTCCCCCTCTCACCGCCGGCCGCCCCCTGCGGACGCTACAGACCCGTCCGATCATGGCCGCGCCGGGGGACAAAAGCGGGGGCAAGAGAGGCGGCCCCTGCCGTACGTCACTGGCCAGCGGATACCGGGGGCCGCACCGGCAGCCCGGCCGTCCGTCACAACACCGGTTGTTGGGCGAGGCGATGGACGAGGGTGATCTGGCAATCTCGACCGAACACCAAACCTCGGTAGCCGCGTGGTTAGCGAGTCCGGCCGGCGGGCGGCTGGTCGGAGTTCAACTCTTTGCCGGTCCGTGCATTTTTCTGTCGGCTCAGCAGAGACGACGGCGTGTAAAGTACCGGGGGCGCGCAGTGTTACACATCGCGGCTCTGTGGCCGCATCGGTAGGGTGGCTGATCGGCGACCAAAGGGTCGTGGGTTCGGGCCTTGCTACTTCCCCAAAATTTTTCTTGTGTCTGCGCTTGGAAGACAGAGGGTAAAATATACTTCCGAACGTGGCGTCGGTATGGCTGTCTGAACGGCCGTGCGCGCTGCGTCACTGAGAGATGTAAGCGTTGGGTTTCAACTTGAAGATTCCCGCAGCACGGTCGGGCTTACCCCCGTTCCCGGGTCCGAGGTTCTCTCGGTCGCCCGGGGTTTCCGGTGGGGGGGCTCTGTGTCTACCAAGGAAACTTGGTTCGGAGACTCGGGTGTATGCTACGGGGGTACCTAGGGTTCGGTACCTTCGTTTTCGCTCCCTGTGAATCTGGCAGACGAGGACACGCCGTCGCGACTAGGGTTCGTCGTGAAGTACAGCAGCTTCGGCTGTGTACGATATAGGAAAGCCTACCTCCCCCCCAATCCGCTCGGGAGTGGCCGCAGTGCCACAGACCAACCAGCCAGTCGAAGGGAGTTGATTCCGGAAATCTGGCTGGCGGAGGGGGCTACATTGACCGTTGCGGAAGCGTGCCCCTGAAAAAGGCCGCTGCGTTGTGCCGGTGTCTTTGCGGCGGTCAATACCTGGTACACCGGTTCCCATTCGAACACCGAAGTTAAGCAGGAGGGTTCCAGGCGGAGGCCTGGGACGAGGTAGTGCCCACCCATTTTTGCATTTTTTTTCATAAGCATCCACATATTTCAAAGCGAAACAAAAATATTTTCGTTATGAGTTTTGGTCACGGCAGGAATGACTTTTTAACCTACTTTGGGGTGGGTAGCAGCTCAAAACACACAAACCATAAATGATTAAAAGAAGATGATAAAAATTTTCATTCCAGTCGATGGAAATGACTGGTCCAGTCAGCAGTCAGTGTACACCCGTGTGAGGGACAACTTCCGCGTCTTGTGAATACACGATTCTGCACGGGAACCTAACCTCCCCGAGGAGAGCGCGGCCCCGGAGCCGCGACACACACACACACACACACACGTGTCCTTGGGCGTGTCCTCCCAAGACGGCAGGGGGCGTCCTTATTTTACATAATCGCACCATTCATTTTCTTTTGCGAGTCGGACGTCCCCGTATATAGAAACGCATGCGTGTGGGTGGGAGGATATGGGGTGGGGGGCACACGAGGACCCCTCCCCCCCCCCCCCCCCCCCACCGGCCCCATGCCACGCCCCTGCTGTCCGCATAGCAAGCCGTGGCGCACGAGGAGCTAAAGTGACTTTGATTCGAGGTTTAGGACGAGATCTGTTATCGGTGATATGACGAGGGAGGACTTTCCTGCCCTCCTTTTCTAGCCTTCGCCCTTCCTACCGCTATCACTCCCTCCACTCTCTCTCTCTCTCTCTCTCTCTCTCTCTGTCCCACCTGCGTGCTTGCTGTTGCCGGCACACCCCGATAGCGGAGCCTCCTGGAGTTGTGTTTGTGTTGTTGTTGTTGTTTGTGTTGATCGTGTTCATATCGCGCCCTACCCTCTCCTACTCCCTCCTTCTCTCGCGCTCTATCTCTCTTTCTCCTCCTGCGGCCCTCGCGTTTTCCTCCCCCCCCCCCATTCCTACTTAAACCTTTGCCCTTGATCGAGCCCCGAAAACCGCTCCGCCTCGCGGCCCGCGGCTCCACGGCCCCGCGCCCTTCTCCTCGGCCTCCCCTTGGCCTCTTGTTATTCTTCTCCCTCTCCCCCTTGCATTCCTTGCCTGAAGTGTTAACGAACTATCCTCTGATACCACTTAATTACTACTGCAGCCGGAGCACGGCCCTTTGCCCCCGTGCCCCCTTCCCCTACCCCCCCCCCCCCCCCCCCCCATCCCCCCTCCCCCCTTCCTTCCTCTTTTCGAAGGCTGCGGGGACGCGTCTCGGGCCCAGCCCTTAATTAGCCCCCGGAATGAGCCATCAGCCTCTCAGCACCCCCCTTCCTCCCCCCCCCTCCCCCCCGCGAAGCCAAAGGAACGGTGCCTGAACGCGGTGCACCCCGTCACTCGCCGGGGGTACCTTGAGAGCAGGGCATCCCGATGCGGGAGCGGAAGCACCGGCGGCGGCGTGGAGGAAGGCGGTGGCCGGCGAAAATTCTCCTCGAGCTCACGAGAAGGAGGAAACTCCTTGCTGGAAAATATATTTAAAGTGCTTCCCCGGCGGCCCGTGGAGTCTGCGTTTCTGCCGTGTCCGCCGCCGCCGCCAGACGGTCTTAATTTATATCCCACCACAGCCTTCTCGATGGCGCGGGCGATAGGCGCGGCTGCAGGTGTTGAGTGGCAGTGGGTGGCGCTGTAGGCAGCTCGTGGGGGGCGGTGACAAGTAAACGTGCTAAGTGTTTGGTGGCGCCGCACTAATCGGTAGTAGCAAGGCGGTGCAACCCCCCCACCCCCACCCCCGACACGGTAATCAACCTACACGACACAAACCCTTTGGCGTGACGAGATAATCTGTGCGCTCACACCTACACACACACACATACACATACACAAGCGCCCTTTGTGTGCATGCATTCGTGTTTGTTTTTCCACGGCCTCAGCAGCATAGTACAGCCCCTTTAATATTTCGCGCCAAGAAAAATACGCCCGGAAGTACATAGGTGTACACGGCCGGCTGCATGCATCTACACGAGTACGGACGAACCCGCCCGGTCACAGGTTTATAAATGATGGAGAAAGGAAAATAAAAAAGCTTTGTAAAAAAGTTGTTGAGCTTGTTTTGACCGCGTTGACGAATGCCGTCGTGCCGGCGAGAAGAGAGAGAGAGAGAGAGAGAGAGAGAGAGCGACCATTCTTCGCGCTGTTAAGTCTCCACGCCAAAGCGGAAACCCTTCCCTACGCAACGCCAGCGTGTGCCAGAGTGAGCGAGAGAAAGAGAGAGAGGGAGAGAGCGAGAAAGAAAGAGAGAGGGGGCGGAGGGGGAGACCGTCGGGATCCTTCCATTTACATGCCTTCCTCGATTACGTTCGCCTCGTTACTTTTAATACGCTTTTCTCGCTCGCACCCGCACCCAGGGCCGTGCCCCGCCCCGCGCCGCGTGTTGGTCAGAGAAAGACAAAAAAGAACATACTTTTTTTATAGGAAAAAGTTAACCCCGCACACACAAATTCTTTCATTTTTTCCTCAGTTATTATTATTATTATTATTATTTGTGTCTGTCCTCTCGGGCGCCTGTCTCCGCGCCGGGCAACGCCGCATTTATTTCTTGTCATGTCTAGAAATATTCACAATACCTCACGGCAATGTTCAAAGTTTTATGAATGGCATTCGGTGTGTGCGCTTAGATCGGGAGCGGCCACCGCTTTCGGCCGCGCCTCCTGCCGCTGGCTCTGCCGCTGGCTCTGCCGCTAGCCGCCGCTGTCCTTGGCCCTGTGCCGCCGCAGCGGCCGCGGGATTTTTATCCTGGCTTCTTCATCCCTCATCGCCAGCCAGCCGCTCAGCGCCACGCCACGCCGCGCTGCCGTGGCGAGAGGACGTGACGAGTTTTTGTTTTTGCCTCCCCCCTCCCCCTCCCCCCCTCCCCCTCCTCTCCCCCCCCCCCCCCCCCCCCTCTCTCCGTGAGCGCGACCGAGGCCGGAGAGAATAAGCGATACGGGCCGCTGGGAATACGGCCCATTCGTCCGAGCAGGGAGGCGGAGCACAAGGGAAAGGGGAAAAGGGAAATTGAACGGGGTGAAAAAAATTGAAAAAAAAGAGGTGTTGGTGCGCGCGGTGGGCGCACGCTGATTGGCTGTGCCGCTAAGCAGCAGCGGTACGGCCGGCACTGAAGGAGTCCGATGTCAGTCTTTTTCCTTTTCGACTCTCTCTCTCTCTCTCTCTCTCTCTCTCTCTCTCTCTCTCTCTCTCTCTCGATCTCCCGGCCGCCACCGCTCCCGAAACTTTTGTGTATTGTCCTCTCAATCCGCTTTGGCAGTGAGCGCGGGCCGCTGTTTTCATCCCCCTCTGCAAGCGCGAGAGAAACAGTGAGTGGGAGGGAGTGAGAGAGAGAGGGGGGGAGAGAGAGAGTAAGAGGGGGAGAGAGAGAGAGAGAGAGAGAGAGAGAGAGAGAGAGAGCGCGTCGGCCGCTGTGGCGGCGGCGGCGGCAGCGGCGGCGGCGGCGGCGGCGGCGGCGGCGGCAGCGGCGGTGGGAGCGGCGGTGGAGCGGCGGCGGCGGCGGCGGCGACGGTTGCGGTGGGGTGGATCCGCTCCACCTGCGCCCCTCCCCCTCCCCTCCCCCTCCCCTCCCCCCCCTCCCCTCCCCCCCCTCCCCCCCCCCCCCCTCCCCCTCCCCTCCCCCCCCTCCCCCTCCCCCCCCCTCCCCTCCCCCTCCCCTCCCCCTCCCCTCCCCCCTCCCCTCCCTCCAGCCCTCTTCGTTCTCCAAACCTTCGCAGCCGCGCGCCGGGGGGAGGGAGAGAGAGATGCATGTCGCCCCACTTTCTACCAAAACTAGCACGTGTGTGCACTTTATACATTGGCGCCGTGAAATATGATGGGGACGTCCGCCTTCCTGATGTACGGGTTCCAACTGGCGACCGCAGCGCGGCGGCCGCTGTGGCGGCGGCGGCGGCAGCGGCGGCGGCGGCGGCGGCGGCGGCGGCGGCAGCGGCGGTGGGAGCGGTGGGAGCGGCGGCGGCGACGGTTGCGGTGGGGTGGGGCGGCCTCCGTGGCGTCCGCCAGAGCCCTGCTGGGTCCGCGACCACCTACAGCCGTGGCCCTTGGCCCTCGCCTTGGTGAGGGGCCGCGGGGGCCGCTGGGGCGGTAGGCCGGCGGGCGGCGCGGCCCACCACTGTACAGCCGCGGCCCCACCTCACCGGGCAGGGAAGGGGCAGGGGGGGCTGACGGGGGCCTCGCGGGGGCCGCCGCCGGGGAGCCGCTGGCCCCCCCCCCCCCCCCCCGCGCCGTCGGCCCGCTGCCTATCAGTCGCGGCCGTCAGCGGGGCCGAGGCTCCCATACGTCGCCGGCCATACCGCGCGGGTCGTCGCTTCCGACGCGACGCCAACGCGACGCCCTCGCGACGTCCGCCCGACGTCCACGCGACGCCATATCAACGAAGCGCGTGCCGATCTGAACCGCGGGTGGCCGCGAGGGCCTTGCCGCGGCGCGCGCGCGGGCTGTGCTGTTGTTGCCGGACACACGAGGGCCCCCCGCGGCTGATAACCGCGCCATACGCCGACCGAAAAGGCCATCGATTGCCTGGACAGCGCCCTGCCCCTCATTAATGTGAGGTCCCCCCCCTCCCCGGATAGACCCCCCACGGACAGCCCCCCCCTCCTCCCCCCTGGCGGCACCCCGTCGAGTCCGGAGCCGGCCGGTTCGGTTCCGGCTCGATATATAGCGGGCCTGCGATTCAGAGGACACCCCGCGCCGCTCGGCGCCGGCGCCACGGCCTTGAAAGTCGGCCGGCGGAACATCAAACATTGCCCACGGCCGGTGGCGCCGGCGTGCGGCCGCGCGGGGGCCTCCGGCCAGGTGGGGCCGGACCACGTCGGCGACCGGTGTGTCGGCGGCCAGCACCGCGCTCCGCGCCGACCCCGCCGCGCCCCGCGGCACCCGCGGCCGCGACAGAACTCCCCTCTGACGGCGTGCTGGCGGCCACCCCTTCCTCTTCCCCCGTCCTCCGAGGACGCCCCCTGCGGGAGTGAGTAATCCGCCCGCCACAACGGGGCCCCGGAGGAAAATCAGCAGCGGCACGCGTGAAACTCGTTGTGGACACCAAAGTTATTGAGCGACCGTTGTTGTGACAACGCAGAATTTCCGGCTCCCGCAAATAATTGCGTGAAAGTGAAAGCTTTAAAGATTACCTGTATTCACTACCGAGTTTTCTTTTTTTTTTTTGCGCCGAGCGGCCCGGCGCGGCGCGGGGCCCCGGGCGCTTCTTTGCTCTTTCGCGATCGCGTTGCCGACGCTTCGCCGTCTGGCTCGTGTACAGAGAGGGCGCGGACAATAGGCGACGATCTTCCGCCGCGAAAGAGACAGAGAGCGAGCGAGATAGAGGGTGTGAGGGTGAGGGAGCGAGAGGGAGACACACACAGACACACACACACACAAAGAGAGTTGTGTAGCTGTTCGGAAGAGCAGTGCCGTCAGAATTTAATATGACGAGCCCGAACTGCCGCGCGACTACTGCTAGAAGAGCGGGGCCCTGTCTGCGGCGCCGGAGAGACGAGCAGCCCGAGGGAAGCCCACTAAAACTTATGCGTCTGCCCCGCGCATTACCAGAATGTGTCTTATTTCGCTTCTCCCTTAGATTTTCCAAAGTTTGAACAATGATCACGATAAACACAGGCAGGCAGTGAAGCGAGGGGGAAACCGCGATCCTAATTTACGTAATTTACCGTAATTTACATAACGCATCACAGTGTTGAAACTCTTTCAAAAAAAAAAAAGAGAGAGAGGAGGGAGAGAGAGGGAGAGAAAATGAGAGAGAGAGAGAGAGAGAGAGAGACGACAGTCGTGACTTCCACCAGACTTGGCGCCCCTTTTCCGGTTCGCTCCGCGTTGACTCGGCCGGCGGCGGCGGCGGCGGTCACGGCAAAGGGACTTGCGGCGACCGCGCAGCAGCCTTGGGGGTAAGGGCCGTCGTGGTGGTATGAGAGGCCCCCGACGACGGCGACTGCGCGGCACGCGCCCCCCGGTGTGTGTGTGTGTGTGTGTGTGTGTTTGTGTGTGTGTGTGCGAGAGTGGTCACTGACGCGGTCACTCAAGGCGACCCTCCAAGCCTCTTTGGGTGCCACATGCTGGGCATGGGATGTTCTCCCTCGCTCGCTCTCTCTCTCTCTCTCTCTCTCTCTCTCTCTCTGCGTTCCGCAGCTGCTTTACAGCCCATCAAGACTGCTGAGAGGGAAGAGGAGAGCGAGAGAGAGAGAGAGAGCGCAAGGCAGAGAGAGAGAGAGAGAGAGAGAGAGAGAGAGAGGGCGAGCGAGAGGGGTGGGGAGAGCGTGGTCTGCGTGTCCGCCCGGGAGGTAGGCACGGCCGGGGCCCGCGGCACACGCGTGTCGCGCGGGACTGCCTACCTTCCCGATCGCAGGCGCTCCGCGGCTCCACGGCCGGCGCGGCGCGCAGCAACGCCGCGCCCTGCCCGCCCGCTCACGGCCGAAATATATTCCGCCATCGACCGCACACCAGAGCGTAGCGGGCGAGTTTAGGCCGTTGGAGTATAGGCTCTCTCTCTCTCGCTCTTCCTTTCTCTATCTATGTCTCTCTCTCTTTCTCGCTCTCTCCCTCTTTTCCAGTCCCCTTCCTCCTCCGTCTTTCTCTTTCTTCCATTCCGTTCTCCTCCATTTGCCGTCTCTCTCTCTCTCTCTCTCTCTCTCTCTCTCTCTCTGCATGATGGGCGACTTGGAGCGACTGCCTTCCCCGGAACTCAATAAAAGTTTGGTCCGGCCGTCTGCACCCCGACTTAGCTGCCCACCCGGGAGGGACAGAGAGAGAGAATGAGAGAGGGAGAGAGAGAGAGTAATCCTTACTTTCATCGCACCGGGTCGTCGTATGCAATAAAACTTTTTGCCCGGGACCGATTCACTCGCTGTGACCCATTCTCTGCTCGCTGTGCTGGCCTCCCGCTCGGATCGAGTTATGGGTGCACCATGTGCGTGAGCAATGTACAGAGCGGGAGAGAGATGGAAGTGGGGCGACAGCAGGAGGCGGGAGAGAGAGAGAGAGAGAGAGTATACGAGGGCGGGTAGCGCGGGGTAGAGACGTAGTGTTTACGGTCCGGCGTAGCAGTGTGCTTGGCGACCCCGTAAAAGCCCCGACAGTAGGCCCAGGGCACTATCCCCCCCCCCCGACTCCCCTCTTCTCCAGCACCGACGTACCTCTGACACCCCCCCCCCACCCCGTCCCTCGTTTCCCTCGGTGCACTTTGAGTCTGCATCCAGCCAGCGCCGTGGTGTGAATCCTGCCTGGAGCGTCGGGCGTCGGCGGCTCCGGTTCCCCATCATTCGCCTTGATGACACGCTCTCCTCACACTCGCATTGCCGCTCCAGACAGCAGCAGTAGCAGCAGCGACTCATTTGGGGAGGGAACGTCTCGGTGCCACCCCGACATCAGCAAGAAGGAATGTGTGACATTTATTTACTTGTCGAGGTGTCCGCTAATACTGCGAGCGCGCGGGGAGGGCGTCCACGAGGTTTCCTCCATCGGGTGTCCTACAGCGTGTGATTTCCACGATGAGAGAAAATCCTCGTATGGGAGCTCTATCCCTGAAAGGGTTTTTCTTCCGCCGCGTCCCGATAAATTTTCTCACGGATAAAAAGGCGTGACAACCGCCGGGGGAGCCGCCGGAATAAACACGGCTAATCAGTGGATCGGGGGCCCCGGCGGGGTCCTGCGAGGTCCTGCGAGGTCCTGTGGGGTCCTGTGGGGTCCCGCGGGACGCGCGGCTCTCGGCTAATATTGGGGTAGCTTTGGGCCGGCGGGGCGTGGCGGTGGTGGGCCGCCGCCGCGCGCGCCGCCGCGTCCACCCCGGACTACGCCAATATGTAAGTGTTGGCAACACTGACCGGGGCTTCGGGGGTGGTTGGTGGGGGGGGGGGGGGGGCGGCCTGGTGCCGGGCTCGGCGGCCGGGGTGTTGTAGCTGACCCACTTCAGCCCCCGCCCCTCCCCCGCTACCCCCAGCGCCAGCCCCACCACCACCAGGCTACGCGCCCCGCTCTTGACACCTCCGCTGCCGCCACCACGCCCTCGCCCCCACCCGCCACCCCTCGGCCACTCGGAATTACCCTCCCCCTTCCCGCTCTCTCTCTGCCTCTCTCTCTCTCTTTCCCGCCGCTGCGTGCCCCGGGGGCGTATCCTCTCTCTTTGTCGCTGTGCATTCCGCGCGCGCGACGCCGGCGGTGAAGCAGGGCTTCAGTCGGGCGCCAGGAATCAAGTGTGTGTGTGTGAGAGAGAGAGAGAGAGAGAGAGAGAGAGAGAGAGAGAGAGAGAGAGAGGGGGGGGTATCGCGGTGTCTCTGCGGGTGCCTGCTGTGACGGCAGACCGGGAATAGAGATGCTACAAGACCAGAGGAGCACCGGAGGGGAGGGGGGGGGGGGGGGGGGGGGGGGGGGGAGGGGGGGGGGGGGTGCCGGATGCAAAGAATGGGGTTAGAGTTGCTCGGGACGGGAGTCCAAGTTAAACTAAAATGCCCCGGCCTGGCCTCCGAACTAGCAACACAAAGGCTAGCAGATGAGGAAATGCTGCCGACCCTCGGGGAAGGGGGGGAGGGGGGACTAACTTTAATGAATCCCACATAGGAAGAATGGTGGAGAAGGGCGGCGCGCCGAGAAGAAGGGAGGGGGTAAGGGGAGCCGGCTGTGGCGGCCGGGGGCCTTGAAATTAAAATTTTGCCCCGCGCACATGAGCTCCGGCAGCCGCCGCCACCTGTGCGCGGCCGGCTGGCATGTGGGTGGGGGGAAGGGGGTGCCTCCCTGCAGCCATGGCCGGGGGGTCTGTTGGAGCCTCGGAGCCCGCAGGACCTGCAGAGGCCACAGGACCAACAGGCCACCCCGCAGGACCCCCCACAGCACTCACCACAACAGGACTCACAGGACCAACAGGCCACCCCGCAGGACCCCCCACAGCACTCACCACAACAGGACTCACAGGACCAACAGGCCACCCCGCAGGACCCCCCACAGCACTCACCACAACAGGACTCACAGGACCAACAGGCCACCCCGCAGGACCCCCCACAGCACTCACCACAACAGGACTCACAGGACCAACAGGCCACCCCACAGGACCCCCCACAGCACTCACCACAACAGGACTCACAGGACCAACAGGCCACCCCGCAGGACCCCCCACAGCACTCACCACAACAGGACTCACAGGACCAACAGGCCACCCCGCAGGACCCCCCACAGCACTCACCACAACAGGACTCACAGGACCAACAGGCCACCCCACAGAACCTCCCACAGCACTCACCACAACAGGACTCACAGGACCAACAGGCCACCCCGCAGGACCCCCCACAGCACTCACCACAACAGGACTCACAGGACCAACAGGCCACCCCGCAGGACCCCCCACAGCACTCACCACAACAGGACTCACAGGACCAACAGGCCACCCCACAGAACCTCCCACAGCACTCACCACAACAGGACTCACAGGACCAACAGGCCACCCCACAGGACCCCCCACAGCACTCACCACAACAGGACTCACAGGACCAACAGGCCACCCCACAGGACCTCCCACAGCACTCACCACAACAGGACTCACAGGACCAACAGGCCACCCCGCAGGACCCCCCACAGCACTCACTACAACAGGACTCACAGGACCAACAGGCCACCCCACAGGACCCCCCACAGCACTCACCACAACAGGACTCACAGGACCAACAGGCCACCCCACAGGACCTCCCACAGCACTCACCACAACAGGACTCACAGGACCAACAGGCCACCCCGCAGGACCCCCCACAGCACTCACTACAACAGGACTCACAGGACCAACAGGCCACCCCACAGGACCTCCCACAGCACTCACCACAACAGGACTCACAGGACCAACAGGCCACCCCGCAGGACCCCCCACAGCACTCACTACAACAGGACTCACAGGACCAACAGGCCACCCCACAGAACCTCCCACAGCACTCACTACAACAGGACTCACAGGACCAACAGGCCACCCCACAGGACCCCCCACAGCACTCACCACAACAGGACTCACAGGACCAACAGGCCACCCCACAGAACCCCCCACAGCACTCACCACAACAGGACTCACAGGACCAACAGGCCACCCCACAGAACCTCCCACAGCACTCACTACAACAGGACTCACAAGACCTCACGAGGCGGTCACGGTTGGAGTCCTGCGGCCGGAGCGGGAATTTAGAAATGCGGTGTTGTCGTCGGCGAGGGTCCGGGGACGCCGGCACCGCAGGGCCCGGCGCCACGTCCTCTGCCCCCCTGCCCTCCCCGCGCCTTCCGCCCGCCCCGCCCCGCCCCGCCCACGCCCGGCCAGAAGGGGACCGTCGCACCTTCTCAAGCGTGTAATTGTCATTTTGATAAGGCCCCGGAGCCTGCTCTGGGCCCCGGGTCCGCCACCCTGCCTCCGGTGGGACACGCCCCCCCCCCCCCCCCCCCCCCCCACGCCCTCTCACGTCCTTTCTTCCCATAAGCGTCCCTTCACAATCGACGCTGCAACTGCTCGAATCGTACTTCATCTCAACACCAACCAAACTGAAACCGCGTCTCTCTCAAATTCCGAAGTTGAGACAAAAAAGTGGGCTCGGCGATGCTAAGTTTTTTTTTGCCGGTTCTCCCACTACAGATGTGGGTGAGCCCCGTTGTGACGTCACGGAGCAGACGACTGCTCTCTGTCATTACCGCTCCCCCCTCCACCCCCTCGTTGCCCCCGCGGGGTGCATTCACGTGTGAGTATACGCGCGAGATTCGGCCCGACCCTGCTCCTGTATTCATGGCACCGGATCAGACGGTGCCGCCGCCGGCGCGTTGCTGCTGCTGCTGCTGCGGCGGCGGCTGGGAGGGGACCGTCCACAAATTCACGTAACATTCTCTCACACAGTCGCAGCAGCCTCTCGGTGCTCCCGGGCCCATGACAGATTGTCGCCCCCACCACCAGTGTCGGCGCAGAAAGTTGTTCGCTGGCGGCCGCCCCGCCGCCGCCGCCCCGCCGCCGCCGCCGACGCGCTCCCGGGCGCCACCTTGATTTTCACCACCGCAGCGACTCCCTTCTCATGCTGCTCCCGGCTGCTCCTCTTGTCCTCTCCGTCTCTGTCTGTCTCTCCGTCCGCCTCCGTCCGTCTCTCTCTCTCCCTCACCACCCTTACGGCGCTCATGATTCATTTTCCGCCCGCTTCCCGCTGTCATCGCCGCCACCCTTCATCCCATCCCCCGCAGGCGCCCGCGGCCGGCCGGCCAAGCCGCCGGTATTCGAACCCGCGAGTCCATCACTGTGACGCGGGCTCAAATACCGAGGCCCGGGCGCGGCAGGCGGAGTGGCTGTCCCACACGGCCAGAGTAATGTGCTGCTCGAGGCCCGGCCCAGCAGGACCGCCGCCAGCCGCTGAGCTTGGCCACGGCGCTGTCACGGCGCGGGAGGCGCGGGTTCGAGCACCGCGCGTCGCGATTCGTTTCTGCCGCCGCCGCTGCCGCGCCGGGCCGCTTTTATGCGCACACAGCTTGGCGTGTCGTGCTGCGGAGCTGCTGCTGGTGCTCCGGCGCCTTAATTCGATTCCCTCGCCGTGCCGTGCCGTGTCGTGTCGTGCCGTGCCGCGCGGCCTCTGCAAACACTCGGGCACGAAGGCATAAAGCGAGAAGGGCGGGGGAGGCGCGTCCACCACCTGGAGGAGGCAGTGGAGGAGGCAGTGGAGGAGGCCGCGCGGGAGGAGGGCCGAGGCCGAGGCGCCCTGCTGCGGGATGTTCGCCGCGAGGCGCGGGCCGCGGGCTGTAAACCTCGACACGACCCGGGTTCGATTATTACCCCCGCCTGGCTCTCGCCTCGGCCTGTTCCGATGACGGCCGCCGCCCGCCGCCGAAGGCCGTTCCGGAGAGGCGCGGGGCGCGGTGATCAACGGCGATGGAAGCCATCCTCCGCTCCCCCGGAGCCTGGAGTCCGGAGCCAACTGGAGTCCAGAGTCCAGAACCTGGAGTCCGGAGCCAACTGAAGTCCAGAGTCCAGAGCCTGGGGTCCGGAGCCAACTGAAGTCCAGAGTCCAGAACCTGGGGTCCGGAGCCAACTGGTGTCCAGAGTCCAGAGCCTGGAGTCCGGAGCCTGCGGAGCCGAAGCACGAAGAAAAAAAAAACTAGATAGCTGTTTACGAAAATCGATAGAGCTTCCCGCACACACACACACACACACACACACACACACACACATTGTTCGCCATCCGACGAGACCCCTAGCGAGCCCTGCCGGTGCAGTCTTCATACCAGTTTGGGGGACGAGCCGCTTTCGAAACGCGGTGGGCCGCGGCGCCACCCCCCCCCCCCCCCCCCCCCCCTCCCCCTCCCCGCCTCCCCTCCTCGGGTGCACACCGAGGCGCGCGGGTGGCGTACGAGGTACTTTGTCCAAACATTTGAGCTCTTTACGCGGAAACTTGGCTCCCACGCTTTCTCTCTCTCTCTCTCTCTCTCTCTCTCTCTCTCCCTCTTCTGTTCTGCACCTTTCTTCTCTCGCTCTCACTCGCTCTTTAACTTCTCACGGCCCCTCACTCCCTCGCTCTCCTGTTGTTGTGTCTCCTTTATCCCTCCAATACAACCACCACCCGCTTGTCTTCGTCACACAGACTCACACACACACACACACACACACACACGCACACACCAGAGCGCAGGTGAAAGTGGAGTAGACAAAAAGCACGAAGAATCGGGAGAGCGAGGGAGACAGAGCGAGAGAGAGAGAGAGAGAGAGAGAGAGAGAGAGGTAAAAGAAAAGCAATGTGGGAGGAGGGGGCTAAAACTTTGTCAGGCACTGCATGGTGCGCCGCGCCCACGTACTTTATATAGACAGGAGGACGCAGGGGCGCCATGAGGTGGTGATGACGGAGAGAGGGGGGGGGGGGGAGGTGCACATGAGAGTCCCAAAATTATTTTTTTCTTTAATCTCGAGAGAAAGCAAAAAAAATTAAGTCGTTGAGAAATTCGCACCACCCCGCGGCCCTTGCTAAAATACATTCATACGAGAGTTTTATGAGCCGATCCGAGTGCCAGCCCCATACAGAAGTGAGTGTGCTTCGCTCTGCGATATTTTCTTGTGTGCGTCGTCCCGTCCCGCACTGTGCCGTGGGGGATAAAATTCTGCAGACGCAGACTCTCTACATGGCCGCCGCCGCCGCCGCGCCGCCGCCGCCGCCTTGGCGACCTCGCCTTGGCTCTCGCCTTGGCTTTCGCCTTGGCCTTGATACGGCACTACTGCTTGTCGAGGAAGTAGCAGCCGTTTGTTACATGCGCCTTTCTCCCAGAGAGAGAGAGAGAGAGAGAGAGACAGAGACAGAGAGAGAGAGAGAGAGAGAGAGGAGCGAGAGGATCGAGGATGGGGGGAGGAGGAGGGGGAGAGGGCGGTTGGGTAGAAAGAGGGAGGGGTTGGGCGTCGAGTGTTTCTTTTCCGGGGCAGTTGGGGCAGGGAAGTTGGTTACGGCAGTTCGCCCGCTAACTAATTGCCCCACGATCCCCCCCGCCGCCCTCCAGTCGTCACGTATGATATATAATTTCATAATCTTCCGCGAGCCATTTTACAAAGCGCAGCGCTCCATCCACTGGATGTACCCCCCCCCCCCCTCCGTCCCGCGGTGGACCTACCCCTTCCCGACCCCACAAGCCGCTTCCTGTGTCAGTGGGACTCCGTCACGGAAACTGGGAGCTACACTGCTCTGGCGTCCACGTACTTTTTTTTTGCCAAACTGTTCTTTTTTCTCCTTTTAGTTTTGTTGCTTGTGCTGGAGAGAGCGAGAGAAAATAAAAAAGAAGAAGGTGGAGGGTATTTGTCTGGATCGAATAAACCCCCCCCCCCCCTCCCTCTGCGTGCCGGAGCGAATCCGAACGGCGACTGACGGTGCGAAACGGTGCCTGCCATCGCTACCATGCCCGTTGGCCTCACCCCCTACCATGCCCGTTGGCCTCACCCCCTACCATGCCTGTTGGCCTCACCCCCCTACCATGCCTGTTGGCCTCATCCCCTATTTGGTGCTGGCTGTTGGCAGTCAGTAGTGCCCGGTCACCCCCGCTACCATGCCCGTTGGGGGGGGGGGGGGAGCAGGGGAGGGGATGGCTGGTGGACTTTAATGCCCGCCCTGCTTTACATTCTGCCGGGGCAGGTGTGTTCTCTCATGTTTCCACTGTGTCCCGACTCCCGGGAGATAAAGAGACGATGCGGAAAGGAGGGGGGGGGGGGGCAGGGGCTGAAGGGGAGAGATAGAGAAGGGGGGGGGGAGATTGGAGGGGGACTTCACGGGAATAAGAATGAGACAAAAAGAGGCAGCGGCAACGCGTGGAGGTCGTGAAGCCGAGGCTGCACAGCACTGCCCGGACTGGTCCGTGCGCGGGGCCGCGGGAAGAGAGGCCCCGAGTCTCTCTAGCCGAGGCCGCGTGCGGGTAGAGAGATAGCGAGGCCCCGCCCCTGCCGAGGCCGGCGGGCCGCTCCATCCCTCGCCGCCATTACCTGCCCATCCCGTGCACCGGCTAAAACCTGACCGCATTATCGCGAAACGCTCACCGTTTCTGTCCCCCGCCGTCGTCCATCAGAGCTGCGGGCTCTTCTCCGACGTGGACTGCGTGCCGCCTGCCTGCCTGACCGGCGGCTGCCGTGCCGCACGGGCCGTGAGCACGAGATGCACCGTTCATTTCCTGTCTAGACAAAGAACGTCCGCCTGCCCCCCCCCCCCCCCCCCCCCGCCCCCTCCAACCCCTCCGCGGTCTGCAGTCCCCCATCGGCACGGGCGGCCTCCATATTCAGGGGGCCTCATTCGACACTGTGCCTCCTCCCCCCCCCCTCCCCCCCTTCCCCGGCACCTACGAGTGGGACGCCACGGTGAGGGGCGGAGGAGGCGACGCGGCCAAGGGGATCGTCGACAGTGTGCGACGTGGTGAGAATCAGGGCAGCGAATGGGGAGAGGGGGAGGGAGGTGCCTGACAGTGGGGGGAAGGGGCAGAAGGTGCCTGACAGAGGAGGGGCACGGAGGGGAGGGGGCGGGGGGCACTTGCCGGCTGACGAGCTCGGCACCTCCGCCGCTCCGCCGGCAAGATCCGCAAAATCGCTTCGCAGGACATTCTGAGCGCGCGCTGGTCACCCAACCCCCCCCCCCCCCCCCCTCCCTCCCTCCCCCCCCTCCCTCCCCCCCCCCCCTCCCCCCTCCCCTCACTCCCACCGCCGCCTCACCTCCTTTCGCTTCCTGGAGACGGGAGGGTATGGGAATGGGGTTGGTCAGGATGAGTTTGCCAACTTTTCCTGCTCCGCCCTCCCCGTCCCGCTTCACCGCAGCAAACTCACTTCACCTCCGTGCGATGCGATGTCTGTCGGTGCCGCCCGGCGCACCGCTCCTCACCGCCCTCCATATCGACGTATCGACGGGCAGCCGTCAAACGTCGGGGCGGCGTTCCGCTCCGGCGGGCGGTGGTCGCGGCCGGCGGCGGCAACGGCGGGCCCCGGAAGCGGGCGATTTGAAAAAAAAATTGTAGATCAGAAAATGTAGACAAAAGAACATTTTCCTGTTGTTCCGATGTTTTCCGCTCGCACGATGCCCGAGTGTATTGAGGTCGTTCGGGCAGAGTGTAGGGCCGCCCCGCCGCCCCGCCACGCCGCCACCAGCCTCGCCTCCCTTCAATCGTCCCTTCTGTAGGTCCCACCGCTCCCGCCGCGCCCGCCGGCCCTCGGCAAACAAATACGTGTGCCCCCGGAGAGTAAAGTGCAAATATTTAGAGACAATCAACCGGACACGATTCCCACCCGCAGCGCTCTGCCGTCCCTGGCGGCCGGCGAGCGCAGCTGCTGCCGTCCGAGAGCTGGAGAGAGAGAGAGAGAGAGAGTGAGAGAGAGAGAGAGGGAGAGAGAGAGAGAAGGAAAAGGGAGGGGTCGAAGAGGCGGAAGATCGTTGCGAAGAAATCAGAAAGGTCATACCTTAAAGAGGACAGGGAGAGCGAGTGAGAGCGAGAGAGAGAGAGAAGGCAGGGAGGCAATCACCAAATAGTGGCGTCTCCAGCGCACATAGCGCAAGGGCCCCGCCCCGGCTCCGCGGCCAAACCACGCGTGGTGACAAGACTGGAGCGGCGGCGGGGGCGGCGGGGGCGGCGGGGGCGGGGGGGGGGGGGGGGGCTCGGCGCCGCGCGCAACCCAACCCTCCTCCCACCGGCGCCAAGAGAGGAAAAGAGAGGAAGCTCAAGGTCGCGGGGGCGGCGGTGGCGGCGGCGGCGGCGGCGGCGGCGGCGGCGGGCCGGGCTCCGTGTGCGGCTCACGGCCCTTTGGTGCCGCCTGTGGCAGCCCAGGCAGCCCGGGGGCACAAAAAGGAATCCTAACCGGGGCTCCATCTCAGTTTCGTACCCGAATATGCTCCCTGATCCCCCTCCCCTCCGCCAAACTGTTATATATATTTATTCTCGCCGCGTCGCGTTGCGCGCACAGATGCCGTGAGCCGTGCAGGCGGCGTTGTCGACGGGGACGTGTCGTCCGGGATGACGACGCGCAGCACGCAGTGACGGCCCGTCGGCCGGCAGTGACCGCGGGCCGGCGCCGGGGTCCGCTGTGAGCGGCACGGCCCCGCGGGGCGGAGGCGCAGCGCGGCCAGACTTGGCAACCCCGGCACGATCCCGCCTGTGAGAGCGGGGGAGAAGCAGCCGCGACGGCCTTGTCGGCGGCCAGCGCCATTGTCACAGCGGCGCGGAGGCCCCGGCCGGGGTGAGCACGGTGATGCCGTCCGAGGACACGGCGCCCCTGCGCGCCAGCAGCGGCAGCAGCGCCAGCCCGCCCAAGAAGGTGGTCATCAAGGTGGTCGCCGACCGGGACCGCGGCGTCGTCAAGGGCGTGGCCTCGGCGCCGGCGTCCCCCGTGACGCCGACGTCGGCGCCGCCGCCGCACCCCAGCGCCCGGCCCGTAGTCGGTGGCGGCGGCAGCGCCGTCCGCCGTCTGCGCTCTCAGCAGTCCCTGCACTCGCTGCACTCGCAGCACTCGCAGCACTCGCAGCAGTCCCTGCACTCGCAGCACTCGGCCGGGGCCGGCGACGCGCAGCTGCACAACGGCGGGGCCGTCCCCCTCATGATGGAGTCCGAAGGTAAGGCTCGCCGCCCCACCGCACCAGCCCGCCGCGCCGAGCACCAGTTAGCGCTGTCCCACTCACGGTCGGCCCCTCACGGGCAGTGTGCGCGAGCGCGAGAGAGACAGAGACACCACGGGGCGCCCGCAGGGTAGGCAGCCGCGGCGCCCGCTCTGCACGCGTGTCCTGCGGGCCGGCCTACCCTGCCGCTGGCAGGCGCTCGCCCGCCCGGACGTCCGCGGCCGTGGCCTCCGGCCCCCCTGCTGGGACGCTGCCGCGCCCGTCCCGAGCGGCCCCACCGCCCTCCTGAACGGCCAGCAGCAAGCCCTCATTGTTCCCCGCCTTCCGCAAGATCGGCCCGACGGCGAGGCTGGAAAATCGCAATCAAGGCTCCCCCCCCCCCCCCCCCCCGCAGAGCGCAGATCGGGGGAGCGAACGGGGCTTGTATAATCCCGCCCGGAAACGATTTTGCGCCCTTTTGCACTAATTTGAAGAAAAGGGGGGATTTCCGTCCCATGAGAGAGAGAGAGAGAGAGAGAGAGAGAGAGAGAGAGAGAGAGAGAGGGGGGGGGGGGGAGCGGATGAATGTCGTCGTGCCATGCTCTGCGTGTCGTTATTAAAAGCCCCGGTTCGGTCGATTGGTTCCGCGCGGCCGCAGCAGCGGACGACGTTTTTCATTCCCTGTGTCGCCCTCCGGGGGCACCGCGCAGCGGCACCGCGGGTACAAACAGGAGGCAGGCAGCCGCGGGTACGCGGCGTTATTGAGTCGCTGTGGACATGGGGCTGGTCGCGACGGTGTGGCACTGACATAGTGGCGGTAGGAAAATTGGGGGGAAAAAATGAAGAAAAAAATACAGCTCGAACAATTATGTTGACTCTCTGCGATGAAGATGTCCACGGCCATACTGACGGTGAAGGGGGCTGCAGTGTGCGTGGGGACGACGGCGGCGCCTTCTTGGTGTGGCTGCAGCGGGGGAGGGGTGGACGGGAGCGGCGAAAATAAAAGAGGGAAGCAAGCGAAGTATTTCTCCCGTTCGCAGTGCCGTCACTCCTGGCCGGTTTATAAAAATGCGACCCGGAAATGTCTCATTATACGGCTCCCTTTTGCGCCGGTCCGGTCGCAAACGGCGGCCTCCGCGGCCGGGTGAAAATAGCAAAATGAAAGAAATCGGAAGAAATATTGTGGAGTCGCCGTCAAAAGCCAAAGTTTTTTAAAGTACCCGATTTGCCTTTAATTTTTTTTGCGACCATCGATTTTTCATTACCATTGCCTTGCCTGAGATGAAAAATTTATCATCGACGGTCGGAGTTGTATTTTTCATAGCGACATTGGCGACAGTGCAGCAAAATTTCGGACCGTTATTCGCACGACACTGTGTTCCCTTCCGGTGTAGTGGCGTGAGGGAGGGGTGGGCTCTGCCACCCCTGGCGTTCGCGGGGGATCGAGGCGGGCCGGCGGCGGCGGCGGCGGCGGCGCGCCCAGATGGATGTGGCCGGGTTATGCGTTCTCATATGCATGGAAATGTCCCCGGCGGCCGGCAGCCTGGGCCGGAGCCTAGCACAAAGCCTTGGATGCCCGCGGGCCGCGCTCAGAAGTGCCGCTACCAGCACTTAACTACTTGTTGAACTGCTCCCCCCGCCGTCCAAGTTTTGTAAATTGAGAAGTACTGCGTAGCGCGGCCTAGCAGGGCCTAGCAGGGCCTAGCAGGGGTCTGGCGGGGGCCGCGGGGCCGGCGGGTGGAGCTGTCCGGCGCACACCCCGGCGGCCCTCCGCGGCCCCCGGCGGCCCCCCGTCCCTCCATCGCTTCTTCCGCGTCTCCCCACCCCGTGAGCGTGTCGCGTCCCGCGGCCCGAGTGAATGCATCGCTCTCTCTTGTTCTGTTGCAGGTACGTGTGCGGTAAGGAGACCCGGCCACTCAGGGTGAGTGCAGCCGCCGGGCCGCGAGGGGCGGGACCTGCGGGGAGGGGCACGGATGGGCCGGGCAGAGCCAGGCGGAGCCCTTTCAATCCTCCGCCCCCTTTCCCTTGTTTGCTCTGCTCAAAACGCACGCCGAGGCCTTTCTCTCTCTCTCTCTCTTTCCGTCTCTCCGTCTCTCTCCCTCTCTCTATCTCTATCCGTCTCCACTTCGACTTCAGCGGTCGCCTCCTGAATCTTTCATGGGATGGGCAGCGCGCGCGGCGGCAGCAGCGGGAAATTCATCGCTGAATTACGACGCTTCGGCTCTGCGGGGGGTCTGGCCGGGTCTGGCTGGCCGGCCTTGGGGGGTCCCCCCCCCCCGGGGTAGTTAGTTTTTCGCGTCGAACACTGCTGCTGCCATCGCGGCGGACTATCGATTTTCCCGCCGGATGCGAAGGACCAATCGGCCAAGGTCCTGGGCCCTCCTGCGGCGGGTGCTGCTGGGGTCCTGCCCCAGGGTCCTGCGGCCCTGCGGCCCCCCAGGGAGGCTACGCGAGCGCTGCTGCTGCGGTTCTTTCTGCCAAATTCACAGCGAAATTTCGAATTTTATTGTAAAATTATTTTTTTGACCGTCGTGGCGTCCATGTTCCCCCCCTATACCCGACCCCCGCGGCAATAACTTCGCCACCAAAACCAGCAGCAGCGCGGAGCCGTGCAGCGTATGCATTGCGCCGGCCGCGGCTCTCTGCCCCGCTTCACCTGGTCGGAATCCGGTCGGAATCCGGTCGGAATCCGGTCGGATTAGGGGTCCTGACTGCTGCGCGGCGGTAATGTTTGCAGGCAGCGTTTTCATAGCGCGGCGCAGCGCATCCGCAGGTCCGCTGACCGCGGCTGGCACCGCACCGTGGTGGACCGGATAGAGAGACGGGTGGATGCGGCCGGCCGGTGGCGGAGGGGCCAGCTCACCAAGGCTCAACCCCTCCCTGACCCCGGCATGGGCGCTGTGTGTGTGTGTGTGTGTGTGTGTGTGCGTCCTGCAGGAGAGTGCCGTGATGGCGGCGGGAGCGCCCGCAGAGCCACGAGGACCCTTTACTTCCGTATCAGAGTAGTCCATCTGCATCTGACATGGCAGCAGCGGCAGCGGGCAAAAAAAAATTGTTGATAGCGCGCTTCTCGGGCGCTGGCGATACGCGCTGCTCTCCCCCGTTCTTGCCACCGCCGCCACCACCACCTCCCTCTGGAATGCACACGTCCCCCGCGCCTTCCTGCGGCGATACGCACACACACAGACTCATGCAAACACACACACACACAGACACACACACACATGCGCGCGCGCGCGCTCAGACACCGGAGCAAGAGCAGCGGCCCCGAGGCGGGGAGGAAACCTTACCGCTGAGTTTGGGAGAGACAACTCCTCGCCGACATCTCTATGCTGCCGGCCCTGCCCTGCCCCGGCCCTGCCCTGCCCCGGCCCTGCCCTGCCCCGGCCCTGCCCTGCCCCGGCCCTGCCCCGCCCCGGCCCTGCCCCGCCCTAGCCCTCCCTCCCTCC
Organism: Megalurothrips usitatus; assembly: GCA_026979955.1. Classification (NCBI taxonomy): domain Eukaryota; kingdom Metazoa; phylum Arthropoda; class Insecta; order Thysanoptera; family Thripidae; genus Megalurothrips; species Megalurothrips usitatus. Next base: position 1,178,938 of record CM049600.1, on the reverse strand, counting down.
CTGCCGCTGCCTGCCCCTAACAGCCCCCCCCCCCCCCCCTGCCCTTGGCACGCGTTGGAGTCCGTTTCTCTCCACGCTCCCCCCCCCCCCCCCCTCCTTCTTCCCAACCCCGCTTTACGACTGTCCTCCAGAGGCGTATTAGGATGCGAGGCCTCCCCCCCCCCCCCCCCCCCTCCCCCTCCCCTCCCCCTCCACCCCCTTCCGCTGGACCGAGGCCGGCCCGGCCGGCGGGGTGTGCGATGGTACATTAGCCGAATGGAACGGAACGAGATACACGTCTCGTCCCGCCCTAAACAAAGCCCGGGCCCGCGCGCGGGCGGGATCAGAATCGCAGCCCCCCCCCTCCCTCTCCTCCCCGGCCCGCCCCTGGCCGCTGTGTCGGGTCTTGACTGCATAACTACACGGCTGTCAATCAGAGGAGCGGCCCGGATCAACGCGGAGATGACGGCGCCGCGATACAGGCAGATTGAAGCAGCAGCGGGCGGCACACGGACCCCGCGCCGAGCTCTGACAGGGACCCGCAGGGACAAACATAAACGAACGAAAAATCGGAACGTCGTCTGCCCGTGTGCGTTCAAAGTGCGCGGGTGATATAAAATGATTGCATTTGTCGGGGAATCATGCGTAATCGAGATTCTTTCCAGCGTACAGTATCTTGGGTATCGCAATCTTACGATTTCATCCCAATATATTTGATTCGAGAAATTTTAATTCGACCGTGTGATTGCCAAAGCGTTGGCCCAGACAAAAAAAAAAGAACAAACTGCCCGTCAGGAAAAATTAATTATTTTTATAAATGCATACATCAATAAATAAATGAATGAATGAATACAGTTCCGGTTCGTGTGTGGCACATGCGGACACACACGTGGGGCCAAAACTCGCGCGCCGCTGTCGATCTTCATTCGGATGGGCGGCGGCCCGGGCGGGTAGCATTAGAGTATAGACGGGGCGCACACACGAGAGTATGCCCCTCGCAACACGCATGTGTGTGTGTGTGTGCGTGTGTGTGTGATGCATGGCCGTGCGTGTCTGGCTGGCTGCATATAGGTGGGGGTCCGCGGGAGAATGCAAATGAAGTGCGGGGAAAGGCCGCAAAGTGTGTTAGCGTGCGCAGCGGGCGTAGCGGAGCAGAGCGAAGCGGAGCTGCAGGATTGTGACGTACTGCCGGGCCAAGGCTCTTCCCCTGTCTGATAGGCGGACCGTGTGTGTGTGTGTGTGTGTGTGTGACGGCGGTCCGTCACGACCCAAAGCGGCCGGGGCCTCGGGTCGAGCTGTTGCATTAGAAAGCGCTCCATACGAAATACTCCACGCCGCATTTGTTTTACCAAATATCTACAATAACAACCCCCCTCCCCCCCCCCCAAAAAAAATAGTTTTAAAACGTTCAGTTGTACCTCTCGCTAGGCAATAAATGACGGTGTGTTGTGGGGCGGTTGGGGGGCGGGCCTCTTGTAGGAACTCTGAACGGGGTCGGAGTCCTTCCCACCGGCCTCTCTGTCCTTGGAACCGCGCGCGGCAAGTCTAACTGGGTGTCGTTGCTGAGGGGGGCGGGGGTGGGGGGCGCGGCGGGGCGGACAGGCCGCTGGCAACGCTCCCAGACGGAGGGGTTCCGGGATGGGGCGGGCGTGCGGACGGATGGACCAGCCTTTCGCCGGGGCCTTAAGCAGCGACGCCCTTAAGCAACGCCTTAAGCGCCCTCTTTAAGCGCGGCCCCCTTCAAAAGCCATTGAGGCAGGCCCTAGCAACCCCCTTAAGCAAGCCCCGCGAGCCAGTCCTTTGAGAGCCAGCTAGCCTCTTCCAAGCAAACCCCGCCTCGGCCGGGGCCTTCACTTACCCCCTAATAATAAAATACCCGAAATAGTTTGATTTTCGTACAAAATTACTACCATAATTGTTTGGACAGTAACAATGATTTTAGTGCATTCTCAGTCGACTTGGGTTTGGGTGGATATTATCCCCCGTAGGGCTCCGGTTCCGCCGCGCCACACGGTCGTGCCCTTCTCGGCCCCATAAGCTCCAGGCGTAAGGCTCCAGGGCCTCCAGGCGCCTCTCCAGGCCTCGCGGCAGCGAATTTTATGTCCGGAACGTCTCGCCTTATCAGGCCGTGGAGCCTGGATGCTGCAGCCACTCCAGCGGGGGCGGGCCGGGGGGCGGGTCGGGGGGCGGGTCAGGGAAGCCTTTGGGGCGGCGGCGGCGGCGGGCCTCCGGCCCGCCTCCAGCCCGCAGTTCTCAGGCCTGTGGTGTGATATTGCTCGTCAGGGTGTCCGCCCGCAGACCCCGGGGGCCCCGCGGCGGCCCCCGCGGCCCGGCGGCCACGCCTCGCCAGCTGTCGGCCGAGACGAGCCGTTGGCAGGCCGTCGGACGAATCGCGGAGATGAATCGCGCTCCAGCCCGACGGCGGCGTAAGGACCCCGCGCTGCACACCAACAACGTGCTCATTTATTACACGAATATTACGGAGACTATTCGTGAACGGAGCTTGTTGCCGACGGCAGGGAGCCGACGGGGAGCCGACGGGGAGCCGACGGGGAACTTCGCGTTCGGCTCGTCGCCTCCGGAGTGGAGAGGACGCCCCCCCCCCCTTCCGCCCCCCGCGTCGGAGCCTCCTCTCATTGTGCCGCCGCCGCCGCCGCACTAACCAGCCAGCCCGCGCGGAGACCGCCGCCACTCGCCTTAAGAGGATTATTCAAAGGGGCGTAAAAAAGAGAAGAAGGGTGTGCGTGGCGCGGCGCGGCGGGACGGGGGCGTGAAGCCGAGCCGTGCGGTCACGCGGCGGGCAGGATGTGAGGACAGAGAGAAAGGGGGAGAGGGAAGGAGGGGGGGCCACAGAAAGAGACACAGACAGAGTGAGGGGGGCGGCGGGAATGGACGGTTGCGGGCTCGGTTCCTGACGACCCCCCAACCCCCACCCCCACCCCAAATGCCCCCCCCCCCCCCCCCCCCCCCCGGCGGAACGTATCCGAGATGCAAGCCAAAGATTCGACCCGAAAACAAGTACGGCAGTAATGGCGGTGCAGAGCGCGAATAAAGTTTGGCGGAGCACGGCGGCAACGGCGGCGGCGGCGGCGGCGGCGGCGGCGGCGGCGGCGGCGGCGGCGGCGGCGGCACTTTGGCTCCCGGCTTCGGCCCGTAAACGAGAGGGGTGGTGGCGGCGGGGTCAGCGGCGGCGGGGGAGCGGTACAGCCACGACGGCGGAGTAGCTATATCGGAAAAAACGCGCTTAAGAAACAAAAATAATGCGCAAATAAAAATGTGTGTTATGCGAAGCCGCCGCAGCACAAATTAATAAATACGCGCACATGACGCGGTCAGGGTCAACAGCGCGAAATGCAGCGGTGAAGCGAGCAGAAGCAGCATAGCATTTCGGCAGATTTCCTCCTCTTCCCCCGGCGAAACAAACAAACAAACAAAGAAAAAAAGTTTCCGCAGACCGTTTCCTAGGCTTGCGCGCGGGGAGATATACTTATTACGAAATTGTCTATGAGCGAGAGATTGGACGCCGACAGAAAATTAAATAACTTTTTCTTCTCGCCGCGCGTCGTGGGGGCGCTGTTTGCCATGGGACAAGAGGAGCGGGAGGAGGGCGAGGGCGATAGAGAGAGAGAGAGAGAGAGAGAGAGAGAGAGAGAGAGAGAGAGAGAGAGGGGGAGAGAGAGACAGAGAGAAAGAGAGATAGACGGAGAAAAAATCGGAGAGGCTCTTTTTTTAACGGCTATGCGTATTCTCATTACTCAGCGCGCTCGGCATCTGCGATCAGGCGCGCCGCCGCCGTTATTTCAGTGTGCAGTAAAATTAGACAAACGTGATTAATCAAGCGGCCTGCACAAGAACTTCGCGAGTAACCCCGCCCCCCCCCCCTCCTGTTCCCGCCCCTTTGTTGTGTCGCGCGGCCCCTTCCGTTATGAACTTTGTTCCGCTGGAAATAATTATTATTGTTATCGGTTCTCGGTACCGTATCGCTGCTCCCCCCCTCCCTCCCTCTCTCTCTCTCTCTCTCTCTCTCTCTCTCTCTCTCTTCCCTTATCGCTCTCTCACTCCATCTCACTCTCTATCTCTTCCCCCACCCCCCTCTCTTTCTCTATCCACTCATATTACTTGGCTTACGCGACGAGGGGGGGGGGGACGCGAGCGGGCGCAAGGGCTCCCGAGAACCCGCCAATACAGAGCTAAACGGCGGACCCCCTTGTTAAAAGAAAAATCTCGGGCGGCAACAGCTGCGGCCGTTCTCGCAGTCGCACAAGGCGAGCGGCCCGCCCCTCGGCCGGCCGTGGTGGTCCATGGCAAGTCCGCCTTCATTATAGAAAGCCTTGCTACGGTGTATATTCTCTGAGCTTACATCTCTCCTCTCTATCTATCTCTCTCCTCTTTCTCTCTCTCTCTTTCTGGTTTGCCATCCCTGCTCTCTTTATTCGGGCGTTTTGGTGCACCATACCGTTTAGGAATATGATCGTAGCTCGAGCGAGCGACGTGTACCGCATATGTGTGTGTACAAAGGGGAGTGAGCGAGTGTGTGTGTGTGTGTTTGTGTATGTGGGATCGTGTATACGCCCCCAATTTAATGTGTGCGATTCCCATAACTCTTCCCAGCTCATCCCGCTAGAGTTGTGGCTGAGGGTGCACAAGGGCTCAGACGGGGTGGCAACCTTGTGGCCGGGGATCGCTTAGCGTTCTGACCTCCTACCCGCCTCCCTCCCCGCCCCCTCCCTCCTCCACCTCCCTCTCCCTCCCCCCCTCCCCCCCCTCCCCCCCCCTCCTCCCCTCACCCTCTCCAAACCATGGCGCGCCCTTCATTAACGACCACCCCACTCCAATTAAAAACCCCCATCCCCCTGTTCCCACTGACAACTCTACTCACCGCCCCCCTCCCCCTCCCCCCGTCCTCCTAGCTAGGTCTTCCTTTGCCCGACCGACCACAAAACCCCCTCCCCTCACCCCCTCCCCTCACCCCCTACTCTCCTCTCCTACCCCCACCCACTACCCTCACCCCCTACTCCTCGCTACCCCTACCCACGCCCCCCATCCCCCCACCCCCTCCCCTCGTTCCCCTCCGCGCCTCGTCCGTTTACCGTCGTCCCCTCTGGGAGGCTCCTCGAGGTCCTCCATAAAGACGTACGGGCCACAATAACGCCCGTTCGAATGCCCCCCGCGCGCTGCCAAAGCAGCGTGCAGATCCTCCCCCCCCCCCCCCCCCTCCCTATTCACGGTCATCATCGGCGTCGTCACCGTCTGTGTGTCTGTGTGTGTGTGTCTGTGTGTGCCTGTGTGTGCCTGTGTGTGTGTGTGTGTGTGTGTGTGTGTTTTGCATAGAGCAAAAGGGAGGCGGCCGATCAGATTCCGCATTCCGCCGTGCTGATCCGGAGCTCGGCACCGCCAGCGACGGGGAGACTCCGGGGTGCTCCGGAGGGGGCGGGGGAGGGGGAGGAGAGGGGGAGGGAAGGGGGAGGAGAGAGGGGGACCGGCGCCTCGCTCCGTGGTGCGGCAGGCGCCGGTCCAGAGGGGGGGGGGGAGGGAGGGGGGCGGCGGGGGGGCGCCACGCGGGCAGACTGTCTGGCTGGTATCCGACGCCATATCGCGGCAGCGGGTATGGGCGGGGCGCGGGGGAGGTGGCGGGGCGTGGCGGGGCGTGGCGGCGCGCCTCCTTGCTGTGCCATGTAATAATCCTCTCCGTGGCCCGCCCCGCCCCGCCCCGCCACGCCACGCCCTGCCACGCCCCGCCACGCCGCGTACACAGTGCCGGGGATGACGCCGGCGCCCGTGTGGTCGCTACCATGACCGTGGCGTTCTAGTTGACGTCCACTGCCGCCGCCTACGCTGCTCTCCGCGGGTTCGCGTTTCGCCCGCTGGAGCCGACAGCGCAGAGGAGGCGGCGGCAGCAGACCTTTTTTTTATTTTTTTTTTTTTTGCCCGATCGGCCCGGAGGGAAGCGGACTTCTCCAAGTGAACCTGGCTGGTCGGCGGCGGAAGGCTCTGCGACGTCGGCCATGCCCTCTCTCTGTCTCTCTCTGTCTCTCTCTGTCTCTCTCTCTGTCTCTCTCTCTTTTACTCGCTCTTCGTGTTTTCCAGACAGAACACGACGGCCGAATCGAACGGAAAGGGGGCGTGGCGGCGGGGCAAAGCGATGGCGCGGGAAGGTAACGGGGGAAAGGGGCGAACCGGACGAGGAAAAAGGGAGGGGGGGGGGCTGCGAGTCCTGCGGGTCCTGCGGGTCCTGCGGGGTCCTGCGGGGTCCTGCGGGACCACTCCCCGAGCGAGACCCCCAGCACGGACATCCTGACACGCACTGGCTGCGGCGCGGCGACGTACAGGGCCGGCCCGCAGTGTTGGCGAGTACTCGAGTGTACCAGAGACCTCTGCACCGCCACCGCCTCCGCACGGGGAGTGGCCGCGTCCCTCAGTCTCAGAGCAGTGCCAGCCGCGCCAGGGCCGGTCTCCCGCCGGTCTCCCCGCCTCCCTCTCTCTCTCTCTCTCTCTCTCTCTCTCTCTCTCTCGATTTCTGTCTCTCTCACTCCAAAACGGAAGAGCGAAAATGCCGTTTTTTCAGGGGGGGGGGGCGTGTGTGCGAAACTGTTTTATGAGTGTGCACGCCGCCGCCCGTCCCGCCCGGGACGTCAGCGCCGTTCTGAGAGCCGAGGCGGCTCGACTCGCCTTTCGCAGGCGCAGAACGGAACGCTCCTCGCTTCTGTCTCCCCGGCCTGACTCGCTCTCCCCTTCTCCCCCCCCCCCCCCCCTCTCTCTCTCTCTCTCTCTCTCTCTCTCTCTCTGTGTCTCGCTCACTTTCTCGCTCTCTCCGTCACCCTCCATCTCGCTCCCTCTCCCGCTGTCCCGCCCCGCGCTCGCTCGCTTCCAGTTAAGTCGGATTTCTAGGGATTAAAAGGGGAGATTACGCCTGTTCCGCGCGGCATAGCGGGCGCTGGGCGCTGCCGGCGCTGCCGGCGCTGCGACAGAGCGACGCGACGCGACTCGGCGCGGCGGCGGCCGGTGACGGCGGCCGCGTTCGAATCTCCCGCCCCCGCCTGGGGCAGCCCCGGCGCCTCCTCTGAAGGCCTCGCCTGAAAAAGTGGTTGTGTACGCAATCTGGGAGGCGCAGGGATGGCTGCCACTGCTGCCGCTGCTGCCGCCGCTCACAGCGCCCTCTACCACGGCCTCAGTAAACGACCCTCCATCCACGTCCTCAAGTGTATACGCGGGGGGCGATTTGCGCCAGTAACCTGCTTCTCCTTCTTCTTCTTCTTCTTCTTCTTTTTCCCTTTTGAGGAGAGCGAGGGTGAAAAAAAAAATAATGGAACCAGGCCGAGGGCAAAAAGGGGGCGGAAAAAAAATAATCAGATGCGCGGCGGGCGCGCCCCCTTGGAGACGCGCGCGCGGGCGCCTGTGATGGCGAGGGTAGGCAATCCCGGACGACGCGGCCGTCCCCCGGGTGGCCTACGCGTCGCGGCGGCGCCCCTTCCGGACCACGCCCGGCTCATCGCCGAGGGCCTAACGACGTGCTGCAGGCCCTCCGCTGGATCACCGTGATGGATTGCCCGGGCTGTCCTCGACCCACGGTCATCGTCGGCGACCCCAGCGGCCTCTCTACTCCTCCCCGCCTCTCTACTCCTCCCCGCCTCTCGAATCGTCGGTCGAATCGAAAAGAGAAAATTCCTTTTCTTCCCCGGACACCCCTCCGCGCCGCCGCCGCCCCGCCTGGAGCGCTGGAGGGCGGGCCGGGCGGGAGGCGGCGCGGAGTGGATTGAAGAGGGCGTGCTTGTTACTGGAGAAAATAGAGATGGTGCCCATCTTACAGGCATCGCGCCCCTTGCTTCCGGCTGGAGAGCGGGCGGGGTCGGTGCCGGAGGCCGGCGGGGGAGGAGGAGGGGGAGGAGGAGGGGGAGGAGGAGGGGGAGGAGGAGGGGGGGAGGAGGAGGGGGAGGAGGAGGAGGAGGGGGAGGAGGAGGGGGAGGAGGAGGGGGAGGAGGAGGGGGAGGAGGAAAGGGGACCCTGGAGATTCGCGTAACGCATCAGGTGCCTGGAGTGGCGAGGCAGGCCGGCGGCGCGCCCGCAGCCCAGCCCGGACTCCAGGCCTGGAGTGCGCTGCCGGGTATCCCAGAAGTATCCCGCCCGAATCCCCACCCCCCGGGATGACTGGAGCCGCTGGAGCCAGGGATATCCCCGGTCCCGGACGAGAGCCGAGGCGGGGTCAGGTGCCGGCCCGACTCCTGGAGCCCACAGAACCACACGGCCAGCCAGAGGGGCGGAGCCAGCACGTCACCGTGTGCGCCAGGGTGCAAGTGTGTGTGTGTGTGAGCTGGGAGAGAGAAAGATAACACAAGGGCGGACCTGCGGGCCGATGGGAAGGGGGGGGGGATTGGGAGGGAGAGGAGGGGGGATAAAAGAAAGAAGGCAGGTGCCACTTCCAGCCTGCCCGCAAATAAGGTAACGCACGTAAGTGGGAGGGCGGGAGGCGCGGCGGCAGCCTCCTGGAGTCTGGCTGGAGCCTCCAGGCTTGCGGCACACAGACCGCCCCCCCCCCCCCCCCCCCCGGGGCCACCGCTTACCGCCCCTGGCTTATTCCCGACCGCCCGTCAACATATTGAACGACGGGCGCATGACGCTTGACGCGACGGGGAGGGGACCGGGCCACAGCAGCTCGGCAGCAAAGTCGTGTCGGCAAGGATTCTAACCCGGATTACCTGCCGGGATTACCTGGCGGGTAACTGGGCTCGGATCGGCTGCGATCACCTCCTTAGGATCACCGTGCTGATTACCCCGACCGTGTCAGCCGGATTGGCCATTAGTTGTTACCCCCCATAGCGTTACCCGGAGAAGAGGGGGGGGGGTACACCGCGTGCAGTGGGCGTGTCCTCCAGCAGCCTTGTCACGCGTCACGCGGAGTGTCACGCCCGGCACGAATGTCTCGTCGCCTCCCGAACCATTTCTCACGGGGCAAAAGGCACTGCGGGCGGCTCTGAGAACCTCTCTGTCTGTCTGTCTGTCTGTCTGTCTGTCTGTCTGTCTGTCTGTCTCTTTCGGTGGGAAGACAATTATTTGCGCGCAGCCGAGTATAATTTTCTTTCCCTTTCCTTTTTCTCGAACCGGGCTGGAAAAGTCGCGGCACGATGTATATATCTATGTATATAGATATAATTTCCTCAAATCGAGCGAGCCGCGCCCGCCCCCCCGTGCAGCTCTGCGCCGAGACGCCAAGACGCCGGGACACCCGGGAACTTTCTCTGACGGAGCACATTTGGGGGCGAGCAGCGGCGTGTTTTGTCTAGGCGGCGCTGACAGCAGCTGACTCACGACTACTCCACACGTCCCCGCCGGACCGTGCTCCCCCTCCCGGAGGGACTTGCTCCGCCTCAGACCTCCCCCTCCCTCCCTCCCTCCCTCCCTCCCTCACTCCCCCTCCCTCACTCCCTCCCTCCCTCCCTCACTCCTCGGCTGGGCTGCGTTACGGGCCTTCGGCCTTGGCGCACTTGTCCGTGTCGCGCGCAGCCTAAACTTTCGCTCTACGAAAAAAAAAGGCGCCGAAAATTTTTGCCAAGTTAAAAGTTTCTGCGATTTGAAAACAAATATTTTTTTTGGATGAACCTCCGATGAGCCGGGTTGAGCAGCGGGGCCGGCGGGGGGCTGCAATTACGGGCCGCGGTCGGTCGGTTCATCCGTATTGTGATGAACATAGATGTGTCCGGCGCGCTGATACCGCATTGGAACAGAGCAGAGAGAGAGAGAGAGAGAGAGAGAGAGGCGGACAGAATGAAGCGATGCGGAGGGGTGGGTGGACCCTGAGCCGGCAGTAGTGGGTCTCTGAGGCACCGGGCCGTGCCGCGCAGCGCCGCGGGGCCCCAGACAGCCAGGACGTGACCAGGGGACAGCGAGGACAGGTCCCCGGCCGGCCCCCGGGCCGCCGGCCTGCTTGTCGCACTGCGCCGTGTCGCCCCCAGTCATTAGCCCCCCCCCCCCCCCCACCCCGCCCCCGGGCCGCCTCGTGACGGCGCATTAAAGTGCGGCCAACTCTCTTGTCCGATCACTGACCCGCTCGACGCGGCCGCCGTGGGGGAGGGCGGCGGTGCTGCGGCCGGACACCCGGACACTATGCTCCCGACCGCACCGTAAAGAAAATCCTCACTTTGCGAAAAAAAACAACTCCTAAATTTTTGTTCAAGATTTTTTTTGGTCACGCAAGGCGTGATAAAGAAATCGTCAGCCTGGAACAGGCAGGCGGGTGTTCGGGCTGGACGCTGACAGCGCATTGTGTCCCTCCGTGACGGTCCGTCATAAATATTGCGGACGTAAAACGCTCTGTCGCAGCGACAACAACAACAACAACAGCAGGAGCAGACCCATGAAAACGGAGCCTGCAAGCGAGGCGAGCCGAGGAGCGGGGCGGTATAGTCGAGTCAGGGAAGGATGGCAGACCGGCGTCAAAGGTTTCGGAGACAATACCACCGCCGCCTTTGTGAAGCGTTTATTGGTGGTCTTCACGGCGTGTTGGTCGGGTCCTACCCTGGTCCTAGAGTGTCCACACAACGTTCTGATGTCTCAGCATCTCGGGCCAGGCATGCATGCATATTGACCGAGGGGGGCCTCAGTTTACGGACGGGTGTACACTGACTGGTGACTGGACCGGACTTTTCCATTGACTGGAATGAGAAATTCACGATCATTTATGGTTCCTGTGTTCTGAGCTGTCACCCACCCCAAAGTAGGCTAAAACTCATTCCTACCGTGACCAAAACTCAAAACGGAAATATTTTTGTTTTGCTCAGAAATCTGTGGATACTTTTAAAAAATGCAAAAATGGGTGGGCACTACCTCGTCCCAGGCCTCCGCCTGGAACCCTCCTGCTTAACTTCGGTGTTCGAATGGGAACCGGTGTACCAGGTATTGACCGCCGCAAAGACACCGGCACAACGCAGCGGCCTTTTTCAGGGGCACGCTTCCGCAACGGTCAATGTAGCCCCCTCCGCCAGCCAGATTTCCGGAATCAACTCCCTTCGACTGGCTGGTTGGTCTGTGGCACTGCGGCCACTCCCGAGCGGATTGGGGGGGAGGTAGGCTTTCCTATATCGTACACAGCCGAAGCTGCTGTACTTCACGACGAACCCTAGTCGCGACGGCGTGTCCTCGTCTGCCAGATTCACAGGGAGCGAAAACGAAGGTACCGAACCCTAGGTACCCCCGTAGCATACACCCGAGTCTCCGAACCAAGTTTCCTTGGTAGACACAGAGCCCCCCCGCCGGAAACCCCGGGCGACCGAGAGAACCTCGGACCCGGGAACGGGGGTAAGCCCGACCGTGCTGCGGGAATCTTCAAGTTGAAACCCAACGCTTACATCTCTCAGTGACGCAGCGCGCACGGCCGTTCAGACAGCCATACCGACGCCACGTTCGGAAGTATATTTTACCCTCTGTCTTCCAAGCGCAGACACAAGAAAAATTTAGAGGAATCGGTAAGATTCGAACCCCGACCTTTCAGCCGCTGCCCACCCACTATACCCACGCGGCCACAGAGCCGCGATGACGTTTTCCTGCGCGCCCCTTATACTTTACACACCGTCGTCTAAGCTGAGCCGACAGAAAAAATTCACGGACCGGCAAAGAGTTGAACCCTGACCAGCCGCCCGCCGGCTGGACTCGCTAACCGCGCGGCTACCGGGCTTCAGTGCGAGAAGCTCGTGCGCTCCCGGTACTGTAGCCGCACGACGTGTCCGACTGGAAATTGAATGGACTTTGACTGGAGAGTGACTGGACTGGAAGGCGTACACTGACTGGAAGCACCGGGGTACCCCTCGATATTGACACAAAGTCCCGACTCGGGGACGCATGGACACTCTAGGACGACGAGGCTGTCCCTTCGGGAGCATCGGAACGACTGTAATTATCACCCACACAAAGACAGCAAACATCAATGCGAGCCGGTCTGCCATCCTTCCCTGACTCTACTATATGAGAGATTGCTCTGCGCTCGCCGTGCCGCCCGATACTGGAGCGGCGGAACGGTCGTATTTGTGTTTACGTGCATATTTTGTACGTAGCGGGGGCGCCGTACGCGGCCGAGGTCAGTGTTCAATGTGAGGTCTTCGAACAGCGTCTCCAAGCTCTTTTGTCCAAATTTAGGGCGATGATCACTACCCTTGCATTCTCAGTGCACTGGCGCCCCAGGCCGCCTCGAGCTTTCTGCGAACCTCCGTGCAGCCGCGGCCCTTAAGCTATACAGCCTCCATTATGCATTCCGGGCCCGGATTGAAAAGCGTCCCTCGAAGCGTCCCCACGTGATTATATTTCCATCTCCCTCTGTTCGATGACACCGATTTCGATCTCGCTCCCACTGCTGTTGCGGTGAAAATGGCGATTTATTATTTTTTTTCCCTCCTCTCCCTTTTATCCCGCACATTCGCCGCGGCTTTGCGATACTTTCTCCTCCTGTCGACCCCGGAAATGATTTACTCGCTCGCTCTCTCTCCCTCTCTCACTCTGCCTCTCTCTGTTCCCCGGCAAACATGCTTTGATTGACATCCGAGAATTAGCCCCCACCCCCGCGCTGCTCCGCGGCTGGGCTTCGGAGTAAATGTCGTCACCGAGTGGATGGCTCTGCTCACCAGCGGCACCATACGACACTCCCATAATGTGCCCATAGTCTCAAAATATAAAACCGTTTTTTTTTGTGTTTTTCAGACTATTTTTTACTATTATTGGGCTTTAGACTTCAGACTTTAGAGAGCTGCGGCTGAAGGCGTATGCATTTCATTATCTCTCTAAAAAAAAAACCTATATTGCAAGTGTGGCAAAAGCGAGAGGACAGCGAAAAGAAAGGCCAATCCTCCAATAAAAGCTGTGCGGAGAGAGAAGAAGAAGAAGAAGAAGACGAAAATGCCGTGCACTGTCACCGGCCGGGGGCGGCGGGGGCGGCAGGGGCGGCGGGGGGCGGGGGGGGCGGCGGGGGGGGGGGCGGGGGGGCGGCGGGGGGCGGCGAGCCGAGCACTGCTCCGGCAGATGTCTGCTCACGGCTGCGTTTGCAAGTCAAAATGACTCGGGGGAGGCGGAGTGGTGCAGGGGCTGGCCGCCCCCGCCGCCCCCGCCGCCCCCGCCACCCCCTCCACAGTCCACACCTGACCATCTCGCGGTGCCAACAAGTCACCGCCCCCCCCCCCTCCCTCCCCGGCCCGCCCCTATAAACTAGTCTGAGAAGCCTATCGGCGCGGCTCCACCGTGAAGCGCCATGCAAATTCTCATACAACACAAAGCCGCCCGCCCGCCCCCCGCGTTGCTGCCGCTCCCTCGCTCACCGTGTTTTCGTTCCCACTTATAATTTATTTTCGTCGTTAAAACTCTCCCCGCGGCACAAAAATCCGATTCCTTTTTTCTCCCCTCCCGTTCTTCTTGTGGCCTTCTAAAAGATCTGCTCCACGGAATATCGTCGTTCTTTCTTGCTCTCGTCGTCGTGTCTAGGACCACACTCTCTTTTTTTTCGGGCTCCTTTTTCCGCTCCTCCCTCTCTGTCATGCCCCTATCCCCCGTCTCTCTCTCTCTCTCTCCCTCTCTCTCTCTCCTCTCTCTCTCTCTCTCTCTCTCTCTCTCTCTCTCTCTCCCTCTCTCTGTTCGCTCTCTGCTCCCCGTCTCTGTCGCACCCGGCTGCGAACGCATTGTGCGTCCTCGTCCTCGGCAGCACAGCACATTGTTTTGCCGCAGTATCTGTGTGCCGTGCTCGGCCACGCCTGCTTGCTCGCGTGTCCACAGAGACTCCCTTTCACTCTCTCTCTCTCTCTCGCTCTCTCTCTCTCTCTCGTGTGAGTCTCACCGACGCGGGAGCTTCTCTCTGAGCCGCGACTTGCCGTCCGCGCCTATCTCTTATCACACCTCCGTTGTTGACGCCGCCACGGCAGCGGCGGCGCTTGCTGGCTCACCGCGCGCGGAATAAATAATGAATCCTTCTACGTCCGCGCATTGAAAAGGACGGTGCCGTCCGGCACCTCTGGTGGGAGAGGGATGTGAGAGGAAGGGAAGGGAGAGGAAGGGAGAGGAGAGGAAGGGAGAGGAGAGGAAGGGAGAGGAGGGGAGGCGTTATTCCTTTGTCGTTTCCAGCGCGGTCACCATCACCGGCCGGACGAACGAAAGAGAAGCAAAAAAAAAACAGGCTTTCTGCAAACGGATATGCCGGTCAGTGCGGCACGTTATCAATCAGCCGCTGTGGGGTCACCTGTAGGGGCGCCGATGACACGCTGATTCGTCTCGCTCCGTCTCTCTCCGTCTCTCTCCGTCTCTCTCTCTGTCTCTCTCTGTCTCTCTCTCTGTCTCTCTAGGAGAAAAAGAGATGAAACAGGATACCCTCTCCGACGCGGCGTTGTAGAGGTATAGGTTCGCCCGGACGGTGGGGGCAGAGAATGGGGGGAAATGTGGACTGAAATGGGCGATTGTACGGCCGGAGAGGAGAAGAAAGTGAAGGGAAAGAAAAGCAGGGCAGGGGGGTCGGGCGGGCTGGGAAGGGCTGGGGGGAATTCGTCACGTATTGCCTGCGAGCCGTCGGCTACATACTAATGCTTGGCCCGTCAGTAGTCGGTGCAGTGCCAGAGGGGGGAGGTGGAGGGGCAAGAGCAGGGCCTTCTGTTCACTTTGCTGCCTTTTGTGAAACATTACTGAGTGTGTTGGGGAGGGGGGGGGGGGCTAGGGGTAGGCGAGGGTCTGGGGGGAGCAGGAGGAGGGGGGGGGGGGAGGCTGCTGGAGAGGGGGTGAGAGAGAGGGGGCAGCGCTCTCTCTCCCTCTCCGATCGACCCGCGCCCCTGGTGCTGGCTGGTGTACCACCCCCACCCCTCCCAAACACAGACGGGCTGCTGGGCTCCGGGGCCCTGGAAGGGGGGAGGGGGAGAGGCGAGGGCTCCGGAGGGGGGGGGGGGCGGAGGGAGGCGTGGGGGGCAAATGCAGGGCCAACCGCACGGAGCTGGCCCCGCGTGCGAGCCGCACACACACACATGTCACTCCTTACACACCGACAGGCAGATAGACAGACAGACGGACGGACAGCGGCCCACCGATTCATGTCTTTGGTGACGGTTCGGAATGCGGCCGGCGGGAAGGGCAGTCGTCATGTGTCCGCAGGGGCCGCCGTGTGCGTGCGTGACCTATGGGAGCCTATGGCCGGGAATGCTTGATGTGTCCTGCCGCCCGCTCTCTCTCTCTCTCTCTCTCTCTCTCTCTCTCTCTCTCCCTCTCTCCCTGTGCCCTCCCAGCCCTCCCTCCCCCCCTCCCAGCCCTCCCAGCCAGCCTCCCGACGTCTCCGAGGCGCCTTGCCTCCGCCGGTGTAAGTTTTGCCCGTAATCACGATAGGGGCCCGCCCGCTGTTCCTCTCCTTGTCTGACAATCGTCAGCTGCTCCCCATCCTTGTCTTACAATCGTCAGCGCCTCCTCTCAGTTGTTACACTGTGAATACAGCGGGCCGGGTGGGGCCAGGCGGCGTCGGCGGCGGCGTCGGGGGTGGGGGCTGCGACACTGAAACATTGCCTCACCCCAGTGAAATGGTGGCCATGGAGGTGGCGCGGTCGCGGACTCTGTGGGTCCAGGATGCTGAGTATAGGGGGGAGGGGAGGGGCGGAGGAGGGGAGGGAGGGGGGGGGGGGGGAAGGGGGCTGCCAGTGGGGGTAGAACAGGGCGTTGGCAGCGCCGGATGTGGCAGAGTTATGGGTTTCCCAACAAAGACGTAACTGCCCTCCCTCACCCATTTCTCCACCCCCACCCCTCCTGCCGCCGCTACCCCACTGTCTCTCTTTGTCTCTCCCTCTGTTTGTCTGTCTCTCTCTCCCTGTCTCTGTCTCTGTGAGACCACACAAACCGAACGTCCCGCGTACACCTCATCCTCGACCTATAAGCAGGGGGGGGGGGGGGGGGCCGTCCCGTCCGCCCGCCCTGACAGGCAGACAGACAGACTCGCTCGGTGACAGAGCACGCACAAGTGGCGCGCTGGGGGGTGCGTGTGGCACGGGCGGCGGCCGCCTTGCTCCGCGAGACACGAACATCGACGTCGGGGACCCTTCAGGGACGCTACCGTGTGTGTGTGTGCGTGTGTGTGTGTGTCCTAGGTATCCCAAGTCGTGAAAGCGTCGCGCACACAAACCAACTGGGCCACTGGGCCCCTCTGCGCCGGTGGCGGTTGCGGGACGTCAGCCCAGACGGCAGAGGCGTCGAAAACGGTGCGGGGCGTCCGGGAACAGGGCACGGGGCTCGGGACACCATATCCGGCTTCCGGGGCGATAAAAAAGGAGTGGAAACCGCAGCGGTCTACCTCGACGGGTCGTGCTGAAATATGCACACGACGCACGGCCCGCCCTTGCCGCTGGTGGTGCGCGGGCGACGCGACGGGCCTCGATGACGGATACGCAAACCGGCCGCAACCGTCGCATGCAGATGCGCGTTCAAGGAAAAAACACTCGGATGAAAATGAAGATAGTTTACTGTTGTCTGTTCAGAAGTATTCATTCTGAGATTTGGGATCTCTGTAGCGGTGGAGGCGGAACTGCACCGGAGGAGGGGGGGGGGGGCAGGGACAATCATCTGCTGCCATACACACACAGAGCCCATGGTCGAGACGAGGGGGCGGGGGGGATGGTGCAGGGGGGAGGGGGCAGGGGGAAGGGGGCTTGCGCCCACAGCAGCACGTCGACTAAGTGCCGGAAAGGGGTGCGGTTTGCTCGCCGACCCCGCGCCACAACCGCCGCCGCCACCGCCATCATCATCAACAACAACAACAACAACAACAGCAGCGCCGACGCGGCCGTGCGCGGAGCCCTCGGCCAGCAGCAGCGGCGGCGGCGGATGTCCCCGCTGCGCGCCGCCAGCGCCGCAGTTTTTGTTTATGCCGCCGCCGTGTTGCGGCCGTCCTCCTCCTCCTCCTCCTCCTCCTCCCCCTCCTCCTCCGCCTCTGCACTTTGGCTGCAGCAGTTATTGTTGCCAAGTCGTATCAGCGGTTTTGTGTATAAACTCCCTCCGCCACCGCCGCCCCTGCCGCCGGGAGAGTAGGCCGGCCCGCGGTGCGGAGGAGGAGGAGGAGGAGGAGGAGGAGGAGGAGGAGGAGGAGGAGGAGGAGGAGGAGGAGGAGGAGGAGTCACCGCTCGGCGCACCGCGACACGGCGCCGCTGGCCGTGCAACATGAATGGACTCTGGAGAGGCGTGCCCTTCCCCCTCGTCTCCTCTCCTCCCCGGGCTGAACTGTGTTGGGCTGCAACGTGTCGGACAGCGCGTGTTTATTTTTCATGCCGCCGCCGCCGCCGCCGTGTGGCCGGGGCTGATCTATGTATCGGAATTTCATTGTCTGTGCGCGGCCCCGGTCCGGTGCGACACAAGCATCTCACGGCGTCAGCGGGTCCACCGTCATGTGTGTGTGTGTGTGTGTTCCTTAAGGCCCTCTCCCCGGGGCTGCCCCCCATCCCTCCCCGTCTCGTAGGGACGGGGATGTTGGGGGGGGGGGGGGGGAGAGGCCCTCAGGGGCGCCGTTGCGGAGCGGCAACAGATGCTGAGTGTGCGAGCAATGTGGCGGCGCGACCGCATGAGCGGAAATCGATCATGAGGTCGTTATTTTGTAATTCACCCGCACCTGCCGCCGCCTTGTGTGATTGTGTGTGTGTGTGTGTGACCGCACGGCAGACGGCGTGGCGCCCACCCGGCCGCACACACACACACACACACACGTCTGTGTGATTCGAGAGGTGTGATCACACAGCAGGCGGAGGGGTCACGGCCTGATTACCGGCCTGATGCCCGCCCGTCCGGAGCGTATGCGGGCTGAAGCTGAAAAGCAGCCGCAACGCGAAGCATCCTTAAAGTCCTTAGAGTGTAGCTCTCGCAAACAAGCCAAAACTTTTGCACGCATGACGTCCGCGTGGTGCGCCAACACACGAAAATAATGAGTTATTTCTCCGAAAAGAAATTCAAGGTTGTTCTCTATTAGGAATTACGGCGAGCCCGGAAAACCAATTTAATTTTTTTTTGTCGTGTCCTCTCCGAGAAAGGTGTGCCGAAAATAAAATCTCGTCCGAAAAACTAACTTTCCCGCCTCCTCCGTCATCAGCGTGACGAGGCCCCGTCCACCGCCGCAAGTTTTCCCTCAATCTCACCTCCCGCCCCCCCCCTCCCCCTCCTCCTCCTCTGTCCCATCACCCCCCCCCCCCTCAGCCTCGCCCCTATCATTCTCCTCGCCGCCACCGCCGCCGCCGCCGCCGCCGCCGACAAGTTAGAAAACTTGTGTCCATGTTGACTCGCGCGGCGCTGTGTTGAGTCGCCGCCCACGTTCGGAGCAGCCGCGCGCCGCCCTGGTATAGGGAATGGCAGCGGCGGCTGCAGGTACGGAGCGCGGAACAGCAATACACGTCAACGCCATTATTGGGACAGCGTCTCCTTCAATTGCATTCGACACAAAAAAATATAGAAAAATTGTTTCAAGATTATTTGTTTTTTACTTTTTGGATTTGCCCACAATAATGTCTGAAAAGGGGTGTTCTATACAGAATAATTTTGCCAGGATAAGCAGTAGAGAGCAGAAGCGTGTGAATGGAAGCCCACCCACCCACACGCACACGCACGCACGCACGCACACACACGCTGGTGGTGTCCGCCGTGCGGCGGCAGCAGCGGCGGACCGGGGTCGAGATTCCGCCTGACGCACCAAAGATAAAACTCGCGAGCACAACTTTTCTCGACATTGCTTTCGGCGGATTTTGCACACCATGAGCTCGCCCCCCCCCCCCCCTTCTCCCCCTCGTAGGCTTCGGCGCGCCCAACGACCTTTCCAGCTATTTTCCGTCCTTGTCCCACTCCCCGCGCGCTATTCACACCACTTTCCCTCCATCTCTCTCGCTCCCGCTTCCAATACGGGCACTATGCCAGAGGGCGCGGCACTCTTTTTTTTTCCGCTGCATTTCAATTTGATATATTCCGTTTCATGACTTTGCCGCGCGTGTGTGTGTGCGTGTGTGTGTGTGTGTGCGTGTGTGTGCGTGTGTGTGCGTGTGTGAAAGGCCGTTTCAGAATTCCCGCTCGCCCCACCACAGACGCGCGCGTGCTGATTTGTGATATTTTCTCCCCCGCACGGAATCTGCTCATCCTTTATCGAGTGTCAAACGCGACGCGAGACGCGGCCAGCTCACGGACTCCCCCCGCGTGACACGCCACAGGGTCCGCATTTTTTTTTTTTTTTTAAATATTCGCGCCCAGCGTCGTGTTTCTCGCCCTCGCTGCTTCAGCTTCCTCCGTATTCGTCTTGCCATCGCCGTCGTGTCCGTCCGGATTTTTGTGTTTCAGTATGTCGCTACGCGACGTTTTCGGAAGCTGCGCGGATATGCGGGCGCGCGCTCTGTCGGGGGGGAGTTGAAGCGACAGCAAACGCAACAGACGGCCGCGCGCCGTGCAAATGTTTATGGCGAGGGCGCACGCGGCGGCGGCGGGGCCCCGGCGGACCCGGCGGACCCGGCGGACCCGGCGGGCGCTTCATGGCGGCGG
Source organism: Megalurothrips usitatus (assembly GCA_026979955.1). Lineage (NCBI taxonomy): Eukaryota > Metazoa > Arthropoda > Insecta > Thysanoptera > Thripidae > Megalurothrips > Megalurothrips usitatus. The sequence continues at coordinate 1,159,471 of CM049600.1, read as the reverse complement.
ACGGAGCGGAGAGTAAACAGATTAGGGTATTGATTCGGGGGACGACGCCGATGCAGCGAGCTTGCTGACCCCGGACCCGCCGCCGTGGCCCTTATGCGCGCACCCGCAGAGCGGGCCGAGAGAAAGAGAAAGAAAGAGAGAGAGAGAGAGAGAGAGAGAGAGAGAGAGAGAGAGAGAGGGAGAGAGAGAGAGAGTTTTATAAATTAATTGGCTGGAGAGTAAAAATGTTCAATTATTGGAACGGGTCCGAGTACATTTTTGTTATTATAATAATGTTGATGGAAGTATGAAACGTGGGCTTGCACAGTATAGTCGTTTGGCTCGAGAACGACAACATTTTTTTTCTACGTTGTCAGTATTATTGCGGCCTAAAGGTTTTACCTCGAGTGGGTGAGTGTCGCTGCTCGGAGACACGGTGCGTGAGAGGTCCGGGAGGGAGATGGGAGGGAGGAGGAGGAGGAGGAGGAGGAGGAGGAGGAGGAGGAGGAGGAGGAGGGGGTCTGCCAGGCTCTGCTTGTTCGGCTGCGATAGTCTGTAAACAGCTCCAGGACTCTGGGGACCACCACTCCTGTCGAGCCCCCCCCCCCCTCCCCCCTCCACCTTTCTCCCCTTCTGGTCGACCTTTCACCTTCACCATCTTCGCCTCCTCCTCCCCCCCCCCCCTCTCACACACATTTCTCCCTCTCTATCTGTCTCTCTCCCACTCACTGCAGCCACGGGCACGCCCTGGTAACGCTTGGGCGTGGTGTGCATTCTACCGGTTTGAATCGCTTCGGTGAGCGGCCTGACACGAATTCCACTTTGTTGGGTGAGCGGCGAGCGGCCACAGAGCGGGTAGGATACCTGGTGGGAGCGAGAGAGAGAGAGAGAGAGAGAGAGAGGAGAGAGAGAGAGAGAGAGAGAGAGAGAGAGAGAGAGGAGAAAGGGCGGAGGGCGGGAGAGGGTATAGGATGGGGAGTTGTTTTCTGGAGCTTCGGCGATGTTGCCGCGTCGAGCTAATAACCTGTCCTTGAAGATGCTCCGCACTCATCTCTCTCTCTCTCTCTCTCTCCCACGGCAGCCGCCACCGCAGTCGCCGTCTATCTCTCTCTCTCTCTCTCTCTCTCTCGCTCTCTCCGCGGGGGGTTCGCCGTAAAGTTGCGGCCCCGCCCTCCCTCCACTGATCGCCGCCCCCCCCCCCCCTTCCCCGCCCCTGCTGTCACCGCCGTCGTCGCGCCCTCGTCGTCGCCGAGCCCAAGTAGTGCGAGTTGAGGGACGGTCATTTCCCCCTTTGACGGGCGCCCCCTCTGCCGCGCGGCGCTGTGTGATCGGGGAGGGGGCCGAGGAGACCTCCTCCGCTGCCGTTTTGCCTGCCTTTGTATGTCCGCGCGTCGCGCACGTGTGAGCCGTGATCGGATTTTGATCGATTTCGCCGGCGGTGGTGGTGGGGTGGGAGGGGGGGGGCAGCATCCCCTCCGCGACCCCCTCGCGGCAATAGGAATATGTGTGTCACGAATGCCTGGCCCCGCGGCCCCGGCAGGGTGACGTCTCCCGGCGGGGTGGAGGCGGGCAGGGGCTGAGACGGCGCGGCGCCGTGGGACTCGACTTGGCGTCCGCGCGGGCAAAGCGCGGATATTTCGGTTGGGAAAAGCCACTTTTCTGGTGACAGGTTGGGTGCGGCGACGGCAGTGTGGCGTCAGCGCTGCTGTCGCCGCACATCCCCTTCTGCTGCTGCTGCTGCTGCTGCTGCTGCTGCGTCATTTACGGATTCTACTACTCTGTGATTTTCTTCGGCCGCTTCGATCCGGGAGTAAACTGAGCACCCCTCGAAGCGTTCCCCCCTGTTCGGGCTGTGTGCGAGTGCGTCGGAACCCGACAACTCCCCAGTCCAAGCCGTGAACTTGTCATAAAAGGTTACGGTAAAAAGAAAGCCCTCTTTTGGAAGCACCTATATGGAGCTCCTCTGCATACACCATCCTTAATGCTGTTTCCGTTTGCCGTTGTAACAGAGTGATTGTAATTTATTTTTCTCGGGTCACATTATGGCCGCTCTGAACGTGCAGTGCGGAGGCGTCACACACCGTTCCCTCCTTGGGCATCGGCCCCGCCCCGCCCCGCCCCGTTTCGCCCCCCCCCCCCCCAGCCTCCATTACCCCGCGGCGTATTCGCACTAAATCACCCGCGCTACACCCCGCCGTTTGTGTCACAGCTCGGGGAAATATCGGCTATCCGTCGACCCGGCACAAACCCCCGAATTGACCCTCAGGTTTGATAAATGATGACGTCATCAAATCTATCGGCGAAATCACTGCTCGCTCACACACACTGGCTTCCTGTGGAGCCGCACACTCTCTCTCTCTCTCTCTCTCTCTCTCTCTCTCTCTCTGGCCGCGCCCCCGCGGTCCCCTCGCCACCGGATCATCAAGGGCACGGCCGAGCTGCGCTTAAAGTAAAGCTGTTCTTGAGGCGGGATCGCTTCCCGGCCGCTGTCCCCCGGCGGCGGCGGCGGCGGCGGCGGGGACAAAACAGCCGAGACGGCGTCATCACGTTTGCCCTGCTGTTTTCCTCGGATTTATGGCCCGCCCCCCCTCTCCGCCTCCAGACGGCGGCCCTGTCGTTAGCAGCAAGGGCCGGTGCCTGTGCCGCGGGCCCCGCGGAGCCGGCGGCACCGGCAAGAGCCCCCGCCTGGCAGTGGACCCCCCGCGGCGCAGAATGAGCCGAAGGTGTCGAGAGTGGAGGCGGCGGCAGGGAGATGAAAGATTCAGCGCGCCGGATGAAATAATCACAAACGCGATGCTCCCTGTTTTCGGCGCTCCACCGCGGCGGCGAGAGCGCGCGGTAATATTTGATGGAAAACGCTGCGGTCGGGCGTCGCTCTGCCGTACTCGCCGGCCGCCGGAGCCACAGAATGCGCGTAGCGGGCCTGCGGAGGGGCGGGGGGGGGGGGGGGCGGACCGCCCCACGCGGGCCCCGAGCCCCCGGGCGAGAGACCGCCGACCACCCACCGCCCGCGCCGCCTCACCCGTGCCGGACGCTAGAACTATATGAGAAAGCGTGCAGCCAGCCGAATGGAATCGTGCGATGTGCGGCCGCCCGTGAGTGTGCGTGTGTGTGTGTGTGCGATAATTATTTGTTCTGGCGGGCCGCCGCCTCGCGGCCACGGTCCCGCCGGCGGCTCCTCCCAGACCGCACAGCGGCGCTACGCTGCCAGAGCCTGGCGGGCCGGCCGAACAGATCTGTGCTTTCGTACAGCTCTGTCTCGCTCGCGCCCTACGGGCCGGCCCATGAGTGCGAGAAGGACAGAGTGGCAGAGACACAATGGCTCTGCTGGGGAGCTGCTCGTAGAAAGGGCGAGTCCTACATAGAGAGAGAGAGAAGAGCAAGAGCGAGAGAGAGAAAGAGAGAGAGAGAGAGTTAGAGAGAGAGGGAGGGAGCGTCCCCGGCAGCGCGGCCGGCTCACGGTAGCGCCTGCGGACCGCGGGGTAGGCCGGCCGCACGGCGTGCGCGCGCGGCACGGCTCCGCATTGCCTACCCGTCGGGCGCTTGCCTCGGAGAGCGCGCCGCTCCGACGCGGCCGCGCGTTAATACTTTTTTATTAAATATTTTTTTTGTCACGAGATGCGTGTGGCCGAACCTTTTCGCCGTCGCGTGATTATCTCTCTCTGTCTCTCTCTCTCTCTCGGTCTCTCTCTCTCTCTGTCTCTCTCTGCACCGCAGCGGGACCGATTGATTACAGCACGGTCGCCCTTTAGCCCGGGGGGGGGGGGGGGGGGGGCTCGGGCCGCCTGGGCCGCCTTTGGTGGCGGACGCGGGTCTGGCGAGGAAGGGGTAATGTCTTGATCCCCGGCGGGGCGCCCCCCTCGTAGCGCGCAGCCCCGCGCTGTGGGCCCCGCCGGGCCGCCCGGGGTGCCGCCGGCCTCCATCCGCCCTGACTAGATGTCATCCCTTGAACCGCATGATCCTGGGCACGGCGACGTGAGAGAGAGAGAGAGAGAGAGAGACGATGATCGCCGCCTTTGACAGCCCCACGGCTAGTCGATCGATCCGGACCTCCTTCTCTCCCCCCCCCCCTCTCCCCAGTCGCCGTGCCCCTCCCCCCTCCCCCCTTCCCCTGCACAGTCCTGACCCACATAGAGTGCGGAGGCGCCCACCTCAGTATCTGTCTCTCTCTTTCTCTCCCCCGTTCACTGCCCGCACTGTCTGTCGGTCTCTCTCTCTCCCTCTCTCTCTCTCCCTCTCTCTCTCTCTCCCTCTCTCTCTCTCTCTCCCCCTCTCTCTCTCTCTCTCTCTCTCTCAGCACGTGCGCCGTTGGCAAAAGGCCGATGTGTTGTTATTGGACTTGTGTCATCCGTGTCATCCCGTGTTCCGCGGGGGGCTGGGCGGCGGGGCGAGGGGGGGCGTGTCTGTCGTGACCGCCCCCTCCTCTCCGGGTACCAGGCGGTACTCGGGTATATGATTCACCACCGTAAGAAGCGGCGCACACAAGTGGACATTTCTCATCCTGCCATCCCGATGGACACGCGTGTCGTAATGCAGTCTTCCCCATATTTCTGCTCGGCCAAACAAACAAAAAAAAATTGAAGGTGCCAATTTATCAAGGCGATGTCGAATCCCGAAGAGCACCCCCCGCTGAGATGGTGGCGTTTATCCGAGGGGGCCGCGCCTACACGGCCTTCAGCGGGACGATGTATGGCGTCCCCGGGGAGGCAGTGGAGGGCGCCGCGGCGGCAGCGGCGGCAGCGGCGGCAGCGGCGGAAAACGTATTCCGCAAACATCGGAAACGGCAACAAGCCACCTCCGCGAGCCGCTCGACGAGTCGGTGAGGAAAAGAAAAATGCCTTCCAAAATCAGCGCGGTTAAATCCAGGTGACGCTGTCCTGCGAACCGAGGCGTAGAAACGAAATGTACGCGACCCTCGCGGGAGTCGAACCTCCAACTTTTCGGTGGTCAGTCCGCCCACTAGCCGTCTGAGCTACCTAGCCACGATGATGGAGGCGCAAACAGTGTGCATAGAGGCGTTATGTGTGCTGCCCGATCGTGAATAGTGGTCCGTGGGGAGAGGGGGTGCTGCGGTGAGGGGGTCCGTGTGAGCCGCCGCCCGGCCCGGCCCGCCCACACACCTCCGGCGCTGCCACAGACACGGCCGGCACGGCTACCCGGCCCGCCAGCGCCAACCCCTTTGGCTGCTTATGAGGGGCGGGGGTAGTGTTTGCGATTCCTTATGAACAACCCCCCGTGTTGCTGCTGTGGTCCCTGCCTGTGGACCCTGTGGCCCTATGCGCGGCCCGCACTGCACCTGCTCTGTGCGTCGTTCAATGTTTAACAGTGCAACCATTTTCGGTCGCGGTTTTGCACCGTGCGGGTGCTCGGGATGGGAAGGAAGGGAGCGGAGGGGGCAGCCTTATGCTCTGTTGCCTAATTTATCGCCTCACTGAAAGCGTCTTTCTGTGGAGCGTGCCCGGGGTTGGCCGGGGGTGCCCGGGGTTGGCCGGGGGTGGCCGGGGGTGGCCGGGGGTGTCGGGCCCCGGATGGGACGGGCAGCCCCCCCCCCCCCCCCCCGCAGGGGCCCCACCCCGAGCGCTGCGCATGCCACGCACCCTCCACCCGTACGGATAAATAATTGGCATGATTCTACCTGGTGGGCCTTATCAAAAAAATATTAAATAAACTATAATAAGTTCCCGGTAATATACAGCGAAGAGCTCTGAGAAGAGGCAGGTGTATCCTGCACGTATGCAAAAAAAAAATGTGTGTAAGCCCGAGTTCTAAAATATCGTAGCCACGAAGCTAAAGATTTTGGTTTCGTGATGTGGTGCAAATTGTGGTGTCCACGCGGCGGCAGGCTCCGGAAGGGCCCAAGAAGGGCCCCGGAAGGGCCCGGGAAGGGCCCCGCGACGCCCCCCTGTCCGCGCAGGCCTGCCGCCGCCTGCCGCCGCCTGCCGCCGGCCGGGTGGGCCTGGATGGCCTGGATCTGTTATTGACGCCTAACTTTTGGCCGCCGCTGCAGCGCGCTGCCGCCGCTCCTCCGGGATCCTCACAAAGTTCCCCCGCCGCCGCCGCCGCCGCCGCCGCCGCCGCCGCCGCCGCCGCCGCCGGCTCTCGTACGGTCCGGGGAGATCTGGGCCAGCAGACGATGGCTGCGGGGACCGCGGCGGCGGACCGGCGGCGCTGGCTGACCTAACCAACCAACCTCGGCTCAAGTGGAATGTTCTCCGGGCGGGGAGGCCGGGGGGGGGGGGGGCAGGGCCGGCGGGGGCTCCACTACTGCTGGCTTCTTGCGCCTGCCCCGCCGCGCCCCACCCCCCATGCGCTGCGCTCAGCGGGGGGCCAGACCTCGGCGCGGAACATAGAACGATCCCCCCACAGAGCGATGCCGGCGGGGTCTTCGCGGAGCCTTGGCGGGGCCTTGGCGGGGCCGGCGAGGTAAGAAAACCGCACGCTCTTCGCTTCGGCGGGGAGCAGGAGGCGAGGCGCGGGATCTGGCCGACTCCTGCTGCGGCCAGACCCACACCAGAACCAATCCTATCCAGGCGGGCTTCCCTTGGCCCGGGCCGGGGCCGCCGCCGGTGCCGCGCGCCAACTTAACGGCGGCGGCGGCGGAGGCCAGCCAATCCCAGGCCAGCCGCCGCCCGGGAGATGCAGCCCGCGCACACCGCTGTGCCGCCCCTGTTGCCCGTGCATTTCGCCGGCGCGGCCCGCGAAACGAGCCAATTTAAGAATTTACTCGTCGCGCCCTGCTCCTCCCTCTCTCTCTCTCTCTCTCTCTCTCTCTCTCTCTCTCTCTCTCTCTCTCTCTCGGTCTCTCTCCTCTCTCTCTCTCTCGGTCTCTCCCCTCTCTCTCTCGGTCTCTCCTCTCTCTCTCTCTCGCTCTCTCTTCCGGGCCACACTCTGCAAACGTAAGCCGCTTTCTGCCTCCGGCGGCCATGATTGCCACGGGCGTCTCTCCGCGGCGGGCCTCCTGCGCGGGGTGGCGCGTGTTTCGCAGCAGCAACTCCACACCAAGCCTATATGACGCGGCCCCTCGGCACCGCCCAGCACCACTTCTCTCTCTCTCCTTCTCTGTCTCTCTGTCTCTCTCTCTCTATCTCTCTCGCGCGCGCTTGCCGGCCGGAAGTTGGCGCGGCAGCAGCGGCGCCGAGCGGGCGCGCCCTTCTCTCCGTGCGGTCTGCAAATAATGAGTTGCTGGGGGGGGGGGGGGTCTGCCGCGCGCACACGTGACGTGCGCGTTATTTACAGCGACAAGCCGGCCGGGCTGCAAATAGCGCGCCGCCCGCATCACGGCCCGACGCCCCTGTCATGTCATGTACTTTAACGCGCTATTTGCTCTGTGCTTTGCAGGTGGGTACCGCGTCCGGCCACCGTCCCTCGGCTCCGATCCCAGTATGTCCAACCGCGACAACGGTAAGAGAGCACTGCGGCCCTCCCTATCGTCTCTCTCCTTCCCTCCCTCCCTCCCGACTTTCTGTTACGGTGTATACCCCAAAGTTTGCAAACAACTTTTCCCCGCTGGGAAAGAATTTAATAATAACCCCCGCGGAAATTTACTATTATTTTTGTTTGCCTCTGCCGCGCTGCTTTGCTGCTCCAGATCTCCCCGCCCGTTTCGGTTTCGGCTCTCCTTATATACTTTTCCCTTAATCGTTATGGCCGCCTTCCCCCCCCCCCCCTCTTCCCCCTTCTTTCTATAAGCTCCTTTCGAAGGATGATTTTAAAGGAAAAAAATGTTGTTGCTGTTTGCTGTGGATAGGAAGGAAGCATCACAGCTTTGTGGTGGGTGGAGATGCAGATCTCAGAGCGGTCCGGAAGGCAGTATAGGCCGGGCTACAAGACAAAGAAGTGTATCAAAAATTGATGGCAAGGGAAAGGCCTGAACAGGGAAGGGAGAAGAGAGGGTCTGAGAGAGAGAGAGAGAGAGAGAGAGAGACAGCGGGGAGGTGGGGGGGGGGGGGGGAGGAGCAGGGTCTGCAGAAACCTCTTCGGACAGTAAAACTAAGAGAAGATGCCGTAAAGCATGGGCGGCGGCGGGGAACGGCCGGGGGGCCGTGAGTGAGCGTCCTATTCACAGAAAAGTCAGACGGGTGGCGAGAAAGAGAGGCCGCAAGGGGAGAGAGATAGATAGAGCGAGAGAGAGAGAGAGAGAGACGCTCAGCTCACCTGGACCGCCACACTCCCCCCCGTTATGGTGGCACAATAACGCCGGATACCAATATCCTCGCGAACTGTCCTCCCCCCCCCTCCCACCCCCACCCCCGCCACCCCGTTTCTTGCCGCCCCCACCCCTTTCGACACCATCCCCAAACCCACCCCCGCGAGAGTGAGGCAGGGCCTGTGCCCAACAGGGAGGGGGAGGGAGGCGGCCGCATATCGAAATCCGAAACGCACGGTTCCCACCTCATGTGAGGGAAGTCTGTGTTCTGATGGTCGAGGCCAGTGTGTTAGGGGTGGGGGCTGGGGATCATGGGGGGTGGGGGCAGCCGTGGGAAAGGAACAAACAGGCAGAGGGCATTGCTTCGTTCGTGTCTGCTGACGCGCGGGAGAGCGTTTGTTTGACACACAAGGAAGTCCTCTTTAATAATAACCGACCGACACGCAATGGAGCAGTCATCGCAGGCGGGGGTGGGGGGAGGGTGGGGGAGGCTCGGGGCCTGTCGGGGCATGGCTACCACCCAGCAAGTGTGCCTCCATATTTATCGGATTTCGAAAATAACAATCTAGTGTGCATCTTTTGAGTGAGCGCGCGCCCGTGTGTGTGTGACTCTCAACAAACTTTATCGGTCAAGCAATAATTATTGTAAACAGTTCACTTGAGGTCAAGGTTTTGGTAGCTCTCTATACGACAAAACAAGCTTACGCTTTGTAAATCGCACAAGGTCACGGCGAGTGTCTTTTAAAGAATGTAATTTTTTTATATTACCGATTATTTCATCGCTGTAAAAAAAAAATGAATTTTGCTGAGGGTGACAGGTGGTGCATGTGCCACCTCAGAGGCAGGCCAGGCAGCGGGGTGCGCGAGTGGGACGGGGAGGGGTGGGGGTGTTGTTACGCTACGCAGGAGTTACGCAGGATTGGGGGGTGCGAGGCGGGGGGCGCCGGGGGGCGGCGGCGGGGGTGGCGGCGGCTCGGGGCTCGGGATGCTGCGAGACATGCGGCGAGGCGAGCGGGCGGCCGAGCCGAGCCGAGCCGGGGGGGAGATCGAAGCGGCGCCCGCCGCGCCCAGAGCGCGAGCAGCCGGGGGAAGGGGGGCCCGGGGGGGGGGGGAGGGGGGAGCGGGGGAGCGGGAGCTGGGACAGGGATGCTGCGCGCGCGGCCGGGGGCGGCCGGGGGCGGCCGGGGGCGGGGCTGGGCCGAGCCTTCAGTCTGCCTGCCTGGCCAGTACCACGGATGTGGCCTCCGCTAGAGGTTCGGAGGGCTGAATCGGGCTGGGCTGGGCTGCGCAGTGCGGCGCTGTGCGCTAGGCGGGGCTGAGGGGGGCTGGGCTGGGCTGGGCCCGGCAGCGGTCGCGCGTGTGTGTGCGTGTGCGTGTGCGTGCGCCAGTGCTAGTGCCAGTGCTTCGTGATGGAAGAGGAGGCGAGCCCAGGGCGGTCCTCGGCCTCCGGGTCGGCGGCCATCCGCTCGGCGCAGGGCTCCATCGGCGGCGGCTCGGCCGAGGGCTCCCCGGAGGGCTCCCCTAACGCTCCCGGGTCACCGGCGCTGCCGCTGCCGCCGCCGCCCGTCGACTGCGTCCCCAAGTCGGGCAACTGCTCCGCCAAGGACGCCGAGAAAGGCAAGCGCACACCGTTTGTAGATGCTGGGTGCTGTGCGTGCGCGTGTGTGTGCGCGTGTGCGTGCGTGTGTGCGTGTGTGCGCGCGTGCCCTGCCGCGCTCCCGCGCTGCCGCGGGGCCCCCGGGCCCCAGAGCCCAGCCCCCTAGCGGGGCACCCCGTTGGCTCTTGGGGCCGGCAGGGCTTGCCGCGGTCTGCCCACGGTCTGCCTGGGGGCTGGCCTGCCCCACCCCTTTTCCTTGGGCCACTGTCCTTCCCCCTCCAGGCCGCCCCTCCCCCTCCACCCCCGCCGCAGCCTCCCCTCCCCCCTCCCCTCCCCCGGAGCACCACCTTCCGGGCTCCCAGTGGAGTCAACAGAAGTGCAGCTCGGATCTCCGCCTGACACGCTCCCAATTATGCAGACTGCAGGACAACTCCGCGGACTTCAATCCTCGGCTTTCCTGGAGGCTTTGCCACGGCTCTCCCAACGCCGCGTGGGACCTTCGACCTGACTCCGGCGTCCGCGCCTGCCGACTTAGTCTCGACCGCGACTTCGACTTCATCTCGGCCGCGACCGAACTATTCAAGCACGACCTGACTTCGTCCCGAACACGACTGAACTTCGAACACGGCTTGGCCTCCCCGCGGCCACTACCTCACGGCACCGTCCGTGATTTACCACGACAGAGAGAAAATGCATGGGGATCGGGCCGGGCCGGGCGGCGGCTGCCAGGCGATACGAGGCGATAAGTCGTCCAGCGGGGGAGTAAATGGGGCATAACATAACTTACCAAAGTCCCCCCCGCCCCGCTGCGCGGAAAGGAAAAAGGGGCGGGGCAGCAGCAGAGCCGGGCAGAGTGCGTCAGAGAGAGAGAGAGAGAAACCGACAGACAGACAGAGAAGACAAGTCGACAGCCCGGGCAGCAATGCCCGCCTTCCTCCTCCGCGATAGGTAACGGAATATTGGAGCCGCCGCCGCCGCCGCCGCAGTCCCGGAGGACGCCGGCAGAAAACCACGGCCGGGTGATAAAGGGAAGGCTCTGAGCCGAAAAGACAATCCTCGGGCCGCCGTGTCCTCGGCGAGTCCTGCTCTCTCCTCCTTTCCCCTTTCCTTTATTACAGTTCTTCCCCCCCCCCCCCCACCAGCCCTCCATCCCTTATCTCTCTCGCTCTCTCTCCCGCTCTCTCTCTCTCTCTCTCCCGCCATAATGCCGTGCCCGGCGTAATGCTTCTCATCGAGAGGAATCCGCGTGACGACTCTCACGACCTCTTTCCTCTTTGCTCCGGTTCCCTCGCCCTTCTCTCGCTCTCTCTTCTTCCTCTCTCTCTCTCTCTCTCTCTCCCCCTCTATGACTTTCTCTCCTTCACTCTCCCTCTTGTGACCTCGCCCGACGCACACGGGAGCCCTCTCTCTCTCTCTCTCTCTCTCTCTCTCTCTCTCTCTCTCTCTGTCTCTCTCTGTCTCTCTCTCTCTGTCTCTCTCTCTGTCTCTCTCTCCCTCTTTCGCGCGCTCTCTCTCTCTCACACGCTGAACCTGGGATTGAGTATACTTTCTGGATGAGAACTCGAGCTGGGTGTGGTCCGACTGTAACCGCGGGCGTGGCTTCCATATAAAATCTGCTTTCTTCGCGCGATCGCGTTCGTGATTCCCCAAATCCGGCGCCCGGAGCAAAACGCAGTGGAAAAGTCACAGGTCTAAAACTTTTTTTCCCGTTTTAATGTGAACGAATGAAAATGGGGCCTGGGCCGAACAGATGGTACTGATGTGACTGACAGGGAAATTAGAAGCCAACGCAATGGCTGGGCGTCGTGCGAGCAATATACCTTTCTTTAGAAAAATTGGGTACTCTCACTGTCACCGTTTAAGAAAACAAATGGACCACTGCGTCAGAAAAAAAAGTAACATTTTCTTTTCTTTTTGGCTTTCCGCACATAGAATGGAAATGGCCGGCCCGGTCTATGAGAAATCGGGGTGCGTGGCGGAGCGACAGAGACGGGAGAAAAAAATGGGAGAGTCACGCGGCTAACGACGTCGCTGCGTGGCGATGGTGCAAACAAAGCGATAGACGCAGGCCCGGCCCTGGCCAGCCGTGTCGGCCCGCGCCGTCTGGTGAATGGTGCGGGGGTGTGGCTGCGCGTGCGTGCGTGCGTGCGTGCGTGTGTGGGTGGGTGGGCGTGGCCGACCGCGCAGCATCACAATAACGAAAGTCTGGACCTGTCCCAAGAGAGAAGGTGTGTGTGTGTGTACCGAAAACAAAGAAGCGTGCCGCCGCCAGCACGCAGCAAGCGCAGCGCGCTGCCCGCAGTTTTGTAATTGCATCGCGAGTATTTTACTGAATGACTGTGTGTGTATGTGTGTGAGTGCGGCCGTGTTGTATCGCCATAGAAGTTGGCTTTGCGCTACGAAAAAAAAATTATTCTGTGATATGAAAAATTGAACTGACGAATATTTCGCCACCTAAACATTCCATCACGACATATTATAATGGCACATGATGCCAACAATTTTGTATGTGAACTGAGGCCGGATTTGCACAGAACTTAATCTGGGGGCAATTTTTCATCTCCTGCTAAAATTTTAAGCTACTTTCTAGATGGAAAATGGTCCCTCCGATCCGAGAGCGCTTCAGGGCCGAATTGTTCCTAGACATTTTTCATGTGACGAAGCCACATGATATTTTGAGTGCATATTTATGGAGTTGAGTGTGTCTGTGACGGGCGCTGAGCGGCACCTGGTGCCGCCTCTGGAAGCGCGCCCCCCCCCCCCCCCCCTCCTCGCCTCTCCTCTCCGCTTAACATTGTCGGAGATCGGGGGGGTCAGATTATAAAAGGCCGGCCGCTGCCGGGGAGCTGCCGGGGCGGCCAAACGGTGGTGGTGCCGGGTGGAGAGTTCGTCAACATCATCCTGGCCATTAGCCTCGCCGCCGCTCCCCGCTCCCTCGGCCGTGCCTTTCTCCGGTGTTCCCGCTGAGCCCCCGCTGCCACCCGGCGCTGGTGGTGGACCTGGCCGGAGGAGGTGGGGGGGGGGGGCGTGTTTGTGCTGCAAACTAGATCCACGACACGGGGCGGGTGAGGGGGATGGGGGCAAACAGCACGGGTTGGCGAGGCGCGCGGCAGCAGAAGGTAACGACATGAGCGGCGGCTGCGAGCGCGGCAGCGGGTGTCGGGCCACGAGGTTGCCCGGCTGCTGCCCCCCCGCCGCCAGTCAGCTGGCCAGGTTGGGCCCGCGCTTAGCTCTCGCTGGCGATGTGTCACGACCATTCGATAAGGTCACACTGCGCTAAGCAGCAGCTGCTCCGTCGCCGGCGAGAACATATACGCCCCTCAGATTTTTCAGTCGGCTCGTGGCCGGCGCCCGCCGCGGAGATACCCCCCGCTGCGGTACCCCCGCCTGTCACCGCGTCCTGCATCCGGTCTGGTCTGCTCCGGAACAGCCCCACCTACCGGGGCCTCTGCCGGGCAGCCGTGACTGCCGCACCGCCCGCCCAACACGAACGGAGCGGCGCCCTCACTGTGTTTTGTCTGCTGACGTCACAGCCCCCTCCCCCCCCCCCCCCCCTCCCCCCGAAAGCTTTGGGAAAGGTCCGTGTGATCCCCACACCGTGGGTCGGGGCTGCCAGAGGTGGTTGGGGGGTGGGGGGGGGAGGACGCTGAACCAAACCGATTCTATTTTGGACGAGTCGGATGGGAACAGGCGGGGAGCGCGGGACGTGAGGCTGTACCCAACCGAAACGAACCGAATGACTGATCCGGATTGATCCCTCTCTCTCTCTCTCTCTCTCTCTCTCTCTCTCTCTCTCTCTCTCTCTCTCTCTCTCTCTCTCTCCCTCTCCCGCTCGCCACCTCTCTCTCTCTCTCTCTTTCTCTCCTTCGCTTCCTCTATTTCCAACGCGTCCTCCCATCCCGCCGTGACCCGTTGAGGCAGTAAATCCTCTTCGGGCAACGTATCAGCCCAAGGGAGGGGCATAAGGTAAGGTACCCCCCCCCCCCCCAAAGGAGGAGTGCAAATAGTGTTCTCCCTAATATTCACCCCAGCGTGTGTTGAAAAAAAAAACAATTTCGCGAATTAGCAGTTTGGAGACCTTTAATTTACTGACAATACTGATGGGTCCAACGTGAACGCGAAATAGAGGCAACAAAAATCAGAGTATAAGGGGGAGGGGGTGCGAGGAACCGTCAGCGGGAATCGAACCCACGAAACCTGGCAGCCACGCCCACTCGGGGGCGGACTCAGGTCCGCGCCAGCGACAGTGTGCTCCAAGCACCGCCCTATACGCTTCAAAGTCTCGCCTCCGGTCCCTAACCTTTCTCTTATTTACAGGACAGTTGCCGCCCCGCAATTTCAATTGAAATTTCACACGTTTCCCGCGCCGCGGAGTTTTCGCAAAATCGCGCTTAGCGTCCGCGCGCATCTTACGTGTATACAGTGGGAGCGCGGCATGGCCAGCGGGCGGAGGCCTAATAGAAGAGTGGTCTTGACCCAGTTGGGGACAGGAACAGGTGCACTGGGACCCCACGCGGACCCCCCGCGGACCCCCCGCGGACCCCCCGCGGACCCACCGCGGACCCCCCGCGGACCCCCCGCGGACCCACCGCGGACCCCCCGCGGACCCCCCGCGGACCCACCGCGGACCCCCCGCGGACCCCCCGCGGACCCACCGCGGACCCCCCGCGGACCCCCCGCGGACCCACCGCGGACCCCCCGCGGACCGTTCCGTCCCGCCGCCGTCTGCGCGTGGACTGTCACCGTCCATTGCCAATTGACTTGTTGCGCGCACACACACACGCACACACACACACACATACATACCGGGCTTGCGTCGCTGCGTTCACGTCAAGTGTGCTTTAAACGTTCGGCGCGGTGGTGAGGCGGGAGCTGGCAGGCGCCGCGGCGGCTCTTTCCCCTACGACACGGTCCGCGCACGGCTCACGCCCCACGACCCCCTCTGTGACCCTCTCCGCCCTCGCTGGCCCCTCGAACGGGGTTCAGATGGGAGCTTGCGCGCGTGTGTGTGTGTGTTGTGCCCGTGACCTACTGCGTTCGAAGGGAGCATTTGTTGGCATGTGCCCTCGTCCCGTCTTTTTTTTTTCTTCGGATGTGATCCGTGCCCTCCGAGCAAAAATTTAAAGAAAAAAAATAATTGTAAAAAAAAATATATATTTACGATGGCGGGTGGGCAGCGGGTGACCGGGCCGCCGGCCGGTGGGGCTGCGGTGCCCGTCCCGTAGGGCTTTGGAGCCCCGCCAGCCGCGCGGACCCCCTCGGCGGCCCCTCTGCTTTCGGAACGAACCGGTTTGCGGTTCCTTGGTGTGGGCCCGCCGGCCCGCCGGCCCGCCGCGTGGCCCCGCACGCTGAGCTAATGCGGTCTCGGGGGGGCTGCGGGGGGCACGGGGGCACGTATGGGGCGCGCTCGGCCACAGGCCGGTGACGTCACGGCAGCCACGAAAGTGGATACCCGGATGCGCCCGGGATCCGCGCCTGCAGTCAGTTGTTAAGACAGAAATACTTTTGTTCACACATTTTTCGCGCTGAAAGCTACATTTTTTTTCAAGATGGTAGTTTTCTGGATTTTTTCATTTTTGTTCTTGCCGCTACTTTTCCAGCCGGTTCCCTTCCGTATCGGTTGCCACTGCGGTTCCCGCCCGGATAGCGCCTGTGACTCTGGCTGACGCACACGCCCCCCGGCCGGCGGGCACCTCCACCACCAGTAGGGGGGTCAGGGGGGAGGCGGCGGCGGCGGCGGCGGGGGGGGGGGGGGACGCGGAACGCACACTTTGGGGTCATCCTCTGCTGTATTATTAGCAACACCGTCGCATAAGCCAAATTCGCGCGCGACCGGCGACAGGCGGGCAGCTGCCGCCACCGCGCGGGCCGGGGGCCGCCGCCACGCCTCGCCGTGTTGCGGCGGTGGTGGTGGTGGCAGCAATGGTTGTGGTGGTGGTGGTGGTGGTGGTGGTGTGGTGGTGGTGGTAGTGGTGGTGGTGGTGGTGGTCGCATCTATCCTCGCGGCGCCCATGCACCAGCAGTCCATTCCCACGCGGTAATGAGTGCAGCATGCATGAAACATGAAACATATTTATTCAAATGTGTAATCGTAAACCGTGCGGCCGCGAGCGCCGCAGGCCCGCAGGCCCGCAGGCCGCCCTGCATGCCGCGCGAAAGCCACAAACATTAATGCCGCTTTTTCAGAGGCCAGGCAAAAAATAAAAGTGCAATCCGCTACTAAAACTCATGGGTCTAGTAATTATTTAAAAAAAAAAAACAAATGGGAATGCGACAAACGTCGCCATCCGGCTGTGAACACGCTTCTCTGTGTTTCTCGTGATTTTGTGCTGGCCGTCGGCCGGCCGGCCTCTCCCACGGTCCCTTACGCCCGTCCCGACCCGGTCGCGTCCGATGATCTGTTTGTCTTCTGGCCAGCAGTTATTTGCAAAGCGGCGGCACAACAGCCCGCGCCGCCCCCGGCCGCCCCCGGCCGCCCCCCGGCCACCTCGACCCGAACCGAGTCCGATCCGGTTCGGTTTGAACCGGTCTGCGTTTGGCGCGCTGCCGAGCCGGCCCGCGTCACGGCATCCGGTTGCCTCACCCGGTTTCTTTCCCACTCGGTTCAACGGCTTCCCTCCCAGGGGAGATAAATTTAGTTGTTGTTGTCACCGGGGAAGACACCTAGGACCGCACGGCCCGCAGAGGGCTACAGGTGCGACAAGGACGAGTCGATACTGATTCCGTGAACCCGCACAATATTGCTGTCAGAGCATACTGCATTACAACAGCACTGACCGAAACGGAAACAGGCTAGAACAAGAGAACCTCGAGAAGGGTTAAATATTTTCTTTCTCTCTCTCGCTTACTCTCTCGCTCACTCTCACTCACGCTCTCTCTGATATCCGCCCGCTGACGTAACCCACGGCTATTTCAGGCAGGACCTCGGCCCCCTCCCCCTCCCCCTGTGGCTTCGCATACGCACGCATGTCATCCAAGATGGAATATCGCTCCGCTCGCAACGACCTTCCTTCGTGTTCCTCATTTTTCCTGTCTCATTTTTTTTTTCGGGTCGTGAGGCTTTTCGGGTCGGGCCGCTGACTCAGGTCTTACAGGGGCAGAAAACACTTTGTAAGTGCATTAATCACGGTGGCGGCCGACCAGTTAAGCATTAGGGGACGGAGCTGTTGACTACTCGGCCGGGTGGCGGTGGCGGAGGCCCTCCTGAAGCAGGCCGCTGTCGCAGCGCGCAGCTGAGCCCGCCCTGTATATACTGCGTCGGGAGGGTGTTTGGCCCAGTTACGACCGCAGCCGGGCCGACCTGAACCGACCCGAGGCCCCGGCCGCCGACCCTTCCCTTCCCATTAGCGCGGTGCACATGCTGCTCGCTGCATTTGCACTTCGCCGCCGCCGCCGCCGCGCCGACCTCCCGCGGAAGAGGGCAGTGTATGTATGAGAAATCGTACGGCATTCTCTGTACTTCCACTCCTGTTCTTAAGCTTCTTCGGAAATGTCTATTCATTATAGGCGTTCCCAAAGGAGGCGCGATTTCTCACGCTGTTGTCCGTATTTTCTCCCACTTCTCTTCCACGGCCTCGCTGGAAATGCCCAGGAAAACAGGGGGGGTTGAAGTCTGTTTCTCTCCCCTTCTGGAGAGCGCAGGTTATGCTGTTCCGTCGGAACGCACAACGCCACTGCATACGGCGACGCAGCCACACACACACACACACACACGGCGAGGCGGGGCGGCGTGGACCGGCCCAGACAGCGCCACCACCTCTGCAGCCCGCCTGTCTGTCTGCCTGTCTGTCTGTCCGTCGCGCCGCCGCCCCCACCGCGCCGCCGCCGCCGTCGCCGCGCCCGCCCTCCCCCGGCCGCGCCAGACCCTCTACAGCCGGCCATTCAGTATCTCCAGCGCCGCGCTCTGGATAAGAAGCCGAGCCAGGCGACGGGTGACGCGCGACGCGCCGCTTTCATGTCGTGGACACGGGCCTACGCGAGGCCCGCAGCGCGGCAGAGCGTAGCACAGCGTAGCGTAGCGTGACGGAGTGCGACACCGACGCCGAGGGCGCCGCGGGGGGTACCGCCCCGCACTCACCCTCTGTCTGTCTGTCTCTCTTTCTCTCTCCCTCTCGTTCCCGCCGTCGTTGTCGGCAGCAAGGATGAGCCTCCGAGACCTGACCAGCTACCTCCGCCACGCCGCTGACAAGGACCCCGCCAAGACAAGACCAGGTGACGACACACGCACGCGAACACACACACACACACGGGCGCGCACTCACACGGCCGGAGGCGGTCGGCGAGTGGCCAAGGAGGGGGGCGGAGGACGCGGCGGCGGCCACCATTCAGCGCAGCGCAGCACGGCGCCCCTCGCGGCGACAGGGGAGGGCAGGGGCGGGGCGGGGTGCCCATTGAAGCCAGCACGCCGAGGCTCTTGCGTGACGCCACGGCGCGCCCCGCGCAGCCCGCGGCCGCTAGAGAGACCCTCTGACTCTCCGAGTCTCTCTAAGCGGCCCCCCGCCCGACTGTTGCTGCCGCTGGGCGGCCGCCTCTCTTTGTTTCGCTCACGGCACACACACACACACACACACACTCGCAGATTGTATGGCATGACTGCAATAAGACTTGCGTAAGATTCGCGTAAGTTCGCGTCAATATCAAGCCACACTCAGACGCATTCGAAGAGTGATTTTTTCGAAACAAGTCTTATACGATAGTCTGGGGAAAGAGGGTGGGTCTGCAGGGATTGTGTCTCCGGCTGCACTGCGCTACTCGTACGATATTTAGCCGCAGGGGGACGCGAGTGACTGGCTGATCAGCAGCAACAGTGTGTCCGCCGCCTCGGCTTGTCGGCCACCGAGCCGAGAGTCCTCTTCTTTATCCTTCGCGCTCCGCTCCGTTGTTGTTCCTGCGAGTCAGCTGATGCGTCGGCCGCCGCGCCGCCGGCCGCGCCGCTGCGCGATCGATACCAAGTGCATCCGGGAGGCTCCCCGACGGCCACCCGACGGCTCCCCGACGGCTCCCCGACGGCTCCCCGACGGCCACCCCTCGGAGCTCGGCTCGGCGGCCGCGCGGTGCACGCGCCGCGCGCTCCCCTCCTCGCCCCGCACCCCGCGGGGCCGCTGACCTCCGTCGGCGCGGAGCTCCTGCATGCTGCCGCCCCGCCCCGCCGTGCTGGTGTCGGTGGTCTGTGGCCGGCGGCCGGCGGCCACGGCGGCGAGGGCTTGGACGCCGCGCTGCCCGGCGGCGGCGGCCGCCCCGCGGACCCGGACCCGGCTCGACCTGTTGGATCGGGGGTGGGGAGGGAAGGGCGGCAGAGGTGGCGGAGGGTGGCCGAGATAATGCAGTGCACGAGGAGCGGAGTGGGTTTAAATAACGGAGACGTAAAGCTTTATTTTTGCTCTTTTTTTTGCTATCTGTCACATTACGATACGTACCCCGTGATGTGCCGTGCTCTCTCTCTCGCTCGCTCTCCCTCCCCGCCGCACTGATGACCTCACCCGGTCTGCCCCGGAGTATCTGCCGGCCCGCGCGGCCCCTAACGGCTGTCACAGCGTTATCACTCCTGATAAGGCCCGCCGCGCCGCTACCCGGGGCCGCCACACGCCGCGGCACCAGCGCCGCTGACGGCGGGACGGGAGGCGCGGCCTTGTGCAGTACTGGAGCCACGCCCCCCCCCCTCCCCCTGCCTCTTCTCCTCCCCCCGTATGAAAGATTTTTGTCAAAATAGTGTATGACGCCCCAAAAAAATTGTTAACAGCTCGGCCCTATAAAGCTGTTGCTGGTCACCGCGCGAAACAATATGACTTCAACGGCAAAAAAAATATATGCCCTTCGCGGACGATGTGGTTTGTGGCGCCGGGAAGAGTTTGAGAGACGGAGGAGGGGGGAGCGGGGGCATGTCCGTAGCGCTGCGGGGGGCCCACGGGGATATCGTGAAGAGAATAACAGAAAGGTCCGACGCACAAAAGTTTCCCACGGGACGTCCGGCCCGCCAGCCACCCCCCAGCATCCCGCCAAACTCCCGCCAGCCCCGCCGGGCGCATGTGTGCCTGCGCCCGCCCCGCCCCGCCAGCCGCGCCAATACTCACCCCTCTATCTCACCCCGCCCGATAACCACCACACCATCCATCCACATGCGCGGCCCGACACACACACACACACACACCAACACACACACACACACGATTTATGTATGATCCCTGTGGGGGCGGCCTGTTGGACACACCACCAGCCCGGCGTGTGTGTACTGTCTACCACTGCTGTTGTTGTTGTTGGCACTTTCTGCTCTTCCTGGTTGCAGTTTGTCGTCGTAATCCCATTTCACGCTTCGCGAAACAAGAAGTAAAAAAAAATTACTTACCGGCGTTTGCAGCAGCACGCTTGTACGCTCGGTTTCAAAAAGATAATTTTTTTTTAAAATGTTTTTGTGTCACACGCGGTTTTGTTGCGCCTGCCGTAGGGAAGCAGCACGGCCCGGGGGCGTGCCCGGGGGCGTGCGGCACGCCCGCCGAGTCCATCACGCGGCCCGGCCTGCGTGGAGCTCCGCGCCCTGATGTAAAATGTACCACACGGCCAGCCGCTGAATCTTACATGTCGGGGTGCCGTGCCGGCAGTGCCGCCGTGCCGACCGAGCAGTGCGGCCGGGAGAGGGGGGGGGGGAGGAGGCAGCGGCGCCGGCGGCGTCACGGACATGAAGAGAGGAGATGATGCCCGAGGACATCGCAGAGCGCGCCCCTGGATCCCGGACCCTTGGATCCCTGACCCTGTACCCTTGGAACCCTGTACCCTTGGAACCCTGGACCCTTGGAACCCTGGACCCTTGGATCCCTGGACCCTTGGATCCCTGGACCCTTGGATCCCTGGACCCTTGGATCCCTGGACCCTTGAATCCCGGCCCCGCGAGGCCTAGCGGCTTCACGTGCACGTTCAAGTTTTTCAGCCCCCCGAAAAAAAACACCGGCCTTACTTTTCTTTTCCGAAAATGTTTTTTTAAAATGTTTTTGTGGGCGAGGTGCGCCCTGCGGCAGGGCGGCGGCAGGGAGCGGCCCGGACCCGGAGGAGCAGAGCCGGGGGCCCGAGGCGAGCCGCACGCCGCACCGCGTCTGATTTAGACGCTTTTATGGCGGAGGCGGTCAGAAAGAAAATAGTGAATAAAAGGGGGGAGGGAGAGGAGTAGCGGGAGGGGGGGGGGGAGGGCGGGGGACAAAAGGTGGCGCTTCATTACGCCTCCCCGGGGGGCCGTCGGGCGGGGAGTGGTAGCGGCAGGGGCGGCGGGGGGTCGTTTTTATGGCGCACTTTGAGTCACCTGTCGGCCGCCTCTGGCCGCCTCTGGCCGCCTCTGGCCGCCTCCCTCAAAGCCCTGCCTCACCACCCCCTCCCCCGCCGTCCGCTGCGCCGCACCCGCGCCTTCCGCGCCATCTTCACCTTGTCCTTGCTTTCATACTCGAGGACGGCGAGGGCGGGAGAGAGACGATTTTTTAAGCTCCCCGCCGCCCTCCCCCGCACACCCACCCCTTTCGCCCCATTTTCTCCGCTCCCTGATGGAGATGGATGGCGTGTCATGCGGCGGCGGTAGCCGGCATAGTCTTGTCTCCGTCTGGCGCATTACGGCGGCGGTGGCCGGCATAGTCTTGTCTTTGTCTGACGCATTACGGCGGCGCGGGGCGGCAGGCCAGCGGGGCTGGTACGAGAGTTTCGTGGACGGAGGGCAGCGGCGAGCGGGCGCCTCCAACCCCGCTCCCCGCGACCGCAAGGACGGGCCAAGTTGGGCAACATGTCCCGGCTGTATCGGCTTTTGTTCCGTCCCAACTACCGCACTATACCACTACAGCACAGCGTGGCCGCCGGTCCCCGCCGCCACACCCCCCGCCACCCACAACGCCCTGCCGCTCACCTTGGTCAGGGGAGCGGGCAGCAAGGGAATCCTCCAATGTGGCTGACTCGGCTGATCCTGTGTCGATAGAGGCGGAGGGAGTGGCGAGCGGAGTGGGGGAGGGGGGAGGAGAGGAGGAGGCGACGGGCGGGAGGGGGAAGGAGGGAGAGCCCACAGACTGGTCGAGGAGACAGCGAGGGGAGAGGGGAGAGAGAGAGAGAGAGAGAGTCCTGAGGAAGGGTCCTGGTGGCCCGGGCTCCCCCAGATGCAGTCCGAGTGGAGTGCCCCTGGAGGGTGGGCCGCTGCGGTGCAGCGGTGCGTGGAGCGCCGCGAGCTGCCTAACGACCGGGCGCTCCGCTCAGCAACGCTCAGCACTGCTCAGCAACGCTCAGCACCGACCAGCTCAGACCCACTCATCCCTATTTTATTCCTCCGCGACTACCCCCCGCGCGTTTATTTTCTTTCGTGTCCGCGCGCGACGCGCGGCCCGCGGTGCCGAATTAACTCTTCCGTCAGATCGGCCAGAGCGGAGCGGAGCGGGGCAGAGCCATCGACGGAGCGAGCGTGCGTGGGGTCGTTACGTCACGTCACGTCACGTCACGAACAGAGCCGCGCGTCTGTCTGTGACTGGGCGATCACTCTTCCGCCACGGGTCCCCCACGGGTCCGGTCCCCCGCTGCAGGCTCTGCCCGAGTCTCGTCCCCGCGGTGTTGTGCCCGGCCGTTTGTTACGCGTCCAATAACTGTTCGGCGCCGCCCGGCCCGGCCCGCGGACCCCCCGCGGACCCCCCGCGGACCCCACACGGACCCACACGGACCCCCCGCGGATTCCCCGCGTCAAACTTCGGCTCTGGCGGCCCGCGCATCTTCCCCCGTCTGACTCACATAACAAGAGCAGAAGGGAGCAGGACGATTTCGGTCGCGCCCTCGATGCCTCGACGCCCCCCCCCCCCCCCGGACGGTCCCGGGTCCCCTCCTCTCTCTCTCGCTCTCATTGTGCTGCTCGCCGTGCTCCCCCCCCCCCCCCCCCCCCCCCCCCCCCCCCCCGCAGCGCAGGGCGCCCCTGCCTCTCCTGTGTGTGCGTTTCTGATTGTGGCTCTCCTGAACCGGCGCGGAACTCCCTTTGAAAACCCCCCGCCCCGCCCCGCCCACTCCCTCCGCCCCTCCCACAGAGAGGTGCCGCACAAGGGTCCCCCCCCACCCCCTGCCTAACCCCCCTCCCCGGGTACCTAGCACCTTGCTACATGTACAGCAAATTGTATGGCAGCGCGGCGGCCATAACGGAAGCAGCTGCTGCGGCTGCAGCTGCTGCGGTGGTGGTGGTCGCCGTGGTCCCTTTGAGACTTTCGAGCTGCACCCGCTATTATGTCCCCCCCCCCCCCCCCCCACCCTACCCTCCCCCCGGAGACCCGCCGTGTATAATATTCACAAAAACCACCCCGAGACTGTTGAGAGCACGGGAGAGAGACAAGCTGAGAGAGGCGGGCGGACGGACTAACAGAGAGAGAGAGAGAGAGAGAGAGGCATGAATTATTATGGGGTGCGAGGCAGATAGATGGACTTGTCGTCGAGACGGACAGCCGCGGATCAGATAGGACGGATTTGATTCCGGGTGGCCCCGGAGGGCCTGCGCCGTAGAGCCGCTGCTGCGCCCCACCACGGCCTCGGCTCGGTCTCCAAGGACGGCCCCGGCGTGGTTCCTCCCTTTGGTTCTCTAGGCTGCTGCTGCTGCTTTTGCTGCTGCTCTCCCCATAGTCCCCAGGAAACCATTAGTCTGTCGTGTTTCGCCGCATCCAGACGTACATTTTTCATAAGGAAAAAGAATAATAGGAAAAAAATACGGAAAGGAGAGAGAGAGAGAGAAGTATGAGAAATAGTAATGATGATGATAAAAACGGAAGAGTGAAGAAGTGGGCCAAGAGGCGCCCCGGAGGAGGCGTTATCAGGGGCCTATCTACGACGGCCTGCACAACTTTGTGTCGACTCGCTGGCGAGATATGGGAGGGCGACGGCTGGGGGTGCGGAGATCTGGTCGCAGGGGGAGGGGGAGGAGGGGTTGGAGGGTGTGCGGTGCTCCGGGCAGATCACGTGCCCTGTGTGCCCGCGGTGCGGACCTTCTGCCCTCGTCGACGAGGATTTAGAAAACAAATATTATTTTATTTTATTCGTTTACATATACTGGCTGGTGTTTGGAACCGAAAGGGCCTAGCATTTTGCTGATTGCCCCCTGGGAAACCCGGGCACGGACGGTGGTGTAGTAGTAGTAGGAGGAGGAGGAGGAGGAGGAGGAGGAGGAGGAGAGGAAGGGGAAGAGGGAGGGTTGGGGGTCGCAGAGACAATGTAAGGTCTTGGATAGAGTCCCGCCGGCGCTGGGAAAGGAAGGAATGTCTGATCGGGACAAAGGCAGAGGCGGGGGCCACCGTCGAGGAAGGGCTTCGGGCCGAAGGCCCAGCTGCGCTCGTCTGGGCCGGACATGGGACGGGGAGGGAAGGAATGCCTTATCCGGGCCCACGATACCACCCCTTCTCCAGCGCGCTCCACTCTATCATTCCGCTCATCTCTCTCTCTTCCTCTCTCTCTCTCGCGCTGTCTCTCTCTCACACACACACATACGTACACCAACTTGGGCCGATAGCAATCCGAGTGTGTGAATCGGTTCGGGAGAGCGTACGGCACGGTACGGCGGCTCCCACAGGGCGCGCACAGCGGAGGCCGCCGGGGGAAGTGGAGACTCTCAGAGCGGGGCACGCAGGAGGGTTGGGAGGGGGGGGAGGGGAGGGGGGCGGCCGCGCGCTCCGTGGGACTGGGGACAAGAAGCAAGGATCAGGAGCAGGCTGCTTACTCGGTCTTTCATCAGCAAGTTTGGCTCTTTTCTGGACCTCCTTCTTGATGTCGCGCGCTTTACCATTGCATATTTTTGCCCCCACCCCCCAATCTCCTCATACCCCCCTCGCCGTGCGACTGGAATTAATGCTTTGCAGATGAAGCAGAAACGCTCCGCTTCTCTCGCCCCCTCCCCGCTTTTCCTTTCGACGCGTCCCGTTAACGAGCCCCTATTGTCGGAGAAGGACGGCGGGGCGGGGCGAGCGGTGAGGGGAAAAGCCCCAGTGGCGCCCGGGAAACTGGGGCATCGGGTATATCGCCCTTTAAAAAGCGAGCACGTGCCTCGCGGCCCAATAAGGGTCGCCGTAAGGGGACGGGACACGCCCCTCCCCCCTCCCCCCTGCGTCTTCACTGCCTCGTCACACACATATGACACGCGTGCCCTCTTGCCGTGCATGCTATTACACAATTTGTGTATCGACAAAATGTATTTTTGGAATAATAACGAAGTTGTGCTGTGTGTGTGTGTGTGTTGCAGGAGATGGAACCGACGACCAGCCCTTCGTGTCCGAGAAGGAACAAATGTCGGGATACGAGACCAACCTGTACCTGTACCAGGTAAGCCCGACAACTCGTATATAAGCAGCTAGAATTTTTCGAAAATTTAAAATTATTATTGACATCATTGGTAGTAGAGAAGTCGAGTACATTTTTCAAAAAGAAAATTGCGTGTAAATTAGGGTAGGAAAAGGTTCGACGGCGGCGCGTGCGCACTGGAACCCTCCTGGAACCCTCCTGGAACCCTCCTGGAACCCTCCTGGAATGAATGTTGTGTTTTTACGTGCGCAGGAAGAGATGGAGGACCGGCCGCGGGTGTCGACCATGCTCACCTCGCTGGCCAACTACTCCAACACGATCCAGCCGACGCCGGCGGACCCGGACGCCAAGCCCGCCTCGGGCGGCGCCTCCATGGGCACGCTCATCGGCGTCTACCTGCCCTGCATCCAGAACATCTTCGGCGTCATCCTCTTCATCCGGCTGACGTGGGTCGTGGGCACGGCCGGCGTCGTGTGCGGCTTCCTCATCGTGCTGACCTGCTGCTGCGTGGTCAGTGTCCTCCTCCTCCTCCTCCTCCTCCTCCTCCTCCTCCTCCTCCTCCTCCGGAGACGTCAGAGTCTGATGGGCGCGTTGTTGTTCCTCCCGCAGACCATGCTGACCGCCATCTCCATGTCTGCCATTGCCACTAACGGCGTGGTCCCGGCGGGCGGGTCGTACTTTATGATCTCCCGCTCGCTGGGGCCCGAGTTCGGCGGCGCCGTCGGCATGCTGTTCTACATCGGGACGACGCTGGCCGCGGCCATGTACATCGTGGGCGCGGTGGAGATCGTGCTGGTGAGTCGGGGGGTTTGTCGTCGGCCGTCGAGTTGGCGGCGGTTCGGCGGGAGTGGGGCTCTACACGGCCGCCGTGTGTTGCAGACGTACATGGCGCCGAGCGCGTCCATCTTCGGCGACTTCACCAAGGACGCCAACATCATGTACAACAACTTCCGGGTGTACGGCACGGTGCTGCTGCTCATCATGAGCCTCATCGTGTTCGTCGGCGTCAAGTTCGTCAACAAGTTCGCCACCGTGGCGCTGGCGTGCGTCATCCTGTCCATCGTGGCCGTGTACGCCGGCATCTTCGTCAACTGGAACGGCAACGACAACCTGTTGTGAGTGTCCCGGAAGCCGGCCGCTCCTCGCCGCCCCTCGCCGCCCCTCGCCACCCCCGCGCACGCCCCCCACTCACCCGCTTGCTCTCTGCCCGCAGCATGTGCGTCCTGGGGAAGCGGCTGCTCAAGGACGTGTCCCTCGACAACTGCACCAAGACGCCGGGCGGCTTCCTGCACCGGCAGTTCTGCAACAAGGACGGCCTCTGCGACCCGTACTACAGCACCAACAACGTCACCAAGGTCCGCGGCATCAAGGGGCTCGCCAGCGGCGTCTTCTTCGGTGAGTTGGCGGGGGTTGTTCGGGGGGTTTCCGGGGGGTGTCCCAGGGAGGTGTCCCCGGGGTGTCTCCCGGGGTTGTCTCCCGGGGTTGTCTCCCGGGGCTGTCTCCCGGGGGTGTCTCCCGGGGCTGTCTCCCGGGGCTGTCTCCCGGGGCTGTCTCCCGGGGCTGTCTCCCGGGGTTGTCTCTCGGGGGTGTCTCCGAACACGTCATGACAGTCGTCCCCCTCTCCCGCAGACAACATCGCCAACAGCTTCCTGACGGAGGGCAACTTCATCGGGCGCGGCAAGGACCCCGACGTGATCGACCGCAAGAGCGCGTCCAGCTTCAACCAGATCATGGCCGACACCACCACCACGTTCACCATCCTCATCGGCATCTTCTTCCCCTCCGTCACGGGTGAGCGGCCGCCGCCCCGACGGCCCCTCTCCGTCTCTCTCGCTCTCCCTGCTCCGAGCACACGCTAACGCGCCGTGCTTCTCTCTCCCACCCGCAGGCATCATGGCGGGCTCTAACCGGTCGGGCGACCTGCGGGACGCCCAGAAGAGCATCCCCATCGGGACCATCGCCGCCATCCTGACCACGTCCACGGTGTACCTCTCGGCCGTGCTGCTGTTCGGCGCCACCGTCGACAACCTCCTGCTCCGGGACAAGTTCGGCCAGAGCATCGGCGGCAAGCTGGTGGTGGCCAACATCGCGTGGCCCAACCAGTGGGTCATCCTCATCGGCTCCTTCCTGTCCACGCTGGGCGCGGGGCTGCAGTCGCTGACGGGCGCGCCCCGGCTGCTGCAGGTGAGCCCTCCTCCGCCGCGCCTACAAGCTCGGCCCCCGGGCCCGCGCGCTCACGTCGGCGTCCCCCTCTCTCTGCCGCAGGCCATCGCCAAGGACGGCATCATCCCGTTCCTGGCGCCGTTCGCCGTGTCCTCGTCCCGCGGCGAGCCGACGCGCGCCCTGGTGCTCACCGCCTGCATCTGCCAGTGCGGCATCCTGCTGGGCAACGTCGACTACCTGGCGCCGCTGCTCTCCATGTTCTTCCTCATGTGCTACGGCTTCGTGAACCTGGCCTGCGCCGTGCAGACGCTGCTCCGCACCCCCAACTGGCGGCCGCGCTTCAAGTTCTACCACTGGTCGCTGTCGCTGGCCGGGCTGGCGCTCTGCATCGCCGTCATGTTCATGACCAGCTGGTACTACGCGCTGCTGGCCATGGGCATCGCGGGCGTCATCTACAAGTACATCGAGTACCGCGGGTCAGTATCGCAGTCCGTGGCGCCCCTGTAGACCGTAGCGGACCGCAGCGGACCGTAGCTCACCACGGCGTCCGACACTGTTTCGCAGCGCCGAGAAGGAGTGGGGTGACGGCATCCGGGGTCTGGCCCTGAGCGCCGCCCGCTACTCGCTGCTGCGCCTCGAGGAGGGCCCGCCGCACACCAAGAACTGGCGGCCGCAGATCCTCATCCTGACCAAGCTGACCCAGGACCTGGTGCCCAAGTACCGCAAGCAGGTGGCCTTCGTGTCGCAGCTCAAGGCGGGCAAGGGTCTGACGGTGTGCG
The DNA here is from genome assembly GCA_026979955.1 of Megalurothrips usitatus. Classification (NCBI taxonomy): domain Eukaryota; kingdom Metazoa; phylum Arthropoda; class Insecta; order Thysanoptera; family Thripidae; genus Megalurothrips; species Megalurothrips usitatus. Next base: position 1,131,534 of record CM049600.1, on the reverse strand, counting down.
TGTCCGTGCTGCCCGGCTGCTACACGGCCAACAGCGGCGAGGCCATGGCCGCCAAGCAGAGCCTGCGCCGGACCATCGACGAGGAGAAGGTCAAGGGCTTCGTGGACGTGCTGGTCGCGGACGACATCACCGAGGGCCTCAGCCACCTGTCAGTACCCCCCCCCCCCCCCGGCCGCAGCCCGGCCCCCCCGCGTGCGCGCGCCCCGCCCTCACGGCCCCCTTGTTGCTTGCAGGGTGCAGACGACAGGCCTGGGCGGCATGAAGCCCAACACGGTCATCCTGGGCTGGCCGTACTCGTGGAGGCACTCGGAGGACGACAGCTCGTGGCAGCTGTTCCTGAGGACGGTGCGGACCGTGTCGGCCGCGCGCATGGCCCTGCTCGTGCCCAAGGGCATCAACTTCTTCCCCGACTCCACGGAGAAGGTGCGTGTCCGCGGTGGCCTCCCCCGCCTCTGGGCGCTCTCTCATCACGGGGCGTGTTGCAGGTGTCGGGCAACATCGACGTGTGGTGGATCGTGCACGACGGCGGCCTCCTCATGCTGCTGCCGTTCCTGCTCAAGCAGCACCGCACCTGGAAGAACTGCAAGATGCGCATCTTCACCGTGGCCCAGCTCGAGGACAACTCGATCCAGATGAAGAAGGACCTCAAGACGTTCCTGTACCACCTGCGAATCGACGCCGAGGTGGAGGTAGTCGAGATGGTGAGTGGACGGCCCGCACGCCCCGCGCGCCCCCGCCGCCGCCGCCGCCGCCGCCGTCGCCTTGTCTGTCACGCGCGTGTCGCTGTTGCAGACGGATAGCGACATCTCGGAGTACACGTACGAGAGGACGCTGGTCATGGAGCAGAGGAACGCCATGCTGAAGGACCTGCAGCTCAACAAGAAGGAGAGCCTCGGCGTGGTGAGTATCCTCGGCCTCCCGGTCGTCCCCGGAGCTGCTGGTGGTGGTGGTGGTTGAGGTGGAGGGGGGGGGGGGCGAAGTCGCGTCCTCCGGAAAACGGCCACTCTCAAGTGGCGTGTCGTAGTAGGCTTGGGTCGCTCTGCCGCTCTGCTGGCTGGTGTAGTGACGGGGCCGGCCGCCGCAGACCCCGTAGGGGGCCCCCTGGGCCTCGCGGGCCCCCAGCCGGACTCGGTGCCCCGCCCACCTCGAGGAACGCCCCTACCGCAGCAGCCGCTGCGTCTAGGTACTCACCGCAACGGCTGTGTAGGTGTGAGCAAGCCTGTTGTGTTGTGTGTCTCTCTCTCTCGCACCCATAGAACACTGCCGGCTAGGTAAGGAGAGTGTTTTGCATCCGTGTGGGTCGGTGAACACAGAGTGTCTGTGCAACACAGAATCATGTTCGGCTTTGGTCAAATTCGACGAGTGCGCGAGGTCCGCCAAACCGCGCTCCCCTCCGAGCTCCCCCCGACTGTCAGCTTGGGTACGAGTTTGTGGGTTCGCACGTGGTTTCGGTCAAATTCATGCCAGTTAATGATCGTTTTTGGCTTTACGTGTCTGTGTTGTTCTGAATGTTTTCACTGACGACTTGTTTTTTCATGTCCTCCCTCCCACCCCCTATTTTTTTCTATTTCTTTTGACACATCTGAAGGGCCACAATATGGTAGACTTCAACGAGGATCCGTCCGAGGAAAATCAGCCACTGGTTGGTAGACACAGCGCTGCTTTCAGTGTTCGGTGTTTAGCTGAGCTGTGGCCTGTTTTCTTACTTCTCTCTCTCGAGGATGCTGGGCGAATGGCGTCGGGACATTTAGCTTACACCTCTGGCATGTCTGCGATCCTCGAATTTCGGGGACACGATTTTTTTTTCCTGCATGAAAAAAAGAGGTCAAAGTTAAGTTACGACGACAGACAGAACTTCGGAAGTTTGTGGAATACTTTGCTCGTATTTCAGTGTAACAAAGAAAAGCTGAACGCCACATTTGCCTCGTCATGCTATCCGTCCAGGGATCCTCACATTCGCGCTCTCTCTCTTTTACATTTATCTCTCTCACTCACTGTACCATACCAGCTTGCTGTTCCGCTCAGTCATTTTCTAATGTACCTGGGTGACACACTAACGCATAGCGTTATTCACCTCAGTCCCGCTTCCCACCTGGAGTTCTAGCGAGCCCAGGCGGGAACTTAGAACGTCCGCTCTTTTAAAACGCCAGTATAGAAACCCACTATACGGCTTTCGTACACCTCCGCCCTCTAGAGCAAGATGCAACACAACTTCTTTTCTCATATTCTCTTTTTTCAAATTGGGTATAATCATTATACAATAAAACACACTCCCATGAAAAGTAAGGGTCCTTTTACTGCAAACAATTTGCGATTCTACATATTTTGCAATCGCATTGCAAACAAAAAGAAACAGTGGGGCTATGATGACCACCACTTGTGTCAGAATGGTTTCGGTTCCGTGTTACCGAAGACGCATTCGAATTGCATGATCTTTACCACTATTTCTTCATACTCCTTCCAGCTGAAATCATCTAGAACTGTAGTGACATTTTTTGTTTGTTTTGTTTAATTTTCGTTTTTTTTTTTGTGTGTCACGCCCGTTTTGTTACCTTTCAAAGCACGTTTCAGGGCAAACATGGCGTGCATTTTTTTTATGTTCTATTTAACAGCAGTTTTTTGTCGCAAAAAAAAAAATAAACTGGTCGAATGGCGTGTATTTATTTATCCAAGTCATTTGATTTCTGACGGCTCGAACTCTCAATAAGCACGAGACGAATTGCGGCCATCTCCCCACTTTCGGGGCCTTGTCAGATGGATATTGTACCTCTTCTGTTCTGCTTAGCATAAGAACCGAGCTTTGAAAGTAAAAACAGTCCATATCCGTTTCATTGTCATAAATGCCAGTTTATGCTGCGATACGCCAGACGCGCCGGCCAGGCTTCTGTGGTAGTGCCGCTGCGTAGTGGAGCACGGACCCCCTCCCACGCTTTACCATGCATGTGAGCGCGTCCCGCACGCCTCGAGTAGAGTGAGCTGGGCAACTGTCACCGAGTACACACTCATTTTAGGCGCCGAGGCAGTCAAAGCAATGAATCTACGCAGCGTGCTGCCATTTGATTTGATTCATTCTACATGTAGAAGTAGTTTTTCACGTCTTCATTTTTCTCGCCTAACTTGGGTAGCTGAGAAAGTGGTGACAGTTCCCCGGCCCGTCTTTCGTTTCGGTGTGCGGGACTTGGATATCCTACATGCGGCGACGTCTTCCTAGCCTTGTCGTGATTCGTAGAAATTAAATGTGACTCGATTTAATTAAACGCCAAGCCATGGGCTATGCAATAATGCAATAAATTCAATGAGCTTCCTTTATTCGACGATAACTTTATTTATCAAAGAATCAAAATAAATCATAGATCTGTTGTTTTTTTTGCCTATTTTTTTTTTGGCGGGAATCCTTGCAAGCACCTTAACGTTGCATCGCAAGCAGTGCCCTGAGATCTCATAAAATGCGGACCTCTGCAAATACCTTCGTTTTCAATTTTTTTTTCCACCTCCATTTCGTACTCTTTCAGTCCACAAATCTGAATCTGTTGTAAATGACCGGTCCCGCGGGGAGTGAGGTCTGAGAGCACTGCCGGTACCCGCCCCCCGCTGTCCCGCCCCGCGCACAGAGCATGTCTGTGGCCGGCCCGCCTCCCCTGACGCCTCCGTTGCACACACAGGTCCAGTCCATAGTGGACCTGCACCGAAACAACGTGGACGCCAAGACCTCCACCAAGGTGCGCTTCCAGGAGCCGCAGGCCGCCGGCGCGGGAGCCAACAAGAAGGTACAGTACCCTCACTCTGTCTCTCTCGCACGCCCCACACCGAGGGCAGCCCGGCGGCGGCGGCGGCGCCGTCAGGACAGGCGCTACCCTACGCGTCCGCACTCCCTCCAACATGCTAACTAAATCCTTTCCGGTTTTTGGTTTTTTTTTTAATAACGTCAAAATATTAACAAAAGGTAAAACTGATTTTTTTTTTCTCATAATACCATATACCCGCTGGAGCAAGCGAGACAAGGCAATCGAGGGAGAAAAGGGAGCGCGGACGCGTCAGCAGGCCGCCCGTCGGCCGCCATGCACGACCACGTTACCCCCCACCCCCTCCCCTACCCCTCACAATTTCCCCCTCCCCCTCCTCGCCTTCCGCCTTTTTGCACGTCTGACCTGATGCACGCAACGCGCAAACGCCACGTCTGTGGAGTGACGTCGACGTCGGCCCAGCTGTCCTGCCGTCCCGGGGCACCGTACGTACGAGACAGCTCACGCCAGCCTGGCGGAAGGGAGGAGGAGGAGGAGGAGGAGGAGGAGGAGGAGGAGGAGGAGGAGGAGGAGGAGGAGGAGGGGGAGGAGGGGGAGGGGGGGGGGCTGCCACCCTATCAGCACCAAAGCCCCAATACAGAGAAGGAGAAACCTAATCCCGTTGTCGGTCTGACAACGGGAGGGAATCACAGGCGCGGCATAGGCCCCTCCGCCCCCTGCTGGCCGCGATGGTTTCGTCGGAAGAGTAATTGACTCCGAAACGCAGCGTAGCAGGCGAAGAGTTTGGGGGAATTAATTGTACGGCGAGTGAATACTCCGTGCCTTTTGCCGTCCGGGCGTGTGAGGCGCCTGGGGGGTAGGCAGCCCCGAGCTCCGCAGCGCACGCGTGTCGTGCGGGCTGGCCTACCCCGGCGACGGCAGGCGGCCGCGGCCGGCCGACACCGGCTAACGGACGGCGCCCTCGCCCGGCGTGTGTGTGTGTGTTGCAGGAGGACGGCGGCAAGGAGTGGAGAGGCGACAAGGACAGCTCCTCCGCGCAGCCCAAGCGCGTTCCCCTGTCGCTGTAAGTACTGGCGGTGATGCCGCCGACCCGTCTGTCTCTCTCCTCCCCACAGCAGCGCAGCACCGCGACGGAGACAGCACGCGCATAGCGTTCACTTGAAGCACTGTGTGCACACGGTTCTGAGGTTGAGGGTGGTGGTTGTTCTTTCCCGTCAGCCTCATCAACAACAACAACAGCCTCAAGGTGCTGGTGCCGACGTACGGTAGCGGCGCCCCGGCGCCGCCCCACCTCAGGGTCCCCTGGCCCATCGCGCCGTGAGTTGCAGTGTGTCGTGTCACTGCGCTGAGCACTGCTGACCTCTGACCTCTGACCTCGGCCCGCCTCGCAGCAGCTAACCGTTTTGCTCGCCCACGCGACTGCGGCGATGGCGTTTCCACACTGTCGAGCAGAGACATGGGGAAATTCCAGGCGCGCGGCACGCTGCCTGGATCAGAACTGGAGAGTGTGATTTCCCACGGCGATTCGACGGCGTGTTTAGGGAAACTCTAATCTCTGCCGCTGGAGCGTGTGTGCGTGTGTGTGTGTGTGTGTGTGTGTGTGTGTGTGTGTGTGTCTGTGTGTGTCGCCCGTGCTGCCTTCCTGCGATAACAGAGCAGACGCCGCGCACACCGAGCTTTTTCGCCCCCTGGAGTGACTAACCCTGTCTTTCTTTTCCTTTTTTTTTGTGTGTGTGCTTTTCTTTTCAAAGTGGATTTTGTAGCAATATCCCAAGCTCCAGACCCTGCTAAAGGGGTCCTTCACTCAACAAAAAATCAGATACTTCCCGTTTTTTAAAATATATGTAAATTTATTTTATTTTTTTATTTTTTTTGAGAAAATGAAAAAAAAAATATTTAAATGATGGTCCGCTTGTGTGACGAGTGAGGGCCCCAGCGGCCCCGGCCCCAGCGGCCCCGGCCCCAGAACTCACCGCTCTCTGTGTCTGCAGGGACCAAGGGAACGTGCGGCGGATGCACACCGCCGTCAAACTCAACGAGGTGATCGTCAACAAGTCCCACGACGCCCAGCTCGTCATCATCAACCTGCCCGGGCCGCCCAGAGAGACTTCCATCGACAAGGAGGCCAACTGTATCCTTTTCAAACGCGTGGTCTGGGTGTTTAGGGGGGGGGGGGCAACGCTCTCTGCACAACTGTTTACTCCTTCGGTGTTATCCAAATACAGGTGAAAGTTCCTTAACCGGTTCGCAGATATGGAATTCCTAGAGGTGCTGACAGAGGGCCTGGAGAAGGTTCTCATGGTGCGAGGAGGTGGCCGAGAAGTCATCACCATCTACTCATGAGTCATCTTGTGTCGCCTCTCATCCATGTCTCAAGTGATTCATTCCATGGTGATGCTTATGTACTTTCAAAAAACATTTTTGTGAGTTCTGATACTCTCACACTAAGCCAAAGAATGCAGAATTTTAGACCATGATTTTATATACTGCAGCAAGGAATGTCCGGTCTTGATATTAGATAGACACTAGGCGGGGACCAATGTGGTGCCAGCCTACTGTCAATTGATATCTTTATTAGAACTGAGTCCTATGTAGTTGTCTTCTTTTTTTATTTGGTCACAACTTTACTGGATGCGTTATGGACGTAGCTCTCTGTTGTGTTCAACACATTGCCAAGGCCTAACATAATTGGGCAAGGGGCCCAGCAATCAACAATGATGCGCCACTGTTGTCACTAGTATTAGTATACATCAAAAGCATGCTGTGAAAATGTGACGGGATTAACCCATTACTGATTTATTTTTATCACATCTGATTCATCTAGATAAATTATAGGATATTTTCCTTCCTCTCTTGTGACTGTTGTCATTCATTTCCTCGAGAATTAAGAAATAAGCTCACTTTTCTACTTCGTTTACCGTTAATCTTGATTTTAGAGTAGTGATCTTTAGGTTCAGTGGATGTTTACAGACATTCACTTAGCTATATGTTGAATTAGTCAGATTTTACTGTAAAGCACTCATTGCTGATTTCCAGCATTCTTCACCAAAAACTCTCTTTAAATTCTTTAAGAATATCAACTTTATACAATCAAAATTGGAAGGGGTTGCAAACAACACCTTTATATTTTATTCATAAGCATGTATGGGTCGGATCTACTCCAATAGCTCTGTGTGAGCTTCAATTATTAATTTTGACTTTTGTTTTAGAATTTTGGATGTTTCCTAGAAGTTTTTCTGTGGAATATTTTAAGTGGGCAAGATATTGTTATACATGTAAAGTTTCGTAGATGTAGAAAATTTTAATAATATTAAGCATGTAGATAATGAGTGCTCTTGCTTCACAGCAGCTGTGTGATTTCAATGAAAATCAAAACGTTTTGAATGTCTATATACACCCAACTAGCCTAAAATAAGTACACTAAATAAATGCCAGAAGTGATGTGCATCCTATGTTTAGATTTTTTCCCTGTCTAACCTGATTTCTTGATTTGTCAGATTAGAGTAATTTAACTGATTACTAGGATATTTGAAAATGTGTAAAATTTAAAATTCTTACTACTAGTAGAGTTTATTGGCAAGCAGGTACCAAAACCAGTGACAGCAGTCAGCATCCGCATCCTTTTCTTATCAACATCTTCTCATTCCAGCAATAGGTTCATGTGCGCGCAGTATGTTTATTTTAGGTGTACTTAGACAATGAGATTTTAAAACCATAACTGTTGTATGTTTTAGTTTTTGCTTAGATTTGTACTATGTGGATATATTTCATGTTTTGTGTGTATGTGAGAGAGCGCATGTGAGAATATGCAGCAGGATATGAATTGCAAAAACAGAAAATAATTCATATACTACTGCATTTCATGAGATAAAGATGTGTAAAAGAGAATGTGTACATATTGTACCAAATACTTTCATTGAATGTAATAAATAGAGCACTTGTACTGTTCTCTATAAGAAGTAGAATGAAGTGAAAGAAATGGTGGAGTGTTATATATTCTGCCAAAAGCACTGCAAGGGAATCACTTTCCAAGATCATTACTGTTGATTCATACCAAACTGTTTTCTTTCTGGATTTATATTTTTTGTTTGTTTCGTTTTCTTCTTTCTAGCTCTTTGAGGCTTCTGTTCAATACAATTAAACTCCTGCCATTCTGCCTGAACAGAACCACAACTTTGTATTTGAAATGAAGACCTAACAATAGTGAGAGAGAATTTGGGTTTGATGGCTGACCTAGACCTAACAATTGTTCTACACAACAACAACACAACAAAAAAAATCAAATATGAATACTGTAGTCTTGCTTGTGTCCAGACTGTAAGTTTATAAGTGCCTAAGAGATGACACAATAACAAACTCGGCGAAAAATTAATGGTAGCCTAACATAAAATAGAGGGATTGAATTTCATTTCAAACTGGCCTCTCAGTTTGTTTGTTTTGTTTGGCTTTTTTTTTTTTCTAGAGAAAAAAAAACATTATTAAACTGAGGCATGTTAAGGTATGGTATGATGTGATGATGCAAATAGACATCAATTGATTATAATCATGAAATGTACAAGTTTTGATATCAAGTGTTGCTGAAGGTTCCAAGAACACAGCATTAGTCAATGGCACCTAAACATATTGTTTTTGGTGGCCAAATCTCGAAATTACACAAGTTTCAGACCACTAGTAAAGTCCCTACATTCCTCCACACAGAATAAGGGGTTGGCAGCTTTTTATAACCAAATAGTGATCATCAAAGTGTACTGAGGTGGGAAGTGAAAACATACTAGTTTTGTTTCTTCAATTTTATATGACGTTCCTGTCACATGTTTGAGAAGCATTTCCCATCAGGTATCAGGGAACATTGGCTACGGCTGTCAATTTCTGACAGAAATAAAATTTAAAATACTCCTGATGTGTTCTTAGCTGTCTCTCTAGCGCCTCTTTTCTAAATTCTTTTCAATACAATCCTGGCAAGGCACAAAGGAAAGAAGGAGAGGAAAAAATTCTGAAATCATGAAAGATTGTTATTATGTTACATTTTCCTTCACGATTCTTGTGAATAACTTTTTATAGTGATGAAATGTTGCTCAGTCTTTGTTGAATTATTTGAGCTTCTCCTTTTTCTTATAAGGGTATGTGAAGGCGACTGAACTTCCAAAGAAACAATATCATGAATAACCAGACATTACTTCAGCATTTGAAGGCAGAACTCTGCATTAAATGATGTATAAAGAATTGAAATTCATATATCTCTCAAGGCAGAGTTTCTGGTTGTCTCAGAAATATTGCAAGAGCAAGAAAAATGATTACGTAATCTCCTTTATTCACATTGAATTCCTCATGACTATTGTCAAAGTTGTCTGCACACCCTTGTTGAAGAATGTAATAGTATATTTTTCATGGATTTGTATTAAAATCTGTGTATTTTTTATGTTCTGGAAAAGCTCTTATAGTTGTTAGCTTTAAAACCAACAAAATTTATTTATGAATGAGACACTTATTTTTGATTAAGTTCATTTTCTTTGTTTGTTTGTTTAATGTTACCATTCTGCTTCATTGAGTCTATTTTTGTGCTCTCAACATATTCTCATTATTGTTCAGAGGTTTGAGAGAGGAAGAGTGGATTTTACAAAGAATCAAAACCAAAATGTGTTGTACTCAACAAGGAAGTCTTTCAATGGTGTTAATGTGGGATGATTGATAGTGAGGTTTCATGAATGATCAGTGTATAGGTATTGATGAACACAATGTCCAACTCAGCATATATAGCAATAGGAAAGTCTAGGGAAGGAAGCTACTTCATTTCAAGTGTTTTCTGTGATAATTTTCATTTTGTAGAAGCTCTCTGATCGAACCTAATAGTTATCAATCCCAACATTTTTATCATGACTGCATCATGACAAAGACTGACTGGAGTCTGAAACTGGATTTGTTCCTTCTGATTCTTTCAGAGAGAAATATGCATGCCAGATTCCGTTTGAGCTTATGGGGTCACTACAAAGACATAATTGTTATGGATTGGATTATGTCACTAGATCAAAGCAGAATATTCCTACAACGTGAAAATTTCCTTAGGCACAGACCAGACACAGCTAGCTTTGAGCAACAGCTATTACCCCAGAGGACAAACTAACCGAAATTATCTTAAATTTGACAAAAGAACTACATGTACAGAGCTGGGATCTGTACTTTGATGTTACCTATTCTATACACATGAGAAAATTTCATACAGCTTTAAGTCCCTGCATCCCTATGCTATGCAGGCTGGAGATGAATATCAAATGAATAAATGATCAATCAACCAACCCTTACAATTTAATAATTTAACTATATTAGCATATAAATTTACAAGGCTACTTCGTGCCTTAAAAGTTACACTTGTTCATTTCTCTATGAGAATTCAATTCGAAATTTTGGATTTGGGGTTTGTTTCATTAGGACTGAAAAGAACCTGTGTCAAAAGCTACAAACATTGCTGTAGAGTGGAAGATAGAATGGAGTTGTGTTTGACACACATCAGTGTTGTGCTAACTGTATGCATGAGAGAGCTACTCAGACTGTATCTGAAGGGGGGAAAAAAGTGATCTCCCATGCAGCCTGTTTCTTTCTTTAACACTTGAGCTCAAAAGAAATTGTAACCTACAAAACGTTCCTTTCAATCTGTGAGTATTGCTCTAGGATATTTAATAACTATAACGTACTTTAAAAATCTCAATGATATAAACCTTGGTACTGGTAACTTTCAAATTTTGTCTCTTGCACTGAAGTATAACAGTTCCTCCATCACCAACTCGCTAATGGAACCATTTATACAAGATAGCCTTTTTAAGAGGTCCATACAATCTCCTTCATTCTTCATGGTGAAAAATGACTTATCTGCCAGACGCACACTAACACAAAATTAATTTTTAAAGTGTGCAGCATGTCAGTTAATTGGAGAGATTGGTCACTATCCTAAATTGGTTGTCTTGTACATAAATTTCAATATTTTATGTACTTGAATAATTTTTGTACAGAAATTGTAATGGATAAATTGATTATGCTCCAGAGTTTAAAAGTTTGCTAGAATGAAAACCATCTGAAGTTTTGTAACATTGATCCCTCAGCTATTCAAAGAGCTACCTAACTAAACTATCGTGTAGAGTTTCCGTGAGCACATAACTAGTGTCTGTTTGATTAACTTGCACTAGGTTCTGAGGATGACAAGAATTAGGGATGTAGCTATAGAATTACTTTGATGATTAAAGGGGCAATATCTTTGCTAATGAGAAACCACTCACTGGAGGAAGGGGGGGAAACATCGAAAACCAGAAAGCACTGTTTTTAAGTAATGTCGTAGTCTTGTCATCAGATCCAGCTCTATTTAGGAATGTATTGTAAAAAAAATACAGGATTACTATTCGGTAAGAATCACCTAAATACTGCATATACTTTGGGATAAGAAGTTTCAGACATTCAAGACAGGGGCATCATTAAATCACATTGCCCCACAAAGAGTTTGAATGCCCCCCTTTTTTTATAACTTTTTTGTTTCAATGTTCCATATTCCAAGTCTTCATTCACAAGTCTTGTTCTTTCCTAATTGACGTAACTTAAAGTGTATGTAAATTCACGGTAGTCAGGAGGAGACTTCAATTTTGACGCGGGGGGAGCCTGTAGTAAAGACATATGAGGACATCGAAATATTCTATAGAGGGTCTGTAGACAAATGAGGCACAGTGCATGTTCTACTCATGTACCACAAAGCCTAGATGTCTTAAGCTCACAGTGTGCCAGAGTTTTCTGTGTTAATGTCACCTACAGAAATGTTTGTGGTAACCGGATTTCAGGAAATATTTCAAATGCTATGTAGAAAAAAAGTTGGAGAGTACCATTGATTTAAATCATATATTAAATTATAGAACTTTATCTGTGTTACATCTCTATCTCTACAACAAGAATATTATTACTATTATTATTATTAAAACCCTGATGACAAGTAATAATTACCAATGCCAATCTTATTCTGTACCTCCTTCCTCATTCACAAAACACTCAATGGGATCAAAGCTGAGAAGTCTCATTTGATTGCCATTGCAAATTCTAAACCTCCACAGCCACATGCATTGAAAGTTAACGGCTCACAGCAGAAAGAATAAGAAATTAATTTCTGCTGTAGAGTTTGCAGACAATATAAGAGCTAGTATATTACAATATAAAAACATTCAACCATTCGTTCCACTCACTACGAGCATGGTATAACTCACAAAGCAGAGGGGCCGAATTCACTGAAGAGCATCAAGTGCTTGTTTTCGTATGTCATCAGCCATAGCCTTCAGTTCTAAGTCACTAATTTTTAAGGCTTCATTCTGATCCTGCAATTTGTGCAGCATCTCTCGAAGAGCAATGTTAGTTTCGACAAACTCTTTGACTTTACCATACACCGATTCTGCATCACTTTGCTGTAAGGTGATATCTTGTTTTGAGTCTTCTGCAAAAATTAACACAAGGAAAGCTCGAATTAGGGACCAAGCACCACAGAGAAGAGCCCGAAGGAAAATATACCTTCATTGCAAACCACACTGAACCTAAAATAAACACAAGAGTGAATTATTACCATTTATCGCTTTCTGAAACAGGCTGTCATCGGTAGAAGAATGTTCTATGTCCTCGATAATTTGTTCTACTGTCGGAATTTTCGGCCTAGGAGGAATGACGGGCTTCATTTTAAACATTTTTCTCAACGTTGTACGTAGACAAGTCGGGATCCGAGCGGACACCAAACCAAACAAACATCCTCCCCCGCCCACTCCTCCCCGCCCCTCCGCGGGGAATGGGAGGGGGGAGGGGGGGAAGGGCCTAACCAAAATTTTCATACAGCAGCGCGGCGGGAAGATGAGAAAATTAAAATTTGTTAGCATGCTTGTATGTACCGATAAACAAAGATAATGAGTGTTCTTTTGCAAACTTCTGATGGCTTGGTCGTTTGTCACGAGAAATATTTGGAATCTTGTTATGAAGCCGTTCACAAAGAAGATCATTTAATCAAGCTTGTACCTCATAAACACTTGTTTTTAGTTAAAACACCTTATATGAAAGATGAAGAGGCGCACAAAAAGGTTAAGGAAGTTCAAAATCCTTCAAGTCTTCAAACCCGAAAGAGAAAGTTTGCTGCGTCTGATAAATTAACAGATTTGAAGGTGAGACAGTGAAACCAATTATGGGCCATGACATTTTCTTTTTCATCATTTAGTTTTTTAGCATGAAGTAACTTTATGTGCTTAATGAACAGGTCTGCGACGTCAAAGATGTCTACCAGAGGCTTCTCACAGATGCTCAGCATCATGGTCATTTCAGTTTTACTCCATCTGCCACTGACATAATTCACAATAATAAGGATGCCAGGTTGATGTCAGAAAACCTTTACAAACAATCTTCTGATTGGATTCCTTCCCCATTCACTGGAGAGAATAATACCAGCGATACTTTGGTCAAGAAAATTGGACCAGAATCTTTTGTTTTCCCTCCCAATTGCAAGTTTTTCTGCCGAGATGTTCGAGATATTAAGAACCACCTTGACGCACTAGGAAAATTTGACTTAATCCTCCTAGATCCACCATGGTGGAATAAATATATCCGCCGGAAGAAATCAAAGTGTCTGCAAGAAGGGTAAGCATATAAGGTCTCATTGATTCTTGACTATAGTAGAAAATCTAGGTTGTCTCATTCAGTCTCTTAATATCATTTTTTGTTTTTTTAAATTTTATTTCAGTTACAAAATGATGTACAATGATTGCCTTGGCGAACTTCCATTAAATGAGCTTCTTTCTCCTGGAGGAATAATTGCTGTATGGTGCACGAATTCCAAGAGTAATTTGGAAGAACTAAGAGACAAACTCTTTCCAATGTGGGGTACCAAACAAATTGCTCGGTGGACGTGGATGAAGGTATCCTACCTCACCTGGTCATTTAATTTATGTTAGGAATTACTTGATGCTGACATGTCTTTGTCATTTCTGTAGGTGACCCAGTCAGGACACCCAGTGTGCCCTTTCTCAGAGCCCCCTGGAAAACAGCCTTTTGAACAGCTCATATTTGGTGTTAGACCTGAAGAAATTGATTTATATTGTCGGCCTCAGGATGGAAAAATTTTAATGAGCGTTCCTAGCGCAATTCACTCGCATAAACCACCAATATCAGGTATTACAGGAAAGGAAATATTTTTTCTGCATTTTAAAATATTTGTGTTGACATTTGAAATGTTTTTGTCAGATATTATGAAACCATACGTACCTGCTCAGCCTCGTAGCTTGGAAATATTTGCACGTTACCTGCTTCCAAACTGGACAAGTTGGGGTCTTGAGGTCATCAAGTTACAACACTCCTCGCTGTTTCATGAGGGGCCTGTTTCATTAAGTGAAGATGTAAGTGTCTCATAGTGAAATTGCTTTATTCACACTTTTATATCTTTGTACGGTAGTGTAGTTTTCAGTTTTTTTTTCAAAAAATTAATAACATAAATACATAAACTGGACTCATTTCAGTTATTATAATTTCATTTCACTCAGTCTTTGTGTCCATTATGCTGTACAATTTCTGGCGTTATCCCATGTGTGTGGCCATTTTGTTTTAAAGCACCACAGTTGTGAGAGTTCCCATTTGTTTTAGTAGGATTTTCACAATGCCCATTTTTCTTAGTATTCTCATTTACTGAACTTTTATTATGAGCAGCCAATTTTGATGTTCCATTTTCAACCTTGCAATTTCTATACCCGTCAGGATTCATAGTTTGCCACCGCCAAAAGTCTTCACCTGTTCATGTTAATACAACATTAGGAAAATAGTTCAGATTTCACACAACTTGAATGTTTCAAAGCTACTTACACATTTGAGGAAGTGTGAATCGGGCTTTCCAGCCAAGCTCCTTTTCTGCCAAATTTGCATTTGCATACATTGACACAATATCTCCATCTCGCCTGTCACATATTTTGAATGGTATTTGGTTTTTTGTTACATCTTCGAAGGCCCTCAGTAACTGTAAGACTGACACTCCATTGCCTGTGCCCAAGTTATATATCTTCAATCTTTGGTGCTTCTCTTTAAGTTTACGGAGAGCAGCAACATGGCCACTGGCAAGGTCCATGACGTGAATGTAGTCTCGAACACCTATGGCACAATGGAACAGTTTTGACATTCATCTAAGGTTTGCACTCATAACACTGCATTTACTTTGATTTGAAAACAAACAAACCTGTGCCATCAACTGTGTCATAGTCCCCACCAAATATTGTGACATGAGGCTTATTCCCGATAGCCACTTGTGCCATGTACGGCATGATATTTGTGAACTCCTTAGTTGGGTCTTCGCCTATGAGTCCAGATGGATGGGCTCCCACAGGATTAAAGTATCTCAGAGCTATGATATTCCATTTCTGGAAATGAACACTTCATGATAGACTGATCGATACAGTTTCAGATTTTGTCCGGCAGCATATTACTCACTTTGCTTGCCGCTGATATGTCCTTGAGCATCCCCTCTATGAAGTGCTTGGTGCGCCCGTACACATTGGTCACTTCTCCGGTTGGATGGTCCTCTGTGATGGGGAGGCTCTCTGGGTTTCCGTAAACGGTGCAGGAGGAGGAGAACACGAGCTGGTAAACATTGTGCGCCTCCATCACCTCGATCAGGTTGATAGTGGCTATCAGGTTGTTCTTGTAGTACAGGAGTGGGAACTGCATGGACTCGCCCACCGCTTTAATCGCCGCGAAGTGTATCACACAGTCAATCTTGTGCTGTTCAACACAGGAAAAAAATGGTCAGAAGAAGGTCAAAAAAACAAAGTGTCAGACAAACCCGGAAGACCGTCTGAAAATTTTAGTGAAAAACTAGAAAATGTTAAAAGAAGGGCCAGGGGTAGAAAAACGGATTTTTCAAAATAATATCTAAATGAAATTTAAATTGTAGTGCGTACTGACTCACATCCTGGAATATCTGCTGGAGGCCCTGCTTGTCCAGCAGGTCGCACTCGTAGAAGACGAGGTCGCGGCCGGTGATGCGCTGCACGCGCTGCAGAGAGGGCGGCAGGCCGCAGGGGCCCGGCGGCCCCGGCACCGAGTTGACGAAGTTGTCGAGGGCGACCACGTCGTAGCCGGCCTGCAGCAGCTCCACCGTGCAGTGGCTGCCGATGTAGCCGGCGCCCCCCGTCACCAGCACCGTCGGCCCCGACCCTGACATGGCCTCCAGCTGCAACACAAGTGGCGTGGCGAGGGGGAGTGACCACGGGGAATGCCAGGTACCGCGTTCTCTTGCTTAATTTGTTCATTTGATTATTCTGAGGTCGGGCGTGTGTCCATAGCAGTGACGCATGCGGCGCGTGACAGGGAAGCCCGGACCCGGAGAAGTCCCTGGAGAAGTTCGCGGAGATGCTCATCGCGTGACGTCACGGCGGCGGAGCGCGAAGCTCGGAGCGTCTCTCTCTTTCTACTTTGATGAGAGGCTGCAACAACGCCGTTTCGCCAGCCCAGCCTGCTGTCTCGGCTGCCTTTACGGCCGCGTCCACGTTCACGTCGCCTGCGGCTAGGCAGGCGCTATTGTCGTCTTCGCATGATTGCCACAGACCTCCGCAGTGACTCGAGGATTCCTCCCCCTCCCCGGATCGGGGGACCACGTAACTGCGGGTTGCCTACTTCCAGGGCGGAGGACCCTGACCCCCTGACCCGGCCACGGAGACGGATTTAAACCGTGACTTTCCCTCCTGGACCACCTCGGAGCATCACGAAGGCCGTCAACTCGCTGCAGCGGTGGCGGTGGCGGTGGCGGTGGCGGTGGCGGTGGCGGCGCACATCCAACGGGCGAGGTGTGGCGCCACAGAGACGTGTAGGCAACCCGTCCGGACCCGGAGGTCCCCGGAAGGTAGGCAACACGCCGCGCCACGCCTTCCTGCCCCGCCGCGCCTCGACTCCGTGCCGGCCTTGAACTTCAACGCGGGTGTGCAGGCGTTGCGCGGCCCGGCCCGGTACCGTTTCCGTCTTCCGCGTCTCGTCTTGTCTCAGCGGGCGAGCGGGCGTACCGTTTCCCGCGCCGCGCGCTCCGCCGCGGGTTCAAATACCGCTGCCGGCTGGAGCCCTCTCCTCTCCGGCCGAGCGGCTATCAGCTGACCGACACCACCGGCACCAGCCGCCTCGACGAGTACAGTCCGCGCCAGCACCCGCACCCGCGTAGAGCGGGGTCGATGCCCGTGCACGGTGTACGTGTACTCGGGTGTGGGTACTACACGCCCCGCGGCGCCCAGCCCCATCCGAGCCTGGCGGTGCGGTGGCCGACGAACTCACGTAGCTCACCCACTAGCTGGGGGCGGGGCGGGCCTGGGGCTCATCGGGACGCGGACCGCAAGCCGGGGCTCACGACACACTGCGACTCGACTCACCTGATAATGCGTCCGGACTCGGGCCTGTTGAGACGCGGCGGGGTACGCGGAGCTCGCGGAGGCGGACCTGACGCCGTGCCGCTGCGCTGCGCTGTGGCGTGTCCGGGCCTCTGGACTGGACTGACGGGGTCCCGAACCCGACAACTACTAGGGAGGAGGCAGGGCGGCAGCGGCGGCACGGCGGCTGCGACGGCGCGGCAAGGCGTCCTGTGTCTGTTCGGTCCCCCTACCGCACCGCCTGAGCCCCAGCAGCGGCCCCTGACGAGCCCGGCCCGGGGCCCGGCCCGGGGCCCGGCCGCTGTGCCCCTTGCGGTCCCTCGTCCCGTCCCGTCCCGTCCCCCGACAGTTCGCGTGCAACGTGCGTCCCGGCGCGTCGCGTCGCTCACCCGTGTCGCCCCTCCAGGCGTGGCGCCAGGGCGGAGCCGACGGCGCCTGGCCTGGCAACGCCATATGACGCGCGTTCTGAACGCTGGCTGAAAGCCGGCTATGGGATGCGGGTGCTTTGGAAATGAATGAGAACAGAAAACTCTTTGAAAAACTCCATATATATATTTTCATTATCTCTTCTCCATTTATCTCTTCTGAGATCCGTCTTACAAAGGACTTTACTTCTACCCTCACCACGTGTACAATAAGCATCGTAATTTTGGTATTCAGTAAAAAAATAGCAGTACATCTTCTAAGGGGGGATGGATGGAGATAAAAAGTTTTAATGCTACCAGTACAGAGGACTACAAAATGGGGGAGAGAGAGGAGTGCGATGAAACAATGTGATGGTAGGATACTCTGCATGAATTGTTTAATGGGACTACCTAGATAGCTCATTTCCTATTTTACAAAAAATTAATAACAAGCCAAAATTAAATGTCACTGCCATCACTCCTCCCTTACCCCTAATCCCCCATCCATTCTTTATTGATATGGTGTTCCACATTAAAAAGGGACAATGGGAACTATCAGACTTAAAACTATTGACTTAGACTGAAAGACCAAGATCTTAACTCTGATATTGTGATGTAAAATTTTGTATTTCTGTACACCATTAATAAAAATTTCAGTCAAGGCAGGAGAGAAAACTCGTCCTACAGATTCTTTTTTCTACAAATTCTTGCCACACCTAGCAGCTCAATCACGAAATTCAATTTTGATTAAGAAGACATTCAATCACTTAGTATGTATCAATTTAAGAGAGCTGGTATTATGTACAGGCTTTCGGTTTCTAATCCCTACCATCTTAAAGTGTTACAAATATACAATTTCCAAAAAGGTCATGGTTATGTAATAAAGTACACCATACCTCACCGACAAAGGCTCACAGAATATTACAGATTGCCTAGGGCAAGTGGAATAAAACGGACATGGCGTTGTGGCACCAAAATGGAAGCAGATTATTACTCGATCTTCTTGGCAAATATTAAAATTAAGATTTTGGTACATTGAGAGTACTCAGCATTCTCCTAGTTCTGGAAACAACTAAAAAATATCAAAACCATGAGCAGCCTGAGCAACGTGCACTTTCTTACAGTTGGCACCAAGTTGTTTCACAACCACAAAAGAGAACCTAACACTCACTTTCTCTAGCTTAGAGCTCGTGGGCAAACATAGTGGGAGTGTCCAGGAGAAGAAAATTATGTAGTTATGACAAAAATTAATGGTGATAAAAGTTAATTAAAAAAGCACACTCTTGTGAATGTCAAAAGACAATTGTGATGTTTCACTTATAAAATATAATAGGCACAACAAGGAATTACAATTTACAAAATAAACTACTTTTCCATCAAGCAATATTTTAAAATCCATTGTAACCATCAAGGTTATCAGTAAGAATCTCTGTACAACAATAACTGCCATTCTGATTGATTTTGGTGTTAACACATAAAAACTCTAGTGTTAGTTTAAAAGTATCAAATCCCGTAGACTTTTAACTGAAGCAAAATAAATAAAGAATACAGCAGCTCCTTTTCCAAATCACTGCTTCCACATATCTCGATAGAAATACTGTAATGCTTCAAAACATAAGGCTAACAATATGAAGGGAGAAAAAACACATACAAAGCAACAAGGAGGAAGAAATATTCCCCAAATTCCTAACATAAATATCAATTACATAGCTATAAACATTACAATCATATCACAAATTCAAAGCAATCCACAGCCATAGCATACTTTTTCTCTCTGCCACAAATAATTCGTATCAGATACCTGCATGATACGTAGAGAATATTGCTTCCATAACAATTTCTTCCCCACCAAATAGTATGCGTACTTGCATCTTGGTCTGCAGTTAACAGAACAGGGAGAGTTCTCTGGTTATTACTAAAGAGGGTAACTTTCATCAAATAGCAAATGTGTGTCATATTGGCACAAGAGGCATTCCCTGCCCCAAGCTTGGACATTTTCAATAGAATTTGGACAAAATTTGAGCAGAAATGCATTTCAATGCACACTCAAAATATATAATGAGGGAACGAAGAACCCGTGCAAAACTTAACAAAAGGTCTAAAATGCAATTGGTTCAGTGCAATGCTAATCAAATCTCAAGGAAACATATTAAATAACTATAGGCCTGAACAAGAGACACCACACCCCAAATTCGGGTTTGGCTTTGGACATAGACTACGTATGAAGCTACGAATGGAGCATCGAGCTTCAAATGTAAACTATTGAGAAAAACAGTAAAGTATGCAGCGAGAAACAAAAAAGAATCTATGAAATAAGGGTGTGCGAGGCAGAGCAATAAGAATTCAGTCTAAAAATACCAGGGACAGATCCAATACGAAACATTATTGAACCTATAACAACCACATAAAGAAACATGACAGCTATGCATTGTAGTACTAAATCAGTTTTCCTAATGTCATAAGTGATACATTTGGCTAGTCATCCCATATTTTGATACATATCTAACCACAAGGACAAACGATCATTACTAGATTGGAAAGATATACAAATACGAGTTTTTAAGAGAGTGAAATCTAAATGAAGCAGTCTAAACGAAGATAAACAGAAGTGGTCCCATATAAAGTTAATGGAAGCAGAGGACAAGAATAAATTTCTTAATTCACGTATATGAAATATGTATCAATAACATAACTGACACAAATCTGAACATGTTGGACAGCTTTGCCCAAAATTTCTCAATTTTTTTCAGTGCAATAATTGATTACTTCCTCAACTGCAAATAAAAATTTCATAATTTGTTAAAATCTGAGAAAGTTTTTTGACAACTAGAAAAACATCAAGCCTTTACCTACAAAATGTTTCTTCTGACTAAAAATGTTATTGTTTCTTGAGTTTACTTATATATCAAGCAGCTGTTAGAGTTGTTAACCTTGTTTGTGTCGCTTCACCTGACCCTATAAGTTCTTCATCAGCAGATATTAATGTTTCTGATTCAGAATCTTCTTTCTTCTCTCTCCTAATTTTGCGATACCTGAATCTTGCCCTCTGAAGAAGGCTCTCTTTTCGCCGTGTTGTCTGCTTTCTCATCAAGAAGTTGTCAGTGACCCAGAACATGAGAGCCTGGAAGGATAATTCATTGGTAATTCAAATGCATGCCAGCTCCACACCTTATGTGCCAACAAAGGACTTTAGGCAAAAGCCACATAGTATCAAGGATATGTACTCACATTAACAAAGAAGGGTATTATCAGCATAACTAGAGCAACTTCAACACGAGGGTCACTGAACGGAGACAAAATAAATTTTTGGACACTATCCCAAAAGTCAAGCATCATTAGCAAAGTAATTGATGTCTTCACTATGATCATCAACAGCACATACAATGCACATTGGATCAACCAAGCCTGAGGAGAAGGTGGTTTTCCTGAGAGAGAAAGGAATTTATAACTCATGAAGTTGATGCCAAACAGTACCTAAATATAAGTAATGGTACGGTATGATCTTACCATATTCACCAAAATTGATAGCATCCCAGTGTTTGGCACGAGATAGGTACTGACAAAAGCGGATTCCAATGTACAAAATAAGGAGTCCAACGGATGAATCTAATAGAAAATTAATTATGTACCTGAAACAGATAGCAATAGTATTAGCATCAGCTTAAGGCAACCAATAATCAACCAATTACTCTATAAAAATACTGTAAATGTCTAAACAGCAGGGCTAGTTTGATATGACTCACCAAGTGCAGGGATCTCCTTGATAATTGCTAGCTAGAAACACATTTGCCAAATGAATGACTAAGGCACCCATCCCTTGCTTGGAAGTATCATAAAACCAAATGAGCCATGGTCGCCGCTCGACAGTTGGTTCACAGAAGCGTTTTACTGGATGAAGATATAAGATAAAATAGAAGTTATTTACATGGAAACGGTCAAAGTACAGAAATGGTCAGGTGAAAGTTGGAGCACTCACAAATAAGACAGGTGAAAGCTAGCCCAGCAAGTAAAACTTGCAGGAACCAACCGAATAGGTCCGTTAAAGCGTCTTTGCTGCAGTGAGACATCCTTGACGACCTTAAGAAAGAAACAACAACATAAACAGTAAGTATGAAATAGTTGTGATGAATCAAATGAGGGCACGTTAACTAAGGTTATGAGACTCTTGATCCGAGCTCTCTCCCGAATTTCAATTAAGTCATGCACTACTTAGTGCTGACATAGGGGCCAGACATGAGAGGGAACGCAATTCTTACCTCGGATAAAGCTTAAAAACCTACAATGATCTACATTCGAAGCACTATCCTATGACATTCTAACGAACGCGACAAGGCAACTTGACATTTGTACACCCATTTTGGTTTCACTCCCCTTCTTCACTGAGACATGAGAAATTCATAAGCTTGAACCGTGTGAACGCAGTTGTGAGCAAATATCATTATTAATTTCTGTAGAACTTCTTAATATAATTACATTTACTCCTTAGTAATCAATTCTGAATAACAATGATCCTTCGTGAAAACGATGCTAAGCAGTGCCAAAAGTGAAAAGTTCGGAGTGGAATTTTTCATAGCGAGGAAGAGGAGGGTGCCTTGTGAAGAAATATCTCTTGCTGCTCATGTGCAGACCATATATATTTATCCCCAAATTTCCATAATATCTCCTCGCGTTATCGGTACGTCTTCTCACCTGAGTGATGTCATCATTTCGACGTGCCCAGGTAAGTCGTAAATTCCAATCAACACACGCTTCTGTGCTTACCTCATTCATTGAAACCCAGCGGCGTCTGCTGTGCAACCTTTGGTTATGTATGTTGTTTCCATTTCAGCAATGGGCAACGTTTGCCAGGGTCTGGCACCTTTATGACATGCGATGGCAGAATCCATATGAGTCGTCACATCTTATAGGAAAATACCTTTCAGGTCGGGCTAAACCCATCTATCATCCATTAAGTACGTTCGTTGTTCCTCGTGTGGGGACGCCCAACTTTATCCATTGTTCGACGAATTCGTACTGTTATGTTTCAATTCACATAATTTTATTATTTTTAGATGATTGCGGTGACCATGTTGTGGTGATCAATTCAAAGGAGGTTGCTTTGCCTGGAGATGATTGGTACCGGAGAGCCTACTTTCATCATCGAACATATGCAGGCACTAAAACATGGACTCTTGCTTATGAACTCCATGAAGCAAATAACACACTGGTAATTTATTTTCTGACAGTCTTTGGTTTTTGGTACTTTAAGCACCATAATATCTGATTCATTTGTTTTCTGTAGATTGTGAAGAAAGCTGTGTACTATGCCTTGGATAAAAATCTTCTTCGCCGTCCAATAATGGAAAGATTACATATTTTTCCTGACGCAAATATACCACCAGCTATCGCAGCTAATATCACAAACCAGATTAGACCCCTACGGCCCGTGCCAGTTAAACTAGAAGAAATCCCTCAAGAAGTCGAGAAGGACTGTCCTCAACTCTTTGATTTACCAAAAGACTTTGTCCTTGGTGGCAACGTGTGGGGCAAGCCAGAACCTGAGAGAAAAGCTCAACCCATTAGGACTCCTTATAAACCATGGGGCAAAGAGCCTAGATAAGGTATACATGTATTAAAATGAAATAGGTGTTTGTTTTCTCATTTGATTTATTGATAAAATTATACTCATGTGAAAATTGATTCAGTTTCTTGTTTCATGAAATTGCTAATACCTCATAAAAACTCCTCATTGCATAACATACAGGGTACACATTTACTAGAGCTTATGGTATAATATGGGTGATGTGGTCTTGGATGTGAAGATCCTTGGCAACAGTGTATGCACTGACAAACATCATACTGGACTTGTTCTGTAAGTAAGTGGCAATGGCTTGAGGGCGAGCTTCCTCCCAAGCATACAAATCCCTGAAATAATAATTTTTTAAAACAATTGATTAAAAGTTTGATTTTGTGGTTGAAACATTTCCAACTTTGATTTTTCTATTGTTTACCTGTATATTGGGCGCACATATTTCATGCGTCCTTGTTGGGTGACAAACTCAAGTGCAGGAGCAATAGATGGTTGCCAACGTGCTTTCAACCCAAGGCGAATCCATCTGTTTGGAACAAAAGCATTAGCAGCATGCTCCTGGATATTAAATTAATAGAGGCGATAAACAACCAATACCTAAATCTTATCTCGCAGTTGCGGGTGCTGGCCAAACTATAAGTATTTCCCAACAATTCAACCTTACTCGGGGTCAATGCTGGTCCAGCGAGCAGCTGAGCCAAAACTTCTACATGCTGTTCAGATGACAGGTTGGACCAATCAGCACGATTAAATGGCATTGGGGGTAACTCAGACCATTTTCGCCAACGGTCAGCCAATGCTGTACAGGCATCTGACAACGATGTATCATAACTATTGAAAGCAAAGAGCAGACAAAAAAAAAAGTTATGAATAGGCACACTTTAACCCCAAACATTTGCATTTGTGTTAAATACATACGATGGAATATGAGGAGGCATCCCAGGTTTGTGAAGCCAAGTGTCCCAATCGATCCCATTAAGGATACTGTGTTTTCCGGGGAAGTAGTCATACAAAAAGCCTTTCCAATCTTCAGTGGATATGGACTTGAATTTAAAATGATCCAAATAAGCTTTCATGAAAGGTTCAAATGCTTCAGGCCCTCCCAGCTGGGCTTCCAAATAGTAAAGGAATGTGTGGCCTTTCTCATAAGGTACAGAAGAAAATGCATCATCAGGATCCACCCCACGTAAGTCATGGACTAGGCATGTCAAAGGATCTGTAGAACCTCGTCTCTCCACCTACAACCAAAACCTTCTGTAATAAAGTTGACAGACGTTTCTATTTCACAAACTGAGCATGTACTAACGGTTTCATGCAATTCTTTCAACCCCCCGATGGCATCAAACTGTCTGGCAGGTTCTCCTTGAATGCGTCCTTTGATTTTACGCTCAAGGAAAACAGTCCATCCTTCATTAAGCCAAAAATCTTCAAAAGTTCGGTTTGTGACCAAATTTCCAGTCCAACTATGAGCAATTTCATGTGCAACAACATTAGCAAGAGACTTATCACCAGCCTGAAACAGAAAAAAAAGAAATCAACCTCATTCAACTTTTTTTTTCTTCTTTTTTTTTTTTTGAAGAAAAATATTGTATTGATAGAAGAAGATTAAATATATTAGGAAGGCACATACCAGCAGGGTTGGTGTAACAAATGTAATACATGGATTCTCCATTCCTCCAAAAGGGAAAGATGATGGCAAAACCAGCAGGTCATATTGGCCCCATACATATGGTCCACACAGCTGTTCAGCTGTTTGCAGGAACATCTCAGTCTAAAAATTCAATAACAGGAGTTACAGATAATGTAAATAAAAATAATAATAAGACATTAAAAAACATGCAATAACCTGATCAAATTCAAATGCAGCAGCGTCAACAAGTTCTTTTTCTGACCACACTTTGGATCTAGGTCCAATCTGACGTGATTCCAAATGACCCACAGCAATAGCAATAAGGTATGTAGGCATAGGAACTGGTTGCCGGAACCTGTGCAATCTAGTGCCTGGTGGGACATTGACAGAAGACCCCTCAGCATCATCTTGTAGAGCACTCATTAATACAGCCAGGTCCGCAGGAGCAAAAATCTGAGTGGATAAGCATTTTCTTTGTTTAATTTTGCTTAGTTACCGCAAAATAGAATATTAGAGTGATGTTAAATTGCCCACCTACCTCCGCGGAGTAAGTCACTTTGGAGGATGGAGTATCCTGGCAAGGAATCATGGATCGGGCATGAATCGCCTGGTGGGGAAAAAAAAAGAAGAAAAAAAGTGAAAACTTCTGAGGAATGAGAAAAAATGTGCCACGATGAGATTTCAATTTTTAAATTGTTAGAGACAGACCTGACACTGGCTGAATAGGTATGGATGCTGTTTCCCAACGGTTTGCTCTGCACTGAGCCATTGGAGTGCACTAGCCGAAGAAGATGTTTCATACTCAATACTGATAATTAACCTATGAAAGCAGTAAAAAAAAAAAAAAACAAATACAATTATTTTAGCCGCAAACTCAGATTAGTAAATAGACTGTTATTGCTTGACCCTTACCCCTGGGGCACTTCAACAGGTAGCTGAATGGTAAGGCTGCAGCCAAAAGTACCAATGGCTGTGCCTAAACTGTATTCCAATACTTGGCCAGTTGACTGAACTTTCACACTTGAAATTGATAGATCTCTTGCATCCAAAACCTGCCAAATCAAAAAAATGTTGTGCAGACATAAAACTCATAAAATTTAATTTTGAAGCCGAAGAAGTGTTAAATGCAAAACAAGTGTTTTCAACCAACTCTGAAATGCCATGTTCAACAGACCACTCCCGAAACCCACCAGTTGTGTCGCGTCCTGGCTTCGGCGATCAATGGTTAAATCCGTCCTTCCTTGAAGTTTCTTCTCATCGAAATTGACATTAAGGCTGAGATGGACATGAGTGACAGCCACAAGCTCTGCAAGAACAAGAGCAGGTTTTTTTCTTCTGTACTGTCATGGAGCACCTTGCTCCACCAAGGCTCCAGGAAATACGGGATGCATTCCCTCCTACACCCATTATTGTGACTACCATCTGTCATGTTCATGTGACATGACGGTGGCAGCGACGGGACCGGCAGAGCCCCGACGCCAGTTCAGGGCGCACCCATCGGCGCGCACCCCTGCTGCCCAGTGGCGACGGGGGCGATACCTACTGGCCAGGCCGGGTCTGGTACCGGCGCCAAGGCCCAGCGGCGTTTGGTTATGTCAGCCCTGTACCGTCCCGTCACAGCCGGCCGCCTTCACACTTACCTGGCCTCGAGAAGGAGGTGGGGTCACCGGGGCTGAGGGCTTGCTTCCCCATGTTGGCTGGACGTCGAACTGGCGTAGTCACACCTGCAGACAGGGGCTGACTGATAAACAGCGGTCCCCAATATCAGCTGCGGGTCACTCTGGCAGCCGACGGGTATTATCTAGCACCTTGTGCTTCGCGAAGGGGAGGGGGAAGGAGGGGGACGAGGGCTGGGGGTGAGTGGGGTGAGGAAGGGGGGAGGGGGGTATCCCGCGCGAGACCGGCTGCGAGGCTACTCGACACCCCTTGCGAGACTAGTACATCCGCGCTCAGGGGAGTCGGTTTTTAAACGAAGCCGCGGAACGTACCGCGCCGTGTTGTCTGTGTCTGCTGGAGCGACGGAGGTTTTGGAAGAGGGGGAGATATGAATTCGGAACACCCAGTACCACGTATCAAACCATTTTTATCTACAAAAATAATAATAAACATATATGTACCGTCCACATTTGGCCGAAGAAACACGCATCCATTCACTCACACACTACGGCTCACAAAATGCGCTATGGCAGTATATTCTTGACAACTACTATGTACAGAGGCAAAACACAAGATGGTCTAAGTTTTCATGGAAAAGTGCTCCTGACTGCCTCGCATTAGTGTCCTTCAGAGGCACGGTGCTCGTGTGGGCGGTTCCACGATGCGCACGAAAATGTTCCCTCCTGCGTTGAATCACCCGTGTTCAGAGGTCGTGCCTCGCGACACGATTAAGGACAACACACAAAGACGCTTTGAAAAAAAAAGAAGAAAATTAAAAGGAATTAGAGTGCAGCACATATGGAGCTGCGTCGCGTGGACGGAGATGAACGTGTACCCTGAGTAAACAACAAAGAAGTCTCTATTTACAAGATCGCAATGCCCGTCGACATGGACACTGCTTAAATGGCAATCAGAGGGTCCGTTTGGCAGTCTTTGTTCCTTTGATTCCCTAATTCCTCGCTATCCGAGATGACGCATAACTTAATAACAAGTTGAAAACCTCTATTCGAACTAGACGTAGCCCTGTCGTAACAGCAAGTTGCTGAATCTTTGGCTTGACTGGTACAGCTGCTGCGATCTGCTAGTGAGGCCAAACTGTTGCTGGGTCTGGCGGAGCTGTTGTTGTTGCTGTTGCTGCTGCTGTTGCTGTTGAGGGCTCTGCTGCTGTTGCTGCTGCTGGTCGTCCTCCGGGACCCGGGGGAACTGTATCGGGGCGGGGGAGGCCGTGTTGTCCGGGGGAGGGGCCTGCGTCGTGGGTGGGGCCGCCCTGGCCGCCTCCTGACCGGCGAAACCGGACGGCGCCAGGTTGTCGCCGAGGCCGAGGGCACCCAGGGGCGACGGCGTCGTGGACGAGCCGAAGTATCCGTCGTCGTAGAGCTGCCTGGCCGCCCCCGAGGAGGCCGAGGGCCGGTCCAGGTACTGGAGGGACGCCGGGGAGGCCGTGGCGTGCGCCAGGAAGGAGGCCGCAGCGATGGGGGTGGCCGCCGTGGGGGAGAAGTACCGGGGCTCCACGTCCTGGGCGACGTACTGCTGGGGCTCGGGCGCGCGGGGGGGCGACGCGTGGGTGACATACCGGGGCTGCTCGGCCGAGGGCGAGATGAGGTACTGGTGCGGTTCGGCGTCGTACTGCTGCTGTTCAGGGATAGGCGAGGGCGACGCGTGGGCGATGTACTGGTGGTGCTCCGGGTTCGGCGAGGGCGACGCGTGGGCGATGTAGTGCTGGTGCTCGGGGAGTGGCGAGGGCGAGGCGTGGGCGATGTACTGGTGCTGTTCGGGAACGGGCGAGGGCGACGCGTGGGCGATGTACTGCTGGTGCTCGGGGAGGGGCGATGGAGACGCGTGGGCGATGTACTGCTGGTGGGGCGCGGCTGCAGTGGGAGAGATGATGAACGGCTGGGGTGTCGCCGTCGGCGCCAGGTGGGCGACGAACTGCTTGGGCTCGCGTCCGTGGGCGACGTACTGGTGCAGCGGGTTGTACTGCTGCCGGGCCAGGACCAGGGCGGCGGGCGACGGCTGGGGCTGCGGCAGCGGCTGCGGCAGCGGCTGCGGCACCGGCTGCGGTTGCCCGTGCTCCGAAGCTCCTGGAAACGACAAAAGATCACGATGTTGCCGCACTCGTTCCGGGGCTCGAACCACAACCCTTTAACGCAATGTGTGCGGGTGACGGCGGGTCACTCACTCCGACTCCATTCTGTGAACACGCCCGTTTACATCGATCGTGAATATTCAAATGTATTTCGGTATCTGCAAATAATCCCCGGACGAGCTGTGCACAGAGTCGCCGCCGGTCGTGAGTGACCCCTTGGTCCCCGGCCGCCGCACCCGCCGGGTTGAGGTGCTCGTCGTAGCGCACGTCGGCGCGGTAGCCGTGGTTGTCCGCCACGTAGCTGACGATCTGCAGGCGGCCGTCGGGGAGGCGGACGCGGTACTCGCCGCGCGTGCCGCCGCCGCTGCGCGCCTGGGCGTGCGCAAAGTCGTCCCCGGAGCCCGTGTCGCGCACGGAGTAGGAGAAGGCGTAGTTGTCGGCGGTCTGCAACAAGGACGCGGTGACTCGGTGGTGCGCCCCGCCGCCGCTCCAGACCGCCATTAACGCGCACAGTCCATACGCCTTCGTGCTGCTGCAGCTGCTGCAGCTGCTGCGGTTGCGGCTGGAGTCGGGGCTGCGGCTGCAGCTGCGGCTGCGGCTGCAGCTGCGGCTGCGGCTGTTCGTAGACCAGCACGGGCTGCCGGTACGCCTCCTGCTGGGGCTCCAGGGACTGCAGCTGCAGCTCCTCCTGCACGGGGTAGTACACATCCCCGCCGGCGGACTGCTGCAGCTGCAGCTGCTGCTGTTGCTGGTGGTGGTTGCGCTGCAGCTTGGCGCGGGCTAGGGGGAGACCATCGGAATAAATATAATTAAATTTCAAAATTTTATAATATTTTATTTTGCGGCCTTGAGTTTGTTGGAAGACCATTGCTTGCCTGCGGATCGGTGGAGCTCGCTGATGACGGAGATGGGGTGCGGGTAGAGCACGGGGTCACCGGGCTGGTGGTGCGGGTAGCGGCCCTCGCGGGGCCTCTTCCTGGCCAGCAGGGCGTAGGGGTGCGGGTCCCGGACGGGGTCCTGGTCGGCGCCGGGCACCAGCTGCCCGCTGGGCTGCTCGTTGTGCACCAGGTCGTCGGCGGACTCGCCGGGGTGCAGGGGCCGCTGGTACGGGTGCGGGTTGAAGTCGCGCGGCGGCAGGAAGCGCTCGGGGAGCTGCTCCTCGGCCGCGACCGCCGCCGCGGCCGCCGCGAGCAGCAGCGCGAACAGCACCTGGGGACAGACGCCGGAGGTCACTCGGGTGCCGGCCGGCTTCAGCCCCCGCCGCGGCTCCGCCGCGCCCGATGCCACGCCGGCCCTGACGCAATTTGCGTGCGACTGTGTCGTGTTTCGTGCCGTACTACGCATGCGGTGCCGTACGCGCACGTCATGTGGGGTCGGGGCAGGGCGGGGCAGGGCGGGGCCGGCGGGAGCGGCCGCGGTACACTCATTGTCAGGCTGCCAAAGGCAGCCGGAGGCCCCCCGCAGCGCCGCCTCGCGTTCCCACCCGGCCACACCGCGGTGCCCTCCCCCCCTCCCCCCTTGCCGCCCGGAATCCTTTCTTGCCGTTCTGGAGCCTTAAAGCCGTGATCCCCAACGCACCCTAACGAGGACAAGGCGGGCGCCAGTGAGTGCCGAGGGCAGATGACAAGGGCGAGGGAACCCAACCCGCGACTCGCGCGGGCAAAAGGTCGCCATTTAAATGTCTCGAAATCCAACCAAAAAAGAAAAAGAAAAAAAACAAGACCGCGGCGGTGGTGGGCGGTGCCTTCACGTGGCCGCGGGCTGCATGGCTGCGGCAGCACTGCGGCGCTAAGAGGATGCCGCCGTCATAATTTCACGGGTGGTCGTCTAGCGAAAGGAGGAGTGACCCAACGGGCGGCGGGGCGGAGGAGGCGGAGGAGGAGGAGCGGCGTCGATACCCGCCATCGATACTCTCGATCGATACTCGCGTCGATCGGCCGCTTCGTGCCTCGTTTCCGCGTGAGATGAGCACACCGGCGCCGCGGCCGATTTACGCGGACGCGGCGGCGTCGAGTGGAGATTGCCGAAATGTAATGGCTCGGCGGGGCGGGCCGCCGCGCCGGGACGGGGCCTTTGTGATCCCGCGTCGATTAGGGGGGAAGTGTGGGGGAGAGGGGGGGGGGGGGGGTACGCGGGTGGGCGTGGCGCGTGGCTCTGCAGGCGGGGTGATGATTAGTGCCGAGAACCCCTCTCGTTTCAGCAGGTTTCGGGTCGGAGCTGTCGAGTCGGTGGCCACGGCCCCCCGGGTGGCCGCAGTGTCCGTCTCCGGGGCTCCTGGTTTCCCCGCGCCACCGCGGCAGCGGCGCCTCGCTAATTTCGCGTTCGTGACCGCGACACCAGGCCGGCTCCCCGGCGGCCGGGTGGGGCTTCGTACCTCGCTGAACGGCGCTTACTTTCCCCGCAAGTTATGCGGCGTACGGCAGCGCCCGGGCAGCGACCCGCGACCTGCTCCAGGATCCGTCTGTATAAACGCGCGCAATCAGGTTTTTCTTCTCTTTTATGCCGTCTTAGAAATCATCCTGGCTGGAGAGGGCGGTGGCTGGCTAAGCAGCTTCAGCAGGTTCAACTCCTGCTGCTGCTAGCGGTCCCAACGCACACACGCTCACAGCACACACACACACACACACACACGACCGACAGAAATCAAATCAGGGTCGGATTTCACAAGTGGTCTGCGTGCGGCCCCTCCGCGACCGATGTGACGAACGCGCGGGGAAGTCTGTGCGAGCAGCGCAGCTCTCACGCACCGCCACGCGCCGCCACGCGCCGCCATACGCGTTCGCGACACATGCCGTCTCCATCCGTCCCGTCACGTCACGCACTGCGAGCACCCGCAGCCGGGCCGCGCCTTGCCGACTCATCGCTCAGACCGCGATATCGACTCGCATGTGTGTCTCCTCATGTGCGCTGGCGGAACTCATAACGCCCCCCTCCCCCCCCCCCCCCCCGCAAAGAGAGAGAGAGAGAGAGAGAGAGAGAGAGATGTAGTGTGTAGTTAATTCGTGCGCGTGCGTGCATGCATCGCCAACTAAAATGACGCCAAATTAGCAAGCATTTTTCAAAAAATCTGACAAACATAGAAAATGCTAGGATGCTAGTACAGGACTTCAAAAATCTCACCCGTCTAACTAGGATCCCCCCCCCCCCCTGTCCGTCCTTGTTATGTTGGGCTGGGCGCCGGCCCGCGGCCACGGCAGCGGAATCATCCAGCGGACTAGCGCAGTGGATCGAGAGGGCGTCTGTGTGTGTGTGTGTGTGTGTGTGTGTGTGTGATGCAACGTGCGTGCGTGCGTCGGCTAATACACATGCCTGAATGACGAGCAGAAAACCCTTCCCCCCCCCCCTCCTCCGCCCGACACGGCGCACTTTTGTCCAGAAAGTAGGCAGGCACCACCAGCACAGCGGCCCAGCTTCACATGCCCGCTGCCGAGGCTCACTCACTTACTACACACAGCGGCGCGCGGCTGCCCGCGGCTGCCGGTGCCGAGCCGGCCGCGCCCACGGTCATACAATGCCCGATTGCACCGAGTAATTAGGCATACCCCCCCCCCCCCCCCAACCGCTCCTCGGGTCCGCGAAGCCCAACGAGAACCCTTCCCCTTTTCGACCAGCACCGGCGGCGGCCGGCCGGCCGTGTCCCACAGAGGACGGCGCCTCGACACACGGCTCTTGAAACAGACAGACCCCCCCCCCCCCCCCCAGGTTTCAGCAAGACGATATATCCGCATGATTACTTAACCAGGGATGGATATTTTATTAGAGGTGATGTATCTCAACACCCCCATCAAAAATTTCTAACTTCTTGTACACTCGGTGCATTCGCGTGCCGAGGGGAAGTCGCCCGGGGTACTTGATTCAGGGCCGTCGGAATCGCGACGCGCGAGGGAAGGAGCCTCCAGTTTGGCCAATACGCCATCTAGCGGCGGGCGCCGTCACTTCCTCGCCGCTATACTCCGCTCGGCCGGCTCGTCGGCGGCAGCCCGGACCCGAGCCGTCGCTGGCGTAGCTCTGACTCACTCGCACCCCCACGGCACGCCCCGCGCGTGCGACAAGGAAGGACAGAGCTTGGAGAGCGGCTTTCGGAATCGGCGAGGGACGGCG
This sequence comes from Megalurothrips usitatus, assembly GCA_026979955.1. Lineage (NCBI taxonomy): Eukaryota > Metazoa > Arthropoda > Insecta > Thysanoptera > Thripidae > Megalurothrips > Megalurothrips usitatus. Next base: position 1,098,954 of record CM049600.1, on the reverse strand, counting down.
GGAGGAAGAGGCCGGGATTAGCGAGATTATCGGCGATGCATGTCCGCTGATAACCCCCCGCGGCGATAAAGGGGCTCAATCACGGCTTGTTCGTCCACCGTGCGGGGGGGGGGGGGGGGAGAACGGTGGTCGGGAGCGGGCGCCAGGTGCTGGCCAGCCTTCGCAGACCACCTGACTCCTTCTGGGGAAAGCAATTATTATTGACCGGATTCGTGGAGAGCCATCGAAAGGCCCGCCACAGCGTCGCGACACCTCGACCTGGACGACCCTCCGCTAGATGGCGCTGCGAACGGACGCGCGCTCTTAGCTCGCGCTGTGCGCTTCTGTTGGTCTGGGCATATATACCTCTGCCTGATGAATCTGCTTTCGACGTACCGCGAGTCATTTCGACGGTGCCACGCGGGGGCTCTCCATCTCCGTTTCTTGTCGCCCTTTGGCGTGGTGGTGGCGGTGGATGGCGTGGCCTCTCATTCCGCTACGAGGTGTCGCGACGGCGTCGGCATCCGGCCCCGGTCCGCGATCACGGATGCCGCGGGCCTGCCGGGTGTGCTGGACACGCCGCGTCCACGGGCGGCCCAGGATGCGGCCCAGGATGCGGTACAGGACGTTGGGACACGCGGCTGAGGACGCGACTTATCCGCACGATAAGGGGACCATCTGGATGTCGGTATCCAGTCTCTCTCTCTCTCTCTCTCACTCACACACACACACACACATACTGCACACACGCGAGCGGTCTCTCGTTTTGGAGCGGCGGCGGTGGGAGCCCACCACCAGAGCGCCGGCCCGGGCAGCCCCGGGGCACGGCGGCGGCAATGGGAAGCGGCATCCATCACGGCCCTGCACTGCGGGCGTGGGAAGTCCTTACTGGGTATTAATAACCGTATCAAGGCCGCGGCTGGCTGGCTGGATAGGGCTCCGCTGCCGCTGCTGCCGGTAATTGTCCGGTAACAAGCGCACTCTGTCAAGACCGCGATCAGCCGAAACGCGAGGCGAGTGGCGGCGGCGCATGATACGGCACAGTCCGCAGGGGGGCTACGCCGAACTGCTGCTGCTGCTGGGTCTCATTCGGGTATCGTTCTTACGGCAAATCAGCGAGGGGCTGCCCAGGCTGCCGGCCAAACACAAGCGGCCTAACGGGGGGGCCGCGGCGATGGCGTTGACGAAATTCCGACCCGATTCAGACTCGCGCGCGGCCTTGCAGCACTGAAAGGCTTATTTCTGCAGGTTCGTTTTGTTATCCGAAATTTCTGCGACTTGTTCGGCCGGAGATTAGCAGCAACAGCGTGGGAGAGAAGGGAAGAGAAGAGAGGGAGAGAGAGAGACCGCCCCTCCCCATGTTGGTCAACTCGACGCACGGCATGGGCTGGGCGCGACATGCACGCGGGCTCGGCTCCCGCTCCCGCTGCCATAAACTCGGTCCGTCCGTCCCGTCGGGGCCCCGTCCGTCCCAACGCCTCATGCTCCCCCATTACTACATGACAGTTTTGCGAGGGAACTGCACACACACACACACACACGCACACACACTCACAGGCAAACGGCCAAGAAAACGGCGCCGAAAGCGAAACGTTTCGCGGCATTGTTGCAGGCGGTGAGGGTGAGGTGAGGTCGGGGGGAGGGGGGGGGGCTATGGCCGGGCCGCGCAATGAGAAAAGTAGTGTGCAGGCCGGGTGGCGTGCGGAGCGGCGGCGGGGGCGGAGCAGGGCGTGGCTGCGAAGCAGTTGGCGGCCCCGACACACCCCTCCGCCCCCAACCCTTCCGTTGTGATCATGTTTTGTTTTTTCGAACAGCATGTCACTGCCCGCCGTCCCCGCCCTCCCATGACGGCGCCTGCTGTGCCCGGCCGATTATGAGAGAGCAGCCTCGCGGAGGCCATGGGCGCCATGAGCGGCGTGCTGCCGCGCTCATGAGCTCCGCGCCGCCGCCGCCGCCTCGCCGGCCGTGGTGGTCGGTCCTGTTTCCGATGGCGGCGGCGGCGGCGGGCGGGTGGCGGCCGCCCATGGCAGCACGCGGCCAGCGGCGGCCGGCGGCCAGGGGCAAGCCGGAGGCCCCAGACGCCTTTCCATTCGGCAGTTTTGTCCAAATCGTGAGGTCCTCGGCTGCGCTGCGCCGCGCCGCGCCGCGCCGCGCCCACACCGCCCCGCAGGGCCCGCAGGACCCGCAGGACCCGCAGGGACCGATCACGCGCGCCGGGTTGGGCAATGATCGGTCCAATACCTACACGCCCGTATTTCTTATCGCGAAATGGCGATTGTCTCGGCCGGGCTTCGGCCGGGCGCACTTTATTTTGTTTTCGGGAGGCGCGGTGCTGAGCCGCCGCCGCCGCCGCTGCTGCGGTCGCGCTGCCTCCTCCTCCTCCGCCTCCTCCTCCTCCACCACCACCGCCGCTGCCGCTTCTGCTGCGGTGGCCGCGATGAGCGGGGAACGGCAAAAGGGCAGACCGCACCGCAAGCGCTTTGTCTGACGGGGTCCGCCGACGACGCCGTCCGCGATGCCCCGCGCTCGAGCGCACGCGACCCTCTCCGGTACTCCGTGATACAGACATCGTCACGTTCGGGGCGCCGTCATTAGACGTCCGCCAAATTGGGTGGCACGCGCCAGGCACGCGCCAAGCACGCGTGCTCACACCCCGGCAGCGGACGGGTGAAGGGGGCGCAGACAGTCGAGCCTCGCGACCTCGCGAACTGTATCGGACCGGATTAGAGAGCGAGGAAAACCTCGATATTTTTTTTTTTTTGAGAATCCTCACCTGAGGGGACATCCTTTCCCGAAAATTCCACGGCCTCGTCCTCGACCCAAAAAAAAAATTGGCTGAGAAAATTTCTTCGGCAACGCATTTTGGTCGACTTCCTCACCCTTCGATTCTAAGTGAGGGCGTGCCGCGTGCTGCCGACGGGGCGGGGCGTGCGCCCTTCGGTGGGTGGTGCGACGGCAAGGAAGGGAAAGGAAAAGGCTCGTTGACCGCGGGCCGCGCACTCGCCGCGGCGAAATCAATTATATAACATTGTTCCATGAAGCCGTTTATTGGAACGTGCGCGATTTTCGGCTCGACGGTTTTGGCCGCGGCCCCGCGCCTCGCACCCCCACCGCCTCCGCGCCCTCTCCCCGTGATTTAGCGCGGACCCGCGCGGATACGGAGCACGGAGTATTCCCACAAGTAAACGCCAACTGCGTGAGGGCCGCGCCTCCCGCCCCGCCTCGGTGCGTGGACTTGTACTTCCAGTCCACGGCGGCGGGGCGTGGCGGGGCGTGGCGTGCCGCGGGGACGATATGGGAGACTGGAATGCATGTGCCGTACGCACTGCGGCAGCGGCATGGCGGCGCGGCAGCCCGTGGGCTTAGAGTCCGCCCTGAACAAACGACGTCTATTCGCACGGCGCGCATGAATGGATGGACGTTGGCGCTCAGCGCATGCCCACACTGGCCGCCGCACTCCACACGCATTACACACGCAGCGGCCAACTCCTCTCAGCCCCATATAAAACTTTATGCTTTGCCAAGGCCGCGGCGCCGCCGCCGCCGCCGCCGGTCCCCGACAGCTGCAAACTTGTGGACCGTTTTCGAACCCCCCCGCGGGCGGCACTAACTTTAATTGCCACGAAATTACGATGAAAATATCGGCCGGGTGCCCCCTTGTGCTCTCTTTTCGCACACTCCGGCGCCCGGCCCCGGCTGTGCCTCCCTTACGGGGCCGACTTCCCACATTGTCTATGTCACATGACCCCCTTGAGAGGCCCAAGGCCGATTCTACGTCCCTGTCACTCTGCCAGGGCCCCCCACCCTCTGTTTATCTCTCTCTCTCTCTCTCTCTCTCTCTCTCTCTCTCTCTCTCACACACACACACACACACACACATACTCATGCATGCCGCTTCACACGGTCCTCCCGTCGGCCCCCCCCCCCCCCCCCCCCCCCCCGCATGCGGCCGTTGGGCAAGTAGCTCTGCTCCGGGCGTGCACCGCGACAGCGGCGCGCGCAAAGTATGAAAATATGCCGACAAATCGATTCACCACAGCGGTGGCGGCTGCGGCCGGTTCCCAGGGCAGCCGCGCGCGCGGCCGGCCCACACGCCGGCACACGCCAGGCGGGCGGCCACGCACTGAAGAAAGGCGAGGCGACATGCTACAGATACTGCGACATGCTCCCATACCGCTGTGTGTGCGCCCCGGCGCCCCGCCCCGGCGCCCCGCCCCGGCGCACTCCGCCTCGCTCGCGCCGTTTTCCCAGCGCGCAAAACGAAAAACGTGATTCCGGAGAGGCTGATAGTGAGTGACTTTTGCGACACGTGCGTGTTTACGCTACGCACGCATTAGCATTATTTCATTCATACATTCGTTCACGTCGTCGGCGCTATACTCCACGCTGTAAAAATTACTTTTAAAAAATCACTTGACGAAAAATCTCTACTCTTAAATTTTGTGCAAGGTTTTTTTTTTCGCACACGTATGTTGTGTCAAAAACTCGTCACAAGAAACAAATTGTTATCTGGGAATTGTAGAAAATCAAATTTTAGACCGTTCAGAACAGACGTGACGAAATACTTAAGTGACAAATATTCGTCGTCAATATTTATTGTCGCATGACGAAATATTTTAACACTGACAGCTGCTGCAGCGCGTGGGACACGCGTCGCCATTTTTACGATAGGAACTGTCCTTAATCCGCTATCCGTGTTCGCGCGGACCACACGCGCGGACCGGGGTGCGAGCACTTTAGCGTGTTTGGAATCGCAATGCACATCGCAACAGAATTTGCGCATAATCGATATATTGCAAACAGTTCACCTTGACAATAACATTTTCGACGGTAATTTAAAAAAAAATCGCGCTACTTGTTTTTCAATACGAATTGCGAACCAAATAAAAAAGAGAAAAACCAAGTATCTGCGCGGTGTCACAAGCGTCGGGGGGTCCGCGTCTGCAATGATGGTTTAAGCGAGACGCGCGTCTTTCGCTTTTTTCGCATCGTAATATGGGAATCGTCTATGAAAAATTCGCCGGGCAGGGAACTGCTGTCGGCTTATTGTGCTCGGCGGGGAAAGAGAAATTATGCGCCGGTTATGCACGCAGGCAAGGCAGAGTCCCCGCCCCTATTCGTTGTCGAGAGGCAACGCAGCGAGAGCCACAAACATTTTAGTAGCACAACCACAACCGGACCTGACCTAACGAGCTGCTTGGCACAAAGTTAAAAATTCAATCTCGAATTTTCTTCGTCTTACACAAAATTGAGCATTAAAAAAAAATTGCACAGAGTCGGTGTCTTTTCGTGAAAATCTAAGAAAAAAAAAGGTATCGGTGGAGGACACCGGCGGCCACAGTTCCTCACTGGGCGGCTGGTGCACTGGACTGTAGGGGGGCGTCAGCCGCCCCCGCAGCCCGTCCGGCCCATCGTAAACCTCGCAGCCACAAACCGAGGCGGAGTTAAGCCGAAACTTATGTCGAGAGCGAACGTAAACGTTATCCATGTTAATCCTTTGTAGAGAACGCCATCATCCGTGCTGGTCGCTGTTTGACACTCGCATTGCACTCACACTCACACACACGCACACACACACACACACACTCGGGCACACTGGCACTGTGGGACGCACCTTGGAGGTGGCCATGATGGGGGTGCGTTGGAGGTCCGGGCGGACTGTGGCGGGCCGTGGTACTCCCCGCCTTATAACACTTCGCGAGCCCCCTCTCCCTCCCTCCCTCCCTCCCTCCCTCCCTCCCTCCCTCCCTCCCTCCTCCCGGCGCCGGCTCCGGGAGGGGCGCGGGCGTCGCGGAGCCGACGGAGCCGCCGGAGCCAGCCGGGACCTCTCCTTGTTGGGAACGCGGGTGCCTGCTTCACAGCAGCCGGGCCCAACGCAACGCCCTGCAGGGTGACTCCGAGCACTGTCTGCTCGGACCTCTCTCTCCCCCTCTCTATCTCCTTTCTCTCTCTCTCTCTCTCTCCCCCTCTCTCTCTCTCTCTCTCTCTCCCCCTCTCTCTCTCTCCCCCTCTCTATCTCTCTCTCTCTCTCTCTCTCTCTCTCTCTCTCTCTCCTCTCTCTCTCTCTCTCTCTCTCTCTCTCTCTCTCTCTCTCTCTCTCTCTCTCTCTAGGCGCTGCGGCACGGGAGCGCCTGCTCGGGTAGGCCACACCGCTCGTTGCGAGCACGCACGCCGTGCGGCCGGCCTACCCAGCCGCGCGCGGGCGCTTCCCAAGGCTCCCCCGTATGTCTGGCTCAGCGGCCGCATTGTAAAAGCCGCGTTACGTTTTCGCGCCCCAACACGCACACGCACACACACACACACACACACACACACACACACCTACACACACACACACGCGCGCGCGCGTTTTGGTCTTCTTTCCTGTTGATATGGCGGGAAACGGCGTGCGTGTTCAAGTGTGTGTGAATTAGCTCGTAAAGAGCGCCTCGCAGACCCCCGCCGCTCCGGCCGCGGCCGGGGCCAGACGAGACGGTCAAACGGAGTGATTACTGCCTACATAACTAGGCGTGCGTCGGAGGTGCCCGGAGCTGCGCCGGCGCGTTGCAACGGTCCGCAACTTTTTGGAAATTCCCGCACGCCAAGGTCCTCATCAAGATTACTTGGAAACGTTCGAAAAAAATCGTTTTTTGAAAAAGTACTATAATAGCTATTTTTTTTGGGGGGGGGGGGATATTCTATAAAATTGAGAATACCGCGAGGATACCTGGAAGGCGTGCTCCGAACACTATGACGTCGCGTACCCTTGGCGCGGGCCGTGTGCCTTTTGTTTTCGGGTCACTGCCATGATTTATCACCGCCTTCGCGAATTAGGAGGGCTGCTGCTTCGGGTTCGTTTTATCGCAATGAGAAAAAAAAAAGAAAAGGCCTGGACGAAACGGACCGCCATTAACAACTGCGGCAAATGAAGAAAACTAAACTGAACCATAACGGGAGAGAAAAGTACACGTGTCTGCCCCGAAGTCTCTTTTTCGTGGACTGACGCAGGCAGAAACTATCCCACAGTTATGGGAGAATATGGACGGGCGCCGTGCACTATGGCATCATGGCCGTGTATATTGTATTCTCTAGCCAGAAATCACATCCACGTTCTTTTTTCTTTTTTTTAAGGAAAAAGGAGGTTGGCACGCCGCTACGCGCTGCTCGACACAGCCAGGCCAGGCAACCTCAGGTGGCCCGCGGAGTTTATGCATAAAGATATTCTAGCCGGGCGTTTCTCAATTCGTATTGTTGGCGCCCCTGTTCAGCGTATTCACTTTTCGCACCTTGGCCTGCCTGGTCCAGTCCGGCCGCAGCTTAGGCAGTTGTTTGTTCCAGCTTTTGTTACGAGAGAGAGAGAGAGAGAGAGAGAGAGAGAGAGAGAGAGAGAGAGACTGTCCCTGTCCTGGGGGGGGGGGGGGCGCCTTTCAACTAAATCGAGCGGTGCTGCGTTCGAAGTCGGATCCATCTTTTTTCGGAGAGTGCGTTCGCTTCGTCACGATCAGTGAGGCATTGGTGTTGTACTGAGTGGAGCGGAGCAGCGCGGGCGCAGAGCCTGTTTCTCACCTCACCTTGATGCTGCTTTGCGGCAATTTGCGGTTCGCCCCCCCCCTCCCCCTCTCAGTTCCTCCTCCTCCTCCTCCTCCTCCTCCTCCCCGCCGGCCCCGCAGTCTGCCGGGCGATGTGTATCGCCCAGGACCGCTCACTCGTGACGCGTGCATTATAGTGTCGCGCGGACGCGTTACGTTTTTGTTGAAATGCTGGAAGATCGTCTGCTGCTGTTGCTGCTGCGTTTCCCGCTTCCTTTATTTTCCCCAGACACGGAGAGAAAGGCCTCTGGCCGCGGGGGCCGCGGGGGCCGCGGGGGCCGCCCGTGGAGGTGTGTGCACCGTGCGTCGGTCCGGCCGCCAGCTCCCGGCGTTTTGGCATGGGAAAGGAAAAGTCTTCTTTGTTGTAATCACTCTGGGCGCTGCGTTGTGATCAATCTTGACAACCCTCGCAAAACAAGATTTTTTTCGACCGAGTTTCTTGTGAACGCGCGGCAGCAAAGATCGGCCCGGAGGGAACGGCGGCGGCCGCCGGTGGGAAAAGATGCGTCTGCCTCATTCGCGTTTTGAAGCGGGCCGCTCCGAGAAGCTTCTTCCACAATTTCAGAACCTGTCGCGCTCGAGCGCGGTGGTGGGGGAGACGGCGGTGCCCTGGGCGGGGCTTGTCGCTGGGCCTTTTGTGTCTTATCGAAAAATATAAATTTCAAGCACCGTGTGGCATTTTGATTTGATCGATTAAAATGATCGAAACCAGCCACTGCAACCGGCGTATTTCGATCACCGACTGCGATCCCGCCGAACACTTGCTGAGGCTCAGCCCGTCGCGGCCTAGCCCCTGACCGCGGTGCCCAGCGCCCGGCCCATAACGTCATGCCAGGACCCGGCGGGACTGGGCTGCAGTGGTGGGCGCGCGGGCTGCGCTGCCGTGGGGCGCCGGCCCGGCACGACCCGGCACGCGCTGGGAATCGGACGCCATACAACTTACCCACTCACCCACTCGACTCACACAATTAATTAATAATCAGAACGCATGCGTGCCGGCGCGGCCCCGCTCCACTCCGCGCGCGCCCCATTCATTTCGAAAGTACATGTGTGTACCTTGACGCCCGAAAGTTGCGGCGGCGGCGGCGAGCGGCTGCCCAGCCGGGCCCACCGGAGACAGAATTCATTAGCCCTTGCCATCCTCGGCCACCTCACTTTCCGGTTACGTCAAACACCCCCCGGGGAGAGAGAGAGAGAGAGAGAGAGAGAGAGAGAGAGAGAGAGAGAGAGAGAGAGGGAGAGAGAGGGTCTACCGGCCGCCGTGGCTTCAGGCGTGTTTAAAGGACTGACGATGCGGGGCTTATTGGCCCGTCCCGTTATCGGGGCACGCGCGCCGCGGCCAGCCGGCCGGACCCGCTCAGATTGAGCGCGAGACCAACGTGCACTCGTGCACTCATAGGCCTGGCAACTAGCGGCTGCTGCAGCCTGTCTGTGTGTGTCTCTCTCCCTCCTTACCCCCCCCCCCCTCTCTCCCTCCTGTCTATATCCCTGTCTCTCTCCGTCGCACTGTTTTTTGGCCGTCCTCTGGTATGCCACTAGGTTGGCGCCGCTGCGCTGCGCTGCCCCCTCCCCGCCTCCTCCGCGAGGGACTTCCCTGTCGCCTGGAGGGAGCTCGGCGCGGCTGCGGCGGGAACAGACGGCCCCGCGGCCCGCGGCGTGCCACCTCCTCGACGCTGAGTGCCTGCCACCGCCGGAGTGTCCGGGGCGGGCGTTCCCTCCAGGAGCTGGCGGGCGGCGGCGGCGGTGACGGCGGCGCGGCCGCGCCGTGCCGCCGTGCGGTGTCCGCGGCGGCCGCGGTGAGGTGCAGCGGCGGCGGCGGCGGCGGCGGCGGCGGCGGGTGAGTGGGTGGGTGCGCGGCGAGCGGTGCGCGGGGGGCGGCAGCGGCAGCGGCGGCGGCGGCCACGCGGTACGGCGGTGGGGGCCGCCCGGCCCGCCCGGCCCGCCGCGCCTCGGCTCGCCGCTCTCCTCGGCGCGACGCTCCTCGCCGCTCCTCGCCTCGCCTACCTCCTGCGGTCCTGGCCGCCTGGTCAGAACCGATCGCCCAACGCTTCGGCTGCTATCGGCGCCGATCGACTGCATATCGAGAGGTCGTCAATCGACGGCCGACGTTCCCCTCCCATCCCCTCCCCCCTCTGCCACGCGTTGCCCCCCCCCCTTCCAATGGCCTACCGATACGGGGGGGCCTTTCCCCCTTGTTGCCTACCGCCCCTGCCCCCTCCCCCTCCCCAGAGCCGACAGGCCCGAACGGAACAGATCGCCCAACCGAACCGAACCGAACGCCGATCCTCTCTCGTGCGGCCGTGCCGTGCGCCGTGCGCCACGCGGGGTACAGGGCGCAAGTGCGGGGGGTGGCGGCGGCGGGGCCCTGCCAGGCCCTGCCAAGCCCTGCCAAGCCCTGCCCGCCAGCCAGGCGCGGCCAAAGGGGAGCAACTTCGGCTCGCACCATCACCGGACAGGCGACTGGAGATGAAACGTGACACATTTTCGCCCTCAAAATACGCTCACGCAAAAACCCACAATTACACCACGTATTTCGTGATGCGCGTCTGTTCAAATTTTTACGGAGGTGGCAAAATCTGAAATTACTGTCGATCTTACATTTTGAAACGACTCTGGCGAACAAACTGTACGCCCTACTTCTTTTTCGGGGGAAAGGGAGGGGGGGAGGGGTGAAGATTAAGAAGACGCTGATGGTGAAAATTATAGAGCCCGTGAGCGGGTCGCCTTTTACCGGCCACTCTGCTCCAGTCGCTCCAGTAACACAGTGGCTTCAGTCCGAGGCTTGATCCTGGAGTATTGCATTTAAATTCGATACAGGCTCCCTACCGTCTCGCGGATGTGAACGATGTGAAGCAGATGAGCCCAATCCCGAACCGGATTGCCTTCTCCTGTCTGTCTGTCTGTCTCTCTCTCTCTCTCTCTTTTTTTGACCCTTACAGAGGGCTCGGTGGCGGGAAGCGGGCAAAACAGGCACGTCCTCGCCGCCCATTTGCCGCCGCCGCCGCCGCCGTGCTGTCGGGAAGCGGGGAAATTAAGAGGTTTCGAAAAATGAAACCGATTTCTCTGCGTCGGCCCTGCCCTGGCCGCGTGCGTTGGTCCTGGCCCTGGCCGCGGCCGGGCGCGTGTCCAGCTCGTAAACGTCTTCCGACCCGCGGACCCAACGGGGAGCGTGAGGGGGGCGGGGCCGTGAAGGGCGGCCGCGGCGGACCCGGTTATCGCACCGCACCGCACCGCACACCGAGCGGCGCTGCCAACGCTGCGGCGGCGTCGGCGGCGGCGTCTCGTGCCAAATATCGGCCAGTGATTGCCGCTCATTATTACCGCCCTGTCTGTGGACGGCTCCATTGTGTTTGGGGCGGGCCGCAGCCGGACCGCAGCGGACCCGGGGGCTCCGGGGCCCCGGCGCGGCGGCGCACGATGCTAACTAACTGATTGAGCCACAAGGAGACGGAGCGGGGAACGCTTCCGCCGCCGCCGCCGCGTTCGCTGCTCACGCCGACCTACGCCGGGTCCGCCGACTCTCCTTCCCCGGGCTCTGCGCCACGTCCTGCAGGCTCTCTCTCTCACTCTCACACACAATGTAGGCAACCAGTAATACTTTCAGTCTGAAGATAATAAGCCGCTCCTGGATCCGCCCCCTTCCGGTCACTAAGGCCGCTATCACGCCCCCCCCCCCTCCCCACGCTGCTACCGCGCCGGTATCAGATAAGGAAGCCCGTGTGCATGTGATCGTGCATGTGTGCGTGTGTGTGTGTGCATGTTCCCCGCGCGCCAAGTGCGTCGCCCGTGCCGTAACGTTTGGCGCGGAGCGGAGTTCACGGGAGTTCGCAGCTCAGTTTCGGTGGGGTGGGCGCGGGCGGTCCTTCGGAGAGGAGGACGTGCTGGTCCTCGCGGAGGCCGCCCCCCGGGCCCGGTTGTCGAGGTCGGCGGCGCGGACGACGGACAACGCAGTGCCGCGACACCCGTCCCCTCCGGCCTGGTCCTGCATCTGACGACGCCATATGTTCGCGGATCGCTTCAATTCCCCCGGCGGCGGAGCGGACGCGTCGGAGGGGAGGGGGGGGGGGGGGAGGGGAGCTCAATTAGGGCAAATAAAGCAAACGAGACGGAGGCTCCTTCGCGCCTCTCCTCTCTCTCTCTCTCTCGCTCCCGCTCGCGGAGCCCATATGATATGGGAGGGGGCGGGGCTCCTTGCGGAGACGGGTGCGGGGGAGGTGGGAGGGGGTGCTGTCTTGGTGCGGGGGGGCCATGTGGACCGCAAGAAGTGACAGGGGCGGAGCGAGGAGGGGAGGAGGGGGGGGGGGGCAACAACACGACTCACACGAACGGCGTTCGAAAATACACGCCCGACAACGAGCCCCGTTTTTTTTTGTGTTTTTTTTTCGTGTGGGGCGCGCTCTCCGTCGGCAACGGCGATGAGAAAACAGTTTTGTCTTGACTCCGCCGCGGACGTCGCCGTGGGAATGGAAGGAGACCGAGAAGTGGGGACAAGTGTCCTGGGCACGCAGCCCCGGGACGGTCGAGGCCGCAGAGGGCCCGCAGAGGGCCCCCCGGAGGGCAGGACACTATACCTTCCTGGCGGGTCCTCGCCCCGACCGTCGCTGTCCTGTCCTTCTTGCACTCCCGCGCTTCCCCAGGGAAACGGCGTAGCGGACGGGAGGAGGAAAAATATCATAAAAGTCGGACGGTCCGCGAGCAGGGGTTTGCAGAAGGGCCTAAGTGAGTCATTCGGCAGAGTATAGAAGGCGGGGAGGGGTGGGGGGCGTGATGATGGTGGACGTGAGGGAACAGCGGGGGAGGGGGTGGGGGGGGGGGCGCTCTCTGTGAGGGGTCCTGGGGCCGCCGCGGGGCCCGGCCGCCGGTCCTGGGACGGGGGGTCACGTGTTGAGTGTGAGTAAGTGAGCGCATTCCAGCACATGTGCTCGCCGCGGACCGTCTGCGTCGCCGTGACGGTATTGGTGACGGTGCCGGCGGCAGTGCGCGTCGGGGGTGCGCCGGGTGCACGTCGACGCCGTGGCCGCGGTGACGGTGGTGGCGGCGTCGTCAAGTCCGCGCGGTTCGTCATCGAGTGCGGCGGCGCGGTGGCGGTGGCGCCGCCGACTGACCTCGCCTCCGCCGCGCGCGGTGCGCGGTGACATGCAGTGCCCGGCCCGGCCCAGTGGGCGCTGGTCGGATCGGGTTTGGCATTGAGCGGGCCGAACTGACCGACCGGAACGGAGCAGGTCCGCAGGTCCGCAGGTGCTTCCCCGCGGCCATGCGGAGGCCCCGGGCCGCCCAAGGGGTTACCGCCGCGGCCAGTTGACCCGATGGCTGCCCCGCGGAGGACTGCAGGGACCCCGCCATGGCCGCCACCCCGGACTCGGAGCCCCAGGCCCTCGTCCCGGCCTGGCTCCTGTCCTGCTACTTCCTCATCGTCGTGGTGGGCGGCGTCATCGCCAACGTGCTGCTGGTGGTGACGACGGTGCGGTGGTGCCGCGGCCGACGCCCGACCCCTGAGCACGACGGCGGCGGCGCTGGTGACGTCGGCTCCCAGGACGGCGACGACGCTGGCCCGCGCACCACGCACGGCCCCGGCAGAGGCTGGTGGTTCCTGCTGAGCCAACTGGCGGCCGCGGACGCGCTGTCGCTGAGCCTGGTGTCCGTCGGGGAGCTGTGGACGGTGCGGGAGACGGGCGGGCCGTGGCGCCTGCCCGCCGCCGCGTGCGCCCCCTTCATGGGCCTGGAGGCACTGCTGGACGCGGCGCAGACCTACCTTCTCGTCGCGCTCACCCTGCACGCCTGGGCGGCGCCCACCGACCCCGTGCCCAGTACGTCCTCCGCCAGGCCGCCTCGAATACCGACAGAGGCGCCGCGTCCCGTGGTGTGATACCCCTGTGCTTCCAGGCCTGTCCGTGTGGCGCCACGTGTCGCGGTCCGCGGTCGTGCCCAGCGCGCTCGTGTGGATGCTGGCCTCCTCGGTGGCCGTGCCGCGCATCTTCCTGGCCGTAGCCGTCAGGCCGAGGCCGGCCCACCCGCTGTGCACGCTGCTGCCGACCTCGCCGTCGACGGGGGCGCTGGAGGGCCCCCTCGACGTGGTGGTGATGGCGGCGGGTCCGGGGCCGTCGGGGTCCTGGTGGCCCCTGGGTACGCTCGGCGTTGACGGCCAGGGCGGCGGGCCCCTGCTGTCCGCCGTCGTGCTGTGCGCCCTGCCCACCCTCGTCCTGCTTCTCGCGGCCACGGCGGCCGCCGTGCGGGCCGCGGGCCGGCCCTCCAGGAACAGGGCCTCGAGCGCCTTGAGCAGCGAGGAAGACGTCACGTGTCCTCCGCACAAGCTGGAAAGGGTAAGGGCAGCAGCAGGGGAGCGCCTGTGAGGCGCGGGGTAGGCCGACCCGCACGGCATCTGTGCACTACGCTGCTGAGATTGCCTACCCGCCAGGCGAGGGGCCAAACAGTACCCACGGCGCATGCCCGCTTGCCTATCATTGGACGGACTCAGAGGGCGTAGAACCAACAGCTTAAATGTTGGCCAGCAGCTCTTGGATTGGGGCTAAGGTCGATGTTCCCAAAAATGCAAATGAGATGCCACTTTTGCAGCGCCTGTCCTCCTGTTCATCCGGACGGTCTGCTTCACCTGCTTGCAGCGCGAGTGGGTCCGCGTCTCCACGTGCCTGTCGGTCTCGTGGCTGCTCATGTCCCTGCCGCGGCTCGCCAGCGCCGCGGCCAGCGGCTTCGTGCTTCCAGAGGCGCCCCCCGAGCTGTCGACGGGCCCCTTCCCGGGGCTGGGACCGTGGGCGTTCCGGGCGGCCCCGCTGGGGTCCCGCGCCCTGGACGACGCCTCACTCCTGGTCGCCTCCATGCTGCACTTCGCCCTGACCGCGGCGCGGCCCGTCGTCGCCGTCCTGGCCAGCCCGTCCCTGAGACGAGCTGCTCTCGCCCTGGCGCAGCACGGCGACAACGCCCAGGATCCCCCCGTCTCCGTCGTCAGTCCTGTCGACGAAGACGACGAGCGACGCGGGGGAGCCGCCCTCTTCGTGTGATGCTAGTCAGGTGGCCACAGCGGGATAGCACGCCTTTGGTTTAACTGTGCCACTATTTTCAACATGCTTAGGTCATATCGAATGGCCTCTGATCTCAATATCCATTTAGGAGTGTGCATGTGATGCACCACCATGCCACAACTTCGTCATGATTTTTTTTTCGTTTTTTTGTTAATTATCTGTTTAGTTGTGTTTTTAAACTAACTTGAATAAAAATATCTGACTCATAGTTGCTGTCAAGACTACAGACTGAAAACCTCTCAGAGTCATAATGAAAATAAAATGAGGGAGAGGGGAGAAATAAAGTCAATGTTTTAAATAAATTTTCTGTTTTTATTATTGTTAAGACATGCAGTTTGGTCCACAAAAATAATTCATAAAAAATATCTTTAAAAAAAAAAACAAACTTTTGAAACAATAGTTAATGTATGAATGACATCACAAGGAAAGGAGAACTCTGCTCCCATGTATGATTTATGGGTGATATACATTAAGTACACAAAAAGTCCAAGGAAAAGTAAATGAAAAATAGGAAACACATCCCACTAGGATCTTGAAGCCACTTTGATGGGAGATGATCGAGGAGATGACCCAGTCATTTTAGAAGTTGAGATCTGGTCTTGAATTCGAGCTAATGAATCCCTTATCTTTGCTTCACAATTTAACAAATCAGATGACATCATGTCCAGATCTTTGTTGGCATCTATCACCAGAACCTAAACAATTAATACAATTAGCACAGGAAAACACAAAACCAACTGGCAAATAAATTGTATTAGTCAGTATACACACTGGAGCAGGGCACATGAATGATGTGCGATGATATAGCCAGTTTTCATGAAGCTGATGTAGCTTCTCCAGGTATTCAAGCGGCACACAACTTTCTTCAGATCTGGCTCTTGCAAGCATCCTCTTATGGACCACCTCAGGGGTTGTTCTGAGGTAAACTGAAGGAAAAAAATAAAACATTAGTAAAACAAAATTCCAATTAAAAGTTATGTTACATACCAAAAACCCTGCATACTTATTAGGTTTCCAGCAACATCATGGTTTTTCACAATCCAGTTAAACCATTCATCTAGGGCAACAAAATCTGGTTCTGGCATGAGACCACTTTCATGGAGGTTTTCAACAAAGCAATATCTACCAGAAAAAGAAATAAATTAGTAGTAATAATAAAAATAAAATTAACAACAGAATGGGATACTTTTGAAATTTAGGATACCTTGCACTGTGAATTGAACGTTCCATTATTTTGACAGGCCGATCAACTGGTTTTATATGCAAATCCAGCATTGTGAGTTGGACAAATGTTTGGAATGTAATACCCCATCTTGATGGGTCTGTATACATTAAGTCCTAAAGAGAAGTCTTTTGTTCATCATGTAAATTGGAAAATGGTAAATTTAATTACATGCACCAAAATATATCACTTACTAAAAAGTTTTTCCCTCTCACATTCCGCCATCGTTCTACCGGTTCTGCAAAAGTGACAACATTTTCAAGAGCAGCAAAATGCTTCAAAAAAGTTGTTTTGCCACTTCCAATATTGCCCTCCACAAAGACTGTGAATGGTTTGGAATGCTTGATATCCTTTGCCATGTTGCTCAATTTAGCTGCAAAGAATATGGGCTGGCATGAAACATGAGAGAAAACAAAGCCTAACCAAGACAGCAAAAGATTAAATTGAACCTTTTTAAAGAGGTAAGAAGTAAGTATTCAAAAACTATTGACAGGTCGACTAACCGAAATTCAACTTCAAATCTACAGCTCGTCACGAAGAACTGACGCGGAAAGCGAATGAAAATCATCCAACCGTACGCACCTTTCACTGCGTTGTTCTGAGAAACTCTGGCGCCAAAATTTATCAGAAGTCCGTTGCCTATTTGGACAAGAGTGGAGGGAATGAACCTCATGGTTGGGCAAATGAGTACATCGGAAGAGTGCACATCAGGCAAAGAGTTGATGACATGCAGAGTCCAGATGAGCAAGTAGAAAGGTGTGTCACACTTTGGAGATTTCAAGACACTCAAGACATTAGACCTGGTGCGCGACCAAAATGATAAAATCAGCTGTAACTACGCAATGCAACAAAATAGCAGACGACGCGTGTTGTTGATGTCATTTTTCCAGTTTAGCCACATACACGCAAAATAATGAAGCAGCTAAATTTTTGGACTAGTGTTTTCAATGAGTAATGCAAAATTGTACTGCTTTAGCAATAAGTTAAAGCGAATGAAAATGACTGTCTCATTTTTCATTGTGGTTTAATTATGTTCTCTGTGAAGAGGTCTCACATTTTCCTTAGGTGCCATTCTGAAGCGTTGTAAACATAACCACCAAGGTGGTTCATCAAACCACTAATTTTAGAAACGGCATTCCAAAAAGATAAAATTAAACACTGTCATGGACGTAGAATGTTTGAAGACATTGAACTGCAATCAAGGAGCTGTCAGAGCTGTACGATTTAATGGTAAGACTCTTTGTTGTCACATATTATTGTCCATTGTACCCCCGATTTGCAATTATCACTCTTTATTTGCAGTGGATGGAGCGTATTGCCTTACTTGTGGATCAGATAAAAAGTTGAAATTGTGGAATCCATACCGAAATTTGCTTCTGAAGACCTATGCTGGCCATGGTAACGAAGTTTTGGATGCTTGTGGGTCTTGTGACAGCAGGTACCGGGATTCACAGATTATCTTTGTTATCATGTCAACAAGTCTAACTTGAAACCTGAAGAATTGTTTCCTCTTATTTTCTTTAGTCAGATCGTTTCCTGTGGTGCTGATAAATCTGTGATAATTTGGGATGTTAGCTCTGGCACACCACTAAGAAGATTACGAGGCCATGCAAGCAATGTTACTTGCGTACGGTTCAATGAAGAGTCGTCAGTTGCTATTTCAGGCTCTCTTGACAATTGTGTTATGTGCTGGGATGTGAGAAGTCGGAAAAATGAACCCATTCAGGTTTGTCTTCATAATACAGTTTTGATTTTGTATGAGTACGCAGAAACTGATGTTTAATGCTCATTTATTAAAATACAGGTATTGAAGGATGCGAAAGATAGTATCAGTAGTATCCAGGTCACAGATCACTTGATCTTGACTGGCTCTTTAGACTGTCGAATACGGCAGTATGATATCCGCACAGGAGACCTCGTCACAGATTTTATTGGAGGTATGTTCACCTTCCTTTTTTGCTAAGTATGCTCGCCTGCACTACATGTGCTACCCTGTGATTTACTGCTATATCATATTTTTTCAGAACCAGTACTTGGTGCAAGTTTCACAGGGGATGGTCAATGTGTAGTTGTTGGCTGTGCTGATAATCATGTTAGACTCTTTGATAAAGATTCTGGAGAAATGCTTGGAGAGTGAGTATGATTACAATCGTGTATGATTTATTATGACAATCAAATGACAACTTTTCAGAGACTAATTTCATTGACATACTTTTTTGGTAGGTATGGTGGTCACCAGACTGGAGATTTCAGAGTTGAGAGTGGTGTTGATAACACGGATGCATTCATTTTGTCTGGCGCGACTGACGGGTACATCTACTGTTGGGACATGGTAAAAGCAGAAATAGCATCCAGATTGGAACATGCACCAGGTGTAGTTGTTAATTCCATTCATCCTCATCCTAATAAAGGAGCTTTAGTATCTGCTGCTGGACCAACAGTAAAGCTGTGGGGTAAACCAGAATTTCTTGATTCTGATGTTGAATAGGAAAGAAGTAACAATATCTTGTACAATAAATTTTATACATGCATTAAGACAAACGTATAAATAACTATTTTACTTGTATGGTCAGATTCTGAAATAAAAATGGATTTTGGGAAAATGTCATTATACAGCTACTTCATCTGTCAGCTTTTTCCTTCCTCTCCTCTTTCCCCTCATGATCCACTGACTTGCAAACACAAAACTTGAGATAGTTCGTTTGTGATAATAATCCCAAGTGTGGCGGTATAGTGCCATAGAACAGTTTATGAGTCTTTGCAAAGTCCTGTGTCTTGCATCGACTGGCTGATTTCCACGTCGGGACTCGTGGATTCAAATTTGCCGCGGCATGTCAAGTTAACAAATAATGTTTTTCGTTATCCTGAAAATTAATAAAACACGGGTGCCAATTAAAGGATACTGTATTATTTCACCTATAATATAAAGAGGGGGGGGGGGGTAACTCACCCCATTTATTGCGTACTGTTTCTCAAGACTTGAATTGACCTGATAGGTCGGGTGGAAGAGGGAGTGGAGGGGGAAGACGATTTTGGCGCCAGGCACATCGTCTGTTAAAGTCCGGTGTTTTCTTCATTTTAAATGAATCAGTGTAATAAAAATGTACGTGGATAACGTCATTGAAGGGTTTTACAATGCTGTCAACGGTTCGGTGAGTTTTCTTGGAAACGGTGGGCGTTGTTCTCATTTGATTCTTACCCAAACTTTTGCACTCTATTTATTTATAACTATGCCCATGAACGCCTTAACCTACCCGAGTGCCATATTCCATTGTGTTTTACATATATACCTATACTGTTTAATTCTAAAATTTAATAAATATGTAATTATAACCCGTTTTGTTATTTTTGATACACCCTGTAAATTTTTTAAATGATTATTCCGCATGTCTTATTTCAGAGAGTCCTTCTTTTTGTCAATTATGACATTGATGCAATTTGCGCAGCCAGAATTCTCCAACATTTGTTTAGGTGTGACACAATAGCTTACACTCTGGTGCCTGTGTCTGGAATTCAAGATCTCCGTCAAGCATATGAAGAAAATTGCGAAGAGGTACTTGCTGTTTTATTTTTGGCTATGATTGCATGATTGCTTTCTTTGTTTCTAAGCTTAATCTTATCTTTCGAAGGTGAAGTATGTTGTTCTCGTCAATTGTGGTGGTACCATAGACATAGTTGAATTGCTCGAACCAGAAGAACATGTTATCTTCTACTTACTGGATAGCCATCGTCCTACTGATCTGTGCAATGTGTTTAGCAGCTCCCAGGTAAATAAGCTTTTTAAATTCTCATAGGAAATAGTGTGCACTACCAATCAAATCACACTTATTTGTTTTGGAATATTATTAGGTGCGAATCATTGGTAACTCAGATCCCGAGGAGGGCATTCCTGAGTTTGATGACGTATTCAGAGAAGATGTAGGTACCGAAGTCTTATTCTATTTTGCCTTTTCTTTGTATGTTTAAGCTGGTTGTGTCATATATTTATATACATAGATCATCTAAACAGTCTTGTGATTTTCTGTAGTCAGATGAGGAAGAGGACAACTCTGGAGAAGATTCAGATCCTGAGGAATCCAGAGCAGCCAAGAGAATGCGCATGAGTGAAGAAGCTATTCTTAAACGGAGAGAAAACCGTCTATGGGCTGAAAAGCGTGATAGAATAGTTTTCAATTACACTCAATTCAGTTATTATGGCAAGGCTGTAAGTGCCATTTATTTTAGTTATGCGTTGGTTAAATCCAAATCTATTTGTCCATCTGTATTTTGTATTATTTTGCTCAGAGTGCTGTCCAAATGTTTGAACTGGCCCTCAGTCTTTCTAAAGATACTACTGATCTGCTTTGGTGGGTATATGAAACTCCTATTCTTTTACAGTTTTTAAACACTCTGTGATTAACTTGCTTCTTTTTTTCTGAAGGTGTGCCATCATTGGAGTGACTGAGCAGTATTTGTTGGGTAAAGTTGAGAAGCAGCAATATGTGCTTGATTCAGGTACGCTACAAGGGTATGTTTCTAAATTAAGCCACAATCTTGACGAAGATCCAACTGAAGCAGCTAATTCAACACCTGTAACTGTTCCACGCATATCATTTACTAAGGAGTATCCTTTACATTTAGTACTTCACTGGTTGTGTACCTTCACTTCTTTTCCAGCTATTGATCAAAGACTGTTAAAAGTAGACGGTGTAGATATGTTTCTGTTTTCCATAATTTCCTTAATGCCTCATCAGCCTCCAGCTTGCACTCTACCGTCACTGGACTGTTGAAGCTAGTTTGAGACATTCTATGTACTCAGCTTGCAAGTTAAAATTGTGGACTTTAAAAGGAGAACGCAGATTGCATGAATTGCTTGTAGATATGGGGTGAGTGAGCTCCTAATTGTTGTTTCTAAATGTATTTTAGCGCACTTTGGTTGTTTAATACTTACCAATGTACTTCAAGGTTACCGCTGGTTCAAAGTCGCCAAAAGTTCTCTGCTATGGATATGGTCTTGAGACAAGAATTCCACTCTATGATTGAGAAATTAGCTGAAAAATATGAGTTGGATCAATTAGTGTTTGCTAGTTTTATTTTGCAGTATGGTTTTCGAAATAAATACTGTGCATCTGATGTTGTGTATTCTATGCTTGCTTTATTGGAGTCAACCGTAAGTTCTACTGAATTTTCAGATATCGGGTTCTCTTACCAAGGGTCTATTTTGTGAATTGTTTTTTTGTCTCTTCTATATTTTGTGTGTTACCGTGTTGTAGGGTCGAGAGAAGTCTTCTAAAGATTGTTTCTTGGAAGCAATGGATGCTCTTTCAAGGTATGCTTGATTTTAAATAATTGTGGCAAGTAGTTAAAGAGGCTTTGTGATTTTTGTTTGTTCATGTTTGTGCACTGTATTTCCTGGTTTAAAGGCCCAAAAAAAATCTGTTGGAGGATGGTATTGAAAAAGCTAAGGTAATGCTCACTAGTATATTCAAAATGGTGCAAGCTGCCCTGGATATGCAGATGGTGATTTCTGGTGGACCCTTTCTATACTTCATCATCCAGGAAGTGAGTATTGCAGGCTGTGTTTTTCACATGTGCATGCCTATTTACGGTCTGATAGTAACATAAATAAATTAAAGCACCTTTCATTAATTTATTCCTTATATTTCACAGGGAGCTCTGAATGCCAGACAGTTTTCACATCCTCACACTTTAATATTGTTGGCCCAGTTTGTGCTGCAAGCATATGTCATGGTGCGGAAGAAGAAAGCCACAAATTTACCCCTTATTGCTTCAGCCCCTCTGGATGCTGATGAAGGGACTTGTCTTGTAGTAGGTATTCCACCTGTGATTGAAGACTCTCCCAAGAATTTCTTTGGTAAAGCTTTTGAGCAGGCAGCCGAGAAGACAAATGCTCGAGCTCAGCTTGATTACTTCGATTCCTCCGTAATGAAATTAAAAATGGAAGATAGATCAAAATTCTTTGATGCTTTGGCAGCACTTTTATCATAATGTTCTGCAACCTTATTTTTGAATGATTAATTTTTAAAAATAATCTTACTTTTTAAATTTACGACATGGATCTCTTTAGCTAGTGTACTTTGTCTCTTGTGGTTTTTTATTGAATGTGATTGTGATATACTTCGTCGTCCAGGCATTGGCACTAGATGTACGACTTTTAACCTACCAACTGTACAAATCTGTAATTAATTTTAGGTGTATATTTTGTTGTCAAATAGCTGTATATTCTTTCATTAACATGAAACATGCCCTTTTTCTTTACACTAGAATATTTGCTGTCGATATACCAAATACCATTGCAGTGATTCTCCTCTATTTTACACACTTGTATATTTTATGAGAGGGGGAAGGAAATTGAGCATGTTTGCAATAAATATGTTAAATCAGTTTATTGTGTTTATTGAGCCTAAATAACTTAATGTACATAAGGAAAAACGAATCACTCTCATTCCGCCTCTTCGAGCCCAAACTCCTTGTCAAAATCTTCCTCAGAAATCTAAAATGAAACAAAATCCTGTATTGCTGTGGCACAAAATGGTCATGTCATCTAAGAATCCAATTTTACTTACCTTCTTTTTCTTCAATTTTTTCATCAGAGCAATGTCCTTGGCAAGTTCTGCTATCTCTTCTGAACACGGCTTCTTCCGTTTTTTGGTGAAAAGACCCTTTTCCTTCAATTCTTCTTTCCTCTGCTTGCGCTTTGTTTTCTTTTCTTTCTTTTCTAATTTTTTAGCTTTGCTCAATGCCCATGCTTCTGTCTTCTTCTGGTGAGCTTTCTGTTTTTTGGAAGGCCAAACTCCTGTTTCTTTATAAACAGCCAATTTTTCCTGCCTTGATGACTCTCTCTGTTTATCTTTGAATGTTATAGTGTTTGTATCTACTTCTTCACCTTCAAAGCCAGAGGTATCTGCATTCCTCAACTCAGGCATCTTGGGCAACTGTAGCAGACCAAATCCTGTGGCCAGCAAACCTAGATCAACATCTGTCAAAAAATAAGTAAATTGGCATAAATAATTTTTGAGTTAGTTTACTATTTACTTAGTAAGATACTAGATAATTATCATCATACTGCAAAATAACAATGACTACCTTTCAGACGAAGTAACACATTGCATTCATGTTTGTTGTATGCCTGAACGTATGAGACAAAAGCTCGTTGGGCCTTCTCCAAAACAGCACGGTCTGACTTCTGTAGTCCTCGAGCCATTTTCATCACTTCATTACTGTCCGCAAGCGTGATATCTATTTGTTTTAATACAACCTAGAAGCATAAGGGGACATGCCAAAAATAAGGGTGAGATCAAAATATTAAAATTTCAGTATAAAGTATTAATTTTACCTTCTGGTTACGATGAATAAAGTCTACATAAGCATCTTCATTGGGCATCAGAAAAATAATAGCGGATCCTTCATTGCCAATTCGAGCTGTGCGACCACATCGATGCACAAATGCAGCTGCAGACTTGGGAACATCACACTGCAACACCCAGTTTACAGCAGGAATATCTACGCCTCTCGACAACACATCAGTGCAGAGGAGGATTCCTAAAGAACAGTTAAAAATATAAAAATACATCAAGAAACTTCCCAAAACCTATTTTGAAAGGCCTTTACTTTATAAACTTACCTTTGTCTAAAGACCTGAACTTGTCAAAAACCTTAAAACGTGCATCTTTCATTTTCCCATGAACACAAGTCACTGGTAAATCTTTAAATATACTGAAAAATGAGATTTGTGTAAACTTACATTTCAAAAATAATTATGAAAACATTTAGAAAAATATATTTACCTTGAGAGAATTGTTGAAAAGTAGCTAACACAAGCACACGTAGACAAAAATATCATATATTTTCCAGGGTTATTAGGTTTTTTCGACGTTTCAGAAGAGAGAAACCCAACAATTGCAGCCAATTTATCCTCAGGATTTACAATTGTGTAATGGTTGCTAAGTGTGGCGGGTGTAACAACATCCTCACTGAAAGTAATACATGACAAAATAAAATGAAATCTGCTCATAAATTATAAAAGTTGCATGAAACACTAAAAGTTTCTTTAAAAGTTGGCCTTACTCATTGACTCCTTTCTCTCTCACAGTGACTTGGACAGGATTTCGCATTCCTGCTCGCATCAAAGTCTCGACATGTTTGGTTTGGGTAGCAGAAAAAAGTCCAGTCCGCCTTTGCCTTGGAAGATATGCCAAAATTGTATTCAAAGACCGTTCAAATCCTAGTTCTAGTAAACGGTCAGCTTCATCCAAAATTAACAATTCCTGAAACAATTTTGATTTTAAAATTATTGCATGACATAAAATAGTCCTGGTTGAAAACTAATATAAATTTTAGAGACAAGAAATTAAGACTCACAAGTGATTTAAGGGCCGGTCTGAGGCAGACATCAGTATGATGTTCCAGTATATCCATCAGTCTTCCAGGGGTAGCTACAATGATATTCCCACCTCGTTCTCTCAACGTCTGAACATCAGCTTCAACAGAGCTACCACCGAGAAGGAGTAACCCCCTCAGTGCTCTATTTGGCTCTAATTCATTAAGAGTTTCTAGGAATGGAGTAAGAACTTCATATATCTGTGTCGCTAGTTCTCGTGTAGGTGAAATGATAAGGACACCAACCTCCAGTAGCTTCCATTTCTCTGTGCGTTTCTGCAGTAAAATTGAGGTACATGTAGTTCAAATCTATTTCAACAAATTTTATATTTACCTCATATCTTCAAACTGTACATCAAACGCTCACCAACATAAGTTCAATAGCAGGTATTATGAATGCAAGTGTCTTGCCACTGCCTGTCACAGCTTCGGCTGCTACATCCTTATTGGAAAGCAGCAAAGGGATACATGCTGCCTGTTGGGGAAACAAAAATAATGCATTTCAACAGGAACATGTAACTCGATGTCTGTTCAAACTGTTCAAACTCGATATTAAAGATAAGGGGGAGATGACTGAATCGAAGGGAATGAAGGCAATTGAATTCCAAATAATCCATGAGCTAAAAAAAGAGGATGCGAATACGAATGCAGTGGAATTGACGTCGGTTTCAAATACCTATAACCTGTGACACATGCTTTCAAAAGGTTATGTTCTGGTATTTGGAAGTTATTTACCTGTACTGGTGTCATCGTTTTGAAGCCAAATTTCACAATTGTATCCAAGCACACTTTGTGCAGAGGACATTTTAGCTGAGTCCAATCACTCTTCATTTTGAAACAGAACGACAACTAAACTTTGAGTCTAGCTTCCATGTAAACACACCAACCAAAGCAGACGAGAAGAGGCTATCGACGGTCAGCAGAGGCCAGCCTGGAAACAGCGGGCGCGGAGTGCGGTACATTTTTGGGTTGTGGTTGGCAGCACTTACCAACCCTTTCCGGTCCAGAGTTTCCATCGCAAGTTTCAAACCAGAAACATTGTTGCACACAATTCCTCATTCCTTATTTTGGGAAATATGTCCTCCTTTACCCGAGTTGTGGAGCACGTATTTGGCACAAACTTTTTGTCGCCCGAAAATATGGATGAGTATGTGGATTTGGACTCTAGCATCTGTGTGATGGAGATGTGTTCTGATTACTCATTTTCTGGAATTCGGTCACAGGGATCTGGGAAGATTTGGTCCACTAGTTTCCGCTATCAACTCTCACTTGCAATCTTTGAAGCAAAATAATGACAGTCCAGTCCAAAATTTACAGAAAGCAGAGGGGATCAAAATCGATCATGAGGATGGACGAGTCGGCAACAGTACTGTTAGTTTGGACATCTCAGAACTTTCGAACAGAATATTATATTATGACATTCTCAAAATAATTGGAGAAAGCAATTTTGGCACAGTGAAAACTAACTGTGGTGTTTGTCGAGGTAAAAAGTGAACCTTATGATTTAATTTAGTTATATGCTGTTGATTTGCATTCTTTCTATATTTCTTAAGTAAATGGTCTCTTAGGTAAATGGCAGTATGAGGTCGTTTTACTGTCTAATGGGATAATGCAAATAGGATGGGCAACTTCAAATTCCGAATTTGGATATGGACAGGGGGTAGGTAAGGACTTGAGAAGAAGATCAATATCCACGGTGACACTATCCTAAAATTACGCACCACATATATTTTTGGTTGTTTCTTTGTTATTTTCAAATTTTTATCTATGTTTGTAGGAGACACTTCTGATTCCTTTGCCTTTGATGGCAGCAGAATTCGTAAATGGAATGTTTTAGCTGAGGGTTATGGTGAAAAATGGGAGGAAGATGATATCATTGGCTGTTGTATTGATCTTGATGATGGTTGTGTTGAATTTTTCAGGTTTGTGCTTTGTCTGAAATATGAGGTACCTGCACACGATCCAATATCTCACACTAATAAGAATCTGTTTTTTAATTTCTTTTTTTTAAAAATAGGAATGGAACATCATTGGGTGTGGCTTACAGAGACATACCTATGGGTGCTGGGATACTGTATTTTCCCACTATTAGTTTGCAGCAGAAGGAAGGCTTGATTCCAAATTTTGGCTCATCTCCATTTTGCTACCCAGTGTCTGGATGTCAGCCAATCCAAGATCCACCAAGGGGTGAGCTGGCTGCAGTGACATATCTATTAGACTGTATCAGTAAACTCATTTCTTTAATGGATAGCCATGCAATTGTAAGCGATTTTGAACTATTCAACAATCACTGAATCACATTGTTTGCTTTTGAGTATTGTTTCATCAGTCAATATCAACAGTTGATTTCTTGTTGTAGACCCCTGAAACTTCGTGTGATGGTGTGGGAACATCATATGAAGCAATGCTGTTAGAGATAGCAAAAATTTTGGTTTTAAATATTACTCCGATTTTGAAAATCCCCTATGTGATGGAAACAAAATTTGTGCCTTTCATACATATGTTGTGTGAATCTGAAAATTCACCTGTTGCCCAAAGTCATTCGAGGCCATCTGCTCGTACCTCTGTACCTAAAAATGTTTCTGTGGGATGCACATTTAACAATAGGAGGTTGGATACATTTTTAGATCTCCTATGGACATTTTCAGAGGTGTATAGTTTTGAATCTATTGTGATGTTTCATTGCTATTGAAAGTATGATACCTATTAACTTCTGGATACTTTCAGGAAAGTGAACTAAAAATCTGGACAAGCACTTTGGTTTCAAGACTCTCTGTGAAATTTCAACATAATGTGAGACCTCTTCTTCTAGATTTCTCTGCTCAAAAAGAATCAATTTACATTTTGAGGTGTCTGCTTCATCATAAAAGCTTGCGGCATTACCTGATGAATCATGTTCTTTTTGAAGGAGTCAAGTGAGCATTTTATTTGTGGAAACCCTTAACGAACTGTAAGTAAGCAAGTTATAAAAATGATTTAGATTTTTTTTCTTCAGATTTCCTTGGTTTCTCAACATAAAGGTTCCCTCTGCTGAAAGTTTTACTTTTTGGGAAACTGAGCCATCAATACAAATGAACAAATGTGCCTTCATGACCTCAATCACTCGAATCACAACAGCAATGAACAGTTTGTACAAATCAGACCTAATATTTGAAGCATATAAATATCTTTTTGTATGAGTTCCCTTTTTCTGAATTTTTTAAGGTCTGGAAGATATGCAGATTAATTTGCTGATGGTAATGATGGATGATACGGATGGATCAGAAGGTTCCCTTTCATCAAAAAATATATTTCTGACCAAATTCAGAGTACTTCGAAGACAGCTTTATGCACTCTATAGAGTGGATGTGAGTACATGTTGTTCTTCATTTTAATTTGTGATCCTTTTTTATATTTTATATCCCTTTTTTCCCACAGCCTCTTAAAAGTCCAGGAGGCCCCCTGTGTCTAGTGTGGCCCCTCTGTGTTCGACTGTCACGGTTATTAGAATTGCTTTGGGCAAGAGAAGCAGAAGTAACACGTCCAGATTTCATCCCACCATCAAAATTTTATGATGGTTCTATACCATACTATGATATGGATAGATTGGGTGGAGTTCTTCTATACCTTCTGAAAACATACCATAATGATTTAGAAAAAAGATTGGGAGCTTCTCAACGGGCTCATTTGACAGCCCAAGTTTTTGGGAATGGCAGCTCCAGGCCTGTTGCTGAATCCTCAAGTAAGTCTGCTCTTTTGCTCCAATATATTGCTCCTATATTTCCCTGTATATTTCCTATAATTTATACTGTGTTGTTTTTTCTACCATTGAAATTATATTTCAGAGCCTTTGACTAACAATGACTATTATACTCCTGATTCAGAAGAACAAGGAGATTCACAGAGTTTCATCACAGAGGTTTTAGATGATCTTATTTTATTTTACCATATTTCCACAAAGACTTTTCCATTAACTGAAATGGTATTAAGAATTGACCATGCATTCCAAGTTTTAATCATCTAAGTGTAAACATTGATCCGTCATGATTTTAAACAGATTAATTCATGTGAAACTAAAGCTAAAGAGATTGCAGAATCTCTGCGTGAGAACAAAAATGCAATGAAGGAACTTCATGCTTCGGGCACCACAAGACATCAGGACGTCCTTAAGTCAATGGAGTTATTTCACAATGTGCTGCTTGGACATCTTCATCGGGCTGTTTGTGTTTTGTTTTTTTAAACAAACCTGTATGATTATTTTTGTTATCGAGCGCAATATTTTCTGTAACTACTCATCCTCTTCTTTTTGTTACAGACTGCTCATTTGACTACACTTCATGCAGCAAAATACCCAGACAGACTTATTTGGATATTTAAAGTAATTCTGAATACAATGAAAGCGTCTGCTGAGGATGTCCATTTGTTCAACTTTGTACCCGAATTTTACCTAGAATGTATGGTAGATATGTTGAAAACATTATGTTCGGAATCAAAGTCTGATCTAGTTGTCTTAGAAAATATAACAGGTGCCTGCAATTATCTTTGATCAGCACTCACATTGGTTCCAGAGTCCTCACTCGTTCTCCTTTCAGATCATGAAGAGCTTATGCGTGATGTTGTCCAGTTCATTTGCGACCATGTAGATGACCAGCGTGTGCGTGTGGCTAAAGCCAAGGACACTCTTTTAAGTACTTTACTTGAAATTGTGGCAACACCAAATTTGGTTGAGATCTTGCACAATGTTTCTGCTGAAAGGTACATTTTATTTTATATGCTTTTTTATTTTTGGTTTTGATTTTGATTTTGATTTTCCAAATAATAATCCATGCACTGTTCCAGTCGAATGAACATGATACGTTTTCTTCTTCAACCTTATGCTAACCGGGCGTGGGGCAATAGCAACCGGATTTTGGTAAGAATATGGTATGGTTCTCCAAATTCATTTGCCAGCAGAGGCCACATTTCCACATGTCACAAACACAAACTTAGGCCTAAACCTTTAGCAAAGCCAACATACCCACTCAATCACGAATGTGGTAGGTGCAACCGTCTGGGAATTTCCATTGAACAGTCTTGTGCATAAGCATCTCACCTTATTCATTTTCAGACCCTTATCCCTCTCCTGTTCTTCAAGAGCAAATAAGATACCTCCTCATCGCTGAACCTGAAGTTGCAACATCCTTTTTGAACTCTGTCCTGAATGAACTTAATTGGGCTTTCTCAGAATTTATAGGAATGTTGCAAGAGGTGCATTTTCAAAATTGTATTTTATATTTCAGAATTGTAGAATACTGTAAAATACTAACAAACTTATAAACTCATAAATTCTTTGTTTCTGCTCTCTATAGCTACAGAATGTTTCCAACCGACCAGAAAGAGTTCTAGTAGAATCTCGTCAACTGAAGATCTGTGCAATATGCTTCGACTTCACTTTAGCATTACTTCAAGTATTAGAAATGGTGTCTTCACTGGCCATGTCTGTATTTGTGAGACCAGATCAACCAGATTCCTGCTTTCTGTTAGCTCGTCTATGCCAGGTCAGGTCAAACAAGTTGGCACACTTTAGACACATCCTAAGAATTTGAAGGAAATATGTCATAGTTCAACGAATCTCTTTGTAACAGCTTTTGTGCCAGGTTTTGAACCGAGCAAGTTCTCAGGATGGTTGTTTTCACCATATCATATCTCTTGAGATTCCGGGTTTGGAAAACATTGATCACCTCCCAGTCTTGACAGCTGTGTGTGGGATTCTTCTTGCCATCCTGAAAGAAGATATTGAAAACTTTAATGGTTGTCCTTGGTTTTAAAAAGCATTTAGTTTTACTAACTTTTACTAACTTTGTTCTGTTTTACTCTAAATTGATGTAATACTGATCTCTACTGCAGCTTTACCAAACAGCACTGTACCCAAGGTGACAAAGATGCTGTTAATGGAACCAAGTTTTCAGATTTCCTCTTTCATATTCCTTCTGAAAAATGATCCACACCTCTTCTCACTAAATAATTGTAAGTTGAACTTAAAAAGACTGCTTGCAATTATTTTATTATGACAAAACTGCTGCCTCAACAGACAATGAAGTTGTGTCAACAGAAGAAATTTCTAAAGTAGAAAGCATGCTGACCATGTTGACTCATTACCACGGCATTGTGGGAGATGCGAATGCCTCAAACGTCATTGACGAGGATGAGGTATGCACCATTTGTTTTGCATATCCCATCTCTGCAACTTTCGAGCCTTGCAAGCACCATTCATGTCGGTGAGACGTTTGATTTTTCTGTTTTGTATTAACTTTAGGCTATGAGCGACAGCTATATGACTATGTTGGCTCTTGGCAGGGCGTGCATCATCCACCATTTGATGAACTGCAAAAGTTGCTTCTTCTGTAAAACCATTATTGTGAAAGTTGTCGACGATGGGGCAGTCATCTACGACACTCAGCAAGCAGCTCAGTTACCAACCAGTGGTGCCAATCATTCATGATGTGTGATATGTTACAGTTTTCTGTCAGTACGTGACTTTTCATGTCTTTGATAGGATCTTAGAAACAAGCAGGCATTTCCATGGAAGAGGCTAAATTTATTTATTGTTTCAGTCGAATGGAAGAGCTAAGAATGACACCAGAATTTTTTCCATTTACAACATTTTCTTGAAGAGTTTCATTGACCACAACTAAGTATTTCACATGACAAAATGACAAAACTTGCATAACCCATACATACAATGACCCTGTTAAAGAATGTTAAATCTTCAATACTTCTTGTAGGCATCATGGTCTACTTGTAAAAACACATCCACATCCACCTTCCTGTCCGCAAGCTTCTCAGTTTAAAACTGATGAAGCTTCAAATGTAAGTGCCCCAATGGGCTAGTGAATAAATTTCTCTGAATGCTATGCCTATGTGCCGAGTCCAAATTGGCTCGATATCTAAGATATCTCTTATGTGATTACACAAACATATTATAGCAAACGTATGATGGCGACACAAAATAGCATCATTTTAGACGAACTACATGATTGAAGGCTACATGAAGAGGATAAAAAACATGTAACCAGCCAACTTCTTTGGTGACATATCACAGTAACCACTACTTTATAGGGAATTTCGATTTCAACCACCTCAACTACATGGCAAGATATATTTTTTAACCTGCATTTCTTTTCCATAACGGATGATCATCTAATGTGCAAGATAAATGCAAATAATGAATAAGAGTAATACATTAGCTTTGGTCATTTGTACTGGTATGACACAGCCCACTCCCGGTAGCATCTTCTCTCACTTCCAAGGCAACTCAACACCTTTCAAAAACTAAGCTAAGCCCTGTCTGACGGGAACCTAATTGTCAAATAGAAGAATACTAACTAAAAATGTATTTTTTATGATTCTAAGAAAAATTCTGAGACAAGATGAGACAGCGAAAAAATGTAAGTAGTGAAAAAAAAGGCTCCACCAAAAGAAAATAAATAAATACAGTAAACAAGTTCTGCAGATAAATAAAAAGCACGCGGTTGAATAATTCTTGGTACTGCATTTGACAGCAGCCTTACAACTTGAAATACCACCGCCCCTAAAAGAAACACAATCCCTTCAAAGGAATTCATGTACGTTAGTCTCATCAAAGTTTACAATCAACAACAATCACTTGCAGCAAATCAATTATAACAAACATTCAAGTTAAAATACACAGGGGAGAAAACCACAAAACAACGACTAGCTTTGAAATCACCCATAAGAAGTACGTCACTCTAAATTGAAGCAGAGTTAATCCTGATGCCTGCGCAAGGCAAAAAGCTTTAACAGGATAAAACAAAAATCAACATTTGTTGTCAAACTAAAAAAGACCGCAACTACCGGGCATCATAATAGTGTGGTCCATGGTGTTGGGACACCAGTTGGGGGTTTTCTGTAGGAGTGGGGGTATTTGACTGCTGTGAGCATGATATAACTGGTACCAATATGGCACAGCTGAATGTACGAACTTCAATATACAATTATCACATTGTTTTATGCGTGAATTATGACCGTACCACATGAAGTTCATGAGTGAACACTATCACAGTTGCGTTCTAAAATATGCAAACGAACTTGTAAAGATCATCACAGCATTAGAATACATACCTAGTGTGCTATCCAAAACCTTAATAAAAAAAAATCAAAACAATGCAAACAAAAGTTGATTTTGTCTTTTTAGAAGAAAAAGAAAGGTAAATTACGTACAAAAGGTCTTGCATATGTGACGACTATTGAAACAACTGAACAAAGAAAACAACTAAAAATATCTTTCTTTGCAAAGAGAAGATTCTGTGAAGACATGAAAATTTAACTTAAAGCACCATAGCCATGAGATATTATAAAGCACAATTTAAATCTATTTTACATAATATGCTGTGCTGCAAAAGTTAAGATGTCAAATTATATTTCTTAAAAAGTCTTGTCCCTTAAGAACAAGCTATAGTGTATCTACAAAAATGTAGACACAAATAAGTAGAAACTAACTTCCATAACAAATGATATGGGAAAACAGTATGTTAACTATGGTAATTGATTATCATGAGTAGAGAACAACAGAGGAAGACCAACAATCAACATTCCTTGAACCTACACAGAACAGATCCACAATGTAACTGCTTGCACTCAAGCTATTAATAATGATGACTGCGAGATGAATAAGATGACACAGGGGCACTGTCTCTGTGTCTTCTCCGGGAGCGGTTATCCAGGTCAGCCAATTGCTGCAGGAATCCATCGTTGGGTCGAATGTCCCGATGTTGGCGGCACATGCGCAAAGCCATTGGCGCAGGCATTCCGACTTTCAGCATTAAGTAAGCAATTGTAATGGTGCTTGACCGAGACATCCCCATCAAGCAGTGCACAAGCACTTTCCCTGAGAAAAACAAAATAAATAGAAACAATGACAATAGAAGTAAAATAGCAGGTAAAATTCAATTTTGCTTTAAGCTCTTACCACCACTTTTGATGGCATCATCAATGAAGTCAGCAGCTGCATAAAAGTATTGATGAATCCTGGCACTTGGTAGGTCCAACAGAGGAAGGCCCATGTAGCGAATTCCTGAGTCACGGTAAAAGTGAGCATCTGTGTTCACCATACCATATCGATTCCCTTCAGCAGTGTTGACGACATGGGTGATCCCGATACGCCGAAGGTACGACTTGTTTCGAGCAGCTCCACTGAAAGATGCAAAGTTTTTTTCCAATGAGTTTAAGAGATAAGAAAATTGAAAATTTCAGTAATCATGTTATACAGTAATTAGCACTCACGCATCACCAATGAACACATTTGGGTACACTTCATCACAATCCATGCCAAGTGCAATGCGATCAAAGCCCTGGGATGTTCCTTCATATCCGGGTAAAGGTTTAAAATTGGTTTTGGTGGAGTATATAATCTGCATTAGATGCTTAGCTGATGTTTCTTCACCAGCATGGCTCCCACTTGAATGCTGCAAAGAATGATTGGGAATGAGACCAGGAAAACCTTAAAAATGTCTGCGACACTATCACACCAGCCAAGCACGTAAGAAGCACTGGGTATCCCATTTGAAACATGAAGCTACAACTGAGGTGACCATAAGACAAACATAAAAGCTGAAATGAAATTAAGACCTCGAAACAACGCAATAAACACAAGAAAGAAACAGAGGAAAAAACACTAGTAAAACCTTCAAAGTATAGTGAGTCATGTTTACACAAATCACCTACAATGCAATTCAGATTTTTAAGAAGCTGCTTAGGGCTTACTGGTTTATATTTTTTTGGAAAACATGTAAACACAAATGCATTTTACACTAACACTCAGGCAACAGTACCTACATGAAATGGGGCAGGTGTAGGCGCAGGTGTAAAACTGCTGAGATAGCCACCACGAGAGAATCCTCCACCATTCATTGAGTAGTGTGGAATGCTCGAAACACACTGCCATTGAAATGTTAGCATCAATACTTCCATTTTCCCAACTATTTTTCCTAGTATTCAAACTACATGTGTTTTATAACATGCAAGTGAAAACCTCAGAGGTATGGGCCTACTGATATATTACAATTTCGATTCAATAGGTTGCAGCTGGCGGTTGGAATTTGAGAACTTGAGTACAAGATTTAAATAGAAATTTAGATTTAAATAAAAATACTTCCACATTCAAGGTTGCAGAAAGATGTATAGCAACTAAATTTTTCTCACTTTCAGCAGGGAACGTTAGCTTTGGGCACATCAGTGTCTTTCCTGCTACGTACTGGGAATTTTATAACCACATTACTCATGTGTAGCTCTGGAGGAAGGTTTGCGTAATAAGGTTGAAATTTTATGATATTTAGACATGCCATCAGTTCACATGACAGCAGATGATATGTGATGTTCCTCTAAAAGAGACAAAGTACAACATGCTGCACATGCACCTGAAAAGATGCACACACACTCAGTCCCGTAGCCATTACGCAACATTCCCCAAGTATTACCAGGGTTATGTCATTCTGTGGAATGGCCTACTGCGACATTGTAAACATTGCGTACAAAATGCAGTAAACGCACACATGACGGCTCACTTGTGATGTCCCAAAGTGTGCAAAATCAAGTAAAATACTTACAGAATCTCTCCAACTCATCGTGAAGCCGTTCAGTTCAGCAATGCAACCGAATCTATTTCGAGGCAAGGTTATAAGACGACGCGACGCGAGGATCGGGCATACGACCAAACACAGTGACCAAAATCGCGAATTCTTGGCGGCGGGTCGGGAGTGGGACACCCGTGGGACGCCGAGGATAGCAGGGGAGGGGACGGGACAGGGGTGGAGTGAGGAGGGATAAGGAGTGAGGGAAAGGGGTAGAGGTAGGTAAGGGGTAGGGGGCGGGGGATGATTCATCGATCGTAGAGATCTAGAAACCATAACAGAGGCACCCTCAGTACCACGTGACCCACAGCCTCCCCAACTGCATGATGGGTAGAATCTGAGCACCAATCAAATTCATTGCCGATCCAGAGACTTGTGGCTTGTGTTGTGTGCACTCTCACACTCCTTGGCATTTCCACAAATCACAACGTCACTTGCGTTCGCTGTAAACGAAGGGCAAAACAAACGCGATTCCGTACAAAGTCGCCGAAGATCATATCTCGTAAATTAAGACTGTACTGACGCAGTGCGTTACGTCTGATAAAGGTGCGTTTTTCCTTTGTACTTTTATGCTTGTTTTTGCGTTCGAATCTTGTGGTGCTCTAACCTGTACCTCCACGAAACCTCATCTATTATTTTTTGTATCGCATTCGCACACGTTTCGGCTGTTTACTTTAAGTCGCTGAGTCGTTAAGTTTGTAGTTTCATGCTGTCTTGTCATTTGCCAAGTCGTACTCTGTCATCTACTCCACTAAGTGCTGCCGACCGTCTACCTCTACAATTTGCCGGTCATCTTCGATGTTCCTTTAGCTCCTCCCGCTTGTTGCTGTGAAGTCGGCAGCCCAGCGTTCACGCATTCTAGTACATTGTGTGTGTCCGTATTTTATGGGTGTCATTAAAGCCGTTACCAAGTTACTAAAAAAATTTTTGCTCGTTTGGGGACCTATAACCTAGCTTCCAATGAATGAGTTAGCTTTGTTAGAATGCCTTTTAATAGGGTCTAGAACGTTTGCTCCGTTTGATGCTGTTTTGTTATTGCTGAGCTAAGGTGCCACACGAGAGTGACAACTACTTTGAATTAAATTGTAATTTCTAATTTTGTGTTGCAGATGTTTCTGACAAGATCTGAGTATGACAGAGGTGTCAACACATTCTCCCCAGAAGGACGCCTATTTCAGGTATGCCAACATATTTAGTGAGAAATTTTGCGTCTAACATAAGGTCATTGTTATTAAAATTGAGTATTATTTACAGGTCGAGTATGCAATTGAAGCTATTAAGTTGGGTTCCACTGCCATTGGAATTTGCACTAATGAAGGAGTTGTTTTGGCCGTTGAGAAAAGAATTACTTCTCCTCTCATGGAACCAACAACAATTGAAAAGATAGTTGAAGTTGATAAACACATTGGTATACCTCTTCTCTTTTCTTTTCTAATCGCATAAATTATTTTTCTACTTTTTTATCATACTTATTATTTATTATCTCTACAGGGTGTGCAGTAAGTGGCCTGATTGCTGATTCTCGGACAATGGTTGATCGAGCTCGCTTGGAATGTCAGAACCATTGGTTTTCTTACAATGAGAAGATGTCTGTAGAATCAGTTGCCCAAGCTGTTTCAAACCTTGCCATTCAGTTTGGAGACTCTGATGATGATGGTGGTGCAATGGTGTGTCTCTGGTGTAAATTGAAGGACTTTAAGATTCGTTTTTTGGGTTGATTGGATCGTACTTTATTTCATTTGTCCCGTTTTCTTCCAGAGTCGTCCCTTTGGTGTTGCAATTCTGTTTGCTGGTTGTGATGAGAAAGGCCCACAACTTTTCCACATGGATCCTTCTGGAACATTCGTTCAGTTTGATGCCAAGGCAATTGGATCAGGAAGTGAAGGTGCTCAACAGTCCCTCCAAGAACAATATCATAAGGTAATTTTTATTTTAGTCATCACTTTTAAGCATTGCCAGGGCTTTTTTTGTGGGAGCCTAACAAAACTCTTGGCATGTTGCAGTCTATGACATTGAAAGAAGCACTTACTTCTGCTTTGACCATTTTGAAGCAAGTTATGGAAGAAAAGTTAAGCTCAACAAATGTAGAAGTTGTGACAGTTACGCCCCAGAAGTTTTTCCATATGTACAGCAAGGATGAAGTTGAAGAAGTCATCAAGGATATCTCATAAACATCTTTAAGAATATTGAGGCCTGTGCCCGCTGTTTTCAAACTAAGTGTAATAAAATGGAGGTTCAATTATGAGCGTGTAATAAATTTCAGTGATATCTTTACTTTTAGATGTTTCTCTTCCCTTTTAAAATTTTCATAATCACATCGAAGATTTCTGATTTGTCAAAAGGGACTGATTAAACTCTTACATAATTTAAATTATTAAAACCAGTGTTTGGTGTATTCTTCCTCAGGATGTGGCTTATCCTCTTGAAGGAAATTCCCGTAGGGAATGGGCAGGCATCCCTCCACATCAACCTTGACCCCAGCTGTGTCAGGTGCTTCTGGTTTCACCAGATAGGCCAAAATGTGACACAAATTGATCACATGTGTCTGATGATGGAATGTGGCATGGGAAAAAACGTAGTAGTTGTTGATGACTTTTAATCAAACATGAGTTAAAATATCTAAGTCAAGAAGAAAAATACCCGTTATATAGAACACAAAGTGTTCACTACAGCTACTACATACAACACAGTATGAATAATTACATAAATGCATTCGCGTTCGACCGCGAACTGGTCAGAAATTTTATAGTTACCACAGGACAGTACGCTTAAAAGTTCAGAAAATAACTTCCTAAACACGAGATAATGTTGGCACAAACTCATTCAGCACAGCATCACGCGTTTCATACATCTTTAAAAAATATGACTACATTTGTACTTGGTCTTATGCTAAAAAAAAAATAAACAATAAATACCTATATCACAAAGTGTAGAATACTTTAAGATAACAAGAGACTCGTGAGCAAGTGAGGCTTTGGCAGTGGCCGGGGGGCCACCGTTTTGCCGGTGTCGCGCCTCCGCCGCCTAAGACGACAGTGGCAGGTAGTCGGCGCCGTCGCTGCCGGCCGTCACCTCGAGGAGCTCGTCCAGCTTCTTCTGCAGCTCCGTGAACGTCGGCCGCTCCGACGGCTTCTCTCTCCAGCAGTGACGCATGACTTGGTACCTGGAAGGAGACACGAGGGCACGATCGTGTGAGCGTTCCGCGGTCGGTAGTCGAGCAGAGACCGAGCTAAACAACCACGAAAAAAAAAAGGAAAAACGACAACAAATACTCACAGCTCCTCGCTGCAGTTGGCCGGCCTCTCCATCCGGTAGCCCCGCTGGAGGAGCTGGAACAGGCCGTTGTTGGGGATGGACGGGTACGGGGAGCCCCCGAAGGTCACGATCTCCCACAGCAGGATGCCGAAGGACCACCTGGAACACGCGACGCGGGTCATGTCATGTGGGGGTCGTGTAGGCGGGGACCCACCCGGCAGCGCAGAACTCACACGTCCGACTGGGTGGTGTACTCGCGGTGCATCAGCGACTCCATGGCCATCCACTTGATGGGGACCTTGTCGTAGCCGCTCTGGTGGTACACGTTCTGCTCGTAGACGTCCCTGGAGAGGCCGAAGTCGGAGATCTTGACGGTCCGGTCCTCGCACACGAGGATGTTGCGGGCGGCGAGGTCCCGGTGCACCACCCGGATGCTGGCCAAGAACTCCATGCCCATGGCCACCTGGCGCGCGATGGCCAGCAGGTCCTTCGGGTACAGCCTCAAGCCTTTAGTCTCGCCTGCAAACAGAGGGGAGCGCAAATGAGAGGGGGGCGGCGGAGGAAACGAGATGAGTGCAGACGGCAACACGACACCGGCACCAGAACGCGCACGCCCCACTTACCCTCGACACCCAGGCCGTATGTGGCATTAGAGACGGCGTTCAACTGGCTCGGCTTCGACTGGCATTCGTAATCCGAGTCGCTGTCGCTGTCAGAGTCGCCTGCAAACGGGCGAGAGAATTGCGAGATTTCGTAAGAAAAGTCCCCCGGGGAAAAAAATCTTGTCGGGGGTATTCCGGTGTCGACCACGCGTTTGTTACTTACTGTGACACAAGGCTATGTACTTGAGGTCGGGCTCAGCTTTCTCGCTCATCGCTTTGGCCGCCTGGAGAGCACGGGAACAAGATAATAATTAATGACGACGAGGTACCGCAAGACCCGGCCCACAAGACTGGCGCAAGAGGGCGCCCGGCCCTCACCTCCCGCAGGAAGCGCTGCAGGTCGCCGAGCGCGCAGTACTCGACCACCAGCAGCGTGACGCCCTCGATGCAGCAGCCCACCATGGACACGATGTTCTTGTGCTGGCCCTCGCTCTTGACGCTCTTCATCAGCGCGATCTCCAGCGAGAACTGGCGCACCTCCTCCTGTGTCGCGTCGTCTGGAGGGGGAAAGCATGTACCGCATCAGTATCGGGTGCGGCCTGGGGGTGTGGCCGCCGCCGAGCGCCCGGCCGGTAGGCCAACCCGCTCCGCGCCTTACCCCTCAGCTTCTTGACGGCCACGGCCTCCATCCTGCCGTCCGGGTAGGTGAGGATGCCCTTGCAGACGGTGCCGAAGCAGCCCGAGCCCAGCGTCTCCAGGAGGAGCAGGGAGGAGGCGGGGATGAGGCAGCCGTCCAGCGAGCCCAGCCCCCCGAGCAGCGTCACCGCCCCGGCCCCGCCGGCGCCACCGCCGCCATCGCCGCCACCCGCCATCAGCGAGCCCGCGCCGTCAGGTACTTTCTGGACGCGGTCCAAGTCCTGGAGGGAACGCGAGCACGCGTCACGCGAGGGTCCGGAAAGTGCGCCCAGGCAGCCAAGACCATAAACGTCGAAGTTTGAAGCGGAACCTACCTCAAACAGCTTCCGCCGGTGTTTGATGGCCTTGGCACGTGCTCGCCGGTGCCACGTATACGCGAAGCCCAGCCCGACCACCACCAGCACCAGCATGGACGGCACCACCACCATCCACGCGTCAGCCCAGCCTGCGGGAGGGAGAGAGACAGACGGTTCAGTGGGGAGGCGAGGCGGGGGGGCTGGGGGCTGTTGGGGGAGGCCCACTCACCCTTACCTGCATGCACGTAGACGCTGTCGGGCAGCGTGACATACTGCATGACGGAGTCGCTCGTGCCGGCCTCGGCCTCGGCCACCACCTGCACGGCGAAGGTCGGCTGCACCTGCACGCGGGCTATCTCCACGCGCGTCTTGTTCTGCGGCAGAAACAGAGCGGCGGTCAGGCCCGGCGTCAGGCGAGGCGTGTCCAGCGGGCCGCGTCCGAAGCAGCACTCCCGTAGCCGTCTCTGTCGCACTCACGGCGCGCCCGGCAGCGGGGGTGAGCGAGACGGAACTACGAGGGCACTGGTCGGACGCACCCCCACGGGTCGGCGAGCACGCGCGGCGATAGAGACCGGCGGCTGCCGGCGGCGCCAGCCTTACCCCGGCCACCGTCAGCTTCCGCCTCGGCTTGGCGTTCGTCACGTCCAGGACGACCACGTGGTAGAGCAGGGGCTGCGCCACGGGCCGCGCCCACCACACCGTCAGGTCCAGGACGACGTCGCGGAGGCCGTCCGCCAGGGGCTCCGCGGACGACAGGGACACCTGCTCGTAGGCAGCGGCCAGGTCGTGCACCGCCTCGGGTCCTGCGGGGGAGGAACAGGGCGGCCAGAGTCGTGAGGGTGGAACAGCCCCGGAGTGAGTCTGCACTGTCAAAATGTCGTCTTCGACGCTTACGGCACAGCGTGAGGTTGTACTGGTGCACCTCGAGGCACGACGGAATCGTCAGCTCCAGGACCGCGTTCTCCGAGTTGAA
Organism: Megalurothrips usitatus; assembly: GCA_026979955.1. NCBI lineage: Eukaryota > Metazoa > Arthropoda > Insecta > Thysanoptera > Thripidae > Megalurothrips > Megalurothrips usitatus. Next base: position 1,058,340 of record CM049600.1, on the reverse strand, counting down.
GTCCATGTTGGGCGAGTACGACTGCACCCAGATCGTGTAGTTGATGCCGAGGGTGAGGTTGTGGCGCGTGGCGCGGGGCGTCTCGTACTGCGGGTGGGACAAGGCAGTTAGAGAGCAGGGCAAACAGACAAGGACAGCGACAGCAGCGACGAGGAGACACCTACCACGGACACGACCTTCTCTACCGTCCTGCCGGACGTGCTGGCGGTGTCCCGCGGCGCCATCATGACGTAGTACTTGCACATGGAATCTGTCGGGAAGGTACCGAGCGTGAGCGAACGACCCCTGGGGTTATACGGGGGGTTCCGAAACGGCAGTGACATGACACGTCCCGGGCTCCAGCAAGTCAAAACAATAATAAAAAAAAAAAAGAAAACAGAAGAGATTGACTCCAATGCCCGTCCTCACCGTCCTCGGCGTTCCAGGAGATGCCGACCTCCGTCTCGTCAGCGTAGGCGGTGCCGAAGGTGTCGAAGTGCACCTCGCGGGGCGCCCGGGGCTCTGCAGAACACAAACACACACAGCGGTGCTGTAGGGCGGGGCGTCAGAGCGGCGACGGGGAGGGCGGAGAGGGAGAGGGCAGTGTTCCTTACTGAAGCCGGCGTCGGCGACGGTGTGCAGCCACCCGCCGGGCTCGGAGCTGCAGCGGCGGCCGCGGGGGCCGACCGCCGTGACGCGTCCGCGGTAGTCGGCCTCGGGGCGCAGGCCGCGGAACACCCCGTACTGGAGCCGGGTCTGGAGGCAGCGGGGGCCCGCAGGGCAGGGGGTCAGCGCACGCAGTGCACACACACACACACACACACAGGGCGGCAGGAGGCGGCCAGCGGAAGCACACTCACCATGTTCCAGTTCGCCCAGGTGCCCGAGCCGTCGTCCAGCTCCACCAGGTACACGTCGTCGCCGGAGAGGGGAGGCTGCCGCTCGGAGTCCCAGGACCACGTCACGCTCAGCACGTCGTGCTCGCGGCAGTGTAGCGACGGCGCCCGGAGGCCCGCGCCGACGACGCACGGCGGATCTGAAAGGCAAAGGGCCGCGCGGCGAGGCGAGGCGAGGCGGGGCGGGGCTGTCATCTCCGCCGTGAATACCGTATAGCGCGCGGGACCGGCAGCCCGGCAGCCGCCCGGCAGCCCGGCAGCCAGAGCGGCGGAATAAAAAAAAAACTCACAACAGACGCGTGTCACTCCCACATTTTCATCATTTATACATTTTAGAAGACAGTCTCACGTCGAGGCGCCTTCGAAAATAAAATTCTAGCTGCCCTCATCGGCCATTTAGCTTACGGGATATTATTTCTTTTGTCGGCCAGAGCTGAAATCCAGAAACAAAAAAAAACTAATAGGGAAATGGAAAAGGTGTGATGGAAATCCGGGATTGACACCTCGATACTCTTGTTAGCACCTCCGTAGCCACTACACTCTGCTTTTTCACATCCTCTTTTTTGGTGGAAATTTTAAGTACGCCGTGATGGAAACTTACCGTCTTCTACGTACGCCCCTCTCGCGACGCACTCGCAGGCGCGGGAACACGAAGCACTGCCACCCTCGTGCTGAAGGGGGGAAAAGGAAGAAAATTGAGGGGGTATCGAACCATGAAAAAGAATTCAGGGTGCTGAAGGGGATGTGAGGGGGGGGGGCACACGCGCTCGTATGGCTGGCCAGATTGAATTGGGCCGCCTTTTTTACCGATGCGCAGTTCGCGTGGGACTCTATACGGGACGGAGAGGGCTAGGGGCGGGGACTGGCGGGGCGGGGAGGAGGGGAGGGGCGGGGCGGGCGCGGAGCGGGGAGGGGGAGGGGGAGGGGGAGGGGGAGGGGGAGGGGGGGGAGGGGGAGAGGGAGGGGGAGGGGGAAGGGGAGGAGCGGAGCGGAGCGCCCGGCCCCCGCGGCACCACCGCCGGCACGGCGGCACAGCGTGTGGCCTACCCCCGGTCCCGCAGGCGCTTTGATCCGACTACACGCACGCGCTCGCTGGCCCCTTGGTGCCCCTTGGCCCCGGCCCCGGCCCCGCGCTGGCCAGGCCCAGGTGGCCGTCGACAGAGGATCGCGTCGCGGATCAGAGGACAGCGGAGCCGCGGGCCGTCGAGAGGCTGATAGGGGGCGGCGGGGCCGGTACTTACACAGCAGCTCGTGGCAAGCGGGCACTGCAACAGGAGCACCGCCACAGCGTTAGAGACAGGAGCGGGCAAGGGCGGTCGGCAATAAATCAAAATAAACCAAAAAAAATAGACAAGAGAAAAAAATACGTCGGCACTTGGCTTCGAAGCGCCGGGGCACGTTACCTTGCTCTCTCGGCAAACGTGGCCCTCGCGGGCCTCGCACTGCGCCACCAGGAGGCGGTAGTTGGGGGCGCCGGCGGCGTCCGGGGCCGCCGCGCCGGCCACCCGCACCAGGGCCACCAGCACGAGCAGCAGCGCGGCCGACGCGCGCGCCTGTCGGCAGAGAGAAACAGAAAAAAAAGACAGTCAGAGGAGGGGCGCGTTCCAATAGGCAGAGGGGGTCAATCACCAGTCGGTGTGAACTGATCAAGGTCAATCATCAGCCGGTGTGAACTGATCAAAAGCGACCCCCCCCCCCCTTCCACACACACACACACACACACACACTGAAAAAATATTTTTTTCCTTCAATTTACAGAAATACAATGATACAAAAAAAAATGTTACGCCGCAGCAGCAAGGCTTACGTCCACGCACCTCGGTGAGAACGGACCCGCACGGTCTGAGGCCCGGCTCCCTCCCCCCCCCCCTCCGCCAACACACACACACACACACACACACCGTTAATCGTCTCATTCGGCAGTCAATGAAATGCGACCGTACTACAAGTACAGCGTCGGTGACGCGTCGCCGTCATACAACTTCGCGTCGCGCTAGAAGTGCGTGTGTGTGGCATGTCCACCAAACAACATCAAAGAGCACGGAGATCTCTAAACCGTTAATTTAAAAAAATTAAATGATCGAACCAGAAGGCAGTCATACATACCACCTCCCACGGTAACACGTCAAAGGCAGACGGATCCCTGCGCGCGCGTGGACCCACGAGAGAGGCCAGAAGGGGAAGCAAAGTTTTCAGAACACAGTTGATTAAAAAAAACAACCAACGGTGCCAATACGGTGAAATATATGCGTCCCCCGGGAGGAGAGGGGGGGGGGTGCACGGCTGCAGTCACAATAACCAGTGACAGCCCCCCCCCCCCCCCTCCCTCCCTCCCTCCCTCTCTCTCTCTCTCCGGATTGGGACGCACCGTTGAGGCGTCTCCCTACCGCTTTTTTCCGCATGCCGATATTGAAATCAACTGCGCCATGTATACCAGTGCCATAAACGATGCTCGCCAGCTTCCCGCGTAGGTACACGAAGGGCGGGGCAAGAAGCGGGATGAGAAGTGAAAGGTGGTGAGAGGGCAACCAGCGGGAGGAGGGGGGGGGGGAAAAAGGGACGGGAAGGGAGGAGGGGGGGGGGGGGCAGCGCGCACAGGGCGTCACGGTTACGTTGGCTCTGCAAACGAACACGTGACATGGCCCACCCGTGCAGTCACCCTCCCCAGCGCCGGGGGGAGGGAGGGTGTGCGAGGGAGAAGGGGAGGGTTCCGGGGGCAGCGGGGCGCGCGCGCGCGCGAGAGGGATAGAGAGAGAGAGAAGTCGAGGGCGCCGCCGCCGGGGGTATCGTGGCGTGCCCCGGCACAGAGCCACTCTCGTGTTTACCACCCGGCCGGAATGATACATCACGTCCAGGGCCATCGCACAGGACCGCGCCTGGCCAGGCCCCGGGGCCCCGGCTAGCCTAGGCGGTGCGCAGGGCTCGGGCGCTGGCGTAGCGTGGCGTGGCGTGGCGTGCCGGGTTTTCCGATGTACACCGGACCCGCCAGACTGCCTGGGCCACGGCTTTGGGCTCCGGTCCGGACGGGACGCACACACACCGGAAGACAGAGGCCGTGGGCCGTTCTCACCTTCTCTGTCACACCGCTGCCGCTGACCCGAGCGAGGAGGGCACGCCGGGGGCACGCCGGGGGCACGCCGGGGGCGGCACCCGTCCCCCCCGACACCTTTCCCGCGAACACGCCGCCGCCACGGATTTCCCCCGGCCGCGTAGCGTCCCTCCCAGCGCCTCCGGCCCCTCCGACGGCCCACACTGTGCGTGCATGCCTGTCGCTGGCTGCCCGCTGGCTGCCCGCTGGCTGCCCGCGTGCTGCGTTCGCACTGCGCGCGCAGAGGTTTGCAGCGGCCGCGTTGCCGCACTTAGTTCACGGAAAACGGCCAAACAACCTTCGTCTTCGTAAATAAAAAATTTTGTTGCAAAAAAAATATAACTGTAGGTACAATTGTAATAATACATATTTTGGGTATTACATATTTGGGTATTTTGGGTTGCACTTTTCTTGTCACTGCCGAAAATTGTGACGTAATTGTGACGTAAAACATTTTTTAAAAAATCGGGTCGATTGCAAAGGGCTCCTCGCAAAGGGCCCAAAAATAACAACTGAACAGACAGTAGCGGCCGACTGGGCCGGGGGGAAAGAGAGAGAGAGAGAGAGAGAGAGAGAGAGAGAGAGAGAGAGAGAGAGAGAGAGAGAGAGAGAGAGAGAGAGAGTGGGAGAGAGAGAGAGAGTGGGAGAGAGAGACAGAAGCCGCCGCCAGAGCAGAGCAGAACAGAGGTTTCGGCAGTCCAATATCTTCGGGACGACGCACCACCGCACGGGCACAGCAGCGCGCGCCGGCCGGTCTGCCGGGCTAGTTACCATAAGCCCCCCCGCCGCGTCCACCAACCCCGGCGTGGCAGACATCCCACCTGTGACCCCCCGCCCCCCTTTTCCAACACACCAAAAAAAAAAATTCAAAAAAATTCACCCGCCGCTTTTCCCCATCTGGCCCCGATTTCAGAGACACCCCGCAAACTGGTGGCGCCTAAACTCGGAGAACGTTGTCTGCTTTCCGCATCAGCCAAAACAATCTGGTAATCTGATGACACCATCCTCTCGATGAAACGCTATCGGGTTGAGATTCGTATCCACGTAATCACGATGCTCGAACAACAACAACAACAACAACAACAACAACAAAAATGGCTGCAATAGCGAGTTGAAGGGTGACGTTCGATCGACGTCCACTTGACAGATATACCCGGCGACACGTGCCAATTATACAACACGCTCTGTCAGTTTCTCTCTCCGTCCCACACGCAACTGGCCAGGAGCAGACGGTATATAATAGAATAGTAATATCAAAAAAATGTAAAAGGGGGGGGGGGGGATGGGGGGGGGGTGTCATTCGGCGATTGGGGGCTTTCGGTCTTCCCTGTGTATTGCGCGCTCTCTCTCCATCCGCCCATTCAGTGCGTGAAGCCCCGAGCAAGCCGACGCTCGACGGTTGTTGTTTTCTTTTTCCATTTCTCTGTTTCTTTTTGTCAACATTCAAATAAATCCCAGCGGTCCACCTATTCATCGCGGTTGCCCGGGAACGCGATTACGGAAGTGGCCACTGCGGCATCCGTCCCCGCTGATTTCATCCCACGTGTTCCCCCCCCCCCCTGTCGTCCCCGTATATTAGGCGCCTCTCCGCCTCCGCGTTCCGCCTTCCAGCCCCCCCCCCTCCATCCCTCCCTCTAACCCACACCGTAAATCCCATCGAGAGGGGCGGCTGGCCACTGTAGCACAACACCGCGTCGCCCACGAAGTTTCAGAGCCCAGCAGAGAGGCAGCGCCACAGGGTGGGAGAGAGGGGTGAAGAGTACGTAAAGTGAGGTAAAGTATGCCCCCCGGACACGGCAATTATTTACGCCGTCACCCGCCCCTCCCCTCCCACGTCTCTATAAGTTGAGTATACAGCACTTCGGCACCCGTCGCATCCCCCGGCTCGACCAGCCTCCGGCGTGTAGCTTCTTAGCCCTTTGAGTGCTCGCCGGCATGCGCACTCTCTGGGCCGCGGGGGGCGGCGGTTGTGGGCGGACCTAGCAGTACCTATAGGAGCAGAGGCCGGGGGACAAGCCACGCCATTTGGGGGGGGGGGGGGGGGCACTGCCGCAATACGGGCGCGGACAAGGCAGGCCGCAGGGAGCAGAAAGGTGGCGCCAAAGTTTTGATGTCTCATTATCTCAGCAGCAAGTTAGGCCGTTTGCTCAGCGGGGGTGCCGCCAAGGGCGGGCTGGCGGCGGTGGCGGCGGTGGTAGTGGCGCCGCCGGCGCCTCGGGCGGGAGGCGATCCATTAACTATGCGCCCGCCCCCTGCACCTGGGTACCCGGCACCCGGCACCCGGCACTCGGCCCCGCCGAGTACATAGCAGAGACCAGCGGGCCGCGGCCCGACCCGCTCGACGGCTTCTGCTCCGCACACGGGCGTCGAGAAAGTTACGAGGGCCCCGCGGGGGCGCAGGTTAACTCACCGTCCACAGTTGGCATCCCTCCATTCGTCGACGCGGGGCGGCGGCTGCACTCATATCACACCATATCCACACACTCGGTGACCGGGGCGGCGGTGCGCGCGCGCGCGCGTGCTGGTGGCAGAGGCCATGAAAGTGGACGCGAGCACGTCCCCGCCGACACACCCGGCCGGCCGGCGCCGCCGGCGACGCCGCGTGCACTCGGCACTCCGCACTCACGACCCGTCGGCCGTGCTCCACCTCGCCGCTGCCGTGGTGGCACTGCACTGCACTGCTCCGCTCCGTCACTGCCGAGGTCGCACCCGACCGGTCTCGCACGGACGCTGGCACTGTGGCACTGGGCTGGCCGTCGCCCTGCCTCGCGGCCCTGCCCTTCCCCAGGCCGCCCTCAAGCGCGCGTACGCCGCCGGGGCTGCGCCGGGGCTTCGCGGCGAGGTGCGCGGCGCGGGGGCGGGGGCGGCGTGGAGCCGGGAACAGGTGGTGGTGGCGTACGCGGCCTCGGCAGGCACTACACGGGGCCCGACACGCGACGCGGCGCCCACGACCCACGACCCGCGCGCGACGGCGGCACAGCGTCGACTGACTGACTGACCAGCTGAAGAAGAAGAGGGAGGAGACTTCGGGCGGCACCGCACGGCCACGGCCACGGCAAGGCTCGGCGCGGGGACGGGCGACGACTGACGCACGACGGTCCGGCGCCGGCACTGAGGACCTGCTGAGGGCTCCGTGAGGACCCTGCGAGGACCCTGCGAGGACCCTGTGAGGACGGCGGGCGCGGCCGGCCGGTGCGAAGCACGCCGACACGGGGCGCGCGGCGGACGGCAGCGGAAAGAGCACGGGAAGCCAACCCCCTCCCTCCACGGCCAGAGGCAGCGCGACGTGGGGGGCGCGCGGGCGAAGGGCTTTGCGGGGGCTTAGCGGACAGATACGCCTCCCCTCTCCATATTTTCAGTTGAGTGCGGCCGCCGGCAGCCGGGAGAGGGGTGGCGCAGGTGGCGGCGCAGGTGGCGGCGCCAAGGCCAGGGCCAGGGCCGTCGCGAGGCCGATGCATCGAAAAAGGGAAAGGGGTACTCGTTGGACTCGAAAAAAGGGAATCGGCAGCTGAGGAGTGGGGGAGGTGATGTGGGGGGGCAGGGGGGGGGGGGGCAGGGGGGGGGGGGGGGGGGGGGGGGGGGGGGGGGCTCGGTCCTCGCACTTTGACAGGGGGAATTAGAAAGGGCGTTGTGCTGGCCGGTGCGGCGCTGGACCCGAGCGTGGCGGATAAGGATTAGGGGGCCATTGAAGCCTCGCTCAATTAACTCTCATCAATAGGGGAGCCCGTAAGGCGAATAGGCCGGAACGGAGAAAACCGCAAAAACAAAATCCTCCGGTTAAAAAAAATAAAATTGCAGGTAGCTGGTGTAAGTACTACACGGAACTGGGCTCCGGATACAGTACTGTATTGCTGCTGGCACCCGCCGCTGTATGTAGCAACCGCCCCTCGCTGAAGTCGGGGCCCAGTCGGCTCCGGTCCGGGGCTGCCGGGCTCTGAGTGACACTAAGTTGACAGGCCACTATGCTGTCCACGGTGCATTTCGAGGAAGCAGCCACCGACAGCGGGAACCAGCGGGAACCCGGGAACCCGGGAACCCGGGAACCGGCGGCGCAGAGATGGGGATGTTATCTCGGGGCGTCTCGGCGGCGGCGGCGGGGATGTCGCAGAAGGACAAGAAATAAATGGAGTCCGCCGCGTCCCCGGCAGAGTGGCTGGCAGTGCGCGGCTGTTCCCAGCGGTGCCCCGTGCGGTGTGGTGTCCGGTGCGTCGCCATGGCGAACAAGTTAAGGTGGAACCCTATCCGATCCCGCACCCCCCACGGTCACGGCACGGGGGGTGTAGTCCTCGTGAGATAGCCTCCGTACGCAGCTACGAGAGAGATAGAGAGAGAGAGAGAGGCAGACAGAGAGAGAGAGAGAGAGAGAGAGAGAGAGAGAGAGAAACTGGACTGCGAACTTAGTCGGTACACAAGGTCGAGACCGAGGGTGCCCAACAGGAATAGGTGGCCGCGCGCCGCGGGCTTGCGGAGAGATCGATACAGTGCTGTTTAGGCAGAGCTCTCTATAATGTTTGCATGTCTCTCTCAGAACACGTCCACGGGCCACGTTATAAACACACTTCCTGGGGATCGGGGCCCGGAGGGTGCAGTCAGGAGCCGCGAACGACGGCCTTCCACCACACGAGGCAGCCCCGGGGTGTTGCCCCCGTGGCGCAGGGGCGGATCCAGGTGCGGCTCGAGGGGAGGAGGAGGGGGGGCAACGCGTAGCTTCCTGTCTCCCTCCTCCTGCTCCAGGCGGAATGAGTTGTGAGGGTTGCCTACCTTACAGGCGGCTATTAAGGGCTGTTAAAGGCTTAAGGTCCCGGGGGGGGGGGGGGGGGGGGCGGCTCCTGGATCCGGGCCTAGGCGGAGAGACAGGGGGCGCGGGCGGCTCAAGTCCGGGTCCGCGGGGGCTGCGAGGGGGAGGGGGGACTTCTGTCGCCGCCCGACTGCCGCGGCCGCCGCTCGTGCCGCCGTGCCGCCGTGCCGCCGTGCCGCCGTGCCGCGCCGGTTCCGCAGCCCCGCCCCATTGACTCGCAAATGTTATGGAGCCCCGCCGTGCCGGCCGTGGCGGGTACCCGATCGCGGCCCGGCCAAGGACCCCCGGTCCGTCCCCGGCTGCAGCGCGGCGGCGCTGACGAGGCAGAGGCGCGCCGAGCTCCGGGGCTGGCGGCGCCCAAATGTATAATAAAGTCACTGTGCTAGCGCGGGTACCTCAGCGACCATCTGTTAGGTTAATATACTCCAAGAGACAAGCGCGAGTAGCGGTAAATCTAGCTTTACTTTCCATCCCGGAGTGCCCGGGTCCAGAACGCTGTTCGAGCCGCGCGTTCCGCCGGACCCCAACCCAGCGGCCGGAGGGAGCACCCCGCGCGAGCTTACTCGTGGTCGGCTCTTCGTAACCTGGGACGGAAGGTAGGCAGCCCCCGAGCGTGAAAGGCGAGGGGTTGCCTACCTTCCGTCTACGGTTATGTCGAAGCGACTACGAATTAGCTCTCGTGGGGTGCTCCGTCCGGCGTCTGGGCTGGGGTCCAACCCGCTTCCCCCCAGAGGGCGCTGCTGTCGCCGCCGTCTCGCCGGACCCCAACCCAAACGCCGGACGGAGCACCCCGCGAGAGCTAACTCGTGGTCGACTCTTCGTAACCTGGGACGGAAGGTAGGCAGCCCCCGAGCATGTATGCCGAGGGGTTGCCTACCTTCCGCCTACGGTTAGGTTGAATCGACCACGAGTTAGCTCGCGCGGGGTGCTCCGTCCGGCCTCTGAGTTGGGGTCCAGCCCGTTTTCCCCAAGTGACGTGCGATTCATGGGGTATAGCCAGGTTGGTACTCCGCGCGCGGCGTCAACAAAAGGGAGGGAAGGCGGGGTGACTCTGCCGAGCCGGCCAGGCGAGCCTCCCGGGCCCCTCTGATCCCCGCCAACGTGAATATGGTAAGAGCGCAGATCGCGGGCTCACCCGAAGGTGTCGGGGTCCTGCGGCGTACGGCGGCGCGGAGCTCGTGCGTGTCCGCGTGTCCGCGACCACCGCCTAACCTGACCCGAGCGTCAGGGCGGTCTGGCGGGGGGTCCATCCCCCCCCCCCCTTCCCCTCCGACTGACCCGCACGGCTGTTTGGTTATTCTGAGGGTCAGAGGACACAAACGAACGCCAGCGACACCTTGCCAAGGCTGGCCTTCGTGCCTCACCTCTCACCCCCACCCCCACCCCCACCCCCGTCGCGGCGCGGCACCGCGGACTAAACAAGAGGCAATGACATGATGTGTCTACGTGCGGCTGCGGCCCCCTCTATCCCCCCCCCCCTTCCTCCTTCGGGGCGACAAACGTGACAATGGATTCTCCCTGTGCTCGACTCGAAGCGCCGAACTTCTATATCGTCATCACTTTTTCATACGTCCCCGTGGCTGCGGTCCGCGGCGGCGGCGGCGGCGGGCCGGACGGCGTTATGCCGGGGTCGAGTCGGGGTGCGCGACGGCGGGGGCTGCACGGGACCAGCTCGCTGGGACGGCTTCCGTGAGGCACCGACACGGGAGGACAGGACGTCCCTGACAACGGTTTGATGCCCCAGGACGACGACGACGAGGACGATGGCGGAGGTGCAGAGGCGCCCGCGACCCGATCCTGGCTCGGTAGCGCGCTGCTCAGACTCGTGCTCCTGGGCGCCGCCTGCCAGGCCACCCACCTCTACACTCAGCTGCGCCAGGACGGCGGTGATGAGGGGGGCCGGCGCCTGGAGGCCACGTGCGCGGTGTTCGCCGTCCTGGGCGCCTTCCTCGTGCTGGCCCTGCAGGCCGAGCTGCGGGGCTTCAACTCGGCGCCGCGTCGGGCAGCGGCGGCTGCGGCGGCCGACCGGACGGCCGTCGCGGAGGCGGACGCCTCCCGCAGACTGCACCCTGGGGACGTGTTCGAGTCCTGGATGTACGAGTACGTGTCCGAGGCCGGCGCCGCTGCCTCGCCGCAGCCGCAGTCCGAGGCCGCCGCCCCCACCCCGCCGGCCCCGGCCCCGCCCCCGCCCCCTCGTGTTGTGGCGGTACCCGTGTTGGTGCGCCTGCAGGGGCGCGTGCTCAGCGTGTGCAGCCCCGAGGCCGGCCGCTCTACATCTCGCCTGGCGGCCCTGGTGCCCCGGATCTCCGTCTGGACCGCGCCGGAGCCGAACCTCGCCAAGGCCAGGGCCTTGCTGACGCGCCGCCGCCGCTACGTGCTGCACGGCGGCAGCGTGTCCCTGCTGCCCGGGGACGTGTCCAAGGCCCGGCGCTGGAGCCGCAAGCTCCCCATCTGCGTCACGGCCAGTCAGCGGCTCGACGACGAGGACGCCCTGGAGCCGAGCCTGGCGACGGCCTCCGCGGTGGAGGCATCCGCCGCTCCGGTGGTGCTCGTGACGACGGCCTCGTCGCAGGAGTTGGGGTCGACTTCGTCGCGGGCATTAGACTTGCAGGCCGATGACCCGTCCCCAGCCGGGACTTCGGGCTCGGCCGGCCCGGGAGCACGCCGAGGGTCGTCAGTGTCGGCGCAGTCCTCGGGGTCCCTCGCCGCCGACGCACCCTTCTTCTTCTCACCCGTCGACTCCGACGGCGTTCCCGATCCCGGCGTGGCCGAGTTCCCCGAGAGCCCGCCCCCGCCACGCTCCCATGGCTCCGCCCCCGGGACCCCCGACCAGGCGTCCGAGGCGTCGGGCTCGGTGGATTTGGAGGACGCCGCGGCCGAGGTACAGGGAGTGGAGGACGTGCAGGAGCGCCTCCTGAGGAAGATCGTGTCCGAGGAGATGATCGGCCTGGTGGACGAGGACGACACTCTCGATGACGGGGCCCATGCCGGCGCGGGGGTGGGCGGCTCGCTGCAGCTGCAGCTGCTGGCGCGCACCGCCCGCCAGAAGGAGGAGTGGTACTGGCGCCTGCGCCGCGCGTGCGGCGAGCCCCACCCGCTGGACGACGCGGCCGTGTTCGAGGAGTACGTGGCCGCGCTGCACCACTACGCCGGCGCCGAGTCCCTGGCCGGGGGCGCGGCCGGGGGCCTGGACGCAGGCCTGGATGGGCTGAACGCGCTGGCGGCCCGCCTGCTCTTCGACGCCTGCCGCAGCGAGCGCTGGACGGCCGCGGTTCGCGACTTCGCGCAGGGCCGCGTCGCCGCCCTCCGCGTGCCCGACATGGTCGAGAGGCCCGTCATCACGGCCTTCCACTGCAGCCCGGTCGGCGTCCGCCTGCGCAGGGTCGGTCCCCCCGTCCTGGACTCGCACGGCCTGTGGGTGGACCTGGACGTCAGCTACCGCGGCCTCATGCGGGTCGTGCTCGCCACCAGGCTCAACCTAGCGCAGCAGCAGCAACAGCGAGAGCGACAGCAGAGAGGGGCCGAGAAGGCCGAGGAGGCCGAGGAGCGCTTTGAGGACCCCGTCGAAGTGCCGCCGCCGCCGCCGCCGCCGCCGCCGCCGCCGCCGCCGCCGCCTGCCCCGGAGCCGGGACAGCGTGAGCGCGGGACGTGGAGGCTGATCAGGAAGCTGGCCGAGAGCCGCTTCTTCCAGTCCGCGCTGGCCGCGCTGTCCAGCACGGACATGGTGCTGACCGTGGAGGTGCGCGCCCTCGACGGCGTGCTCTGCGTGCACGTGCCGCCGCCGCCCTCGGACCGCGTGTGGCTGGGCTTCCGCGGCGTGCCCCGCCTCCGGCTGGTGACCGTGCCCAGGGTGGGCAGCCGCACCCTGCGCCACGCTCTGCTGCGCCGCCTCATCGAGCGCAAGCTGCACGAGCAGCTCGAGAGGGTGCTCGTGCTGCCCAACATGACCAGCGTGGTAGTGCCCTTCCCCTTCCCCGCCTCCACCCCGTCAGCCCCGACCCCAACCCCCTGACCGCGGACTCCCATCACACCACTTTAATATGACCAATAAATTTTCTCACCCTCTTTCTCTCTGTGTGTGCGCATTGAATTTCCCCAACTCTTTAGAGCAACGCTCTATTTGGATATGAGGTCTTGTTCTTGGATTGAGGCAGAGTAATGAATGCAAGGCTTCAGGTTAATTGATTTGTACTTTATTCAACATTCAAAAAACTTTCAAAATTACCCATCAGCAATAATGAGTTGATCCATTTTTGTCTTAACATGATTCCACATAAATACATATGTTCATATTTACAAGGCAATTACAAGGTGTTCAACACTATGCAACTTAAACAAATCAGTATATTGGAACTTTAACTTGAAATGCTAACACAGTTGTAAAACCTAATTTGTTCATTAAGCCATCATAAAATCAATGGAAGGTCATTTAACTTTTCTTTTTTTTCCATTAAAATGAGAGGCAATAAAACATGATTGGGAATGAAAAGTGAGACTTTACGGTAACCACAAAAATCTAGACGCTTTCCCCATCAACACTTGACATCAATATCACATATTCACATGTGAACACACACAAAAAAGGCACTGATGACTATAAACATAGTTCATGATTGCATGCTCGACACAGCATAAAAATTTATTTACTACCTATCACAAGAAAGAGCTGTAGTCACACATTAGAAGATGAAAAAGAGAAACAGTTACAGGATGCAATGAGCACACCATCTTTTGTGAACAAAGCATATGTACGGTTGGAGTTACAACAATAAATTAAAAGAGTTCGATACCTAAATAATTTTCATTACTTAAATGATAACCCATCTCACAACAACTCAGATCAGAAGTACTACTGTTATCTGGTGATATTCCAGACATTGTCAAGTAAGCTGGTTTTGTCAACTAATAAGTCTTACCACACAACCACAGATAATTAACAATGAACATCATTTTCTATTTTCTGTTGGCACATACAAATAAATAATGTGTGGGAAGATTTATGAGATGACTCAAAACCAAAATGGTGCCTGATATCAACATAAATATTTTCCCATGGCACGAAAATCAATAAGAAAAAAAATGGACAGGGCACAGTACACTACTTCTATTGCTGTGGGAAACACTCCACAATCTTTAAATTTGCAGTAACCGTTCAAATTATAAAAGAAATGAAACACAATAGGCTCAAAAGGCACATTTACTGAGACCTCAAAATCAATGGTGCATAACCATAATCTAACAGTATGGAAAAGCACAATCCTGTGATTTTCCCAACTTACAACTATTCATAGAGTCTCAAACAGAAGAGAGGGGGAAAAGAGAGAGAGAGGAATAGACAATAGAGGAAGAAATAATTCAACATTGAAATACTGGTTAAAAAGTTTTACAAACATTGCAAGATTAAGATTACCTGACTTGAGCTGAGGATTAGCATCAGTTCAAATTATTAATATTTTTAATGAAATATAGTTGCTCAGAAAATTCAACAGATTTTGACACAGCCCAATTTTTAAAAAAGATTTGATAAAAACTGTTTTAGCAGGATTTCCAGTTTGGTTACTTATTAGCTAGCTTCTTCTTCTAGAACTGCTATGGCCGCTTGTTGGTCTCCTTTCAGTTCAGTTCCTGCAAGTTCCATGCGATGTATGACTGCATCTTTGAATGCTTTCCTCACAGCTTTCCGATCAGCAGGTTTCCGAGATTCAGCAAGTTTCACTTGGTCAAACTTTTTGTCTTCTCCGAGTAATTCTAGTTTGTTTCTAGGTAGCCACTGCCTATTTTCGACAAAACAAAATTCCAAAATGTTAAATGAAGCTGAACAAGAATACGTATTTAATAGGATACTCAAAATTTCTCTCAAATCTAGAACACTTACCATGTACGTTTTGTATCAAAGAACAACACAAGGTGGACCGGTTCCTTGCACTTGTTTTTAAGTTCTAAGACATCTACAGGAGGAGAAGGTATGGGAACACCATTGTGAATGTAGCCCGGTGGCATATCAGGGTCAATAATCTAGATGAAAGAGGTAACATATTAGCCATAGTACTTGCACAACAATATGGATCATCAGACTACATCCTAGAACTTACCAGTGCTGGATACCATGGATAGCCACGACACTTTGCCCAAACAACCTGCAAAGGCGGTAATAGGTTCTGATCATGTTTTGTTGCCTTTGCACGAGCTTCATCGTCCTCTCCAGAGCTGGCCACGGCAGCCACTTCCACTGATGATTCATAGTCATCTTCTTCTCCTTCCCCATCCGCATCACTACAAGAAGAGCCACTGGAGCCACCAGTAGAAACACAGGAAGAACATGAAGTCTCTGATTGAGTATCATCATCAGTTTCAGCGACAATATCTGAAATCATAATGAAAGAAGGAATTACCAACTTCACATGACTTTGCATGACATGCAAGAACAAATGAGGAACACCAAAGAAAACATACCACCACTATTCCTGTATAGACGGAAGCTGTCCGAGCAAGGTACTGGTGGGGCAGGCATTAGATCATCAACATTACCCATTGTTTGAATGGGTGTTCTCTTTTCTGATCCAATACCCAAAGCTGAATCCAAATTTTTTCGAGGTCGGCCTGCGCGCCGCTTGCCACTTCCAGGGTGAGGTGAATCATTGTTTCTAAACAAGTTTATGACAAGATTAATAAATTTATAAATCTGCTTTAGTTTTGTATATTATGTTAACAGACAGGTATGCTACTTACAGACTAGCTTGGTTTTCAGGGGTATCTGGTTTACGTTGCACAGATGCAGCTTTGCGAGTAAAAAGAACGGCAGTCCTTCTGTTTACACCAGATGGGGACGCAGAGGCAAGACTCCCACCACTGTTGCTTACATTAGGATCCTGCCTGACTGGGGTAGTGGCGGTTCCTCCCGTGCTATTTCTCGAACCTTCTGAAGCAAGGTGAAACCAATTAAAATCCCTAATAATCTCAAGAAATATAGTAACTGAAGGTGTGAAAATGTAACAAACCTTTGGCAGGTGAAGTTGTAGGGAAAGAATTTACACTTAATATAAGAGATTCTCTTTGAGACAATTGCTCATCATCACTTTCTTCTCTTATCTTTCGTTTCCTACCCCTTTTACCTGAAAAGCGAAAAAATTTAAGTAAGATGTAGTTTGAGAGTTTTCATTAAACTGCATGAGGAGTCTTGCACACTCACCCTCATTTTCACTTCTTTCTTCCTGTACCACATTGACTTCCTCCTCTTCTTCAGTGGTTTCATCAAGTTCAGTGTTTGTATCTGTCTTTTCTTCTGTGTCTGCAAACCATATTAAAGCAAATGTTGAGTGTTTGAACAATGAAGGTACAACAAACTTAAATCAGTTGCAGGAAGTGAATTGACCTCCAGCAAAATTTTGTATAACACACCTGATTTAAATACTTTCTTTCTTGACCCTGGAACTTTCCCAGAAGCAAGAAGAGACATTTTGCGCCTAACATTGGCTATTTCTATCCTAATTGCCTTCTCACGTTTATTGCGGGCAATGGCTGATCTTAAGTCTTGAACCAGATCTTTCAGTTCAAGCAATTTTTCCAGTTTGTGTTCCAGACTCTGAATAGAGGCAAAATACACGCACATTTTTAAAACACTAACACACATCAGACTGATAAAATACAAAACATGACACGCACCCAGTCTTTGCCTTCAATTTGAATTCTAGATAGCTCCATGTCAATGTCAGCAGCTAATTCTTCAGGAGCACTTGTGTTTATCTCTGATATACGCTTTTTAACTTTAAGGCCAGAATCTGAGTGGTTATCCACTACCTTTTCTTGGTTTCCACTAATAGCAGAGCCAGGTCTATCTAACAGAAGACCAGTTTCTGGATCAAATCCAATTGTGTCCATGTCTCTTCTGGCCTGTCTTATCAGAGCCCCACCCTACACAAAAAAAAAAATTATTTAACAGTAAGAAAAGTTGAAAAAAAAAAAAAACACAAAATAGCAGATGGTTTTCAGAAGACTTCTATACCTGATCTCGCATTTTAACACCAGCTCTGTAGAAAAATGTTTCCTTTGAATTGTAAGCTAGGCAATTATTGACCATAAGCATGAAATCTTTATGGAAGTCATCTAATGTTTGATATTCATAATTTTCAAGTTTCATTCGCATTGTAGATAAATCCATTGGTTCCTTTACCACATCAGCATAATCAGGAACTTCATTTTGATCAACAGGTTCTGCAAATACACAACCTGCATCTCTGGCTTGAATTGCATCCAACAGATGCCTCATGAAATTAAGAAGAGGCACAAGACTCATAAGCGTTTCTTGTTCTTTCCTGTAAAGGGGATCATCATCAGTACCAGAATGTTAAGAAAAATATTTATTAAAAGTTATCGAACTGATAAATAAAGTATTGTCACTTACACCCTGATGAGTTCCTTCTTAAGCTTTTCCCTTTTGCGAACAAGCTCACAAAGCAAACGTGCTCTTTCTAAGTCTTGTCTCAGGCACTGCCAGTACTTTAATTGACGACATAACTCCGCCTAGAAATCACAAAAATCAACTGCATCTAAACCACAAGCAAATAATTTGGATGATACACAGAAAACTTAAACTAGGTACGTACTGTATCACTTGATTCAGTGGCATCGCCTCGTCTTTCATCTCTACGTTGGAGGTGGGAGCTCTGCAAACGCCTCAGAAGGGGTACTCCATTCCGGAACTGCCTTTTTAGAGTCCAATAGGCTATTAGTCTTTGGATAAATTGGTTTTTCTTTGGGACAGCAACATGAGTAGCAATTTCCTGTATTCTGAAGAGACAGAAAACACAAACAACAAATAAACTAGGATAATTATCTTTGAGCATTGTCAGTTCAACACTAGTGATATACTACCTTTCAGGAGGAATTGTTGGTATACTTATAATAGGGGCCCATGATCGTCTTTTGGCCAAAATACGCCTTGCATTATTCATTTTGTCTCGAACTTCATCAGGGGAGCCAGGAGAGTTGTGCGATCCACTTGAACTTGCTGCCTCCCCAGAGGGTGACATTGCTAAAATGCCGCCCCCAGTTCGACTATTAATTTTGGGTCGTGGCTCTGCATCTGGTGGAGTGTGGTTATCACAGAATGCTGTTTTCTGAACCATAATTGGACCCGGTTCAGAATCTCGTACTGTGTCCATTTTCATGAAGAGCCCAGCTTGTTGAGCGCATGTCACATGGAATGCAGAGTAGCAATTTGTCTTGTGACATTGAATACATGCACCAACACCCTTTTGCTTACAGATGTAGCAAGTCAATTTCCATCTGGCTGGAGGAATTGTCTCTATACTATCAATAGGCTCAAGAAAAACAGTATTTGCAAAACGAACTTCAGGAATCCACAAAGCACAAACAACATGGGCCCAGTGGCCACGGTCTGTTTGCTTAAAAGCACCACCATTATTGGGGCACAACACGCAGTCCACAGCTCGTGATGGAGACTGAAGACAACGTCTACATAGCCATTGGCCTTCAGGAATGTAAGGAACACCATAACAATCTTGATGAACCGCCAAATTACACATATCACAGAATAATATGACATTAGAGTTCTGACATTCACCATCCATACAAATACAACAGACAGCATCATCATCTATAATACTTGGTACACCATCTGGACCTTTACCACTGACTTGCATCATGAAATATGACTCTTTTTCCAAACGGTCCATTAATAGTTCAAACGCATCAACTGGCACAGGGGGGAGGTTTTGATCAGCTCTTCTTTCATTGATGATGCTCAACCAGGCTGTATCTTCTTCATCCATATCATATTCAACTTCTCCATCCAGCTCTTCAGCAGACTTCTCAATAAACCGTATATATGCCAATGTTGGCCGAGGTGGAGCATCAGTTATGTTATAGCTACTGAGAATTTTAAAACTGGCTTCTGGTAGTGATATTCTGGTCTCTGCTTGTTGAGATGCTGCTGCTGCTTTTGCAGCTGCAGC
Source organism: Megalurothrips usitatus (assembly GCA_026979955.1). Taxonomy (NCBI): domain Eukaryota; kingdom Metazoa; phylum Arthropoda; class Insecta; order Thysanoptera; family Thripidae; genus Megalurothrips; species Megalurothrips usitatus. The sequence continues at coordinate 1,039,605 of CM049600.1, read as the reverse complement.
AGATTTAGATAATTTACTTTTCTTTCCCCCTGGTGTGTGGGATGGTTTTCTTTGAGGAGTAGTTACAACATCTTCTTGCTTGATGCTGTCATCTAATCTGGTTTGAGTTGCATCAAAATCTTCTTTACTCATGAACTTCAATGGTTCTGTTATTTCTACTCTGGTAGTTTTCCCTAGAATCTCAAATTCAACCAGTCTTTGAGCCTCCGCATAAGACAGACCTTCTGGAGCAGCCTGAATCATCTGCTGGTCAACTGCATTTTTAAGAAGCGGAGCTCGGTGAGAGCTTTTCTTCTTGCGTCCTGAAAAAGAATTAGTATTGTCAATACATAGACAAATTCCTAATGAAAATACTGAAAATATTGAATGACAAAGAGGTAGTAATAAATGTAGGCAAAATGTTACCGGATTTTAAGGAGCTCCTGGGTTTAGGTGTTGACAGCTTTTGATGAGGAGTTTTAAGATTGGCCACTGGACAATTTGATGGAGTAAGTGGTGCATCATCATTTGATGGTGGATTATTATGGTCAAACTTCAGTAGATGATAGCTCATTCCTACGACACTTTGGTAGACCTTGTCACATTTTTCTATGGGGCATTTGTAAGGACCTTCTGATGCCCGCAACTTGCGGCAAAAATCCGCAACATCAAAATCCACACCCATCTTATATTTCAGAGGGGTTTGTCACACATACTGATATCTGGAATTGGGAAGAAAACAAAATACAGTTGAATTAGTGAATGTAATACAAATACAAATTGAAGTGTCAAGAGAATACAGGATGTATTTTAAAATGTACTGGAAAGCCAGTGTTATTAAGACCGTTGGAACAGAAGAATGGCAAAATTATAATTCCTAGTATAAACTCTGAAATGTACAGCATTAACACCGAAAGGTTCAGTTTGAAACACATTTCACAAAAGGCTTTAACAACTAGAAATGAAATAACTGAGGGCCATTCCCTAATAACCACAAATTCAAATTTAAACCAAAATAAAAATTAAGGGTAGATATGAGCCCTAATGATGAGTGGCTGATTGTTCGTTTCATAATAACTACATAAATAATTGGAGTGTAAACAAGGCATGAAAGTTACAAACTTCTGTTTGTTTGTACGGTGAGGTTATGTTGCTCCTCACTGTTGTTTTAAGACACTTCACAACACTTATCTTGAGACAGTCATTGGTATGGTAGTGAAACTAAAACTGAGAAGTTTGCTTACGTATAAAAAGTCAAATGTATCACTCCCACTCGCTTAAACCGACATCCTTCCAAACCGCATAACTGCAACGCCAAAGAAAGGTAAACCAAACCGTTTCAACTCTTTCCGTTCTCCCTCCGCACCCCTCCCCCACCCCTCTCCACACAGTGCTATGAGAATTTCAGTGACAGGGGTGGTTTTCTATCAAGCGAAACCTGTAAATCAACTCGATGAAACAGAAATTTTTACACTGGAAAAGTATGTTTGGGTAGTTCTAGTTTGCGCAAAGTACATTTCTCCTGTGTCAGTAAAGCGGAAAGTGTCACGCCGTGATAAAACAAAAACATTCCATGAGAAATTGTCCGGTTTGAGCGGACGGGCGCGGGCTTTGCCAGAGTGCGACGTTGTCAACTCGCTGCGCGGTGGACTGGGCATTGGAGGGGCGAGGGGGGAAGTGGGGGGGGGGGGGGCACGTAGACCTCCTAGACCTAGACAAATAAAAGCGTCCTAGAAGACATTGTACTTTGACGTGTTCCCGTCTCTAGCTTAGCCGAAAGGACCACCAGGACCGAGTCCCAGACACGGGTGGTACACCGAGCTTACGAAATTTGACACTGCCATCACATCGTGGTCCAGAATCACCCGACACCATCGGTGTCTGCTATTCAAGCGGAAAACAACAAACCCCCTCTGTCCTCGGGGCGTTTCGCAATGACAATATTGGCGTGACACGAGCGAAAGGTCGCGTTTTCGATGATAACAGGCGAAAGGGAAGGCGAAGAAAAATACAAGTTGGCACACGGGGAGGAGGGGCGCAAAAGGGAAGTCCCATACTGGGGGGGGGGGGGGGGGCACACAGATTTCCGACGGGTCAGTGGCGGTCACCGAATGCCGCAATACTGATAGAGTCCCCGTATTAATAGTCGGACCCCCCTGGGCGCTCATATCAGTTCGTGTTCACACCGAGGAGTGAGTGTACGCCCCCTTCCCGCCTCTGATTGACGACAGCATTCCAGGATGGCAAACACTGCCGTTGTAAGTCCACTTTGTGTTCTTTTTATCTTAAAAAAACCGTTTGAGGGAGACATTTTTCTACGTGCCTGGAGAGGCACCATGACGCCGAACCCGTTGTCGAGGCATGCCCCATCCCTGTGAGCGCAGGAGCCCATGCTGGACGTGTCGGAGCTGCTGAGGCCCGAGCCGGCCTTCGCCACCAAGCCCGTCGTGCAGTTCCGCGACTACACCGTGGACCCCGCGGACCGCATCAAGGAGCGCGTGCGCCGGCTGTACCACGAGATGCACACATGCATGACCGTCGACTTCGTCAAGGGTGAGGCCCAGTCGTGGGTGGGCGGCGGCAATGCACTGCCTTTTGCCTGCCTTCGGACGGGGCCTTGCGGGCTGGCCACATTTCAGGCTGCGATTAAGGGCTTAAGGAGGTGGGAGAAATCATCCTCTCAAACCGAACTCTTTTGTCACAGAACGCCGCGCCCGTTGGCTCAAGTTTGACAAGTTCAAGGCCACCATGATGGACGCCGTGGAGAAGATGGGCCAGTTCTTGGACGAGAGCGACCCGGACGTGGATGTGCCCAACATCATGCACGGCTTCCAGACGGCCGAGGGCATCCGCCAGGAGCACCCCGACAAGGGCTGGTTCCAGCTGGCGGGCCTCATCCACGACGTCGGCAAGATCCTGCACCTGTACGGCGAGCCCCAGTGGGCCACCACGGGCGACACCTTCCCCGTCGGCTGCCGGTGGGGGCCCTCCGTGGTGTACCGGGACACGAGCTTCCACGACAACCCGGACGGCCAGCACCCCGTGTACTCCACCGAGTACGGCATGTACGCGCCCCACTGCGGCCTGGAGAACGTGCTCATGTCGTGGGGTCACGACGAGTACATGTACCAGGTGCTGCGGCACAACAAGACCACCCTGCCCGAGGAGGCGCTCTACATGATCAGGCGCGTAACCCGCTATCGTGGCTATTTATCTAAAAAAAAATCATGGTTTATATTTTTACGATTCTGTTTCCCCCATCAGATTTCATTCCTTCTACCCATGGCACTCCGGCGGTGACTACATGCACCTCTGCACCGAGAAGGACAAGAAGATGCTCCAATGGGTCCTCGAGTTCAAGTAAGACTCTTGTGTGTTTAAAACAATTTGATTCTGCTTCATCCGACCCCCCTTTTTCTCAACTGTGTTCATTGTTTCAGCAAATATGACCTGTACACCAAGACTGATAAAGATCTCCCAGATGTCGAGGCACTCAAGCCATACTACCAGAAGCTAATTGATCAGTATATCCCTGGAGTTCTTGAGTGGTAAAAAAATACAAGTGAATTTTCATGTGCTGAAATTGAATCAGTTCAATCACTGTTGTTTTCATGGTTTGTCATAGGAGAAAAAAAAAGCAATGTTCAAAATAATATTTTCATGATTTAAAAAAGAAACTGGGAAATTACAAGTTGTTTCAAAGTACTACTTGACAAATTAATTGTGAACTATGGACCAACAGGTGTCTGAGGAAAGAGATAATACCTTGATTATTAGTATTTAATCTAATACAAGAAAGTGTTTTACAGAGCTCACACAGCAAGGAAACACAAAGTAGGTAGTCAGCACTATATTCAGTCATTCCTGGGAAAATGTACAAAAACACAAACGAAAGACAACAGTGCTCAAGATTTGAGAACACACACCATTCACACACAAAACATCACACTATTCATCCACACACTATCACAAAGTTAATTAAACCAGGACAGAAATACAAGTATATGTACATAAATAAATTAAAATTACTTCCTCCCAGGAAAAATGAAGTGTAACAATACAATGATATAATATAATGTGTTGATATTTATGATCATACATAGTTGTGATTGCAGTGATATTCTCTAATAAACAAATCTCATGGTTAGCAGACATAAATAATAATTTGGTTTATAGCCTCCTAAAACAATACTGTAGTGTGCTGTTTTTGTCTGCTAAGAAAAACAGCTAAATCTATTTTCAAAGGCTGAGTCTATATACAGAATAAGAAAACAAAAAAATAAAATAAAACAACAGAAAAATAGGGGCAGGGTGGGGGGGCAAAAATTGTCACTCTTAATGTGCTTACAAGACAATTAATACAAGGCAAGCCCTTGCGTCCACTATAACCAGTCTTTGTGTTACAACAAATTTTCACAACATAATTTACTAACAGTAATCATAAAATTGATCTAATAAAAGAGGAAATTCGTTATAATGCTATCATACATTATAAAGCGAGCATATGCATAAGGCAGGGAACACTTACAGGAATTTTACTAAAGCTGCAGCTTACAATCCACGCTAATGCTAGGGAAGAAAATACTAAGTAGTAAAAAAAAGGGAATAAAAGGGGGAGAAAATGCCTGCCACACCTAACCCATACTACCCTATTCTATTCTTACTATAACAACTTGCTATCTACATTAACTCTAGCTTTGAAGTTTACTATGTTGGAGTTTTACTACGCGGTGGAGTAGAGAGAGAAGGTTCGGTATGTGTGATGGGTATTATGGTAGAACCTTCCATGCCCATCATTTGCATGCGCTGTTCAGGATTTGGTCCATTGCACTGGGAACATATGTAATCTTCTTGCTCTGAGACATCACCCTTATCTAGGCCAACACAATGCAGATGGAACCAAAGCTTACACGCATCACATTGAACCCATGTAACTTCACCAGTAGGTCTCAAGCAGGGCATGGCTGAGCAGTCCTCATCTTCCTCTTCCTCTTCTGCTTCACCAACTGGTTTATCAGTAGAAACTTCTTGGTTAACCTGGCGAGCTAGTTTCTTGGCTCGCTTCGGCTTCCCACCTCTTCTTCTGTTTTTATCATCATCTGCTTTACGCTTCAACCGCCTCTGCTTGTCTCTGAACCGGTCCAACTCCTTACTCTTCATTTCCTGGCTCGCTTCAGCTTCTACCCTAACTTCAATCTCATCCGGCTCCACTGTTGTCTGTTCTGTATTATTTTGAGAATTTCTGAGAACATTCCAGATGAGAGTGTTTTCTTCGAGATCTAATTCCATGAGATCACCTTCCAGCATCAACAACTCTAGCTGAATTCTAGACTTATCAAGTAAAACTGCAGCAGGTTTATCCTGTCTAGGAACTAGAGGAGACTTCCGTTTGTTTGGGGATAAAGAAGAGGCCGCCGAGTAAGTGTGCTCTCCTATTGCCCCTGTGTTGGGTGCATACAGATCATCCTGAGCAAGTACTTTTCGTGCTTGCTCTTTCCAGGTGAGGGCACGCTGACACAGACGGTGAACCACTCGAGCCTCAACCATCTGAATACCCAGTTTTTGAATACTGGAGAGCAGCTGGAAAACTGTCTTGAACTGAGGCCGCTTAGAACGCTGACACACAGGGCACAGAAACTTAACTTGCCGCTGAGTAGCTGCTTTGATACGTTCCTCCATTGTTGGGAATGTAGCAGAATCAGATTTCTCGGGAAGAGGTACACATCGAGCATGGAAATGGTCATAACATATCTCACATTTGACCATAAGCCCAGTGAATGGTTTCTTGCAGATGCAGTAAAGTTTGTCCCCAGTATCTCTCAGATGTTTTTGAGTGTTAATTTCTTGAAGATCAAGAACAGCTGCAGTCTCATCCTTGACTGGATCCTTGTCTTTCTTCACAGGGACACCATCAACACCCACCTCTGTACGAGGAAGTAGTGCCTCTACAAGGGACAGAGGGGTATCTCTAAACATGAAGGTACGGAAGGTTTTCTCTCTCCAAGCACGAGCAGTTCTAATGAGTTCTTCCCACTCTGCCAGGCCTGGTGGTCTGGCAGGACATGCTTGTCCCCTTAGAACCAATGCTTCCACTAGTTCCAGTTCTGGACCATCAGGTACGGCCTTCAACTCTGCTGCCTGAACCTTCCACTTGGCGGCAGTTTTCACAGCATCCTCCACATCATTCATTTCAGGCACAAATATTGACATTTCTTCAGCCTCACGGTCCAAGACTTCTAGTTTTTCGAGGGTTGCTTCTTGGAGTGCAGCTTTGGCACAAGTTTGCCAATTTAATGCTCTCGACTCGAGTTCAGCAAATTCTTCCTGCAGTTGTGCAATGACAGGGTTTATTGGGGTGGGTAGCTCATTACATGACGCCACCAAAGCGCTCACCTCTTCCAAATCAGCAGCAACTGCACTCTGTAGTCTTACCGCTCTGTCAAGCCATTCTTCTTGAAGACACAAATCTCTCAGTGGGGCAAGTTCTGATAACTCAACATCCAAGCTCAGGCCCAGTTCCAAAACTTCACGAATCTCTTTGCCTCTTCTCACTTCCATATTGGGCTCTGTGCTCATCAATGTTGCTGCTTTAGTCTGGAACTCCTTCACTTTTTCCAAGACGTCTTTCACAGCAGCACCATCTCTTAAAATACAAGGGAGTTCATCTATCTCCTCCACAAACAGCTGCAGTTCTTCTACAGTCAACTTCAGTCTTGGTTCTTGTGATGTACGAACTCTATTTCGGGTTTTCCTTCCTCCAAGCTGAGATGCTACATTCGCACACTTAGTTGCTTCCTGCACAGACACTCGAAGCGCCTGAAGTAGCTCAGAATCAGGAAACTTCTTGTCCTCTGCCTCCTGCAAAAGGGCTTTGAAGCCGGCCAAATCGAGTGTCTTTGGAGTGTTGAAATCCAGAGCATCCTTAACTGCAGAAACCCAGTTGTCGAACGACTCTGCCCTGAGCTTTATATCTCTCAGCATAAGAGGAAGCTCGTCTAATGTGTGGCGATACCACAAAGTGTGTTTTGCAGAGTCACAGGGACAAAGTTCTGAGTAATGTCTGAGGCATGCTAGCAAACGTTGCTGGCCACTCGGGTTAGCAACCGGACAGTCACATGTGACAGCCGACAAGTAACACGTGGTTTTACAGACTTCACATTGTCTCTCATCATCTGGCATGTCTTCAAATTTCTTCCGCTCAGCAGTGCGCACACCCCACTCCAAGAGAGATTTCCGCAATTTCTTCTCACACTCAACCATTACGTGCATATCCTTGTAGGCAGCAGCTGCAACACCCAACTCCAAGTCTTTGGGGTCTGATGCCATCTTGCAGACCAGCTCATCATGTGAAAATACACAAAATCTCCTCAGCTTTGAGTAGTGTGTAATACAATCACGACCAATGGGTAGCCAATCAGCAGGGGCAAAGTTAACAGCCTCAGCAAAATTGAAGCCCTGGTTAAAACCAGCATGGTACGCACGAGGAAAGGTTACAACAAATTCTCCTGCATTCTGATCAGCTCTGAAAACTGGAACTCCATCTTCCATGAGAATGTTGGGATTCATGATGGTTACCAACTGGTGCAGTAAGTCAGGTTGAGACTGAAACAATTCAGGAGCTGCCCTTTTCATAGTATCTTCAAAGGATTCCGCGGCACTGCCAGGGACACCATACCATGTCTTGGGTTCCCCCCAATGCAAGTAGTTGATGGAATAACTCCAGTGATCTTCATTGTGCCAGCAAAATGTAGCAAAACACATCCCTACATACATCCATGGTACCTTCATTCCTGATATATCAGCATTAATGGCTCCCAAAACAGAACCATCCAATATTGGCAGGTTATTAAGGTTCCACTTTGATTTTGCATAATCACAAGAAGTGTCACTGGTACCTGTAGGGAATCCAGAACCATGGTCCATGGTATGTAAGTCAGCTCCATATTCCACAGTCACGTCTTCGTCAATGGATGATACCAAGCGCCAAAATTCCTTCTCAACAAGAGAAGTAGGCACAACATGAACTGGCATGTTAAAATACTCGGATTTGAAGCGGTCTGCCATTTCACAAAACTGTTGAAGGCTGTACTCTCGCTGAGCCTGCTCAAATCCAAAGGCCTCCAATGGTTTGCTTACTTCTTCAGCCAAGCATCTGGGGCACCGCCAGTCGCCCTTGGGAATTTCACTTAGAGGGGGTTTGAGGCAGAAAGTGTGATAGCTGTCATCGCAGCCATCACATAAAAGCATGCTTTCTTCAGCATCACCACGCTGACAAGTGTGGCACACATACTTTGCAAGAGGGTCAAACTCATTCAGCCCTTTCTTAAGACCTTTCTTTTTGGGCGACTGTTTGTCATTGAACCCAGCCATTTTAGGGCCAGCACCGTAAAAAAGGAGCCTGCGCAATTCCTTGCTGTCGGGAGAAGTGGAGTCATCCCCTCCTTTGGGATCACAAATGCCATATCGCTTTGAGCGCCTTGCTGTTTTCTGGCTGAGGGGGGGTTCAATAGCCTGGCGGCTTGGAATCTGATGCTGCTTATATTCTTCACCTTCTTCATCATCCGATTTGGGCTCTTTCTTCGTTTCTTCAACAGGCTCTCCAGGTGGGTGCTTCATAAATATGTCATATGGACGCAGAATGCGCTCATAGTGATGCTTCAAGAGCAGGGAGTGACCTCTCTTGGGTGGGTAACCCATTTTCACTGAAATATCTAGCCACATTTGCTCCTGCACCGATTTTTCACGGTGGTTTACAAATCCTTCATAGTCACATTTGGTTTTTTGAAGAACAAGCTGATGCAATGAATAGAGATCCAGGGCTCGACGTTCAATCATAGGAATCTTGAGTGTTGATCCTTGCAATTCCCAGAACTTGGCTATTTGATCAAAGAAATTCAATTTCACACGTGTCTTTGCTTCTAGCTCATTTAACCTTTGAATTCTGGGAGTGAATTTGAATTTATCAACATCCACAGCAAAAGGTGGCTGCCAATCATTTGGAGGCCTGATTTTACAGATGCCAGCTTTCTCTGCAATGGGTCTTATTTTGGCAATGTATGCCAAAGGATCTTCAAATTCTTCTGCCGTAGGTTCAAAAACTGGGGCTTCCGGTGGTGGAGTAAACTTCCAGTCTTCTACAGGAGGGGCTTTCCCCGCCTTGTCTGCAACCTTACTCCCCATCCCTGGAAACCACAGAAATAAAAGAAAGTCATTAACAAAGATGTTACACATTCAAAAACACAAGACAATCAAGTTTGATTCTAATTTTGTCACTGTACTGGCAAAGGCTTAAATATTATCCAGACAGATTCTGCAGCCAAAATTAATTATCATTTTACTTGACTTCGTAACAGGAAACCATAGGAGATAGCATAATCACTTTACTGATTTTAGAAAATTTCAATTCAATTAACCTTCAAACCGCAAGAATCCCATGTTGTTTGACTTATGAAAATCTAAATATTTTCACATAAGATCACCCAGACCAGTGCTTCACACATTAAGGTTGATGTCCAGAACACTGATGAATTTGGCCATCAGTTATGGGATTAATAAATATTGAAAATGAGATGAACACAAAGATATCGGCAAATAATTATGATTTTGAGCTGACTTAACCAAGATGAGGGATTCACAATAGTTACGATACATGTATTCCACACCTCATGGAAGCTGAAATGGAGGTGTTATGTGACCTCAATGACTGAATTCATTTAGTTACAAGAGTTCAACTGTATGCAAGTTCTGGAAATGAGTGAAACAGGCCCTAGGCTCGCTAAATGACAACCTCACCATGCTTCAGCGCCCACCCACTAACACACTTGCACCCAACTGGTCATTATGTGCTCCACCTAAATGATGAGAAGTAAACATATGCCCACCTATCGGCCAAAGTCGCGCATTTCAGAGACGATTCGAGGCAAATCACAGCCGCACGCGAGGTGATCGTCCCCTCCACGACCCCCTCTCTACAAAATGCCTGCCCGTCAAGACCCTAAGTTATGCAATAAAGGCCCCCGGGCCCCGACCTGAACACATGCCCGTGGTGCCTACGGACGCACGGAGCCCCCCCGCACGCGCTCCCACCCGAAACTGTCAAACGGGGAAATCCATCCAAGCGCACTTCATTCCAGCCCCGATAAACAAGATTTAAAAGCGCCCGTTTCTCTCGCGACGCCCCAAAACCGCATTTCAGGCCACAGCACACTTTTACATCAGACCCGTCCCCTCCCCTGCGTGTATAACATAGGCAACCGCACCGAAGATTAGTCACATGAAAAACGGAACCCCCCGCGATACATATCACATCGCAATTAAGCGAGAGGACGCCACGGGGCGAAAGATGCGATCGCCGCGCATTCCTCGGGCCCCTCGGTGCAGCCTTTACGTGCGTGAGAGCGGGGCCGCGGCGCTAGATTGCATCCTGACGGCCACAATCACGCTCTCCTCTTTACCTTGATCAGCACTTTGTCCTGCTCCTCAGAGTGATCCACAAACGCCCTTACACCCGAGAGGACATCGCGCACTAAGTGGAAACTTGCGGCAGCAGCACTCAAACACGCGCACTTTCGCGGAAACTGCCCACTTCTAGTCGCAAATGCGGAAGTATCAGAGCAGGAGAGCAATATTTGGTCCCTTTAACTTGGAGTGGAAACTCCAGTAGCCGACCCGCTGCTCGGCGCTTGTCGCTAGAGACGAGCCGTTCGCGCACACCACACTCACCTTTCGCTTTTCCATTGACGGCCTTCATCCCCTGAGGAGGCATCTTGCTCACGAAATAAGCATTCCAACTGAAAACGCGATTTGCACGTTAGAAAAACGGTAAAGAGTGCACGATACGGGCGACACCGTACGTGACAGGCAACGCATTGATCATGGACTCTAACAACCCACAGCCTTCGCTCCGTGCTCTGTGTTCTGCTCCATGCGCGTGGTGGTGAGGGGAAAAAACAAACAAGTGTTTTGTGTACGAAGGAGAACAACAAGGCGCAGGGTAGGCCTCTCTGCGAACTTGGTCACTAGAAATTTGTTTTGATGCTTTAAATCTGAACTTCCTCCAATGGTTTCTCTCTGTGTGAGTATATTTGACTGATCGCACCTGACCTCCACTCCCTGTAAGTCTGGTTTGTCCGTGAGGAGAGGGTCATTCGACGGAGCAATGCCTTAAATTTGCGAGTTAACCTTGATGTCAAACATCAGGTTATTTTCTGCTGTATGTCCATAATTACGGGTCATATGACCGACAGCTGATTCATTTTAGAATGTCAGTGTATGTGTTAATTATTTTTTTCGAACAAACTATATTAAGTCTGAACTGTGTTTTTATTGTGTCCTGGTCTGTAGATGAAAATCAGCCAAGGTGGCCTCTACGAGTAGGACTTTCGTTGGCCATGGCATGGCCTCACTTGCTGCCTGCCTCCTGGCAGGCCTCCTGGTCTGCATTCCTTTCGTCCATGCAGCTGCACAGTCAGCACCTTGTGACAAGTCCCGCAAAGTTTTCACTGAGTCATGGGGCATTGTCACTGATGGTCCCGTGGGCTCCAACTACACTCAGGATTCACACTGTGAATGGCTCATCAGAGGTAGGAATTTCTCTATGTCCTTTGCCGTATGTTTACTGTAATACATCCCTCTATACTTCCGGAGAGGATTCCTCTAACTGTCCTTTTTATTGCAGCAAACAACAGCCAACAGTTCATCACACTCAGCTTCAGGTCCATGGGCACTGAGTGCTCCTATGATTATGTTTTTGTCTATGATGGGAGCTCATTCAACTCTCCCTTGTTAGGAAGCTTCAGTGGAAAAACTGAGCCACAGCAAGTTACTGCCAACTCTGGTTCGGTTGGTATCAAAACTTGTTTAATTCAGTATTGGTCCCTGTGTGAGATCATCTTATTTGATATGTCTTTTTAATTTTTTTTAGATGCTTATACTCCTTTATTCCGATACAAACTATGTACTGGATGGCTTTAGGGCAGAATTTTCAGTAACTGACTGCCCCAGGAATTGTTCTGGCCACGGGCTCTGTGTACGGCATGCATGTGTCTGTGAAGGAGATTGGGGAGGGAAAGACTGTGGTGTGGAGTTGTGTCCTGATGACTGTGGCTATGCATTAGGCCGTGGCATTTGCAGAGCCGGACGGTGTCAGTGTGCCACTAATTACACAGGGCGTGCTTGCTCGTTGCATCGAGATGATCCTGAAGGAAACAGGTAGGACATATTGGCACTGCCTGGTTTATGTAACCATTGACCCTTTTAAACTCATTTCTTTATTTCTCCTTTTACCCTCATTAATTTTTTAGATGGCACCTGTTGTCTCACTCTGAAGGAGGGTTTTCCTCAAGAGCTGCTCATTCGGCTGTCTATCTACGGGAAACAGATTCCTTGTATGTATTTGGTGGTTTTGACTTAAATAATGTGCTTGGAGACCTTGTGGTATATAGATTTGAGACCAGCCAATGGGAAGATGAAGCGGGAAAGCTGATAGGCAAGTATTTACTTTATGCACCATGTTCTTGCTGGAGGAAAACTTATTCTGTAAATATATTTATTTGTCCTCCATTTTGCCTCTATTCCATCAGAGGGTGCTGCGTCATTGTCAACAACCCTGGATCCAAATACATTAGCTGATGTCCTCGAACAAGTGGGCCAAAGTGGTGAAGAGAGATGGGGATTGAGACCAAAGTCATCATTTTTTCGCAACTTGCTCTTTTCTGTAGCTGATAATTCAACCCTTAAAGTCAAACACCGCACGGCTCAAGAAAAAAGTCAACATCTAGCCCGAATTCCAAGACAAGCCTTGAATTTAGGATCTTCAGAACAAGTTTCCACAGAGGCAGCCCAATCTACTGTGACTGAGATTCCATCAGATTTACCTGAGGCCTCGGAGATACCTATTGATATTGAAGTCAATGAGGCTGAACCTGTAGATTCTGCGCATGAGGCAGAGTTTTCCACACCGTCTCCACCGAAACTTACTTACCCCAAGAGACCTGCACCCAGATATGGACATGCAGCATGCAGGTATTGAGAATTAAAAATATTTCTAATTTTTTTTTGTTTAGGTTGCATATGTTGATCACAAATGTCAATTTAATTTTGCTTTTTTTAGGTGTGCTGGTGGAATGGCACTGTATGGGGGAAAATTGTCTGATGGGTCACTGTCAGATGAACTGTGGCTGTACAATGTTAGCACTAGCTCCTGGTCATTACGAGCCTTGAACTCCAAGCTGAAACCACCTAAACTTACAAGGCATACTTTAACATTAGCAGGAGGCTATCTTTACCTGTTTGGTGGAAGCACAGCAGGAGGAGATTTTTCTTCTCAGTTGTTCCGTATTAAAATTTCTTCCGGTAAGAATTATTTTAGAATGTGGGTTACGTTGTGCTGCATCCTCTTCAACACTTAATTGTGACTTTAATTTAGGTGATAAAGGAGCTGATCACGAACAGTGGGAAGCTGTCCATCCTCGAGGAGGGAAAGAATTGGATGTGAGGGTTGTTGCACATTCCACTGTTTATCACCCTGCATCTAATTCGCTTCTCGTGTATGGTGGTGTTGTGGCTGGTGTGAAGCGCTTCTCCAAACTCTCAGACAGAATGTTTGCCTTCCAACTCGATGCTCGCCATTGGAGTGAATTGCATTATCCTAGAGCACACCTCCCAGACACTTATGTACCACGTGAACGGGCGTTTCACACTAGTACCATTATAGGTAGGCAGGATTCTTTTTTTTTAAATCTTGATTAATTTTGGACATATTCCAAACTTAATGGTCTTTTTCTCCCTCAGGGAACTACCTTGTTGTCTTTGGAGGGTACTCCCACCGCCATAACAAAGAAGAAATATGTTATGACAGTCAATTGTACCTTTATCACTTAGGATGCCATACATGGGTCAATCATGATGTCCTTGGGACCCAAAACTCACATCATTCCGGTTTGTTTACTTTTCATGTCAAGTGAAAAATTTTTATATTTTACATTGACTAGGTGCATATATTACTGTGTATGTTTTAGGTTCACGATACCCAAAGCAACAAGGTGTGTTTGCTCACGCTGCAGCAGTCCGTAATGGAAACACTCTTCTTGTTGTTGGGGGCTATCATGGCAATGTTAACGCTGACTTGCTTGCATACACCTTACCACCAATGCTTGCCAGTCGAGAGGGAGAACCTTATGAACCAGATCAAGTTTGTGGAAGGTATTTTCCACTTCACTTAATTTTGTTTACAGTTGTATGAGATGCATTAATGATTTTTTTCTTTTAAATTTACTAGACATCATGCACGAGTGGAGTGCACAGCTAACCCAGAGTGTGGGTGGTGTTCCGCTGATGATGTATGCTACGGCCGAACTGTTGGAGTGAACTGTACGACAAATCTTCAGACCACTCGATGTCTGGGTGTGTGTCCTGCTCTGGGAGATTGCCATTCCTGCCTTATACATGGCAGTGCTCCAACTGCCTCTGCAGCCTTCAAACTACGCTTGGGTCAATGTACATGGTGTGTCCAGAATGCGCGATGTCACCACAAAGATGGTAAACTTTTCTGATTTTCTTATTTTGTCTTATGTCAAATTTATTTCACAGTATTTTGTTGGCTTTTCTCTTAACTATTAAATTTCAGTTTTATTTAAATGCAAATATTGTTTATGACAGATAATTATGGTGTGTGCGGGTTGAGAGAAGATACCCCATCAGAAGCTCCAGGTTGGTGGGGTCCAAAAGGCACGGAAGTTACCCGTGTGGAAGAGTGTCGTGTCTTGGATAGGCGCCCTGGGTTAACATTTGTTCAATATAAGCATCCTGCAAACTGGTCTCAGCCAGACTCTGTAAGATTTCAAAAATTTTCTTACTTGGTTTTTTTTTTTTTAAATTAAAGCACTCCTTTTACTATTTTTAATTGTTATACAAATACTTTTCCAGGTGAGCATCATAAATGCTACTACGGCTGACTTTTCTGCTGGATGGTCTCGTTCAGAACCTGTTCTTGGCATCACTGCTCGTCTGAAAGGATCACTCCACCCTCCAGAATGGTGGAAAGACTCACACGAAACCCTTAGAATGTGTGTCAGCCACTCCTCTGCTGTACTGCAAGTAGCTCATTTAAATGCATCAGACCAACCACAGCACGCTCACTTGGTAAGGACAATCACAGACTTTCACTGCTGCTGTCACTTCTCTATTTGACATTCTTACCTTAAACTGTTTTTTCTGTGCAGGAGATTGTTGGCAACTTGAGTGCGGAACAGTCTGCGTGCGTCAGCGCTACTTGGGAGCCTGGAAAGCCAGTGCTACTCCACGAGGGCGTCTTTCTCGTCGACTTTGAATCGCGGAAAACCCAGGGCATCGACATGCACCATCAGTCTAAAATGGAGCTGCAGCACAATCGTAGTCAGGAGAGTGCCAAGGTAGGTCCGCCCTTCCGCCTCTCGGTCTGGCAAGGTCATCGGACGCGCCAACTGAATGCTGCCCCTCTCCCTCTCGTGTTCAGGTGTTCACGTTCGAGTACCTGGCGCCGTACGAGAACGGCTCGTGCTGGCAGTACTCCAACTGCCTGGCCTGCCTGACGGACTCGGCGTGCGGCTGGTGCGAGCTGACGGGGCAGTGCCTGGACCGGCACCTGGACGAGACGGAGGCCTGCCGTCAGGAGGGCCCCGGGGCGCGGCCGGACGAGTGGCACTACCTAACGCTGCAGCCCGCCACCTGCCCCAACTGCTCCAACTACATCTCGTGCGACAGCTGCGTCGCGTCCGGCCTCTGCGAGTGGTGGACGGATGACGCGCGCTGCGCCCGCCGCGGCCGCACCAGCGACGCGGTGCTGGACGTGGCCAGCTGCCCCGCTCCCTGCCACGAGCGCGCCAACTGCTCGCAGTGCTTGGAGGAGCGCGGCGTGTGCGTGTGGTGCGAGGCCACGCAGGAGTGCTTCTCGTTCTCCGTCTACACGTCCGAGTACCAGTTCGGCCTGTGTCGCGAGTGGCTGGACCAGGCGTACCACGGAGGGGTGGGCGCGGGGGTGGGCCCCGTCGGCTCCGCGGCCGCGGCCGCCGGCACGGGGGTGGCGGCCGGGTCGGGGGCCGGCGCCGGGCCGGGCGGCGGCGGCCAGGCCCAGCAGTGCAAGTGGTGCGGGCGCCACGCCAACTGCTCCTCGTGCGTGCACACGCTGGGCTGCGGCTGGTGTCACCCGGCCGACAACCCCATCCAGGGAGCTTGCGTCCAAGGCGACTTCAACCAGCCCCACCTAGGTCGGTGAAACTCGAGGGGACAATCTTCCTGCAGTTTGATAGAGTCGTAGTTAAACATGGTGATAATTTAATTTGTGAATGACCTGTTTCAGAATCATGTGCTGTCGCCCTGGAGGCTGAGGGCGGCGCCGGCGCTGTCGCGGTGGCCGAGGCGCGCTGGGCCTATGCTCAGTGCCCCGACGTGGACGAGTGCGACCTCGGCCTCGACGACTGCCACCCCGACGCGATCTGTACCAACACCCACGGCTCCTACTCTTGTCAGTGTAAAAGAGGCTTCAACGGCGACGGTCGCACCACGTGTACAAAAACGTGCGTATTCGAGTGTGTATGATCTGTGTAGCACGGCCGTATCTTGTTGTACTATTATGTAATGTGTTTAGGTGCTTCTACAACTGTGTTCATGGATACTGTGTGGGAGCCCCGGATTACTCTTGTCGATGTGACTTGGGGTGGACTGGTTTGGATTGTAACACCAATTGTCAATGCAATAATCATTCAACATGCACTCGAGGAGTTGGGCTGTGTGACCAATGCCAAGACTGGACTACTGGAGAATTTTGCCAGTATTGTAGGTGAGTGAATCCTCCACCCAACAACATTTCAATGCAAAAAATGGATCTCTCAAAGGCCAGTTGCCAACATATTTTACATACTTACCATCTTTTTAAATTTCAGGGCTGGAAGTTATGGTAATGCTACATCAGGTCAAGGCTGTCATGGATGTAACTGCAATGAACATGGAAGCGAAGCACTTGGTGTTTGTGATTTTCAAACTGGTGTATGTTTCTGCCAAGACAATACCATGGGGGATAACTGTGATAGGTGTAAACCTGGCTACTATGGAGACCCCAGGCATGTGTTCCAGACTGCTAACATAAGCAATTAGTTTCATTTTTCTTGTAGGGTTTGTGAATAATTTGAAATGTTCTGTTTTGTGTTATAGGAATGGAGGAATGTGTTACTATCAGTGTATGGCAAGAGGTGTTTTGTCAGGAACTGAACCGCAGGGTCTTGGAAGTCGTCTTGCCCAAATGAGTCCTTGGGAGTCCAGGTTGGGTGGGCCTCCTACACGAGAGTGCCTCTGGATTGTCAGCCCATTCCACATGGACAATCGTTCCAGTAACCCTTCCAGGTATGTGTTTATTTTGGGAAAACTTTCTGTGTGCGCATGCAAGCTATAAAATTTTCTTAATTTAATTATTAACAATGCTGCTCTGTTTCACAGCATCATTCAGCTGACTGTCCACGAAGACATCCATGTCCCCTGTGAGGAAAACAGTGTCTATGTGTACGATGGTCTCCCAGATTTTGTTTCATCAACTCCAACTCACCAAAGTCATGTTCTTGGAGTTTTCTGCAGTCAGGACACCTCATACCCAATAACAGTTGAGGCAACATCAGGTTTGTATTGCTGCCTTGCATTTGGAGGGTTGTACTAATCTTTGGGGCGGAACTTATTTCTTTGTACTCTTTACTTTCAGGAATCATGACAATTCACTACAAGCAGAGCGAAGTCACTGATGGTTTCAATGCCAGCTATGTTATTTTAGTTTGCCCCGATCATTGTCCTGCCAATCGCACATGTGTCAATGGCCACTGTGTTTGCCCTGAGGGCTTTAGCGGACCTCACTGTACAGACGCTCTTTGCCCAAATAATTGCTCTGCTGATCTGAAGCGAGGAACATGTGATAAGGTAAAAAAGAAAAGAAACTAATTAATCTTTTTTTAAAATTTTGACAATGTACTTATATTTTTTACTTTTTAATTTAAGTTCAAAGCCTTAAAAATGTCCTTTATTTAATTTCAGAGCTATTGGCGATGCATTTGCAATGCTGAATGGGGAGGTGCGGATTGCTCAGTTCACCTATTACCATCTCACCTGGTGTCTACTGAGCTTTTCAATTCAGCACATTTATCTGAAGCTGGCTCATTGGCTCACTGGCGTAAAATGTTGCCCCGCTTTGGACACTCTCTGAGTGCTGATCGCAGGGGTGCACTTTGGATGTTTGGAGGATATTCACTTTCACACGGACCTCTCAATGATATCAGATTATTCGACACAAAAAATAACACTTGGATGCAGGTAAGTTGTATTCTAGTTAGTTAATCTGATACCAGAATAATAATGTGGAATAGTATTATTTTAGAATTGAGATATGGTTCAGGTAAGGATATTGAGGTAACTTGTCTCATCAATTTCAGATTACGGTTGACTCGACAAGTGATGCCAAAATGCCCAGAGGACGATATTTCCATGCTGCAGAAATTGTACAATCACACAGAGAAATCTATATATTTGGTGGACTTGGTTCCCGAGATGATGGATTTAATTCAACTTTGAATGATACCTGGAAATTTGTGCTGAAAAGTCAGAGGTGGATTCATGTTCAGACTGACATTGGTCCTCCACCTCTCTCTGGACACACATTGACTCTACGAAGGAGTGGTGACATTGAAACTTTAGTCCTGATTGGCGGTTTTAGTCCATCTGTTGGCTTTCTGGATGTGGTTTGGGAATTTAATTTGGAGAAAGAGACATGGATTTCTATGAATACTACTGGTGATCGCCCCATAGGTCAGTTTTTTCTGAGGACTAAGTAGCTTTTGTTGAGGGTACTTTCCTACTTCTTCCATTTTTATCTATATTGAAAACTGATTAAGATTTATTTTGATCATGTGTTAACAGGTATATACGGGCATAGCTCAGTTTTCCATGGCCCAAGTCAAAGCTTCTATGTATTTGGGGGATACTTGTATGCCATTAATCGCACTGTAATTTCAAATAAACTCTATACGCTGCATTACCCTACCAAAGTATGGTCTGTGTTACCAACATTTGAGGACTACAATCCTTCAAATATGCACTTGGTATGAACATAGCTTTACTACTTCAAAGATAGTATTTGATTTACTTTTATGTTTTTAATAATGCCTTTCTTTCTATATTTTAATTTTCTTTTTTCACACCTTTTCTTTACAGCCAAGAGCCCGATTTTTACATACTGCTGTAACAAAAGATGACTACATGCTCATTTTTGGAGGCCGTTCTTTCCCTTACAACACAACGGATACCCTTGTTGCTTATTTGTATGACTGCAATCTGTGGATTCGTCTAATTTCTAAAGGTGAGTGGGGTTCATGTTATGATGATTTAATGCAAAGGCCATACATTTCATTTGAAATGGATAATACATTGGCACTTATCCCACTTATCCCCCTGCAGATATCAGCCTTGTGGGCATGGTCCCTCCCGCAACATATGCTCATTCAATGGCAATGGATCCAGAAACTGGCGCAATTTATGTTGTTGGTGGTTTTGATGGGGGAATCGATAGCCACGTCACACGTCTATCTATCCCAGATGATATGTGCTCTCTGCTTGGGCGTGAAGGAAAGTGCCGCCTTCCAGGCTGTTCGTCCTGTGATATCTTATCATTAGATGGCACTCTAGATTCAACATTTTGTTACAATAATGCTCGAGGAAAGCCAACTGAGTATGTTTCAAGAATTATATTTTGTGCTTATCTTGGTGTGTATTTGGTCTTTTGTTTGAATAACTCCACAAGTGAATCATTTACAGTTGTGAAAAAGGAAATGGCACTATGCGTACATCAAATGGTGTGACATGTGATAATCAGTGGATATCTGCACGAAATTGTACTCAACATAAATCATGTTCTGAATGTCTCTCGTCCTGGCCATCACACATTGAGGCTGGACAGGTCAGCAAAACTCTTTCAATAGAACTGTTTTCAAATTAAAAATTAATTTAAAAAAAATAATATTTTTTTAAAACTGCTTTATTATTTTTCAGACTTGCAAATGGTGCAGCAATGGTAGTAGTAAAGGTACTTGCATAGATATCCATTCTGACGAATGTGGCCCAGCTGAACCTCGTGCAACCCTGGAAGTGACAGAATGTCCGGAGAGGCAGTGTCCAGCATCCGACTGTGATCAATGCCGTGGTCAAGATAATTGTGTCTGGACAAGACAAGCTCTCTTAACTTCAGAACTGGGTCTGAAAGTAACTGGCGAGCCGATTTATGATTGGAGCTGCATCCGGAAACATGTCAAAGACCTGTCAAGTATACAGTTGAGTACTGCTTCAACTTGTCCGAAGCGGTGTTCAGAGCACAGGCATTGTGATTCTTGCCTGCGCTCCCATGGTGCTGAGGGGGGCTGGCATGAATGCCGTTGGTCGACTCAATTGCATGAGGTAAAGGCAATATTCCGCCCCAATTATTTATGCTCCTGTGTGAGCTCTCTTTCATTAGCTCTATTTCCCTTCCAGTGCATTTCACCCAGTTACCAAGCTCTCTATTGTGCTGGCGGAGTCTGCGGACTCGTCCTGAGCGGAGGGAACACGGACCACTGCCCGGAGCCCTGCTCGACATACACCAAATGCTCGGACTGCCTGCGCCACGCCCGGTGCGGCTGGTGCTCGCTGGACTCGGGCAACAGCACGGGGCGTGGCGTGTGTACGGAAGGCTCTCTAGACAGCCCGGCTTCCGGCCCGCAGCGGTCGACGTGCGACGTCCTCTTCCAGGAGATTCTCCCTTCAACATCTGCAGCTCCAATGATTATTCAAGGTGAGAAAGTGAATTGCTTCTCTGAATAATTTATGAGGTCACAATTTTTAAATTATCAATGTCTTTGGAAATCCTTTGCTCATTCTGTTTTCTACATTGTCTTTTCAGAAAATGATCTGAATGTGACTGAGGCTATTGCCCAAGCATCTGTGTTCTCCTGGCATTACGTGAAGTGTCCTCCTGAAAATGAATGTGAAAATGGACATCACACATGTGATCCTGTGTCTGAAGTTTGCGAAGATTTAACATTTGGCTTCCAATGTAAATGCGGTCCTGGATACCGTGCTGATCGCGCTGACAGGTCTGCTTGTGTGCCCGTCTGTAGCCAAGGGTGTGTGCGAGGTGTCTGTGTCCAGCCCAACAACTGTTTGTGTGACTTTGGCTACGTCGGAGCCAACTGTTCTATCCAGTGTCAATGTAATGGTCATTCTAACTGTGCGGGACCGGATAAATTGGATCATTGTCTGGAATGCCACAACAACACAATGGTTAGTGTGTTTGGAGTTATGTTTTTAAAGCTGGGTCTTGTATCTCATCTCACCCATGCTGTATTATAATTGCTAATTTTTTTTTTTAATTTTAGGGCCCACAATGTGAAAGGTGTCAGCCTCTCTTTGTTGGTGATCCAAGCAACAATGGCCAATGTGTGCCATGTGTTGAGTATTGCAATGGTCACACTCACATTTGTATCAATGACACTATTTTGGCTCATCCAGTAAGTATTATTTCTGTTTTGCCTACATTGTATCCTTATTACAATTTTGAAGACTTATCTAATTCACTCTTTTATCAGTCCGGTAGATGGTTAGATGTACCCTTAGAAGATCTAAAAGCATTTCTGGTCGAGGGCCCAACAACTCATGCCCGTTGCATTGGTTGTTCAAACCGCACTACTGGTGAGAAGTGTGATGAGTGCATTCTTGGCAACTTTAGAGGCTCAGAAGACCATAGAGACCCATGTCGACCGTATGTTAACTCATAAAAAAACAATTTAATCCTTTTTTTTAAATTGAAAAATTTCTTATGGATTTACTGCTTTTATTTTTTTTCATGTAGATGTCAGTGTCATGGGCATGGCCATATTTGTGATCCGGTGACTGGAGAGAAGTGCAACTGTCAAAATAACACAGAGAGTGACTGTCCCAGCCAAAGCATCTCACCCAAGGGTGGTGGAGACAACGATTGCTGGAGAAATCAGTGCTCGAAATGTCGAGAATCCTATATGGGCAAGCCCACAGACGGCCATCAGTGCTATAAACAGATGAGTGTCGACCTCAAATTTTGTTTGGATGCCAAACTGATAGGTGCGTACTAACTGAGGATACACCTCTCTTTGTGGGTTGAGTATTTGCATTTTCCACGTGATTCACATCCGCTCTGAACTCCCCTTGGCGCAGATGAGTGCAAACTCAAGCCCAAGCCTCTGATGCCGGGGCAGACCGTCTTCTTCGCCGTGCAGCCCCGCTTCATGAATGTGGACATCCGGGTGATCGTGGACGTCACCGACGGGGCCCTGGACCTGTACCTGTCGCCCAAGGAGGACACCTACGTCGTGCACGTGAACGAGGCCACGGGAGAACATGTTGTAGGTGTCCAAATTTGATTTTTAAAAGAAAAAAGAAAAATTTTATTTTGGACTTGTACATTGAAATTATCAGATCTTTTCCCTTGACTTAATTTTTTTTAGGGTGTTCAATGATTTTTAACGACCCTTTTTTTTTTTTTTGAGTGAGAGCCCATGATGTAATGTAACGGTGGTCAGCAATGTTTACACGATCCTCTCCCCGTTGCCCAGATCGAGATGGACCACAAGTACATCTGGCGGCCCGAGGAGTACGACACGCTGACGGGGGGCGTGCGCGTGTCCACCGTGGAGCTGGTGCCCGACTCGCACTCGCTGCCGAGCCACCAGGCGCACCAGGCGCACCAGGACAACGGCACGGACCGCGACCGCGACCGGGCGGCTCAGCACGGCGGCCACCCGCAGCACGGCGCCTCCCCGCACCCGCACGCCCTCTCCGTGGCGGGCCACAAGTTCATCCGGCAGGAGCGGCACGCCCACGGCCTCACGTCCTTCGTCACCGTCAACCAGAAGAACACCCTGCTGGTGGTGCGCAACCTGCGCGACCGGCTGGTGCTGACGCTGCCGCAGGACCGGCACGAGCTCGGCGTCACGCGCTTCTTCATCGCGCTGGCCGCGCGCAACTCGTCGGGCCCCGCGGGCTCGTCGGGCATGATCTTCTTCCGCCAGGACCAGCTGCACATCGACCTGTTCGTCTTCTTCTCCGTGTTCTTCTCGTGCTTCTTCCTGTTCCTGGCCGCGTGCGTGGTGGGCTGGAAGGCCAAGCAGGCGGCCGACATCCGGCGCGCGCGGCGCCGGCACGTGGTGGAGATGCTGCACATGGCCAAGCGGCCGTTCGCGTCCGCCACGGTGCTGCTGGACGGCCACGGCCCCAACCTGGTTCCGCACGCCACCGCGCACTACGCGAACCACGGCGCGGGCGCCTCGGGGCTGCAGGGCGCGGCGGCGGCAGCCGGTAGCACCCCGTCGGCGTCGGGCCCGTCTCCCGCCCGCAAGAAGCAGCAACTTCGGCCCGTCGTCGGCGCCGCGGCCGGGGTGGTCGCCGCCGGGGGCGGTCCCCTCAACAGGAGCCCCCCCGGGGTGCCAGGGGCGGGCGGGGGCGCCCGCTCCAACAGCGGCGTCGTGCCCGTGGCCGTCGAGCTGACGGACGACGGCGTGGCGGCCGTCGCCACGGTGCTGGTGCGCCTGCCGGGCGGCAGGGACGCCCCGGTGCGCATGGCGCTGGCGTCGTCGCTGATCCTGCTCGCGCGGGTGTACCCGACCAACGGGCGGGCCTTCCTCAGGCGGCGCAGCGGCCACGCTCACGCACACGCGCACGCACACACGCCCTCTTAGCATCACGGGGCCCCGGCGCCCCCCCTCGCGTTCGCGGCCGCCAACGCACCCTCGACGATGGTGCACACGGCGTTGGCGCGAGCGCGAGGGGGCCCCGGGGCTCGGCAAGGCATCCGGGCACGGGGCAGGGGCAGGAGCAGGAGCCGGGGCCGGACCCCGAGCACCCGCTCCGCCGCCGCGCCCGCCCCCATCCCCGTCCTCATGATGGTCGGGGGGACGGGAGCAGATGCCAGCGCCGCGCCTCGCGCAGGTCAAGGTGCCGGGGCCTCCTCCTCCTCCTCCTCTACGCAGTTAGCGGGCCCACTCCTCATCACCTCTCTGTGATCCGTCTTTTCTGCTCCTCTGGACACACATTCCAGCTCCAGCTCTCTGCTTGTGGGCCACTTTTGACTCATTTCATTCTGTTCTCCCAGGAACCCCCTCCCCCTCGTATATGAACTAAATGTATATACTTGTTGTGCACAGTTTTTACAATTTTATGTGTCAAGGTTATTTTGTTGATCCAATTAAACATGGTTGTATAAACAAATAGTGATGAAGAATCTCAATGATGGGTCTTTCTGTCATGAAAATTGTAGATGTTTTTCAGTATATTTTTCTTTGTGATCTTAGATTGTAAGTACTTAAAGGTATTATGTCTAGATGGAAGTTGCTCAATTCAAATGTTCATTCACTGTGGGTGGTGGAGCGTATTTGTAAATACTTGTAAATGGCGGCATTTATGAGAACCTCTTTTGGTATCAGATTATTGGTCTCTGCTTTCCTTTAGGTTTCCCTATTCCTGTTAAAAAATACAACATTGCATTTATTAAAGTAGTTCACCATTTGATTCGGTTGCCTGTGTGTCAAGTCATGTATTGTATGGAGATGTGTGCCAAATATTTTGATGACATTGTTCCTTTGCTTTTGGCTGGTGCCAATATTCCAGTTGTGCCCTTGCTCAAGAAATTATTTCGAGCCAATACCATTTCAGCTGTCGTTTCAGAGATGTCTCGACGAGTAATACTTTCTTTTAAAATGTTTATAGTTCTTGTTAATTTTCATATTGGTTTTTAACTGGCTCACAATTGGTTGTAGGTGCTTACATGTTATGTCCATATGTTTATGTTGTAAATGCTGTCGATGTTTGGCCAATTGTTTGTTAAACTCAGTACTTACAGCCTGCATGCAGTATTAGAATGCAGTATTGTTAATGGGTTGTTTGTTGAAGTATCTTATGCATTGGTACTTCAAATGAGCTGACTGTGATGTTTTGCCCTTCCCTCCTCACTCTCTATCTTACTCTCTATGTAAATATAAGCTCTCCTCATATGTATGAAAGTGTAAACTGACAGTCTGAGTTGCATTTCTTCTTTTGTCATTTCTTTTGTGAAAAGAATGTATCTGCACAATTGTCTCAAGAAATTCTCTGGTCATCAGTTTAAGTGTGATTATACTGTTTTCTGTTTTCATCGAACAGGATGGTTTAGATTTGCGCCCAACCATCCCGAATATTGGCATGAGAATTTCTCGAGAGAATGTTGTACATAATTTGTGTGAAGTAATTGGATTTACCTAATGAACTGTGTGATATAAGCAAAGCAATCAGTTGCATCATGTTTTGAGGACCTAAATAAAAGTATGAAGTTGTTGAAAGATCTACCAGTTGAACTCATTCCATGAACAGTGCTTGCACTTCACACACTCCCCAACCCCCTTTACCAGCACAGCTTGCTAGAAACAGGATGTAATAGGAAAAAAGTAAATAATTTAAATTCAAACATCCATTTTTTAATCTGAACATTTTCCAGGTACATAAATTAGAACAGCTGAATCCGCAAAGATTAAAATCTTCCCTGAGCCAAGGTCTTAGACAAGGTGGTGTTTGCAGTCACCATGCCTCTGCACAAAGTTCATTTACATGCAGGGGAGGGGAAAAGGTTTAATTTACCAACGCGACCAATTTCAACAACAGTCCTGTCACCATACTAAATTAATTTCTCAACACTCAACATAGCAACTCGCTAATGTGAAAGAGACTGAGAGCTACAGCTCCTACAGCATTAATTCATTTGGTTAAATGCCATGAGCACTTTATTGTCAGTCTTACTGGCAGAAGAGAGTAGAGAGTACACAGTTCATACAACTTCCTTAACTCATTTGGACAAAAGGGTACTTTATTGAAAAACTTATTAATTTTTCAAGCAAAGAAAATCAGTCGCCAAATGCTTTCACAGCCACATTTTCAAGCCCTTTACACTTCTTCAGATATCATGTGAAAACAATTCGAAAAGGAAAGACTAGATTTACTAATTTTTTGTGTATTAGAGGAAAAAATTCATAAAAATTACATTTTTAAAAAGGTAGTCTTGCATACCTCTGCTGTCATAAATTTGAGATAGTTGACCTATGGCAGTTATTAAAGAATTTTTTAAAAAATACAAAGAGTTAACATTTGGCACATTGCATCAATCAGGATACATCATCAGGGGTCACCATCAGTTTTGAAAGATCCTCAGCCAAATGTGATACTTTTCTGGACATTTTTTTCTTGCATATTTTCTTTTTAGAAATGGCTAGTGATGAATCACCCTTTTTCCTTAAGAACGAATGTACCCTTCTGTCATCATCTGAATCCCTCTTTCTCTTCTTCTTCTTTTTTTTCTTTCTTGGTTCAACATCTTCATCGAGGACAGGGAGGCTAGGAACACCAGAGATTTCCTCCATAATCACTTCACCTTTTTCACCTTTTTCCTCTGTCCTCCTACGCTTGGACTTTTTCTTGCTCTTCTTTACTTTCTTCTTCCTTTCCTCCACAGCATCTTCAACTTCAGTGGTCTCTGTGGCAGCATCCTCTGAATACTGTTCTTTCTTCAACCTTCTCCTTTCGTTTTTTCCTCTCTTCTTCTTTCTTTTACTTGGTACCTCTCCTGGAGAGTCTGAGCCAATGCTAACAACGGAACTAAATGATGCGGCCAATTCAGATTCAAGATGTAGGGGTTTGTCCTTCCTACACAGCTTTCCAACTGCCAGGTCATCTTTGACCTGTTGTAAGTCAGACTGTAAAATGAGAGAGCAAAAGTCCCATTATTAAGAAGTGCAACAAAAAATAATAGCACAATTAGAAACTGTCTTTCCCGGACCCATCAGTCTTAGTCAGAAAGGGAACTGGTACCTGCACCACCATGGAAGGCATTTTACAAGATTTGTAAGGAAAGAGGGAGCGGGACTTCATTTTAATGAGATAATTTTGTAATGAAACTTACCTTCTTTGAACATTTGCTACCGCTACTCATTTCATTGAGAGATTCATAGCCCCTGGACACATCATCATTAACAGACACTAACTTTCCTGATTTATTGATGGTACACTTCTCAACTTTCCCATTTCTGACGGCCCAGCCCTTAGTAGCAGCCCCACTTAAAATCCAGTCCGGTGAGACTGCAGCAGCTGAAAGCTTCTGCATACTATCGCTGTCACTATCTTCACTGCTAGAATCTCTGTCACATGAATGAAGCAAGGTGCACTAAATTAAATTTCAGCTTCCATGTAACAGAAGTTAACACAAAATAAGAGGATACTATTATGATATTATAAAACATGCAATACGTACGTAGAAAAACTCGCAATCTTCCGTTTCCTCTTTTTCCTGCGAGTTGTATCTATTGCTATATTTAATTCAGAAAGAAAAACTGCTGATGCCCCAAACAGGCGCACACCTGTTTGACCAGCACTAGCATCATTACAATTTCTATTTCTCTTGCCTTTCAAAATATTTCTTGTGTTGGTTGTCTCGGCATCATCGTTTGATGTTTCACTAATGTCAATCTGTCTGCATAATAAATACAAGTTCAAGTCAATCATGGGCCATGAAATAAAAAATTTAATTTATAAAATGGTATATAGGTACGTACTTGTCGATAAATTGGGATAGATGTTTGGCAACGTGTTTTTGGAATGACGGAGTGACTCGGAGTTCATTATGTATTCTATCCACTTCTTCCTCAACATGACGTAAAGATGGAAGAGAGGCAATTTCTGATTTATCTTCAGGAGCTACGGAAGATGCTGAAAATAAAAACAGAAGAACATATCACTAATCATGGAAATAAAAGAACATGTGATTGGTGGAAAGAAAATGTTCTCGCAAAATCTTTCTTCCCCAGTGTAATTAGCAGACATCAATGAAATAAAACAGTAGTGATAGAGGGAATTCCAGACGAGCATGAATAAATAAACCTCTTTCAACAACTCACGATCATTATTAATAAAATATGGACAGAGGCGATAAAAGAAGACTTTCCTACAGGTGGGTTGGAGGTT
This sequence comes from Megalurothrips usitatus, assembly GCA_026979955.1. Classification (NCBI taxonomy): domain Eukaryota; kingdom Metazoa; phylum Arthropoda; class Insecta; order Thysanoptera; family Thripidae; genus Megalurothrips; species Megalurothrips usitatus. The sequence continues at coordinate 1,011,573 of CM049600.1, read as the reverse complement.
TCTCACAACCTACACATTAAGCAGTTGAGATAGGACATTAACCCACAACCCGGTGGTTGCCACAGACATGGAGAAGCTGGAGTTACCTGGCTTTTTTGTAAAGAGGGTATCATTATACAGGACACTGTCTGCCGCCTCTTGAAACTTAGACAAGTCTTCCTCAGATGAGGAAGACGACGGCATTGTCACGACTTATAAAAGAAGCCGACTTCGAAAAGGAAGAGCACTTGTCTTCCACCGCAAAATCAAAAAAAATCACTTAATTTTGGGGCGAAGTTCTCACAACTTTTCAACACATCGAGCATAGCGCCCGAAATGCTGCTAAATAATCCTGGAAGAGGTCCGCTCAACACACGCGCCGAGCACCTGGCCTACGCAAGGGTGCACACACAGCGCACACACACACGCACACGACGGAGCACTCACCCTCAACGTTCAGCGCGCTACCGCTAGATGTCGCTGTTATGAGGCAAATAATTTCAGTTCTGATTTTAATCAGCGTCAATAGCCCGCCAGAGAAGTAGGAGATGAGGTGAGGAAAGCACTGTGAAAGGAATGTAATGTTTCGTCGAAGGGAAGACCGACTTAGGTGGGGAAAAAAGGCTCGTCTCGATCAGTGGTCACTGTGGTCGATCATCTGGTGAGCCGTAACTGGGGCTGGGGGGAGGGTTGGTGTAAGGAAGGCACCTTTGTTTCTGTAGACAGTCGGGTCGGGTTATGTTGACATTAAGAAACGGCTTTGTCGGAAAATCTGTTTATATTCAGCCCTGAGTTTAGAATTGACGTGCAATTTGAATGCATATATTTGCATTCTGCCCCATGCTCTTTGATTTCTTGGATTGGCGAGCCGAATAATGGGGTGAAATCGCTAAAACCGTGAGTACTGACTTCTGCTAGCTACCCCGACGCTTTGCTTTATGCTAGGGTCTAATTATGTCTAATTTAACGAAAATACGACTGCTGTTTTGGAAAGTGCAATTTAAATAAATGAAAAAATAAACAGTTTATACTTATTGGCTATGCATTGTTTCTGGTTCATTTATGCTTCACGGATCATTTCTTCTGGTTATCAGTTGTGTGGGATATTATTGAATGAATGACTGGAAGACTTGTTTTTTCTCCAGAACCAGCTCAGTGCATTAAGCATACTGTGCATTCTTTTGAAAATATATCTCAGGAAAGCCCCGTTTTTCTGCTATTTTGGTATTTGTAAGCAGGAACAACACTATTTTGCTTTGTGAAATTTTGTTGCCAGCTCCATAGAGCTCATTGTTTACATTTTGTCAAACTGCTGGTACTCAGAATGCTTCTGTGTTTGTCTTTTCACTTTCTTTCTAATGTCTAAGTGACATTTAATTAAATATATCAGGGCTGCATTTGTAAATATAAAAATATTCAGGCAAGTAGTTGTTGCAGGTTAGCTTTTGACAGTTACCGAACATCAGTTCTAACTCTCATGGATTTTAAAAGTTTAACTGAATACTGTTCTCTGACGATAAAACTAGTTGTCTTATAAAAAGTTTTTAATTTTCTCTTTTAACCTAAGTTTTGACCACATATTTCAAACTGTGTTTAATTTGACACTATGGTGCAGGGTTCCTTTAGTGGAGAGGCATCATTGTGTTGGTGATGGAACAACTAGCAGGGCAACCTGTGAAGGAACAGCACAGTGACCTAAAACCATTCAAATCCCCAGGTGTGAAGTACATATTGCTTGTTATAGTTTGCTGTGAAGTATATAAATTAAACTTATGACATTAAGCAACAAAAGCAATAAATTCTTCAGTGGGTTGCTGGTCTTAGTTAGTTGCATTACACCTAATTTTTGTTTCTATGAAGTTGAAGAATAAGTAGAAGTGTTATTCCTTGCAATAAATTGTTAAAATTGTGATATTTTATTAAACATACTTAACTGCATTATTAAGTGTTGCGATAAAGTTAATTTATAAAGCCTGTTTTCTGTTGGTGTAGTTCTCTTACATTTGATTAAATTAGTTGTCTTTTGATTTACCTCTGATGTGTGCTTGCGATCAACTTCTTTGCATGGCATGTTATCACAGTAATTTTCTTGAACTAATAGTTTTGTGTTTCATTTAAATTTCTTAATTTGCCTGTCTTTAAGAAAATTGGAACAGAAATCAACAACAGATTATTAATTTTTGCTACATCAGTCAATTATTGATTTGTAAATCCCCTTTATAGTTTTCTTCTATAAAAATTTCATCATTTGTTCAGGTGTATGTTTTGGGGCAACAGACGTTCTTTGTCGTGATGAGGCCTTGTGGGTCTTGGAAGCAGGACCGGACGACATGGAAGCTGCTGAAGGGAGTGATGGGGATGCACTTTTGGAAGCAGTGGAACCACTCGCGCTGCCTGAAGTTGGGGACACTGTGGTATGTCCAAGTTAATTTCTCTTCTGTTGGCTTTCATTTTAAAACCCAATTTTTTGTTAGAATAATATCAACATGCTTTATGGCATTAATTCAAAGGATGGTTTTAAGATGACATTTGTGTTTCAGACATACTCAGAAGCTTCGATGGATCCAAGAGTTTCAGTCACCCAAGTTCCCATTTCATTGCTTTCGGCATCTCAAACCAAAGCAGCATGCTCTCATCAACCATCTATGCAATCACCTGTCACTGCTTACAACAAGAGAACCAGTGGAAGTAAACATGCCTTACGCCAACAAGCAAAAAGACGTCGTAAAAATACAACAATTGCAGCGGGCCTACATCATGTCAGCCCCAGTCTTGCCAGAGTTAACGCTAAGGCATTTCAAGCACATCATACAGTTCAGCATCAACCTTATCGTAGTCCAAGTCAGACTGCCTCTAAAGTTCAAACCATAGAATTGGGAAAGGCCAAAGAAGATCCTGAAGTGATTGATCTTCTGAATGAAGAAGAAGAAGTAGTGGTTTTGCCAGATATTGGTGTTCAGTTTGATCATGATGAGGATGAAGTGGAAGAAACCGAAGAACCAGAAGAATTTGAGGATGCAGAGGGTGGTGAAGAAAGACACCGACTCATTTATGGTAATTAGCAGAAGTTCCGTTTTATCCCCCTTATTTACTTTTCAGTCAGAGGAGTTTAAGATTTTCCATCTACAAAATTTTCAGGTGGTGTTGCCCATCAGTCAACGATGCGGGAGGTATTGGCATCAATTCCAGGGTTCAGAATGAGAAGGAACAAACGAGGTTTGAAACGAAACACTAAAACTCAAAAGTTGTCTGCAGCAGCCCAGTTACGCCAGACCGAAGAAGGTCTCATTGATTTAGAAACTCCAGATTCTATTCTTGTTAATACAAACCTTCGGGCTCTCCTTAATAAACACACTCTTAGCATGTTGCCGCCTCTTTATCAGCACAAACTTACACAATTACTACCATCTGTAGACCGTGTGCTTTATTCAAGTGGACTAAGGTAAGCTCACATCGTGCTGTTTTAGCATTTTCCTTGGTTTATTCTTTGAAATTGTTAACAAATTCTTTTAACCCAATTTACAGTAAAATAGCACCTTCAGGATTAAACAATGAATTTTTTGCACGTGCCTGCCATGAGTGGCGAGATAGGTTGTCTGAAGGTGAATTTACCTCTGAAAATCAACAAAGATTGAGAGCAGAGGCAGAGAGGGAAAAGAATAGATTAGACCCATGGAAGGTATGTAATTGAAAATTTTAAATGCTTCGACTTTCTGTGCTATCTGAAAAGATTGACCCCTGATGGTTCTCTCTCTCTTCGTACAGCTGAAGCATTTTGAACCTATATGGGGTTGGCGTCATCGAACAACCTTGCCACCCCAACCGATTCCTGCGCCACATCAGCCTGAAAGTGTTGTTGAAAATGTAACTCGTGCACCAATTCGTACGACCATCAAACTTCGGAATACTGCTAGTGCATCATCTACTCCCGAAAAACCAGTGCCTGCTCCTGCTCCTGTAGACCCAGTTCAGTTAGCAAGGCGATTACGCTCCGATGGTGCTGTTACACGTGCAGTTTCCAACTATCGACATGTTGTTGCCAGTGCTGCTAATGCTGCTGCTTCATCTGCAGCCCCTGTAAATTCAAGCACAACTAATGCTGTTTCGTCTGCACCACCCCAAGTGTCATTAGCCTCCAGTACTAGTACCGCAACATCACAAGCGATATCTACGTTTGCAACACCTTCCAAATCAGCCATAGATCCTTTAAAACCTACTCTGCAGCTCCTAAAAATTTCTTCAGAGTCTACAAAAGTTTCTTCTAAATCATCTAAAGCCATCTTAGAGGTTCCAGTATCAACAGATGTTTTCACAACCAGAGCTCCTCCACTTACGCTATCTATTTCACTTGTTCCAACTGAAACTTCAGTCTCATCAAAATCAGTTACTATCTCGTCACCTGAATCTGAGTGAGTATCATTCTTTCCCCCTTTTTTCTCATTGTTAGAATGTATGGTTTTTAAGTTACCTCTGGATGGACCTGATTTTATTTTGCTTCTTACTGTTTGTTTAGGACTATGACTGTGATAAAAAATGAACAAGGAGTTGAGGTTAAACGGGAAAGCAGTTTGAAGGAGGCAGTTGAAGCCAATGTAGAATCGGAGATGGACGTTGATGAAGGGAAAGTTCAGATCTTTCAATGCTCTGAACCTGACACAAACTCCCAGAAACGATCCAGAGAAGGGGATGGAGATGAGTTGGAGGGTCGTAAAAAGCTTAGGTCATCAATCACACAACTAAGCTGTCCTTCTCCATCCTTATTTTCGCCAGAAATTATTGGTATGTAATGTCTTTTTGTACCATTTGTGCGATAATAATAGAAAACAATGTTGATTTTTTATGTAATGATTTATTTACAGCTGAAACACGGAGAGAATCAATATGTGATGACGATGCTTCAGACCCAGCAGAAATGGTGACTGTGGAGGGTGATGCAATATCAGGATGTGATGAAACTGAGGCAGAAGCTGAAGAGTCCTTTTTAAGTGAGGACAGAACTACTGACGATGTATCCAGTATGGAAATGGACATAAGTCAAACTTCAATAAAAATGTCACCAACTCCAGACCATGATAGAGACACTGACGAAGAAGGATGTGCTGCTGTTTCTGTTTTACCATCTTCACATTTTGAGAATTCAAAAACTGATCCAATTAAAGAGAACAGTTCCTGTATTGCTGTAGACTCATCTGTAGATGTTTCTCTAAAGACTGAACATTCAGAAGAAGAATGCAAAGACTCTGTACATCCAAAGTATGACTTTAGTGACCTGGGTGAACATAGCGGTCTTGGAAAGAATGTTGAAGACTTTGCAGAAGAAAAACTGGACACAGCATGTGACATAGGAGAGCAAAACAAATCTACTATGTTTAAACTGGAATGTCACAAAGATCAGACCAGTATAAAAGATGATGACAAAACAAGCAAAGATCAAGAAAATCATAGTTTTGAGTCCACTGGAGATCTTGATAAGTCCGGCGATAGTGTTCAACTGATTGAAAAAACAGGAATTACTAATTTTGACAGTCTCTGTCCAAACTCTATGAGTAGCGTATGTGACGATGTTGTCAAGTCCTCTCTTGATGGAACTGAGAAAACTGTTGAAGATGAGGGGATAGAAGAGGATGATAAGGATATGGAACTTGGGTCTAAGCTTGATGATAGAACAGGTTCTAGTGATATTGAAGAGGTAGAGGAGGAAGAAGATTTTGAAGTGAAGACTAATGAAGCCTTCTCAGAGGAATCACAGGAATGCAATATTTTTAATCTATCGGGAGCTAAACTCTTCAAAGATTCAGTAAATGTCTGTGGTTCTCTTGAGCAAAAACCAGAGGACAACCTGCTAGATAGTTATGCTGATGCGGATGAGCTAGTGCAACATAGGATTCAAAATGAAATTCAAACTGAAAATGATGAGACTGGAGATGTTAGTGATGCTAGTGATGACGTTGAGGATAGTCAAGAAGTCCCAGAAGATGTGAGTGATATAGGATCACCTGATTGTGATGTTTCATTAGGCAAACCATACATGGATGCCAGTGACCTATCTTCTACAAGTGCACCCCAGATTGACTCGGATTGGGATGGTGTTGATTCTAGTACAGAGAAATTATTGGAAGACCTTGAGGCTCAAGCCGCCAATGTTTCAAATGAAGGAACAGATGCCTTATCTGAATGTAATGTCTTAGCAGTTCCAACACATGAGATGGAGGTTGGACATGTAGCAGGTGCATTTTCATCCACAACATCTTTACCTGTTCCTGCTTTAGTACCATGTGTCTCTAGAAGTAATGACTTACCAACGAACAGCAAACATATTCCAATCAATGATATGGTGAGAGAGCCAAAGAATTCTTCTGAGTCAGTTGCTGGCACATCACCAGAACAGTTTCCAGAAGTGCCCTCTGAGCGTGTGAAGTTGGAACTTGAAGGTCAGTGTCTGGTTAATTTGTACTTATTATGACTTAAGATTTCTTCAGCTTATGGATGCAATAATTTTTTTTCAGTTACTCTTACCCCAGATGTTAATACGAGTACTGAAGGAGCTGTGAGCTCTAGCAGTACCGCCCATACAACTATGGCCAATGTCTTGCCTCCAACTACAATAGTTTGTCTCCCATCTGTAAGTGTCCTCATGGTGGGCTTCTTTGCTGCGTTGCTTGATCTCCAAGTATGATCATTTTGTTTTTGCTTCAGGCAATGTCCAACACTGCGCCTTCAATAAGACCGAATGCTACTGCACCGCTGGTTCCTCCAAATACTGGAATCGTTGTGCGCGCCGCGGGCAGCGGCGTTGTCAGTACAAGTGCCTTGCCATACATTGCTTTATCTAGCAACACTTCTTTGCGAGCTATCACCACTTCCACACCCACCTTACTGCAAGCCGCTCCTCAGTTCCGCCCCAAGCAAAGAAATAAGGAGTCCGCACAGACCGGCAAGGTATGGCTCTAAGATTTAGTGTTAAAAAATTATTGATGCAAAAGAGCCCCATAAACTTTGCCTCTATATATGTGATGGCTTTATTACAGGGACGTCGCAATAACCCGTCCAAGCCGCCGCCTGGCGCTGTCAATCTGGAGAGAAGCTATCAGATATGTCAGGCTGTAATCCAAAACTCTCCAAATCGGGATCAGCTGCGGTTTCAACTCAAACCTCCACCTTCCCTTCTTGCGAGTGGCCCTGGAAAAACTTCAGCTGATATTCCTTTGGAGAAGGTCGCCTCCACTCAAACTCAATATGGTGCTGTGAGCTCATCACGGGGCCCCAGGAATGTATCACCTAATATTCCACCGACAGCCAACAGTGGTCTGAACGCCGGGCCAGCGCTGATTGTGAAACAGGGAAAGACCAGGCAGCAATCACCCTCAGCACCTGTTTTGGTGAGGCATGTGTTTACCTCACAACAGGGCATTCCGGTCACCATGGCAGTTAATGTGCTTCCACAGTCTCAGTCTTCTACATCTACCGAGGTTGTTGCATTTCTTCAGTGTGTGATTAATGTTCCATTTTTGCTTGTCTTATGCAGAGGTGTTCATATTTAATTTTGTAAAATCTACAGGGTGGGGAAAATATAGCTCCTGCTGTTGGACAAATGGCACAATATATTCTTCTTCAGCGCACTGATCAACGAGCTCTTAAAAGAGGAACTCCACCCCGGGCATCTAGTGCACCACCCTCTAATAATCAGGTACAATCACTTTTTCCTGTTGCTGATTCAGAATTTTTTAAATGTTCCGCATGGTTTTCAGAAGTGTTTATTTATCATCCTGTTTCTTTTTCCCCCTACCTTCCATTTTATGCAGGTTATCAGTGGTGTGGCTGGTGCAGCACGAGGGAGACCTTCTAGTGTTGATGCAGATTGCTCTCAACCTCATCAGCAAGTTTACGGACAGCAGCAGGTAATAATTTTGTTTCTGTATAAACTTCAAGTGATTGATAAACTTGTGTGTTCCTACATAATTTGTCTTGCCCATTGTCATTTGATTTATCAGGGTCCGAGTCCAGGTGTTCAGGCTGTTACAAGAAGTGGCCAAGAGGGCTACTCTGTTCCTGCTTTACCAGATCATATACCCGGAGCTTATCCTCAGGTATGAAGCAATGCTTTTCTCTCAAGAAATCCTGTATTTTATGCATTAAATTTTCATTTTGCTGTTGCAGGTTATTTTACATGGACCTGGCCAAGCTCAAGGCCAAGTTTCAGGTGGAGGAAGCACTGGACATTCAGGACAGGCACTCCAAGAACAGCATCACCAAGACACTGGAAGTGATGCTAATGGGTCTAAAAATGATTGCTCTTGTAATCTAAAAGCCATGATTATGTGTAAGCAGTGTGGAGCATTTTGTCATGACGATTGCATTGGGCCTATGCATTTATGTGTAATGTGTTATGTCTCTCATTAGATAGAGCAAGTTATAGGCTGTAGCACTCTGCCCCTCATGTTATCAAACTGTCAGTGATACGGTGTGACAATTATTTTTCTCTCATTTTTGAAAATGGAGGACTAGACTGATGATGCTTTTGTTATCTTAGAGCTGCGTTAAAATGTCCTGTGTTTGCTTCTTTTCTGTACAGTTGAGGAATTTGACTGTTTATGATTCCTCAGCTGCTCCCTGTTAGCTTTTGATTGATTTTACTGACAACCATAAAAACAGTTTTTAAAGAAATTGCACCTATTTGTGGCACCCTCTCAGTTTGTCCTCTCTAGTATATGTCAGCAGATGTGAGCACAGTGTAGATAACATGGAAGTGTTCATAGAATGTAGAGTACTGAAGTACAAAGTAGTGTAAAGACTATACTCTTAACTATTGTTGTATAAAGCTTTTCATACCAAAAAGTATATATTTTTAGTTGTTGTTCATTTTAAAAATTTCTTTAACCATCATCTTTACAAAAGCATTGCAAAGTGTGGTCTGCATTTCTGTTCATGGGGTATATGTAAGACTTTAATTTTCTGAAGTTGTTACTTTATGCCGATATATTTTGTATGAATGGATGGCAACCAGCAAATGTTGGCCAAATTATTGATCATCTTCATATTACTTAGTGAATAGATTGTATATACCTGTATATGTATAGATTTATCAAATTATATTTGCTCATTGTAATTTGCACTTGTCAAGTGCAGCATTTCTCTCCATGAAATCAAAATTAGCCTTGTAAAATGCAAATAATTTGTTTGACTTGTTGTATTCCCCTATATTTGTTACCAGATGTCATCCAACTCCATTCATGGTTCCCTTTGCTCTAAGGTGTCTGACTGATTTTGAATATTTTAATCTGCTTGGGTACTTCCATTGGACCATTGCAAGTGTCAAAGTTAATCTGGAAGTCTTTGAAGTATCTAATATACCATGCGGAATTTCTTAATTTGTCCGTGTAAAATAATGGAATGCAGTATGAATGTGTGATTTGAGGCTAAGAACTCTTGGGCATTGCTTCTTGATCCCATTGTACTCAGACTGAGTAACCACATAACTCTCTGTAAATCATCTGCTCTGAAAAAAGGTGTGCCCTGTACCCAAATTTTCAGGTTTATGAAAATTCAATTGGAGGGCTGGTGCTGTCTTTTTATTTGGCTCTCAATTTGGCTGCTTTCTTTTATTAGCTTTCAAATTTGTTTGAAGGGTGCACGAGGATTATTTTCTGAGATAACAATGAGAAAGTGATATGATCACATTGGATCTCATTTCTAGATTGCAATATTGTTGTTTACATCCATTTTTTTTTAAAGAAGAAAGTTTTATTGTAAATTTTGTTTGTTTCTCTCATTTTATCTGTTCTTTGATATGTTTGATGTATTGTTATGTAACATTTATTTTCCTGTTTCTTCCTCAAGGAAGGTTTTCTTTTTTCCCATTTTTTTTGTGATGATAGATACTCTAGCTTCAAGAACTAGCATACTAACACTGTGAGCTATTCACCTTTCATAAGCAGACTTTTATAACAAGCTTTTATTAATGGACTATAGCTGGTGTAGTGGTTTGATTAGAGCTGCTCTATTGAACTCTAGTTTCTGGAATCGTTTTGCATTGCATTGCACTTTAAAATGCATGAAAATTAAATGAAAGTCAACAAGATATTACTTCGCTGTATCTGCCATTTATCTGTCGTCATTACCGACAGTGTAATGGAGGGTCATCATCTCACAGCACTGTGCTAGAAACACCTTCATTACTGAAGGTTTTTCAAAACTCCTGCATCTCTTTGACTTCATTTGTTAAATTTCTAAATGAGTTGTCCCTATTTCAAAGTACAATATTATGGAACATCAGTGATTAGTGAGCTAGTGAACATGTTATACCTTCATTACTTCAAATGTTATATACCTCATTTCTCTGTGTGATAAAAGATATTTGACCAAGCGTTCTCATGAATATCCCAGTTTCTTAAATCTCTACAGTATCACAATTTCTCAATCATTTTTGTCTTTTATTTGTCTTTCCTTTTCTTGCCATTTGGTTACCTTGTTTTCAAGGTCCTAGTGGTATACAATCATCTATAAACTGTGTTATCATATGCAGGAAGTGCTTCTTTTATTTATTTGCACACTTTTGTATTTAGTAAACTGTGTCTTTGATGGATAAGTCACGAATCTCTTTTCTGTGTTCAGTTCACTATTGCTGATACATCTTTGTATGTTGATTTCTCTCTTCTTAATATGGTATTTGTTTATAGAAAATATGGACACCCATATATGTTAATACTTTTGCCAGATATTTTTCTTCTGAGGTCCCAAATGACTAAGTACCTATTGACAATCCTTTGCAATTTTATATTCCATTGTCATCATATGTGTATATCTGATGCAAACTATTAAAACGTCGAGATGTGTTTTGAATTGTTGTTGATTTCATTTCATTTCACCACCACCCTGAGAATAACCAAACATATGCACTCCATCAATGAGCAGGATTCCCTCAAGTCTGGAAAATTTTCGAAAAGTCTTAGAAAAACATCTAAAAGGTATACAAAGATAGATATCTGCATTGCCTTTAATTTTCACTTGAATTTTACACCAAATCCACATCTTGGAGTATGGAAAAGAGTCATGTAAAATTAAAAATCCTGGTCTGTGAAGACATGAAAAAGTAATGGGAAGCGACCAAGACAAGAAAGCGGGAACTCTGTTGAAGGTCCGGTCTTCCCTGCTCCCCAGGCAGGGCACCGGCGCTGCTGGGGCGGTCTCCCACGAGGGACACGCTCGAAGAGCGATCCAATCCCGATCAGTCCTTGCCATGTTTTTCATTGCTATCACCCTGCCTGGGGACGGGGCGGGATGGGGTGACAGACGCGGGTGGCATTGCTGGCATTGCGTCGGGGCAGTCGGGGCCGGGCCGGCCTGCCGCGGGCCGCGGGGTGCGATCCCACTTGTGACCCGTCTCCGATCCTGACCTAGTTTAGGTGCCGCCGGCCGCCGGCTACAGCTGGCTGACTGACTGACTGTGGCCACGGCCGTGTCCAGCGGCCCCCACGCCACCGCGATATATGTAGACGTGCATGGCACACCAGTCGATATCGCGGGGGGAATTATCTAAGAATAAACAGAACAGAGTTCTTAACGGGGCGCGCGGGGAGCGCTCGGCGCGGCCGTGTTGGCGCGCGGCCACGCACTCGCGGCCGCCGCCGTTACGTAACGCATGTCCACGACGATCATGGCCTCATGGCCCATGGAGCGGCGGCGGCGGCAGCGGTAGCGGTGCCGGCGCCGCGCCGCGCCGCACCACGCCACGCCACGCCGCTCCGTTCCGCCTCGCCTCGTGACGGTGCCAGTTTCCCCCGCCGTCATGGACTTCGGTGCCCAGAGAGTCTGCGTCCGTGCCCGGAGTGAGACGGAATCGCACTTTGTGCCGGGCGAGCGAGAGAGATAGAGGGAGGGGCGATTTGTTTACCTGCCGCCCCTCCCTCTGTCTCTCTCACTCACCCGGCACGCAGTGCGATTCCGTCTCACTCCGGACTCGGACGCAGACTCTCTGGGCACGCCACTGCTTCGGCATGGGCGTCAGTAGTGTAAGGACTCCCCCTTGGCTGGGCTCCCTCATCGGCTCACTCGACGCGACCGCCGTTTCAGCAGTCGTGCTCGTTCGTTTGCGAGGGGGAGGGGTGCTGGGGCTTTCAGAGATTGCGGCAACGGCACGGCGTCTGCATCTCCCCGTCCGTGTCCGTGGCCAACGCCTGGCAGAGCGCTATCTGGTGCGCTCGAGCGCGGGGTAGGGGGACGGGGGACGGGGGAGGGGGCGTGGCTCGTACGAACGTACCCGCCTTTTGAAATTTGACCACACATATACTCAGCGGTCCGCCGTGCCGTTCTCGAAACCCCCCGCGAAAACCGTCCTCGCCGAGTCCGATCCGAGCCACCGGCCTTCCCGCGAACGAGAGTGAGAATGACTGGTGCTCGGTGCCGCTTCGCGCCGCGCCGCGCCGGCCGGGGCACCGGGGACCGCGGGGGCCGCGGGGGCCGCCCGCGGGGGACCGCGGCCGGGTCGCGGGGGGGCGGCTGGCGGGCGGGGGCGGGGGCGGGGGGGGGAGGGGGGGGGGCACGCCGCGGAGCCGTGGGGTACGGAGGGGGATTTGCAAAGACAAGCGCGATGGTCAAGTTTAGTTATTGGCGGACGAAGGCGGGAAGAACGTTGGGGAGCATCGGCAGCAATAGCGCGACGCGCCGCAGCAAGGCGCAGCAAGGCACAGCATCGCGGCCCCTCCGCTCCCTCCGCCTCGCCGGGGTCCGCTCCAGTAAACACCGCCACCCTTAGCGACCGGCCGGAAACCCGAACTCGAACCGCGCGGGCCGAGCCGACATGCCGGAAGCGGCAGCAGGTGAGTCCGGTTAAGGGGGTGGTCGCGATGGCACAGGACCCTGGCCGCCAACGCCACACGGCAGGGGGGCGCGAACCGGAAGCCAACAAGGAGAGGGGCACTGGAGTAAGAATGTGGGCCAAAAGTACGAGAAAGTGGAGGGGGCGGGTGGTGTCACGAAGACCCTATGACGACGGCGGTGTTCGAACCCGCGCAAGCAGCAGCACCCGGAGGCGTCACAGTCGCGGTGCAGGCCTGCGGCGCATCACAACCCCCCCCCCTCTCTCCCCCCGGCCTCTGCGTGCGAAAATATCGCGCGCTTTGTAAAAGACCTCAATACAGCAATTAGAATGAGCGGCAGCGTCGGCGCCGGCGGCCGGAGCGGCGCGGCGCGGCGGAGCGGCCTTGGCGGACAACCGGAGGAGAGGCGCCTCGTCGTTGCAGTGCAGTGCCTTAGTGCCCGCCTGGAGCCGGCAGCAACAAATCTGCGAGTGTGTGTGTGTGTGTGTGTGTGTGTCAGCGTGTGCGGTGAACACTTTTATGGATGTGCAGCAATCCGCCGCCCGGTGAAATGTATGAGTGATTACGCATGGAAAGGCCATTAAAGAACAGTTTGCATTTTTTTCCCCTCTCCGGCGGCTGACACTTTAAGTGTCTTGTCAAAGAGGCGGAAGTCAAATAGACACCCCTGTACGTGTGCGTGTGTGTGCGTGCGTGTGTGCGTGTGCAGGCGCTCGGTGCAGCACGGCCGTCCAGCACGCGTCCAGGCACTGGACAGATTCGACGAGACGTCCTCCTTGGATTAAATGGAGAGGACTTGTGCGCGGCACACACGCATGCGAGGGCACTGCCATCTCCGCGGCGAGTTTCCGTTCCCGCTCCACTGCCGACTCCCCGGCTCCCCGATCCCGATCCTGGCCGGGCCGGTCGCGCCGAAGTCATTGGGTCATTGCTACTGATGATGGCAAGAGGAATAAATACGACCGGAGCCGCGGAGCGCGGTGTTCCGAGGGGTACCGCAGCAGGGAGTATCTCCGCCGCGGGGGCGCCGCACTGCGGACAGTTTGAGGGAATGCCAGCGCGGGCAGACGGCGTGCCGCGGGCGGACAGGGAAGTCTCACACCGGACCACCAATCACCGCGCTCACTCGCCTGCGACCAACCTTTTTTTTTCCTCTCTGTTTCTTTTTTTTTTTTTTACAAGTATCTCCTGAGATTCGGTCCAGGAAGCTGTCCGATAACTATGCACAACTAACCGAGGGCTTATCTCTTATCTCCAGAACCGCGTCGGCAGAGAACCGATGCTTTTTTTGCAGAAAGTGAAACAAAGTGCCCCTCCCCTTTTTTTTTCACCTCACATTGTGATAGAGCACGTCTTACCCGCAGCTGGCGCCGGCGACGTGGAGGCCGCCACCGCGGCTGTCACCGTGACCGCCGCCGCCGTGTCCAAGGCCGCGTCCAACGGCCACCCGGTGCTCGTCGTCGCGCACCCCCCCAGGGCCTCGGCGGCGACGGGGTGCTCCTCGGCGCGGGCGGCGAGGCTCCGCGTGCGCGCCGCCTTCTGGATCCTGGGCCTCTGCAACAACTACGGCTACGCGGTCATGCTCTCGGCCGCCTACGACATCCTGGACAAGAGCTTCGGCCTGGCGGAGGTGAGGCGACCCGGGCTACCCGGCCTCTCGACGGGGGGCTTGAAGGGTTGGGGAGGGCAATGTTGGCAGGCAGGCGGAAAGTTTCGCTGGTTGCCTTGCATTTCAGGCGGCTATGAAGGGCTTAAGGTGAAGAGGGGGGGGGGGCAATTGTCCCTTTACCTCCCTCTGGGTCCGCGCTAGTCCGCGGCCGCCGGGTCGCGCTCGCGGTGCACACGCTACCGCTGCTACCGCTGCCCCCGCGGCACCTCCTGCCCGCCCTCGCCTCGACGTGTTTTGTTGTTCCCGCGCGCCACTCGCCGCCGTACAGCGGGTTATAATTAGTCCAATTTCGCCCCTCTCCTCGTTAACGTGGGCCGCTATCGCGCCGCGCACGGCTCTGCGATTCGGCCCGCGGTGCCTCGCGGTGCCCCGCGGTCACGGGGCATCCGCCCACGGCCGGGGTCGGGTCACACCGAGGCATTTGCTGCGCTGTCCGATTTTCCTCTCCCGACGCAGACGCAAGTCATTGCTGTCCCTTTGCCGCCTCCTTTCGCTGTCTCCCTCCCTCCCTCCCCCCCCCTCCCTCTCTCTCTCTCTCTCTCTCTCTCTCTCACTCCTTCACCCTCTCTTTATCTCTCTCTTTTTTGTTTGTTTTAATGTTTCGGCCAGGCAGACCATTCATCATTAGCCGTCGCCGGACAATCACTTTGTATCGCGCTTTTGATTACTCTTACGACGACGATATGTTCCTCTCCGCTCCGTTTCCTCCTCCTGGCCGCGTCCCGTCTGCCGCCGCCGGTTTTACCGTCGCATTCCGTAACCCGCCTATTCCGCTGGTGTGTGTGGCCGCGGCGGACACTCCGAGGTCCTCTGTGCCGAGTGCTGGCGCCACTGGGAGCCTGCCTGGCTGGCCTGGCAGCACGAAGCCGCCGGCTGTAGCCGCCGCCGCTGGCAACAGAGTATCATTCAAATGGCGGTGACCGCTCGCGGGGGGCAACCCGTCCCGGCGGGGGCAGCCGGGGGGGCAGCCGGGGGGGCAGCCGGGGGGGCAGCCGCACCACACCCCACCGTGGCGGCGCGGCGCGGGGCGGGGATGGCCTCCCGCGAACACTAAATCGCCATTCGTTTCGCGCCAATTTCCTCTGGCGCCGTGCTCCGCTGTGCTCCGCCGTGCCCGTGCGGTTGGTACACTGTGCGCCGCGGCGCCGCGACGCGCGCTGCTCGGCGGCGGGGCCCGCGCCGTCGCGTGGTCTCGTCTCCGGGAGGCTCGCCGTCGACGGCGAGGCCACGACGGCGACGGCCCGCACTCTCCTCCCCCGGAATCCGGTCGGAAAAATTGGAAAATTGGAATATTGGAAAATAGTCGAGCGATATCTTATTCGCCGCAGATAAATATGTGCCTTGAACACGGGGAACGCCCGGGCATCAGTGGGTGATGTTTTATGGTTCTACCAAGCAAAGCAAGTGTGGTAAACCACGCAATGAGTTGTTCAGAGACGGGCACTTCTTATCAGGTGGTATCAGTTTCTGGGGACCTGTATTTATGCCTTCTGTGCATTTCGAAAACAATCACCAAAACATATTCACCTCGCCGGAACACCTCTCCACAATGTCTCTGAAAAAAGTTTTTTTTTCCCGTCGGTGTCATCCTCCGCGTGCTGCAGGCGACGCCGATGCCGGGGCCGCGGCAGTGCAACTACCTGTCGACGGGCGCCGTCCTGCTGGCCGACATCCTGCCCAGCCTCGTCGTCAAGTCCCTGTCGCCGTTCCTGCCGCTCTGGATCAAGTAATGCCCCGTCCAGCCGCGCTCGCTGTACAGCACTCGGGGCGGCCCGCCGCCTGCCCGAGGGCCCGCGGGGGTCAGAGGTCGCGGCGCGGGAGGGGCCGCTATTTCATCTCATTGCGAGTACGGGCAGTCGCGAGCGCCACTTGATTCACAATGTGGAGTGGCCCGGGCCGTCGGGTCCCGGCACTGTGCGATTCCTGAGGGAGAGGGGTGGGGGGAGCTCAATTGACCGATTTGCACGGAATCGATCCAAATATCGTTAAAAAATGGCTACAAGTCCTCCGAAGTTGATCTGTGATCGACTAGCTGTTTGGGGCCGGCCGGCGGGGGGCGTTGGCCACGACCTTCTGCAGCCGCTATGAGCGGGACCGGCTCAGCGGCAGCCGTCGGCGCCCGCCGGCCGGAGGGTAGGCCACCCAACGGGCACGGCAGCGAGCGACAACAGCGGAGCGCAGAGAAATCAGGAAAAATGTCAGAAATAAAACTCTCTGGAAAATGTTGGAGAACGTGTGTGGGACTAGGGGTTCAAGTCCAGTAATTTTCAAAGAAATTTTCGGGGGGGGGGGGGGGGGGGAAATCCAGAAATTAAAAAGAAATCCGAAAAGTTTTTTGAAATATAATAGCCGCGTCCGGTTCTACAACGGCTGTCTTGTGCTTTCCCAGCCTCCGTGTATCCTCCGTGGTGGCGTGTAGCGCGGCGGGGTTCATGTTGGTGGCCTTCGCGGCCGAGCTCTGGGTCGCGCTGGCCGGGGTGGCGACCATGTCCCTGGCGCAGGGCCTCGGGGAGACGTCCATGCTCTCGTACACCGCCTTCTTCAAGGACAAGTAAGTGTCGCGGCGCGGTGGCGGTGGCGGCGGCGGCGGCGCCTGCCGCGGTAGGCAGCCGTGACGCACGCGTGTCCGGCGGGCCGGCCTACCCCGGCGGTCGCAGGCGGCGCGCGCTCGGTGTAACGACGGGAACCCCTCTCCAGGAGCGTGATCGCCATGTGGTCGTCCGGCACGGGGGCGGCGGGCGTGCTGGCGTCCGTGTCCTACCTCGGCCTCACCGCCGTGATGAAGCCGCGGGACGCGCTGCTCATCATGAACGTGGCGCCCGTGGCCGTGGCTCTCGCGTGAGTACTCCACCACTGCCTCCCCCGCCCCCTCCCTGCACGGCCCGTCACGTAACGCCGCGCCTCGCACAGGTTCTGGGGCCTCATGGTGCACCCCAGCATCGACGACAAGGCCGGCAGGGCCGCCAACAAGGCCCTGTCCAAGGCCGGCGCGCCCTCCTCCAAGCAGGCCCTGGTGCGCGACGGCGTCCCGGCCTTCTCGTCGACGGCGTCCTTCGTCGACAAACTGGGTGACATCCCGCCGCTGTTCAAGTACATCGTGCCGCTGTTCGCCGTCTACCTGTTCGAGTACTTCATCAACCAGGGCCTGGTGAGGCAGCGGCCGGGGGGGGGGGGGGGGGCTGTTAGCGGCCGGCAGTGGCTGCGGGGGAGGACGACCCGGGTCACGGCGGCGCCGACGACGGTTCTGTTGCAGTACGAGCTGCTGCGGTACGAGACGGAGTGGCTGTCCCTGTCCCAGCAGTACAAGATGTTCCAGGCCCTCTACCAGATCGGGGTGTTCGTCTCGCGCACGTCCGGCGGCTTCGTG
Organism: Megalurothrips usitatus; assembly: GCA_026979955.1. Taxonomy (NCBI): domain Eukaryota; kingdom Metazoa; phylum Arthropoda; class Insecta; order Thysanoptera; family Thripidae; genus Megalurothrips; species Megalurothrips usitatus. The sequence goes on along the minus strand of CM049600.1, from coordinate 993,743 downwards.
CCCGTCGACCGGATGTGGCTCCTCGCAGTGCTGCAGGTAACCGCGGGGCCGCGCCCAAATTTGAAAATACTCAATCTGCTAATTTATATTGTTGTGGATCTGTGAAAAATGCGAGCGCGAGTTTATCGCCTTGGTTGCTCAGGGGCTGAACGTGGTGTACTTCACGCTGGAGGCCGTGTACCAGTTCTCGGGCTCCATCTGGGTGGTGGCCACGGTCGTCTTCTGGGAGGGGCTGCTCGGCGGCTTCGCCTACGTCCGGACCTTCTTCTGCATCTCGACCAAGGTTCGACCCGCAAACGACGGGATTTTCGCGAGACGTGGGGCCGCGTTGCCCAGAAAACGACGCGGTCGCACCTCATCGCCTCTGTCTGACCAGGTGGTGCCGGAGAAGCGCGAGTTCTCCATGGCCATGTCGGCGGTGGCGGACGCGGTGGGCATCTCCACGGCCGGCCTCATCGCCATCCCCGTCCACAACCTGCTGTGCCGGCTGCCGGCGCCGACCGGGTAGAGGCCGCCGCCGGCGCCTCCGAGGGACACTTCTTACTGCCGGCGGGCCTGGCCGGGCGGCCGACCCACCGCGGGGACGCGCCGGGCCCGCCGGCCCGACGACACACCCTGACCCCGTGACCCCGTGACCTCGCAGTGGTGGGCGCCCGCGACGCTCGGAGCGCCCCAGCCGCCACTGACCATAGCTCCGGATCGCGCCCGAGCCGAGGGTGTGGAACCGAAGGTGCCGGCCGCTGCCGTCCAGCACGGGTACAGTCACTCCACGAACCGAACAGCACCAGCGGAGGGCATTCTTCGTCGGTGTTCCTCACAACCCTCACGGTGCCAAGGCCCCTCGCGGGAGGCCGGGTAGGCAACGGGAGCCCATGCCGTGCTGGCGGGGCAGCCTGACCCAAGGTCCAACCAGGGGGGGGGGGGGGGGGCAACGGGACGTCTGCAGTGGCCTGCAGCTCACAAGGGGTCCACAACTCAAGCCGCGATCGGTGCAGTGCTTGACCAACAACAGTCATACAACAGTCATCAGTGCATTAGCTGTAACATCCTGGGGGCTTACCCCCACACAAACCAAACATAATTTATATACGTCGTGCGCATAAAAATGAAAAATGGATAAAAATCAATAAGACCGTTCTGTTCTCAGACTTTTTATTTTCCTCCATCGGACTTTATTATGACTTAACTAGGAGCCATGGAAACTAAAGCGGAAACGCCTGTGTCTAGCAGCGAGTGAAGAAGGGCTTCCCGACGAAGTACACGTGCAGGGTGAACAGTCCGTACTGGTCGATCCACTTGGTCATGCAGTCGGGCGAGTTGGGGGCGATTTTCTGCAAACACACAAACACAGACCACCGTGCTGAACTCAGACAGCCTCGCCGGGCCGACGTTCCAAATATAAACACGATAGTCCGCGGGGAGAAAAACCGCGCAGAGCGGAAGCCGATAGCAAATCGCAGAATTTTCGACGGACGCGGAACAACGGGCTCGGCGGCGGGCGATGCGACATGAGGCACTTGTTGGCCTTGCCGGTGACGCCGCGCACTGCGCACCCTGCTGGCCGAGCCCCGCACTATAAACGTCTCCGCCTCACCTTGGCGACGGACGATGACGGCGCCTCGAACCAGCCGCGGCCGTCCTTGCTGGGCTTTCCGAACATGGTGAAGCCCAGGCCGTTGAGCTTCTGGGTCTTGGGGCCGTACAGCAGGAAGTAGGGGCGGTGGGCCTCGCAGGTGCCGGTGGGCCTCAGCTCCTGGAAGTAGTGCTTGCCTGCGGAGGACGGTCAGTGAGGGTCGAGGACGGCGTCGACAAGCGAGAGAGAGAGAGAGAGAGAGAGAGAGAGAGAGAGAGAGAGCCCCTTAGCGTACCCATGCCGTAGAAGCAGGCCTGCTCGGTGAAGCCCGCGGCCGCGGCGTCCGTCTCGTCGACGGTGACGTGCAGGCGGCCGGTCTCGGCGCCGCTGGCGTCCGTCTGCAGGATGTAGACGCCGTCGGGGGCGGTGGGGTCCTTGTCGGTGAGCGGGGCGCGGCCCCCGGAGGTCAGCGTGGCTGCGGCGGGGGAGGGCGCCCCGTTATCACGGCGTTATCAGCACGCCGATAAGGTGGCGGAGCGTGACTCACCTTTGGGCACGAAGAAGGCGGTGGCGGTGTAGACGTCCTCGCCGAGCAGCGTCTGCCGGTACCACTCGGGGCCGCCGATGACGCTCTTCGGGACGGCGGCCTGCTCGATCTCACTCGCTCTCACCTGTAGGGTCACCGGGGTCAACGTAACTGAGCCACAAACGGCTCTCTCCGGGGAGCTTTCCCGAAAGTTGACCCGACGGTCCCGGAAACTCACCGACACTTGGATGCCGGCGACGCTGCCCTGGCCGTCGAAGAGGACGCAGACGCGGTAGTCCCTGTAGCGGCACCACACCGTCGTGGCGTCCGCGTCGCGGGTCGCCTCCTGCGCGAAGTGGTCCTTCCTGGCGGCCTCCGTGGTGCGGGGCATGTCGAAGAAGGCGAACATGTTGAAGGGGTCCGGCACGATGCTGAAGGTCACTGCGGGGGAGGAGGGGGGGGGGAGGATTCAGATCGGCTCTCGGTTATTGCGCTCCACCTCCGCCGCGGGGCGCCCCGCCGGCGGCGCCGCCTGCCGGCTCCAGGGTAGGCCGGCCCGCGCGGCCCGCGTGCGTGCACGGGCCGGGCGGCTGCCTACCCACAAGGCGCGACCCCCCGCGGCCCCCCGGGGACACCTTACCGATGAACCTGTTGTGCTCGGCGCCGGCGTCGAACACTGCGAACAAGAAGCGGAGGCGTCACGGAGGTCGTCGACCCCGAACAGAACGGCGACTCGCCTCCCTGCGGCGGCCGCCGGGGGACCGCGGGGGACTCACCGGCGGCGTCAGCGGGCGCGGCCGCGGCCAGGGCGGCGGCCAGGAGGGCGACGGCGAGCTGCATGCCGAGGCTTGGCTGTCCCTTCCAGGGTCGGGGCGCGTGGAGAACTGAGCTTGCGGGCCTCACTCGCGCCGGCCGGGCCTGGTTAACGGAATGTCCCCCTGCCCCCTCCCCTCCTCCCCCCATGCGCCCGCACGGCGCGCACCCGCCGCCTGCTTCGATCGAATAACCTCTCTATCGCACTGTGTGGGCGGAATGCTGTCTGTCCTCCAGGGAGAGAGAGAGAGACAACGAGACGCACCCAGACCAGACCCGTCGTTAAGACGGCGGTATCTCCCTCTTGCGGCCGATGGCCGGCGGTGGCAGACGGCTGCTCCGGCCGAGGGAAAAAAAAATAAATGGAAAAGGAAATAAATAATTTGGGGATTTCCTTCCGGAGGGAATACACCGGACATGAGAGGTGCCGAGATTCGCGGAGGGCTACTGTGAGATCACATTTGGTGACGACCCGAGCGCGTTATCGGCGGGCTCGAGTGGGCGGGCGGCCGCTCTCCACTCGATTTACGCGAGAGTGAGAGAGAGAGAGAGAGAGAGAGAGAGAGAGAGAGAGAGAGAGAGAGAGGCGCTTCGAACCGCTTGAGGTGCTGCGCGGGTGTTGACACAGCCCCGAGTACCTGCGGCCGTGTGTGCGTGCGCGTGGTGCGCTGTGTCAAGGTTCGAGTGTCGGATGGCGTGATTGGGTACATTACACAAAGTAGCGCCGTCATCGCGCGCGCGCCCCCTGGCGAAGAGCACGTACTCCCGGCGCTGCCCTGGAGTTCCAAAACTGTGCGCGGGGCTGGCTGGAGCGGCGAGAGTATACCGGGAGCGCACTAGGAAGCTCGGTGGTTAAATGCTACGGAGGTATCTAGGGTTGTGGTAATTTTCGAATTTGCATTTTATGAAAGTGTTCAATTTATGTCACGATCGGGATAGTTTGGACGCTCGCTCGACTTTTAAACCACGCTTGACGTGGGCGACAGTTCAGAAACACAGGAGCCATAAATGATGGTATGGAAACATCTCCATAGTGGAAAGGGCCGGTCCGATCGCACCACCACACAGTCAGTGCGCTACAGAATACGTTCTTTGGTGTAACGCCAGAGTTTCCGTAGTTGCGGACCCTCACGCCAGCAGGGTCCGCGGTCCACGGCCTGACACTTGACGTCAAGGGTCCTCGGCGGATATAAAAGGGCGGCGCGGACGGGCAGTCGCCAGTGCCACCCAGACGCCGCCGAGTCCGCCATGGCCCGCCTCCTCCTCCTCGCCGTCGTGGGCCTCGCGGCCGTCAGCGCCGCCAGCGCGGGCGTGTTCAGCGCCGGCACCGTCCAGGACCAGTTCTCCGGCAAGTACCCGAACCGCCGCGAAACAAAGAAAAATAAAATCAACCGAACCAAATACCGAAATTCAGCCACAAATCGATATTTTCTTTTCGGTTTCCATTCTAGCAAACGAAATTTGCAATCCCGAAAATCGTCCACAATCACTAGAAAAAATCGCTTTCGAATTTCGCACTCGATCAACTGCCTATAACGCCAGTGCCGTTTTCTGTTCCAGTCACGTTCAACCTGATCCCGGACCCGTTCCACATGTTCAGCTTCTTCAGCATGCCCCGCGACACGGACGCGGCCTTCGAGGGCGGCTGGAAGCTCGAGTACACCTGGTACAACGACGACCTGGCGGTGCACTGCCGCAAGAACGACTACCGCGTCTGCGTCATGTTCGACCGCCGAGGCAAAGTCGCCGGCATCCGGCTGTCGGTCAGTATGAGAAATCCGCCGACACGATCAGAGTGGCCGTCGCCTCGGTCCGGGTCCTCTGACCGGTGCTCTTCTCTCGTCGCAGATCTCCGCCGAGGAGATGGACAGCTTCAGGCTGCCCGTTGACATCGACAAGATCCCCGAGTGGCAGCGCTGGACCTTCTTCGACTACGGCGACGTGTACTCCGCCACCGTGTTCTTCCAGTCCGAAGGTGAGACCTGCGCGATCAGCCGGGCGGCCTTTTGCACTCCAACGTCAAACGTGAGCGTAAACGTTAATCTCGGTCCTTTCCAGAGCAAATCTCGCAGGGCGGCCGCTCCATCCACAACAGCACCACCCTCGTCATCCCCGACGGGCTGTGGATCCTGCAGACGGACAAGAACGGCGACGACATCGGGCGCGTGCACGTCCCACTGCACGAGAGCGGCGCGGTGGCGGCCGGCTTCACGGAGCAGGCCTGCTTCATGGGCATGGGTAGGTGGCACCGCCGCGCCGCGTGAAATGAGAGCCGCCGGCCAGGCCGCCGCCGCCGCCGCAGAGACCCCTCACACATGCCTTTCTTCTCCTCGACAGGCAAGCACTACTTCCAGGACCTGACCCCCGACACCGACTGCGCCAACCACCGGCCCTACTTCACCCTGTACAGCCCCAAGACCAAGGAGCTGACCGGCTTCGGCTTCACCATGTTCGGCAAGCCCAGCACCAAGCGCGGCTGGTTCGAGCACCCCACCGCGGCCGTGGCCAAGATGATCGCCCCCAACTCGCCCCAGTGCCTGGCCGACTACATCAACGCGTACGGCTTCTTCACCATGCACGTGTACTTCGTCGAGAGGCCGTGGAACATCAGGTGTTAACTCGCGGGCGGCGCTGACAAATAAAACGTCGTCTACTTAGAGCATCCCACTTTTTATGCGTTTTCACTATCACCCTGAACACCGGCCAAAATATAGCCAATTACCGACGCACACACATCATACGATTGCATGTTGACGAAATAGGACGGCGATCTCGAGAGAAGTGTGAGATCGGACCACTCCTGCTCTCTCTCTATCTCTGTCTCTCTCTCCTCTCGGAGTAAGACACCTGTGCACCGCCACCACGATATCTTGTGAGGCGACACGCAAAAGGTAATGCAGTGAGGCTCCGAGAAAAAAAAAATCGCTTCGCGCCATTCGGCGTTAATGCGTACCGGGGCATCATTTCCAGGACAATAAAAAACGAAAGCGAGAGAGAGAGAAAGAGTGAGTGTGTGAGGGAGCGAGAGAGAGAGAGAGAGAGAGTGAAGGGGGGGGGGGGGGCGCAAATCCTGAAGGAATCCATTTCCGCGGGCGCAGTGGAATGGGCCGAAAGCGTTTGGCAGACGACACGCCGCCGCCGCGGAGGGATTCGCCGCAGAAAGGGTCGAGTGCGGTACATTTTTTCTCGGCCTCCTCGCCCCGCGCCCCGCTCCGCCCCGCTCCGCCGCCGCCAGCGCCGCCACGCCTGCCCCTCCGATGCGCTCGCCTGCACGGACATACATTATTGATTCACAGTCCCCCGGCGCGCGCGGGGGGGTCCGCGTCCGCTACTGACCACACCCCTTTATATCAACCCTTATATTCCCCCGATCTGCCCTGACCGGCGCCGCGCCCGCATCTCGCGCCGCCTCTGCTCGCGCGCGAGAAGACGTCTGCAGTTTATGGCACAGTTTCACCCCCTGCCCGCGTCGTCACCTCGCAGACCAGAAAAGGGCTGCTGCGTCGGCATTATAAGAAACAGCTGAGCAGAGCGGCGGGAACACCACAGCTTTATTTCGCGGGATCTGTATTAATAATACCGCGGAATTTAAAAGAAGTTATATTTATTCAAAAATATCCTCTGGATTCATAAGTACAGCACTGTACAGGCTGGACGGCGCGCTCGCTCGCTAGCGGTGGTGGCTCGGTCGCCTATCTCATGTGAGCAGCGCGCGCGCGCGCGCGGTCAAAGGCGATGTCCGTCGTCATGCGGCCATACAGGAGTGCCGGGAGTCTGTATAACGATGTCTCCCAGGAGGAGCGGCGGCGGGGGTGGGCGCCCCCACGGCCCCCACGGCCCCACGACGGCCGCCTGTGTACGATAAATAACGAGGATGGTGTCCAACCACGAGGTGGGCAGGCCGGCGGCGGCGGGGCAGACAGGCGGGCGCCGCGCCGCGCACTGCGGCGAGCGCCTCCCCCGGCATAGCAGCCTCTTCTTGCCGGTCACTTTGCCGGCGTTGAGCGGGGGTAGGTCCTCGAGAGAGAGAGAGAGAGAGAGAGAGAGAGAGAGAGAGAGAGAGAGAGAGAGAGAGAGGAGGGGTGTGGGCGGGGGTGCCTCCAAATTGGACACAGCCGGCTCGTCGGCGAGCAGCGCTGCCATGCGCCGCTCACGTCTGCCCGCTTTGACCTCTCTTCGTGAGGCGGGCACACACACACGTGATAGAGAGGCTCCTAGAGAGGCCCGTCCGGGGGAGTGCTCTGTGCCGCGGCCGGCGGAGAAGCCGCCCGGGGTGCTACGCGGACGGGTGGCAACACAGACAGACGCGGATCCAGGGGCGGCTAGAACGGGGGAGGGGAGGGGAGGGGGTGTAAGTACTGGCTGCTGCGTTTCGCCTGCATCTTCAGGCAGCTGTTGAGGGCCTTAGGAACGGTGAAGGGGGCGACTGTCGCCATCCTTCCCTCTGTGGTTATGCGCCTGTTGAACACAGAAAAGAAACCTTAGAGAGGGAAAAATTTTGGGAAAATCGCGTGTTGTTGCGGGAGCTACCGCAAAGTCGTGATTTTTCATTACTTCCCCAACCTCTCTTTTTTGCCTACCCCGGCTTACTCCCAGTTTTGGCCTCGGCCGCGGAGCAGTCTATCACAACCCTTCCGAACATCTCTCCCCGCTATCGCCTGCTGCGGACTGTGAAATATCAGGAGCGGGCAGCGGTGGCGCTGGCCGGCGGCTGAAAAAGACGTTTCCAAGTAGAAAACGACCCCGTCGCGGCCGTGCCGTGCCGTGCCGTGCCGCGCCAAACTTCCAACCCTTCCTAACCTCTCACCTCCCGGCCACAACTCCTCCGGCCCCTCCGGCCCCTCCGGCCCCTACGGTCAGCACACTGTCCGAAGGGCCGGCCACGGCCAGCCACGGGCCACAAATGGCTGCCAGCCCCAGACTCGATATAGCATTCGCGCAGCAGAAAGAAGTAGATGCCAACCAAGACGCCCCCCCCCCCCCCCCCGGCGGCCGCGTCCTCAGGGGGTGGCCGTCGTCCCGCAGAGCCTAGACAAATTATAGCGTCTTCCCCCACCACTTCTATTGACGGTTTATTTTAGCGTTTGTGTTGTGTTTTGTGTTTTGTGTTCGGACCGACTCAGCCCCGGCCAAGCTACGATGATGGGCACAAAGGAACTTCACTGACCCCTTCTCCTTCTAGTGTAAGCACCGATTTAAGCAGTTTAAGACCCCGCTCTTATTTTCTTCTGACTCTATTATTTTTTCCTAACTGTACACCGATTTTCTTCTTGCAGTGAAGGCCCCCTCGGGCACACACACACACACACACACACACACAAGGGGCACAAAGCGACGCGTAAACACTGCACTCTTGCCCGCTGCTCACCTCGCAACTTTGCAGACAGTTTTATACTCTCTAACCCGTCGCCGTCAGCCGTGGGAACTCGCCCGCACCCCCATTTTCACGCAGATTTCGGAGCAGCAGCGCTGCTCGGGGCTCGTACGCCGCCTGCGGGGCCCAAAGGCCGTCCTTGTGCATCGCGGGCGGGCCGCAGCAGCAGCAGCAGCAGCAGCAGCAGCAGCAGCTCTCCGCCGCTGGAACAAAGCGAGCCCCCGGCCGACTCACCGCTGTAATCCGACACGATACACCGTCCCGGCCGCGTCCCGGCCGTCCCGGACTCCCTCGGGCTGATTCGCGGTCTCACTCTCTCCCGCTGCGGGGGAACACAGTTGCGGTGGTATGTGTGCCCCCCGCATCACCTGCACACACGCACACACCCACACACCCACACGTGGGTACGCCCACATAGCGGAGCGATTCCGAACACCGTGTCTTCTCGGCTATCTCTCTCCCTCTCTCGCTCTCTTACGGTGCACCCTACGAGTGCGACAGAGGCAGAGCTGCGAATACGCGGTGAGTAGAGTATTCGCACCGAATCCGAGTGTAGTGTGTATATTTTTGCAGTGCAGGGGCCGAGCAGGGATGAATGAGAGGCAGAGGGCAGGAAACGTTGTTCGCCAGCCGGCGCACAGGGGAGGGAAAGGGTATATATCATGATTACCCCGCCGCCACACAGCACAGCCATCCGCAAGCGAGCGCGCGGCCGACAAAAGGAGTGAGCCGCAGCGAGTGAGACTCGATGGAGTGGATCGCGCGAGAGGCGGCCGCGGAATGATATAACGAAATCGTGAAGCGCCGCCACGATGTGCGGACGGGAGAGGAGATCGGCCTCTTCCCAATGGTGATGTGGGTGACAGACGACTCAGGTGGATAAATGTCTGTTTTGTTCTCATTACACTCGTCCTTTTATTTTACAATTCTTATTTTTTCATATTTCCAGTCCCGTCGTTCTTTGCGGCCGACGAGACGGTCCACAAACGACGCCGCAGCTTTGGGGGGGCATCGAGTTAATGCTGACCCACTTGAGACTGTCACCGCGCCACACTCGGGGAGTCGATACCTCGAGAGCCTCTCGCAGAGTCTCGCTCTGTCTCTGTCCCCCCCGCTGTTGTGTGGTGCGTCGGGAGCGGCGGTGCGACGAGGAGGGGACGAGTCGGCAAGCCTTTCTGCCGCGCCGCGCCACAGTCGCTTGCCGACGCGCCGCAGCGCTTTGATGTGCGGCGGGCGGCGCGGCGGCACGGCGGCGAGGGATAGCTGATTTCGAACACTGCTGCCGTAGCGGTGTCTCTGTCGCACTCGTGCGGGCGGCTCCATAACACAGAGAGAGAGAGAGAGAGAGAGAGAGAGAGAGAGAGAGAGAGAGACCGCCCTGCTTGCTGTACCGTCGTCGGTCGCTGTCCCATCCACTCCCGACCCCACTTGAACTTGGCAACAAAATGCACACACACACACACACACACACACACACACACGCACACAGAGGCAGCCTCCTCCGGGCAGCCCCCCCCCGCCTGCCCGGGGGTCGGCTGACGTCGGTCGGGTGGCGGGCAGTCGACGGTCACTCAGTGCGCTGCCGCGTGGCGCCTGTGCCTCACGTGACATTCCAGAGCTAGTACAGTATATACATGTGGAACACCGGTTACCGTGAACGCGCGGGAGTGAGTCTGTTGAACGGCTCGCGGCCGGGGCCCGGGGCCCGGGTGGGGCACTTGAGGGAGGGGGTGCGGGCGGGTACCACGCATGTGCGGACGCCGCCGCCGCCGGGGCTGAGCCGGGCCCGAGCTGCCATTGTACACCCCGGCGTGCAGCAGAGCACACATGAGGCTTGTTTTCTCTCTCCGCTTGATCCTCATTGTGGAGTCAAACGTCTCCGTCTGCCCCGCGGGCTGTTCGTCCCGGCCGGCCCGCCTGCCCCTGATCACCTGTGCCCCCCCCCCCCCCCCCCCCCCCCCCCCCCCCCCCCTCCCGCCCCTCCTGGCCACTGATACAGATACGGGATAGAAGGGGTTGTGTTCGGGGGGGAGGATCAGGTGCGCCGCCGCCGCCGCCGCGGCCTCAGGGCCTCGCCGCATAGCGACACTCAATGCCAGTCTAACCTAACCCCCTTCCGCTTCCCACAGCCTCCTCCCCCCCCCCTTCTGGTCCCGCCCCCGCGTCTCAGTACGCCCGGCAGGTTACTACACCTGTGTGTGCGTGTGTGTGTGTGTGTGTGTGTGTGCCGCCGCGGAGAACACAGAGGGCATTGTGTGGTGTGCTCTCCTTGTCTTTAATTTATATCAGGGAGTGGCGATGTTGGTTATCGCTTTTCCGTGGGATTCTCTCTCTCTCTCTCTCTCTCTCTCTCTCTCTCTCTCTCTCGATCTTGTTATCTCGGTAGCGACGGGACAAAAGGCATACGCTCCCCCGCTGCGGGGGCGGGCGCAGGAGGGGTTGCGGGGGGGGGGGGGGGGGCTGTGAGAATGCCGCGCTCACAATGCTAAATGGTGATATGCACTCCGTGTAGGCGGTGCGGGGGTGGGGGTGGCGTGGAAAAGGTTTAACTCGATATGAGATCTCCCCTCCCCTCCCCTCGCACACACTGTCGTGGCCGTGACAGTAAGATGTTTGCTGTATCTCAGATCAAGAGTGCCCGAGCAGTGCAACGCGGCGCGGGGCTGCGCTGCTTCGTCTGCGAATAAAGGATTTTGCTCTTTTCTTGTTTTCGCGTCGTCGCGGGGCCCGTATACCTTGCCGCGGACTGTATTCGGTGTCGCGTGTGAGCCTGATTGGGCAGCGGTCTCGGCCTCGGCTGGTGTTGTAAATTACACGCAGAACGTTATTCGCACTCAAGACGACGAGCGGTTTTATTCGCAGCAGCAGGCCGCGGTTCCTTCAGTTTTGTGAACGGTCTCTACTGCTCCGACACGGTGCCCGCGTGGTTTTGCGGCTCCTGTTATTCGCGCGCGGGCAAGAAGGGAAATAGAAGTGTTTCGTTGATCGTTTGGTGTGAGAGCGAGCCCCGGGGAGGAGAGAGAGAGAGACAGCAGAGAATGGAGGGAGCGAGAGAGATCGCGGCATCACGGCGGGGCTAGAGGGAGGCGGGTGCGAGAGAGAGAGAGAGAGAGAGAGAGAGAGAGAGAGAGAGAGAGAGAGAGACCGCGCGCTGCGTGGCGCTGCGGCGAGGGAGGGAGGGAGGGAGGCGGCAGGAGTCCGTCTGCCTGCAGCGGACAGACTCGCAATGAGACTGTTGTCTCTTCATTCAGCTCGACCGAGTTTGGATTGGAGATCACTCCTCCAGGCCCGGCAGGCCCGGCGCGGCGGGGCCAGGGGTCCTCCTCGACTCTCCCTGCCTGCCCGCCGCGCCGCGCCACGCCTGGCCTGGCCCTCGCCCAACAACTACACAACAACGCTCCAATTGGCTACACTGCACAAATAAAAACGAAGAAAATAGGGGGGGGGGGGGTACAAAAACGCCGTTTCGCAAGGGGAAATAATTTTTAAAAATTTATTTTTACACAGAGCGGTTTTGAGAAAGTGCTCATAATATCTGGGTTAAGGCTGAAAAAAAACGCATCGTTAAAATTCACCTGTAAATAGTGGTGTGTATTATAGTTTTGCGGAAATGTTTGCTGTGCAATCATTTGGTTTGACCAGCGAGCCCAGCCCGGTCGGCCGGCCCCCCCGCAGAGGCTGGCAAGTGTATACACACAATGCATCCAGACGGGCGGGGGAGGCAGGGGAGGCGCCAGGCCGCTGCTGCCCAGTCGTCTGGAAACGGTTCTCCGGCCGAACTCGATACATGACTTAATCGCTGCTGTCTAGGAAGCCAGCAGCGGTCGGGGGCCGGCCGGGGCCGGGGCCTGGGGGCCACACGGCAGCGCCTGACGCGGCTACAGCACACTCCCATACCCGGCAAATCCTATCACGTTTCTCACCTACGCTCAAGCGCATTCCGAAAAAGCGGAGGAAAAACGTTTGTGCGTGCGAGTGATTACATATAACACGCTTGCGCATGTGTGTGTGTGTGTGTGTGAGGTAAAGAGAGAGAGGGCAAGAGTGAGGCAGTAGAAGGTGTGACTGAGACGGAGAGAGACGCGCGCCGAGGGAGGCGTGGCCTGCGCGTCGCGGCGCGTCCCCGCGTCCCGGCCGCCCCGCCGTGCGCTGCCTGACTCCTCCCTCCCGGCAAGCGAGTGAACACATGGCCACATGGCCGAACACTGGAGGAACACCGTGCCAACTGTTGTTCGGAGAGGAGAGCGGAGAGGTCATTAGAGTTAGAGAGCCGCGTGCGTAGCGGGCGCAGCCGAGCTGGCAGCCGCTGACAGCCGCTGACAGCCAGCTGACAGCCATCGACAGCCTCTGACAGCCATCGACAGCCTCTGACAAGTCGCTGACAGCGAGGCCATTCTCATCTTATGTTTCTCTTCTCGCCATGCCCTTGCCAGGGAGGGAGCCCCCCCCCCCCCGCGAATATGAATGCAGTGGACTCGGGCCTCTGCTCCTCGGCCAACATCCTGCACATTAACATTCACATTCACACGGTTCTTCACGTTCACGGCATGAAACTATCCCTATTGATCAGTCTCTCAGAAGTATAACGCGACGTGCGCCTCAAAAGCGGCGCATATTATTCCGAAGGGACGCGACTTTTTCGGGTGCAGCCAGCAGGCAGCGCGTTTGTGGTATCACGTAACACGCGTGGACAGACCCTGGCCGCGAGGGGCCGTCCGTATGCCGAGTGACTCGTCATTCCTTGTCGCACCCGGCGGAGCGCGAGTGTGAGTCGGAGAGAGAGAGAGAGAGAGAGAGAGAGAGAGGGGGGGGGGAGAGGCGGCGTTACGTGGTTATGTGGACGCCCCCCCCCTCTTAAGACACGATCACAAGAAAGCAGGCCGGCAGGTCAGGGCGGCGGGACCGGTGCGCGGCCCTCCTGTGTCGCGGGACCCCGCGTGCATCCGTCCCGCTACAAAAGCAACACAACGGCCAAATCGCATCAAAGGAGACACACATATGGAATAATATACAAGATATCATTCATAACTAGCTGTCCGTGCCGCGCCGGGCGCAGCCGGGCCACGCCCCCGACGCTTCCTGTAAGAGGACACCTCCCAGCTCCTCGGTAACAGATATAGCGCTCAAAGTGTAGCCACTGCGTCCCCCCCCCCTCGCAGCCCCCCGGCCGCCGCCACCGCCGCCGCCGCAGCGACCCCCGTCCGGGACCGCGGCGGCGGCGCGCCAGGGGGGGTCGCCGCGACGCCATTGGCTGCGAGTGCCGCCGCCTCCCCCCACCACCGCGGCCCGCGGCCAATGGGGAGCCGGAGCGGGCGAGGGGAGATGACTGGAGCGGCGGCCCCGGCGCGGCCGGCGCGGCGGCCGGCTCGGGGAGCATCTCGCATCCCCGCCGCCCCATTCCCTGCCGAGCCGGCGGCCAGCTCGTGAGGCCCCTGTGCCGTGCTCCTGTCGTGCCCGTGTGTGCGTGCCGGTGCCGCGTGCGTGTGCGTGTGCGTGTGTGAGTGTGTGTGCGCGCGCGCCTGTTGCTGCATGCGCGTGTGAGTGCATGGGCCCGGGTCTGATGACCATGTCAGGCATGGACATGTCGGCGGGCATGGACATGACGGCCGCCCTCGCCATGTCGCAGCACCCCGGCGGCATCCTGGGCGGCATCGGCGGCATCCCGCCCGCCTTCTTCCTGCGGGCCTCGGAGCGCTACCAGCGGACCCCCAAGTGCGCGCGCTGCCGCAACCACGGCGTCGTCTCCGCCCTCAAGGGCCACAAGCGCTACTGCCGCTGGCGGGACTGCGTGTGCGCCAAGTGCACCCTCATCGCGGAGAGGCAGCGGGTCATGGCGGCGCAGGTCAGTGTCAACCCTGTCAGCGACCGCTGTCAACCCTGTCAGCCCTGTCAGCGACCATGGTCAGCCCTGTCAACCCTGTCAGCGACCGCTGACAGCCCCTGTCAGCTGTGCCAAGTGATCACCAACGACCGTGTGTGTGTGTGTGTGTGTGTGTGCCCCAAGGACCAAGGTGACTCAAGTCGTCTGACCGAAGTCATGCCATAAGTAGCCTAAAGTATCTCCTTTCTGGACACAATTTCACTGCACCTGGTGTCTGCTTGACACGGCCTGGATTTACATTGTAGTCTATAAACATGTCCGTCCGTTATAACGTGATTTCCCGCGTCGACTCGAATGTCAACAAACTGCATATAGTATACTGATGCAGTATACCGCATAGTATACTGTGCTATAGCCACTGCAAACATGTGTGTAACTGAATCATGACTTCGAATTCTGTCGCTATTTAGTATATTATTATTTTGCATGGGCACCTGCAAAATGATCGACCCGAAGCGCCGTAGGAACTGGGCAACTTAAATTTTTATCTGTCAATCATTAATGCGGCCCGTCATTCATTCGGCCATTCATTCGTGCATGTACTACTCGCCCATTCATTTGCTTTTGTCCGTTCGCTCGCTCATTCATACGGCCATTGATCGCGCGCGCGCCCGCCACCCCGCGAGCCGCGTTCTGTGCACAAAGTGCGGGCGCGTGTCTTAAAGCGCGCGTGTCTTAATGAGAGCCGCCGCGCGAGGGTGCTTGAGGCGGAGGAGGAGAGGAGAGAGGGGAGGAGAGAGGAGAGGAGAGAGGGGAGGAGAGAGGAGAGGAGAGAGGGGAGGAGAGAGGAGAGGAGAGAGGAGAGGAGAGAGGGGAGGAGAGAGGAGAGGAGAGACGGGAGGAGAGAGGAGAGGAGAGAGGGGAGGAGAGAGGAGGCCGCGGCAGGTGACAGGGGAGCGGGCGCTGACACGTATCAAACCCAAATCACCCACTTTTATTCCACATTGTATGACCCGGCAGTATTTTTTAAATAAAATGGTCGCATTCGTATCCTTTGTTCGTCACTGTTCCTGTTCCGGGCGGACTGTGCTGACGCGGTTCTGGTTGCTTCACAGGTGGCGCTGCGCCGGCAGCAGGCCCAGGAGGAGAGTGAGGCCCGGGAGCTGGGCCTCATGTACGCGTCGGCGCCCGGCTCCGGCGCCGGCGCCAACAACGGCGGCCCCGTCCTGCCCGGCGGGACGTCGCCGCCCCTCGCCGCCCCGCTCGGCACGCCCCTGACGACGCCCCCCGCCGCCGGCGCCCCCCACGGCGGCCACGGCGGCCACAGCCCCGGCCCCGCGCACTCCGTGCCCGCGGACCTCGGCCTGGCCGGGCTGCTGCAGCAGACGACCCGCGGCAACTCGCAGCCCGCCTTCCCCGGCGTGGAGCCCGACAGCCCCGGCAGTGAGTATCCCAACGCCGACGCCCGCCGGGCTGCCTACCCCCCGGGGCGCGGCGCGCAGACCGCGCGTCTAGGTCTCTGCCCCGCGGCGGGCCGCCGACACGGACCCATTCCGTGACCACAATCGCCCCCCGCGGGAGTGTGCCGCGGAATAACCAAGGGGGCCCGCCGGATCGCGGCGCGGCAAATTTTCTTATTTTTCCTTTCCTTCTCGGCACGTCCTCTCCCGGCCGTCCCGCGCCGCCGGGAACACTTCTTGATCCGGGCCACCGCCGCCGCCGCCGGCCGCATCGGCGGCTGCCTCCTTCTGGCCGTGATGGCTTCTGATTGGTCGTGTGGGGGCCGTGTGGGGCCGCGCGCGAAGGCGGCAAGTAATTTAAAAATGCTCTCGGAAGCACATTATCAGAGGCGCAAACGCCGCATTTGCGGCGCCCCGCCATGCGGATCATCAGCGCGGGAGGGTGTGGCGGTACGGGAGGGGAGAGAGGGGGGGGGGGCGGAGAAACGGGGGCAGAAGAAATCGCGCGAAATGCCGCACCGGATAAGGAAGGAAAGAAAGACAGAGAGAAAGCGCAAGAGAGTGAGAGAGGCGTGTGGAGCGAGAGGCAGAGGTCGTATATAGGAATACGGGGTGCGAGCGAGAGGAAAAAGTGTTGGCATTTATTTACACTCCGCGTGTTGGGAAATGGAATTTTGGCTCCGTGTGAGTGCATATGTGCGTGTCAGCGAGTGAGTGTGTGTGTGAGTGTGTGTGTGTGTGTGTGTGAGGCCCCGCGCGACTGTGGTGAGGCGTCTTCAAGAAAGAGATGGCATATTGTAATGGCGTTTCTACCAACACAGCCGGCGGCAGGGCCGGGCCGGGCGCACACGTTTATTTGCATAAACACGGGCTGCTCGTCGCGCGCCCCGCCGCGTCCGCGGGGACTCTTGGCAGCCCCCCCCCCCCCCCCCCCCGCGGGAAGGGCCTCCTCTGCTACTCTCCCGCACTCATTGTTCGGACGCGCTTTGAAATTGGCGCGGGGTGCAAACCGAAGGGAAAGGTCCACCGCCTCCTCTCTGTCGGCCTCGCGGAGAATAGCATGGGAGGAGGGTGAGGAGGTCGACGACGGCGACAAGGAGAAGGAAATGAGAAAGGGATCGTCGGCGGCGGCCTGGAGGGCCAGGAGGGCGGCGGTGTCAGGGCGCCGCCGCCGCGCCGCCGTGTGATGACATTCTCCATTTCCGCACATGTTGCGCGGCCCCCCCGCGCGTGTGTGCGCGCGCCTCGCGGGGTTCGACACCGCGGTGCGACTCTGTGCCCCCCGCCCCGCGGCCCCCGCCCCCCGCCCCCCGCGCCCCGCCCCCCCCCCGCCCCGCGGCCCGCGGCCGCGTCCTCCCCCACACCGTGCCGCGCCGTGCCGGGCCGTGCGCAGACAGCTGTCATGTGAAAGCAATTTCTGATTCGAGTGGCTGCTGGCTGCCGGTGAGCTTCTGGCCGTGATGTTGGCGTCTGTCTGATCGCCGGGCGTGTCGTCTGCTAGCGATATCTCGAACGCGGGGCGCGCGCGCGCGCGCGCTGAGCCAAGACGCGGGAAGGATAGGCGGCGGAAGTTAATAACCCCGCTCTTCCTCTCTCCTTCTCGCTCCGCTCCGATATCCCCCCCCCCTCTCTCTCTCTGTCCCTCTCGCGGCATATAAAAGATTATCGAGCTGTTCGCTCCACAAGCCGCGCGGCTGCCGCCGTTCGTAATCGTTTAGTTCTTCTTGCGGCGCTGCTGCCGCTGCTGCTGCGGCGGCTGCGGCGGTGGCCGCGAAAGTTTTGGAAAGAATGGCCCGGCGTTTCAAGCCGGAGTCTGCAGGGTGGCCAACGCAAACAGCGCCCAAGAAAAATTGCTTATAAAAACGGAGCTGTGAAACTTTGATCCGCCGCGCGAGCTTGCTGGCTGCTGCTCGATGTCCATGAGAACGCATGCCCCCCCCCCCCCCCCCACCCCACCCCACTTCCCCCCGCGTCCCTCCATTTCGTTTTGCAGCGCACTAAAGCATTCGCGATTAGGAAGCACGGAGAGGGAAAAATAAAAATATCATAACGAACCCGAAGGAGGGAAAGGAGGGAGTGAGAGAGAGAGAGAGAGACTGTGTGGGAGAGAGAGAGAGAGAGAGAGAGAAGCAGGGCGGGCGCGCGGCGGGGATGAAAGGACTGACCAAATGAAATAATAACCCTGGCTATTCTGGAAAGCACTCGAGGCCGCGGCGGGAGTACCAACATTAACAATTACCGCAATTAGCGGGGCCCTCGAGGGCGCTACAAGTGGCGCAGAAGGAGAGAGAGCAGGGGCTCGGGGCCCCGCCGAGCCGCGGACGGACGAGGGCGTTGCGGGTCAGGCAGTGCGGGGCCGCGGGGGGCAGCGGGGGCCCTCCTAGTCCAGGGCTGTTCCCCAACGTTCCTGTGGCTACGAGGCTCTCCCCCCCCCCCCCCCCCCCCGCCCTCCTCATCCTAAGACCACACAAACTAAGGCGAATTGACGCGTACTGTACGACGTCAATGTTCGAAAATTGTGGACCAAAGCCTATCAAAACTCCTCTAAAGCGAGAGAGAGAGAGAGAGAGAGAGAGAGAGAGAGAGAGAGAGAGAGGGGGCGGGGAAGACACGGGCTGTTGCACAAGTGAAGGGCGCGGAGGGGGCGGTGTGGGGCCCCGCGCGCAAACTATATCCGTCCGACACAGAGAGGGCGGCCGGTCGAAAACACGCCTCCGCACTCGAAGCGCCACTCTGTCATCGCGGCGCCGGACACACGAGGACACTCTTTCGCGAAACGGCAAATGTCACAACCGTGTGGTGTGCCGGGGCGCGGGGGGGCCGGCGGGCCACGGCGATGCAACCCGAGTTGCGGACGCCCAAAGAGTGGACCTGATTTTCATCCCCCGCCCTGTTATATGCTCGCTGTATACGCTTCTCTCCCTCGCGCTCTCTCGGGTGCCCGGGGTCCGCCCTATCACCGTCTCTCTCTCTCTCTCTCTCTCTCTCTCTCTCTCTCTCTCTCTCTCTCTCTCTCTCTCTCTCTCTCTCTCTCTCTCTCCCCCCCCCTCTCTCTCTCTCCCTAGCCCCCAGCAGCGTGGCCCCCAAGCCCCAGCAGCAGCAGCAGCCCCGCGCGCGCCACTCGACCGCTTGTGTTTTGTATGTGTTCAAGGCTCGAGTGGAATATTCTATGGAAATACAGTAGTATTGCGATCCGAGCCGATTATATGGTCAGTTGTGGCCGCTCGCGCCCGGCACAGCCCCTCCCCTCCTCTCCGTGGCCGCGCCCCGCGCCCCCAAGCCCTCACCAGGGGCACTCGGAGCAGCCAATTTCTGTGTGAATACAGCCGGGCGCAGCCGCCTGGCAGCGGCCGACCGCTCCCCCTCGAAACGCGACCTATCAAAAACAGTTTTGCCTACTCCTGTGCGCGTGCACCCGCGGCCCTCGTCACTGTCTCTTATTTTTCTTGCGATTTTTCATCAATCAATCGATCGAGTCGGAAGGTGTGTTCGTGTGTGGGGCCCTGCGGCCGGGCCGCACCGCTGCCGCCCAGGCGTGGGGAGGCTGCCTCGCCTGTTGGCGACGACAGTGTCGGTCGAAACGCCGGCCTCGGAATCGCCTTCGCGCCAATCACAAAATTCCTGCCCTGCCGGCCGCCTGCTGGCCGCCTGCCGGCCGCCTGCCGGCCGCCTGGCCTGGCCGGCTTATTGTGAAATTCCTTTGTCTCTATAGTAGCGGCCACAAGCAGAAGCAGAAACCATAAAACCGTTTCATAAAGGGGGCGGCGCCCGCGCGGGGGCGTCGGGGGCGGCGGGGGCGGCGGGGGCGGCGCGGGGCCGCTATAACTGTAGCTTACGGCTTACTGCGGCCCTCGGCGGCCCTCGGAGGGGGCGGGGCGTGGCCGGGTGGCGAAGGGCGGGGCGGAGGTATTTCATATGGTGTCGGTGCCGCAACTTGGTGACTCTGGCACCCGCTGCTTGCCCTTTCATGGTTACGGCCGGCCTCTGCCCCCCCCCCCCCCCCCCCCCCGCCCACGGCCCAACGGCCCAACGGCGCAACGGCCCCGGCCGCGGGGGTGGCGGAGAAAGAAACAGCGCGCCGAGGCCGAGGCAGGCCGAGGCCACACATAGCAGGGCAAACGGCCCATAACGCTCCTATCCTGTCGGGGGCCGCGGGGGCCGCGGGGGCACGGGGGCCTCCGGGACGATAATGGTTCACGGGCACGAGAAATCGTCTTCGCGTGGTGCGACACCGACATAGCGGCACCAAGGCTCACGGGCACCTTGGTCCCCGCTCTGCCGCGGCCCTGCTAAAAAAACAAACAAAAAAAAAAACAATAAAAATAAAATAGAAATAAATCATACAATCATGATGATAATAACGATGGCAATAATATCAACAACAACAACAACAAGGCGAGGCGCGGAGAGGGCCGCGGGCGCTGTCCGCCGCCGTGCGCTGAGCTGCAACGTGTGAGCGGCGGCGCGGTCGGTCGGCCGGCGGCGGCCGCGGGGGCGGGGTATGGCGGTGTGTGCCGCATAATGCGAGCGGAATTATATGTTTCCGGGCCACTGGCTCCGCATCATCGCGGCCCTGATCCGGCGGCCTCCGGCCCAGACCCCGACCGCCATCCGGCTCACGGCAGAGACGAGCTCCGGCGCGTCGTCTGCTGCGGTAATATCGTCTCAGTTTTAATGAATGAACGTTCGATTGGGGCCTCGGGCAGCGCTCCGACGCCGACGCCGCCGGGGCGTTGCTGTCTCGCGGCACGACCGCAGCAGCAGCCTCCTCTCTCTCTGTCTGTCTCTCTCTCTCTCCCTCCCCTCCCCGCGCACAAGTGACCGTATGATTGACGCCGTGCGGTGGGGGGGCGCGTGCCGGTCGCGTGCGGGTCGCGTGCCGGGCCGCGCGGGGGTCGCGTGCCGCGCGTGCTACAAACGACGCGAGCGGCGCGACGCGGTACGTCGTCTGCTTGCGCGGCCTCGTTGCGGCCTCGCTGCGGCCGGTTCATGGGAAATAATCACGAGGCAGCAGAGGCCGTGCGCGCGACGTGTGCCGTTGATGACAATAAAAATGGAGTGCGAGTGCGGGCCGAGGCCGTGGCCGTGTCGGCGGCCCGTCCCGCCGCGGGGCTCGGATATGGAAATGCCGACGTTCGGAAGGAAACTGCCGCATCCTCGGATTCGTTTGTTCCTAACCTCTCTAAAGGCCTCTAAAACGCTCTCCAATCTGCTCGCATGAGCCCGTTTTGCGGAAAGGGAAGCGGGGTGAAATAAAAAATAAAAAAATTAAACGAAAACAAAACAACATCGACATCAAAATAGAGCGGTTTAGACACGTTCTCTATCTCTATCGCGGTTTTAAGCCGCGGCCTGCATGGTGAGCCGACGGGGGCCTCCATTCACGCCACCCTTCTGCAGTCCCTTTCTAACTATGAATTATTTTTTTCCTGAATCGAAGTATGCGAGCAGAGTGTGTGAATGAATGAACAGATATGAAATGAATGAGCAAAAAAAATATAAATGAATGATTTTAATGAATGCATCAACGGATGAACTTAGGAATGAATGAATAGATACACACGAATGAATGAAGTACCGGAGATGACGTCGAGGACAGAAGAGGTCCGGCAGGGGGTGGGGACAGTTGAGGGAGGGAGGGAGGGAGGTAGGGAGGGAGGGAGGGAGGGAGTGTATAGTGAAAGGCCAGGGCTGCTGGCTGGGCGGTTCCGTACGGGGGGTGTGGGGGGGTTGGTCGGGGGTGTTGGGAGGAGAATATCCAGGCGGGGAAGCAGTAAATTGGCGCGCTATTGTCAGTGTTTAGGGTAATGTGCGCGGCGTCGTGAGCCGAAAGCACTGCGTCGTGTTTGTGCCGTGCCGGCACCGCCTGGCTCTGTGGCCCGGCCGGGACCCTCCCACCGCCCGTAACTCAGCCAGGCACACGCGCGGCGGCGGCGGCGGCGGCGGCGGCGGCGGCGGCGGCGGCGGCGGCGTGTCAGGGACCACCAGCTAGGAGGACGCAGCGGTGGGCGTCCCTGTGCAGCGGGCACAGCGGGGAGGGAGTGTTTCACCCCTTTGACACTCACACACTCTCAGTCTCTCTCTCTCTCTCTCACACGCGGACAGCAAGGGATTTCTGGTTTCTCCCTTCAAGAAGGGTCGTTCATCACGTGTGCATATTTACGTCTATACGATTCTTTTTTGAAAATAGAACTTACAGCGTTGTCGCGCGCGTGGTGGACGGCGCCTGGCGGGTAGGCAGCCCGGCGAGCCGTGCGCGCACCCGTGTGGCGCGGGCCGGCCTACCCGGCAGCCGCAGGCGCCGGGGGCGACGTCGTGGAGGTGACGGCTCTGACGTGGGACAAGAAGAGGCCCCGCGTGTGCGCCTCGGCATACCGCAACGCACACACACACACACGCGCGCGCGCGCGCAGACTGGATATATATATGTGCACGCATTTTTCCGCAACGGTTCCTCGTCGCAGTTCTCGTTGTGTGTGTGTGTGTGTGTGTGTGTGTGTGTGACCCTCCCTCACAGTCTCCCTCCCTCCGGGGCGCCGCCCCTGTCACCCCCGTGATGAGGGTGTCAACAAGGCGACAAGTTTCACCGACTCCCTCTCCGATAATTGTCCGCCCCCGACGGACGGCCAACCCTAACCTCACCGCGCGGCCTGAGACTCGACTGAGACTCGACTCAGACTACATTGAGTTAAGTCCCCAGGGGGTCGGCGGGGGCGTCGCTGTGAGAGGGCGGTGGCCGGTCGGAAGCCACCGCCGCCGCCGCGATCCGGCCCTCGCCACGCGGCGGCACGCGGGATGGGGAGGTTTGGCGGAGGGGCCGCGGAGAGAAAGGAAGGAGAAAGAGATATGCGCCGACCAAAACTTTTATTGAAACCTGCTACCATTCACACAGGGGAGGCGAGAGAGTCCCCCCAGAGCTCCCCTCCCCCTCTCCTCGACATCGCTATCGTATTCTACCTCCGCGCGCCCCGCGGCCTCGGCGCCAGGAATTTAGAATCCGACGACAAAGTAGAAGGTGCGTCCTTTTGATTCTATTATTATACATGCCGCACATCCCCAGCTGATCTCGCGCCCTTTCGCCCGCTATCCTTTCACGCCTCTCTCTCTCTCTCTCTCTGTCGCTCTCTCCTTCTCGAAAAAAAAACCTTTACGAACGACGGTCTCACGCGAAGCCCATTGTTGTGAATATATTGCTTTCCTTGTATTTCACCTGGCTTGGGGGATACGAAGGGGCGCTAGACTCACGCGCGTGGCGTGTCTGCGGAGGGGGGAGAGCGAGAGAGATAGATAGATAGAGAGAGAGAGACGACACGGCACTGCCGCTATTTCCATCTCGCGTCACTTGGTGGGTTGGCGCAGGGGGGAATTTTGACGGGAAGAAGCGCAGAAAGCTGCGGAAAACGGGAGCATATCCGTGTGTGTGTGCTGTGCGCATGTGGGTGTGTGCGGCCAAGCGCGCGCGGGAGAGAGAGAGATAGAGAGAGAAGGGAAGAGGTAGGGGAGGGGGGGGGGGGAGGATTTGTACTAAAATAATCTCCAGCTTCTCCCAGGCCATTCTTTTGAGCCCCCTCCCCTCCCCGCCCGCGCCACCTGCGCGTCCAAACTTCTAATTCTCTGCGCTCATGCTCTGTTATTGTGTTGTTGTTACTGCGATCGGGCCCTTTGTGAGGCGTGATTCGGCAGCGAGGTGATACAGCGCGACCATTGTAGCGCTGGAGTGTCAATAAGCTCTCTCCCTCACTCACTCTCTCTCTCTCTCTCTCTGGAGTGTCAATAAGCTCTCACTCTCGCTCTCTCGCTCGCCTCGAGTGTCAGGTGAACAGCGCGAGCGCGGGGGACCGAAGAATAGCAATATAAAGTGAACAATAACAATAAAACAGGCGGGCCGAAAATGAAAGAAGGCGAAAAATAGGGGAGTGGCGAGAGAGAGAGAGAGAGAGAGAGAGAGAGAGAGAGAGAGAGAGAGAGAGAGAGACGGTGTGCGCGCGTGTGTGAGCGAGAGAGCACGCCCCCCGGAAGATAGGCATCTGACACCGGCATGCATATCGCATGGCAGCCGCTGCCGCCGCCGCCGGTGGGAGAGAGAAAGAGCAACAGATGAGCATCGGCAGCATCCGAGTCCTCGGGCGGGCGGTCCTCAGGACGAGAGCACTCCTGACTGAGTCGCGTCGCTACTTTGTAAAGCTCCCCCGAGCCTAGGGGCCCCGCGGCTGTTGCCGGTGGCGTGTCAGCATACACCGCGGCTGCCGCGGCCCTCCCTCCCCCACCACGTCACGGCGTTTCTCACCCTCTTCGCGGTGTGTGTCCTGCAGGCGTGAAGCGGGCGCGGATCTCGGTGGACGGAGACGGGGACGACGAGGACGACGGCGACGAGGATCGGTCCGACTCGGGCGGCAAGCGCGCGGGCAGCGTCCGGTCCAGCCGGTCCGGGACGCCGCCCGAGCAGGACGTGGACCAGCCCATCCCCCTCACCTCCCGTGAGTACCTCGTCCTGTACCGTTTGCAAGAGGTATGCACTGCAGTGTTTGTTGTTGACCGTCCTGGTTTTTTCTCTTCCGCGCAGTTCACACGAGCGGCCCGCCGACGCCGTCCCCGGAGACGGGCGCGAGCGGCGAGGAGGGCGACCACATCGGGTCCGAGGACGGCGACGCCGCCGACGGCCCGCGGCTGCCGT
Source organism: Megalurothrips usitatus (assembly GCA_026979955.1). Classification (NCBI taxonomy): domain Eukaryota; kingdom Metazoa; phylum Arthropoda; class Insecta; order Thysanoptera; family Thripidae; genus Megalurothrips; species Megalurothrips usitatus. The sequence goes on along the minus strand of CM049600.1, from coordinate 969,502 downwards.
CCCGGCTGACGCCGCGGCTGTCGCCGCCGCAGACCGCGCTGTCGCTGCCGCCGCTGCCGCCGCTGCCGCTCGTCCTGCCCGAGAACCTGTCGCTCCCCAAGAAGCCGTCCGCGGCCGCGCTCCGCAGCCGGCGCGAGCGGGAGCGGGAACGGGAGCGGGAGCGGGAGCGCGAGCGGGAGCGGGAGCTGCGGCGGGAGGAGATCCAGCACCACCACCTGCAGCACCAGTTCATGCCGTACCCGCAGCAGTACTTCCAGCAGCAGCAGCAGGCCTTCGTGCAGCAGCAGCTCAGCCACTCCATGGTGAGTACTGGCGTCACGGCGGCGGCGGCGCGCCTCCGGAGGCCGCGGCCTCGGCGATGACGGTGATGTTCACGGCGGCGGCGGTGCTGTTCCAGCAGCAGCAGATCCAGCAGCAGCAGGCGCAGCAGCAGAACCAGCAGCGGTCCCCCGTCGACGTGCTGCTGCGGGTGTTCCCCGGGCGGCGCCGCAGCGACGTGGAGGCGCTGCTGTCGCGGTGCCGCGGCGACGTGCTGCAGGCCATGGACCTGATGCTGTGCCTGGACCAGGAGGCGGAGCCGGCCGAGCCCAAGTCCGCCTTCTCGCCGCTGGCGCCGCCGCAGCGCTACAGCCCGCGCCGCTTCCTGGCCGCCCCCTACGCCGGCACCGGCTACCTCCCCACGGTCATGCGGCCCCCGGGGCCCCTGGACTACGCCCTGCCCCTGATGCACGGCGGCCCCCACGGCCCCGCCGGCCACCACGACGTCAACAACGCCTCCTCGCCCGGCTCCGGCACGGGCTCCGACAAGACCAGCTACTCCGAGTAGAGTGCGAGGTTGGGGTCCTTCGTCTTCTCTGTGATCGTGCGCGCGGACGTGCTGCTAAATGCTGTGAGTGCGAGAGCAAACGGTGCTATCTTTTTTTTGCCGGAACTCTCGGATCTGGATTTTCGTTCATTGCGTATGTATACTTTGTAGGTTAAGGTTAGACGATCTTCGCTGCTTCCTAAGTCCAAAAAAAGCGCTGCCTTGTGCGCTGTCTGTTAAAATTGTGTTGTTTACCGTCTGCAATTTTTTTTCGTGTATATTTTTAACGGTGGGAATGAGGAGAGTTACTATGATAATCAAGCCAGTTCCCCATAAAGGACGCTGGCATATTGCGGCGCAAAACCAAAGAAAGAAAAGAATGTTCAAATAGCTGTGTACTTTTTCGCAGTGTGTTTTTTTTATTTTTATTTTTTATAACCGTGCCGTCCTCCGTTCTGCGTGATGAAAGTACAAAATTCCGAATTCGGTCCGCAACGATGTCGTAGAAGGTGGAGGTTGCGGGCACGGAGTGACAGACAGAAGGCCCTCGAGACGGAGCGAGAAGAAGGGGGAGAGAGAGAGGGGGGGGGGGAGAGAGAGAGAGAGAGAGAGAGAGAGAGTCCCGAGTGAATGCCAGCGGCCTGCTGGCACGTGGGCACGCAGGGGGTAGGTTAGGTATTCTTCAGATAACGGATCCCGAACACGGATCCCGAAGGCCTCAAGGGCTTCCTGCGGGTCACTCGAGAACGCGCTCCCCCGTGAGTGAACAAGCCTTTTTGTAGCCGCGACCCGCGACGCTTGTGCAACGTGCACTCCATCTCTCTCTCTCTCTCTCTCTCTCTCTCTCTCTCTCTCTGTCTCTCTCTTGCTCACTTCCAGAACGCACCCCGCTTTTCCTTGGCGGCGGCGTTCGCTCGCTCGCTAAGGACCACTTCCGTCCGCGCTGAGACAATCCGCCCCTCTCTCCCGCGCGCAGGGTGTGTTCGTGTGCCGCCCCGCCGGTCCGCCGCCGCCTAACCTGACCAAATCCGACCGCATCCAAACAACTCAAAGGGCCCGGTGTCTTTACGCAACGAGCATTTGCAAAAAAAAGTAAATAAATAATGATAACGAAATCCATTTCAATTTTGGATGGTGACCCTTATCCCAGTGTCGCCGCCGGTGTCACGTGATCGGGAGGGATTTGAACGGAAAAATGGAAGCACAAGAGGGGGGAGCGTCCCGCCGAGTGGCGCGCACATTTAATTCTCTTTACAATTATTTTCCTCCCCTCTCGTTCGTCTCTTTTTATCGTTTCCGAGCCGAACAACAAAATGCACGGCGGCGGCTGAATGCTTGGAAATTGTAGCTCACCCCCTTTTTTGAACCACTGTTGCGGCGACGGTGTTGTAGAGATGGGCGGCGCACCGCGCTGTCTCTGTCGCACCCACGGGAGAGAGAGAGAGAGAGAGAGAGAGAGAGAGAGAGAGAGAGAGAAGTTGACGGTGTTCGGAATCGGTCTGGAACGTGACGGAGAGGCTCGGGCAGGGATGGATGCGGCTGCGGGCCGCGGGGTCCGGCGGGGACAGGCGGGAGTGATGTGTGCTCCGGGGGACACGAGTGCAGTGTCCGCCGAGAGGAAGGGAGGACGGCGCACGGATGAATAAATAAATAGTTGAATTCAATGAACACTATTATTATAATTGCTGTGATCCTTTTAAAAAAGTAAGCCGGGGGGGTTGGGGGAGGGGAGGGAGACAGTTGGCTGCTGCCGGGGGGGTGGGTTCTGCAACCCTCCAAACCATACGTGTGTGTGTGTGAGCGTGTGTGTGTGAGCGTTTATCGCGTCTGTGTGTGTGTGAGCGAGTGTGCATGATATCGAATAAGGAGGGCGAAACAAAAAAGGAAGAGGGGACGTTTGAAAGCAGAGAAAGCGAGTGTGCGGCGCGGGGGAGGGGAGGAGGCGGGGTGCAGTATTGCCTGCGAGTAGTGCCTCCGCCTGCCCACGACTCGACTCTGTTCGTTCTCTCCGACGGGTCACGCGGCCATCGCATGATGCTCTTGCTGGCCGAAATAACGCCCGCAGCGCCAACTCTAGCCATGTAAGGTGACTAATAGTCTATTATTTTATTTTTATTTTCTATGCGGGGGGGTTGTGTATATTGCGTAGTTCTGTCTCTTTTTGTAGTAGTTATCTAAACGCGCAATGTGTTGTTGTTGTTCTTTGTTCTTGTTCTGGGTGCGCGGTCGTGTGTAGCCGTGAATGTTTGGTGCCGTTGTTTAATGTGCGTTGAGGTTATGGGCAGCGTCACATGCCGACAAATAACTGGGATGCGTTTTAAATTACGCCCAGCACTCACCGCAAGGCAGGGTGGTGCCGGCCATGCAGCACGGAGACCCAACCTGAATAAACCCAGTCATAACAAATGTATTTATCGAATCAGATTTCCTTTCTATGAAGTGTAAATATGGATTGCGCATTGTTCTGTTATCGTGCTGTTTGATGATCTCCACAGACAGTGATCAAAGTATATGTAACCGGTAAATGTAATATAAATATATGCCAAACAATTATGTATGATAAATGTTGCCAAATTAGATGTCAAAAAGTATATTGATAAAATTAAACAAAATTAAAAAGAACTATTCTTCACTTCTTTTTCTTCGACTCCACTTACACACACACACCCCAATCGGCACGCAAGAAAAAAAAAACTACCCAAATTAAAAGACGAGCGCTCGTGAATAAATGAAAACGACCAGCCAGATCACGCTGTGAAAGTGCTAGTGACTGCAGAGTGGGGGCCCATGCACCACCTCACGGCGTGGCTGCAGCACGCTCGCGGCTGCCGGGGCGGGCCGGCGGCGGCCGAGGCGGCGTGGCATACGCCCGGGGCGGCCCGGCCTAATGGCACAGCAAACACACCGGCTACTTGTTGCCAGCTTAAACAACGGGCCGCAGCAGCGCGCCCCACACCGGCGGCGGCGGCGGCGTGGGGAGCGTGGAGTGGTGCGCCTCACTGCCCTCCCCTCGCTCCGCGCCCCCGCCACATACCGCTGTTTGTTACCTGCTCGAATCAATATCGTTGATGGAACGTTTGGAAACGATCAGCATCCCCCACAAAAAAAAAATAAAGACGCTAACTGTCAACCTTCTCTTGTTTGCGAGGACTGTATTAAAAAAAATTTCCTGCGTACTCCTCCAAGATGACTTCGGTGGCGCTGCCGCTCTTTGGCCTCGGCTTGGCACACACACCGCAGGCAGCAGCAGCAACGCCCCGTCGTTGGCCAACCTTCTGCGGTGTGCCACATAGCGCAACGGACTTTCGACAACGTGTACAACCGTTTCCAGCCGAGCGTTTCTCTTCTCGGCGGCAGCCGTGCCGTGACGCCCGTGGAGTGCGTCGGCACCGGCGGCGGCGGCGGCGGCGGTCGTCGGGTGACGCGGCGCCGGAGACATTTCGTTTCTGGCGGCCACGTTTCAAAACGCGACGACGCGTTCCTGGGATGGGCGTTCGGGACGCGTCCGAGGCTCGTCGTCGAGCAGCCCCGAGGCCGCGGAGGGTGCCGTCCTCGTCGCCGTGCCACCACGGACGCACCCCGAGGATGTCGACGACGACGCATAGAGTGGCGAGTGCGTGCGCGGCGCGGCGGCGGCGCGTCCCGGTCGGGTACTTTTGTTTGCCTGGGGATGCGTATGTGCACAGGCACGACCTCAAAGCGACGACAGCGGCGGCAGCGGCGGCAGCGGCGGGGGGGGGGGGGGGGGGGGGGGACAGCCGAGGACCTGAGAGGACCTGGGGCGTGCGGCCGGGGCTGCACACGCGGCCACGCTCTCCGATAAGAGCAAACACGGCGTCGTCGGGGACCCCGCCGCCGCCGCCGCGGTGCCCGTCGCCGAGGTGCGGGCCCTCGGCCGCGGGTACAACCGACACTGTTTTCTTTCTGAAATAGGTCTATAAGTGACGACAAACACGCGGAGCGTCGCGCCGCCCGCTCGCCGCGCCGCCAGGCGACCCTCTGATTTGCATAGAGTGGTCGTCGTACCGATGCTGTTTGAACAACTTTTACCTCTCGTGTTTCCCCGGCGTGATTGCGCGCTGTCTGCCCGAACGTGCCTCCGTGTATGTGTGGTCCACCTCACGGGCCGCCCTCCCAACACACACACACACACACACACACACACACGCGCGCGCGCGCGCACGATCATCTTGTCACGACCATTTTGGCTCGGATGGAGCTCTGCTTGGACGAGATACTTCCCCACCCATCTTTGCATGCATGCTTCTCTTATTTCTAATCCTCTCGGTCGGGCGCTTATGCGGGGCTGCGGAACACTGTGGGACACGGAAGGCGCGACAAGGAGGACAACAGTCGAGAGCGAAAGGACGTTTAAATGGAGCCAGAAGCCATTGACGGCGCGAAATGCGGGGCGGAGCCGGCGGGGCGCTTCACGAGCTTCGTCCGCGAGCTTCATACGCTTGCCGCGGGAGCGCGGCGGGGGCTTCGACGCGGCGGCCCATTCAAGCTTGGCCAGCTCTCGTTGACGGCGTCCTCGTCGCCGCGACCTCCTTCGGCGAGAGAGAGAGAGAGAGAGAGAGAGAGAGAGAGAGAGAGAGAGGGGGGGGGGGATATTTCTGGTGTCTGTTTCAGTGAGGCGTGACACAGAATAACGGGATGAAATTCCGTTCACGGCGGTATAGCAGCGTGGAGCCGGAGCCAGGAGTGGCCGCCTGCGAGGAACAAGTGCGCGGGGCCCCCGGGGGGGCGCTCCTCGGGGGGCGGCGGCGGCGAGGCGACCGCAGAGGCAGTTACACACTCCACAGTCCCTCACTCACGGGCGAGGCCCGCGCGCGGCTCGGCTGGGTAGCGAAACACAAAGAGATCACACGGGGGTTATTCTGAGTCGATTGAGACAGTTTTCTGCTCCCTGCTTTACGCGCCGTGTGACGGACGTGAATGATGAGGACGGCGACGACACACACGGACCCGGACCACCGCAGCTGACGCCGGCGGTGCGGAGATCGTCGTCGTCCTGGAGCAGGCGGTGTCTTACTCCGGTGTCGTCGTGGTGGTCGGCTCGGGTTCCGCGCCGCCGCCGCCGCCGGGGCTGGAGGCGCAGAGGAGAAGCATCGCACTCCCGGAACGCGATCGTTATCGGAGTTGGCGACTAAAACTTTGTAATCGGTGACATTGTGCACGGGATGGGGGGACGCCATGCGGCCGGCGGCGCTCCACCCGCGCTGCCCGCCGAGGCGGAAGCTTACAGCAGCAGCAGCAGCAGCAGCAGCAGCGGAGCACAAAGAGCCCCAGCACCACCACCACCACCACCTCCGGGACGACCCGGGCCGGACGGAAGCGAGTTGTTCTCCCCAAGGGCACGCGGCCTCGGCGGGGGGTCTGCGGCCGCCGAGATCCGAGACTCTGTCGTGGGGGTCGTGTAGGGGGGGCCGCGCATGTGTAATGTGCACCAAGGTGGTTCAGATTTAGTCGAGTCAGGGAAGGATGGCAGACCGGCGTCAAAGGTTCCGGAGACAATACCACCGCCGCCTTTGTGAAGCGTTTATTGGTGGTTTCATGGTGTGTTGGTCGGGTCCTACCCTGGTCCTAGAGTGTCCACACAACGTTCTGATGTCTCAGCATCTCGGGCCAGGCATGCATGCATATTGACCGAGGGGGGCCTCAGTTTACGGACGGGTGTACACTGACTGGTGACTGGACCGGACTTTTCCATTGACTGGAATGAAAAATTCACGATCATTTATGGTTCCTGTGTTCTGAGCTGTCACCCACCCCAAAGTAGGCTAAAACTCATTCCTACCGTGACCAAAACTCAAAACGGAAATATTTTTGTTTTGCTCAGAAATCTGTGGATACTTTTAAAAAATGCAAAAATGGGTGGGCACTACCTCGTCCCAGGCCTCCGCCTGGAACCCTCCTGCTTAACTTCGGTGTTCGAATGGGAACCGGTGTACCAGGTATTGACCGCCGCAAAGACACCGGCACAACGCAGCGGCCTTTTTCAGGGGCACGCTTCCGCAACGGTCAATGTAGCCCCCTCCGCCAGCCAGATTTCCGGAATCAACTCCCTTCGACTGGCTGGTTGGTCTGTGGCACTGCGGCCACTCCCGAGCGGATTGGGGGGGAGGTAGGCTTTCCTATATCGTACACAGCCGAAGCTGCTGTACTTCACGACGAACCCTAGTCGCGACGGCGTGTCCTCGTCTGCCAGATTCACAGGGAGCGAAAACGAAGGTACCGAACCCTAGGTACCCCCGTAGCATACACCCGAGTCTCCGAACCAAGTTTCCTTGGTAGACACAGAGCCCCCCCGCCGGAAACCCCGGGCGACCGAGAGAACCTCGGACCCGGGAACGGGGGTAAGCCCGACCGTGCTGCGGGAATCTTCAAGTTGAAACCCAACGCTTACATCTCTCAGTGACGCAGCGCGCACGGCCGTTCAGACAGCCATACCGACGCCACGTTCGGAAGTATATTTTACCCTCTGTCTTCCAAGCGCAGACACAAGAAAAATTTAGAGGAATCGGTAAGATTCGAACCCCCGACCTTGCAGTCGCTAGCCATCCACTATACCCACGCGGCCACAGAGCCGCGGTGACGTTTTCCTGCGCGCCCCTTATACTTTACACACCGTCGTCTAAGCTGAGCCGACAGAAAAAATGCACGGACCGGCAAAGAGTTGAACCCTGACCAGCCGCCCGCCGGCTGGACTCGCTGACCGCGCGGCTACCGGGCTTCAATGCGAGAAGCTCGTGCGCTCCCGGTACTGCAGCCGCACGACGTGTCCGACTGGAAATTGAATGGACTTTGACTGGAGAGTGACTGGACTGGAAGGCGTACACTGACTGGAAGCACCGGGGTACCCCTCGATATTGACACAAAGTCCCGACTCGGGGACGCATGGACACTCTAGGACGACGAGGCTGTCCCTTCGGGAGCAGCGGAACGACCGTAATTATCACCTACACAAAGACAGCAAACATCAATGCGAGCCGGTCTGCCATCCTTCCCTGACTCTACTATAATAACGCCGCGCACTGCTATCAAAAGTGACACGGCGGTGCCAGCCTGCAAAGCACTCTGAGCTCTTGCCGTCTGTCTCCCTCTGGCCCACGCGTCTGGCCGAGCCAGAAAGAGACGGAGAAAGGCGAGTTGCGCTAAGATTTACAACGGGACCCGTGCGGGGGTCTTATTGCATCCCTGGTGGAGTACACTAGGTGCGATTCTATTGTTTATGCCGCCCTTCAAATCGGAAGCGATGCTTAAAACAGGAGCGTCGCCGAAATTGTGCGACGGGCGTCGCTCTTCCGTTCTTACAGTAAGCCAGCAGGGCGATCAAAAACATTTTATTTTCGCTTTCTTTTTTTTTTGTAATTCTGGTATTACCGAGACTCGTTGTTTGGAGGGCGGCGGGTGCGCGGCGGGTGCGGGGTGACGCTCCATGTTGAGACGGTGTCCACCAATGGGCGACGAGTGAGCGGAAGGGGAGGGGAGCGGCCGGGGGTGCGAGGAGGGGAGAGGAGGGAGGGGGGGGGGGGGGGGGGGGGGGGGGGGGGAGGGGGGAGGGGGGGAGGGGGGAGGGGGTCGCCGAGTAGTTTGTATTACTAGTATAGCTGTCGCCATTGTCGGATGATTGTTGTGTAATTGTACGGACGACAGTGATGGCTGACGTGGACAAGGAAGGGAGAGAGAGAGAGAGAGAGAGAAAGAGAGAGAGACAGACAGAGAGAGAGGGACCAAAAGAGCGAGAGGGTAAATCCGCGCGCGGTGGCGACGAGTGGCTGACGAGGACGGCGGGAGGGAGTTGCGCGGAAAACACTTGGGAAACAATGGCGAGACAATGCCGACTGTTAAACTATTAGGCAAATGTGGTGTGTACGAGTGGACGTGGGGAGTGTGCCCGTGGGGGGCGCGTGCCCCGTCGTGCCCCCTCCCCCCACTCCCTCTCCCTCTCCCTCTCCCTCTCTCTCTCTCTCTCTCTCTCTCTCTCTCTCTCTCTCTCTCTCTCTCTCTCTCCCCCCCAACCGGCACGGACCGCCCGCGGCCGCAGGCCTCAAGCAGTGGCATCGTGCTGCGGCGGCGGCGGCTCGAGTACTTGTGATCGGTTACCGGGGGTTCACCGCCGATGCGATGGGCGGAGCCGAGCCGCAGCCGCAGCCGCAGCCGCAGCCGCGCTGAGAACGCAAAAGTCATTCAGTATGAGGTCTAGTTTTTTTAAAACGAAATTTTGGGAGATGATCATTATTATGACTGTTTCACTCTGAGTGCGAGCTTATGAGTTCGGTGCCCCGACCACCAGTACAATCTCAAGTCGGCTGCTCGGTCACAACTTTGCGGCTGCGCTGCGACTGCTGCGAACGCCTGCGTGCCGAGACTAACCTCTTTCTCTGAGATCTCTCTCTCTCTCTTTCTTACGGACTTCCCCCCGCCCTCCCCTCCCCCGCGCGGTTTCCTTGGGACCCAATCATTCTCTGCGGTAAGAAGAAAAAAAAAATAAACAAGCCCCGCCGGTCCGCGACCCGTCGCCGGCCCGGCCGCCCCCTGGCAGCCGCGGCGGCATTGGCTGTCAGTGACACATTCATTCGGGGGATTAATCCGCTCTCGCAGTCACACCCAATCTCCAATTACGAAAATTTTACACCACCATTTCCATTTGGGCGTTCAAGTGATTTTTTTTTTTGGGGGGGGGGGGATTGGTAGCCCCACCGCGCTGCCTCCGCAATCCTCCTTCCTTTTCCCTCACTAACTCTATATCCCTCTTGTTCTCACACCCAGCTCGCTCTCTTTCTTTCCTTCTCTTTTCTTGGCGACGTCATCCACCACCCATTCCGTCTTTGGATATTTCCGCAGAAGCCAAACCCATAGTATACGTCCTATATTCCCCGTGTTATGACTCACTTACTGCGGTGGTGGTCAGGTCGACGCCCCCCCCCTCCCCTCCCCGTCCCTCCCTTGTGACCCCGCGCCTCCCCTATTTTGTCATCGCCTCTATGCTTCTGAATCGCGGCATGAAGCGACTCAATGTCTCCGACAGCAGTTTGGTATTTGCATCCAATTTTCTTTCCATTTTACCAAACTCATTGTTCTCCCCGACACGGCGTGGACTCGGTCGGGCGCCCCTCCCCACACACTATACACCCCCTCCCCAGCAGCGATAACTCCCCCCCTCTCTCTCTCTCTCTCTCTCTCTCTCTCTCTCTCTCTCTCTCTCATTCACTACCTAGCCCGTTCCTTATGCATTCCCTCTGAAATTGCCTCGGTCACTGGTCAAAGAAAACTTGGGCGATAAGCGTTGCACCCCGGAGCCTCCACCGCCGACGAGTCCTTCTCTTTTCATCTCAAGTTTTCCGTCTCTTTCTCACGGCGCGTCATTTTGTAATCCTGACCACGTGCTGCGGGGGTACAGTTTGGCGCTCAGCTTGACACGTCATCGTGCGCGATGCCAGTGAGAGAGAGAGAGAGAGAGAGAGAGAGAGGGGAGGGGGAAGGGTCGTGAAAAGGGTATATAAGAGGCCGCCCGCGCCCGCGGTGGGGAGGGCGAGTCATGAACGCTTGTCTTTTGTTCTTGACCTCGCTATATCCCACACTTCTGCGGAATCGTTTGTGCCGAAAAAAAATTAATCGGGGAAAAAATGTATCTTGTATAATCTCCATAAAGTCCATAAAGTAATAAAAAATTTTAAAAGGTTAGGTCTGATCTGTAGCTGATAGCTGCGGCGGGTCCGGCCGGGGTCGGAATCTATGTCCAAACCTCGAGGCCGCTGTGGCTGCTGCCGGGTGTCGGGCCGCGCCCCGCAGCACCCAGGATCTCCTGTCCTTCTCCCTCGCAGAGGGCCCCATCCGGGGCCCCACTGCCAGGGCCCCACAGACAGCCCCTCGCTGCGGCCCCCGGCCCGGCCGGGTGTGGGTTGGCCTTGGTTTGAAATCACGAATTCTCCAGGCAGCACGCCATTGTCCCCCACAGCACTCCCATTGTACACGCCTTATGGTACATGTGCAAACTTGGAGAGAGCGTTACACACCAGCGCGCCGCACGGCCAGCGGCGGCGGCGGCAGCAGCGGCGGCGGCGGCAGCAGTGGCGGCGGCAGTCGGGAGGGCACAGGACGTATCCCGCGCGCGCGCGCGCTCGAGTTTGCGGGTCCCAAACAGCAGACATAGACCGCGTCCCAGTCTAGCGTGTGAGACAATCAGCATATAAATTAAAACAGAGACAAACTGTGTGGGAGGGCGGTGCTGCCGCCGACGGTGCTGGCGGGGCTGCGCCTCAGGCCGGGGGCGTGAGGGACCCAGCGGGCCCCGCCACAGACTTCCCCGCCACAGACTTCCCCGCCACAGACTTCCCCGCCACAGACTTCCCCGCCACAGACTTCCCCGCCACAGACTTCCCCGCCACGCAGTTTCCCCCCGCATAATTCGCCCTGCTCGTACACGGCACACGACACGCTGCAGGTTTCACAGTCAGCGGTCTCGGCGCCGCGCCGGCTCCCGACGCCCGGCCCGGTAGGCAGCCGCGGCCGCTGCATCGCGCGCGTGCCGTGCGGGCCGGCCTACCCCGGCGGCCGCGGGCGCTACGGGTCGCTACTGTACCGCCGCTGCAGACGGCGTGGCCCGCCGCAGAGTGTGTTCCCTTTTCGCTGCCCTTGTGGAATATGGCGGAAAAGGGAGGAGACTGAGCGGCGCCCCGCGCGGATCAGCCCCCCCCCCCCCACCCCCACTCCTCATTTCTGTGCGGTGCTCCTCCCTTCTGGACCATTAGTGACCAGACGCGATCGGGTGTAAGGCCCCTCTTGTCGCCTTTTGATTTATTCCATTTCATTTTTGCGCGCTCCCTCTCATTATTTCACATCATGATTTTTTCTCTCTCTCTCTCTTTCTCTGTCTCTCTCTCGCGCTCTCTGTTTTGTTTTGTTCTCTGCTCGATCATCTTTCTCGCCGCATTGTGGGCGTTCGACAGTCGCCGCGCGGCCCGGCCGCGGCCATGGCGGCGGCAGAGGCGGGCGCGCCTCATCTTGCGCCGGATGCTGTGGTACAATGGCCAGAGATTAATTCGGCATATCCCCATGTTCTTCTTTCTCTCTCTCTCGCACACACACTCACTCACTCTCGCACACGCACACACACACGCTCTGGCTCGTTTCTGAGTGATGAACAAATCACGGCCTTCCTGACAATGCGGGATAGCCCTTGCCGGGCCGTACATCAAAGTCAATCAGAGGGGGCGGTGACGCGCGCAAAACAAATAATTATAACCTCGCGGCGCGGGACGCAAATGGTTATATAAAAAGGGAAGCGCGCGGACGCCACCATCGGCGCCAATTATATGAAAATCTCGGCAAAAAGCGTAAAGAATTGAGACGGGGGGGAGATGAAAAGGAGGGTTTGACGCGCGGCGCCGGGAGGGGAGGGGGCGGCCGCCGCATGACGTATCGGAGGCTTGCGCCTGACACGGCCCGCGGACAACACACACATGCTTCCGTTTTATATATCTTCGAAAAATTATTGAGCTTCATAGTATTGTCTTTTCACCGCGCAGCGCTTCGACGCAATCTCCTCTTTTCAAAAAAAATTGCAGAGGAAAAAAAACACATTTATAAAAAAGAATTATATATATCACCGGGCGATCGCAGAACTGAGAGTGGAGGCGGAGGAGGCCGGGCTGGCCAATCACAAGTGTGCGGCTGCAGGCGGGAAAAGGGGGAGACATTTGAAACACACACGTGATGTGTGTGTGTGTGTGTGTGTGTGTGTGTACGCTTCTTTGTCCCGCCGACTTGAATAATTTCTTTGGTTTTGTTCGAAACACTTCCGGCTGTCGGCGGGGCAGACGAAGACGCTGTGTCTGACCATACCCTCTTCCCTCCCTACCCCCCCCCCCCCCCTCTCTCTCTCTCTCTCTTCCTCGTTTTCTCTGTCTGGCCGTCTATCTCTCTCTCACACACACACGAACAAATTTTCGTGTCAACAAAGTGCCGCCGCGCTCTTGACCTAATTTCTAATAGCATATATTCTCCTCTCCTCTCTGGAATAGCACCGGCCCGACCACCAGCGCATGAGAACTGCGTACCACTCTGTTTGTGTATGTGTGTGTGGATGAAGAGAAGGCTCATGTCCAGATGATTTGTGCGATATGTACACACGAGGTGGCCGGGCACTGTGCGCGGTGATATCTTATTAAATATCGTCCTCGTCGGGTTAAGAAGAAGCCCCCCCCCCCCCCCCCCCCCCCCGCTTGTGATAGCATCGTTTGTGCTCGCTATTGTGGTGCACAAAGTGGGTCTCATGAGCAGCGGCGGCGACGCATGTGTGTGGAAATCAGGTTATGTCACGTGAGAGCGCACATCTTGTCACGAATTACGTAACGACACGGCACGAAAATCGCTAATGGTAACTGGAGAGTGGACATAACAGCACCATGTTGCAGTACTTGGCAGACAGTTCTCCCCACGGCCGATCAGCCAAACGACTAAGAGAGTCCGAGTCCCAGCTGCCTTTGGTACCCGCCAACACGGAGCCACAGTTTCTTCAGCCGGGCAATATGCTTCGCAGTACATTCCGATGACATGACGGTCGGATCTCTTTCGATAGGAAGGAAGGATGGTGGGAGGAGAGATGCGGGGGGAAAAAAGCCAAACATTTGTGTGAAGGTTATTGCGCACCGTGTTGTGTGAACGAGGTTTGTACCTGTGAGAGGGGCCTCTGCGTGCCACGCCTGCTCCTCGACGCAGTGGCTCGGAGCAAAGATCAACTCTCGCGAATAATGTTCGAAAGGTGATGGAGAGGCATCGAGGAATATAATAGCTTCGCAGGTCGAGTGGGTGGGTGCGTGCGGGCGTGCTTCGGGCTGCGCCCCCACCCCATCCCACACACACACACACACAGCGTTGCACCCTATACGACCTGCAGGGATTTTATTCACTTCCCTAATTGCAGGACAAATTCGTCCACACACTCGCAACACGCCCTAACGTCCAGCCGAACTGAGTGAAATGATATTCGCCGTCACGTCAGAAGCCGGTGCAGGCATCGACAGCTTGCATGGATGCGGGAACAAGAGGAATATAAGAAAAATAAGGAGGAGAAAAAGCCATCTATACGTTTCACGCGAATCATCACTCCCCCGTGCGAGACACGCGATCTCCGATGGCAGAGCAACACGTCTTCACTGTCTTCCGCTTTGCCAGGCTCAATACAAAACATTCCTTTTCAGCGCGATCGCGTATTTTTATTCTCGCTCTCTCTCTCTCTCTCTCTCTCTCTCTCTTTCTCGCTTTCTTTCATCCACCCCCGCACATCGGCGGGGGCGTGCAAAAAGACACTCGAGCCGCGTGCAAGTCTGCGGGGCCTCTCGAGCCAAACCGTGCGAGAATAATTATAATCAACCTTCCGCCCGTTTCCATCAGATTTGTCGCACAAGGAGAGAGAGAGAGAGAGAGAGAGAGAGAGAGAGAGAGAGGGTGCGGGGTGGGGCTGAGAAAACACCATCACGGCGAGGGCATGAGCCTGTCGGTTATCATCCTATATACGTATTCCGCTCAGATATTTAATTTTGTTTTGATTTTGTCGTGGATAGATGTTTCTTGGAGACGACGGTTGGTCCGCCATGTCTGCGCTTCGCATGCAAGTGAGTAGTGTGAGCAGCGGTACCCCGCGGTGCCGTGCTCTGTGCTCCAGCTGCTGCTGCTGCTGCTGCTCCAGCGGCTCTCCAGCGGCTCTCCAGGGGCGGCGCGCTCTGGAACAGAGGAACAGCCTCGCGCCCTGCCCGCGCTGCTGTGACCAGCGGTTCGGAACTCATTGCTGTTTGTACATTCCCCGCGACGGCATCACTACCCCCCCCCCCCCCCCCCCCGCTCCCCGCCGCGGTGAGAGGGTTAGGTTAGGTCAGGGGACGCATTGCGGGGCTGCGCACCTGTCGCCCGACGCCACAGGCTCGTCGTCGCTACCCCCTGTCATCATGCCACCCCGATTATATTTGATTTTTGAAAATTGTTTTGCTCCTTGGCACTGGCATTTTCTCCGTCTGTTTCTGATTTCTTCTGCTATTTCCATGTTTTGGATGGCCGTGCCGTGCGAGAAACCCCTCCGCCCCCTTTCCCGCTGCCGCTTTCGGAGTTGTCTCTATTACGAGAAGTTTGACTCGATCCTCCTCGCCCCCGTTCTTGCGATCCCCATTATCTTCCTTGCCATTTGTCATAGACTCCATGACTATTCGCAGGCATGCAGTATGAGTTATTCGCACCGCGTCAAGAATCGTCTACATTATCGACAGCAGGGTCGCGCTGAGCGATTAAAACTTTGATGCGGAGGGCGGCCGTGAGGATGTGTGTGTGTGGGTACGCAGTCCTTTCGCGGCCGATCAGCGCTCCGCGGCCCGCGGCACGGAAACGCTCATAAACAGATCGGCGGCAGAGAGGAAAAAGCGTTATAATGAGACGTCAGCCCCTCCCTCTCGCTCCCTCTCACTCCCTCTCACTCCCTCCCGCTCCCTCTCGCTCCCTCCCGCCGTCGCCGCCGCCGCCGCGCAGACTGCGAGGAGCCATCGAAAAGAAAGTAGAAGAGATTTCGTGTTCATTATTCCTGAAATCGGGGGGAAAGGGTAAACGAACGAGGCCGCGGAAACCAGAGACAATGGAAATGACGCGTCGAACCGCCAAGTCAAATGGGGCAGCCCGCATTGTTGTTGTTGTTGTTGTGCAGCAGACGACGCGTACCTTTGCACGCGTGTCAATCGCCAATTGTTGTTGGATTGTTTGTCACCCGTTTTGTTGGCGTGCCGCACAAAACCCGCTCGCTCCGGAGGGGGTGGGGCCCAGCTCGGCGTGGGGCGGGGCCGGCGGGGCGAGCGGACGGCTGGGGGGCGGGGCGCGGCCGGTCTCTCATTTGCATGGAGTTCTTGCGGTGTTTTGATTCTATATCGGCGCTGTTGGATAAATATTAGGGTAAAACAGGGCAGACGCGAGTCTTTGTCAGACCCCTACCGGGCACGCCACAGTGACCCAGCCAGCGGAAAATATTGGGAAGGCCGCCGTATTTACATAGTCCAACCATCTGTTGCCCCGGCAGCAGGGTCATGTGTGAGCACATGCCCAAACGGCCGAACCTCTCCCCGCGTGCGTCAACCCCATCACATTAGGAGAATGGGCCCGCCGAGTCAAGCGGGGTCATCGATGGTATCGCTGTCATATAGCGGCCGACACTGAACACACTGAACGTCTGCCGCGCGTCGCGCCTCGCAGCGGTTGGCCACACTGGAAGAGGCTCGGCCAACCCTTTTTGCCCGGCCGCGCGGTTCCATTTCACCCGTCGCCGACGCCCGTATTGTAGTCTGTTGTGTATTGTGTAGGACAACCATCGTCCTGCTGTGGCATTCCTCTTTATTTTTTGAAAAAAAAAATACTGCAATTACTTTGGTCTTCTAAGACTTTTTTTTAACGACTATATCTCTCCAATTTTTCTCCGGCGGAGGCAGGGGATGTCCCCGCTGCAGACAGCACGGCGACAACGGAACACTGCTCTCTCTCTATCTGACTCTCTCTCTGTCTCTCCCGAGACTATGACTCACCCCCCGGACATGCAACTCAACTCTAATAGCGACATCGACCTATGACTTTGAGTGCTGTCTTTTTTTTTGCACATCATATAACCTCTTCACCTTTTCGCATTTTTTTTAACAGAAGAAAGGAGATTGCTCGGCCCTATACAATGCGGATGCGTCATAGTCCTTTTTAGCCGGTTTACCACAGGCGCGCGTGTGTGTGTGTGTGTGTGTGTAAGGCACATGCTTGGCACGATGCCCGTGAGGATATAGGGCCCGTTACTTTTGTACTTCCGCTGAATTGATTTCATCCCGCCGACCTATCTCCTCAGTGTGGGTGGTGGCTCATGCTCGTTGAGGTTATGTACAGACAGATTGACGACATGTCAACACAAAAGTACACACTCACACACACACACACACGCGCACACGCGCACACGCGCGCGCGCCCCGGAGACGCGGATATACCCCGCATTTTAAAAGGAATAAAAATGTAAAGAAGAATGGGGACACGTCGGACCTTGTGACGGGGATGACATCCTCATTTGGCCGCGTGGCTCCCAGCGGCCGGCCGGAGCTCCCCTCCACAACCCACCGCCGCCGCCGCCGCCGCCGCCGCCGCCGCCGCCGCCGCCGCCGCCGCCGCCGCCGCCGCCGCCGCTGCCGCCACCGCCGCCGCCGCCGTTCTCACCCCTTCCCCGCTTGCCGCGCGCCTTTCCCACAGCAATGAATTAGCAATTATATTGTGGGTGCGTCAAGCCGGCCGCGGCGCTGAGCCGCAACATGTTGTGGTTTAGTGTCGCCACCAGCGATTGTCTGAATCCTGTTCACGGCGCCAAACGCGAGAGGACAATGCGCAGGGGGCTTTGTGAGTGTGTGTGTGTGTGTGAGCGCCATTCAAATGTACGTATATTTGTTTCTGATTGGTCCAGTAGAGACGCGATATTTATCGCCCTTATCCGCTACGCGTATTTTGTGCGTCCTGCTTCACGGCGCAAAATCGGGTCAGCAGTGCCGGCGTATTATGCAGTGCCGGACAGTGTGTTGCTAGTCACAAAACGCACGAAATAATCGGGATATTGCAGAATCTTCTTTTTTTTTATAAAAACCTACGAAAGTTTGAGAAAACCCTACACAAACAAACAAACACGCCGATAAGATCAGCAGCCTCTCATTGTATTAAAATTATTTTTTTAAAAAAGACCTTTGTTATAATTTAATTTTTTTGACAAGAGAGGTCGGAGAAAGTGCCACGGATCGGGTCATTTCGAGTCGCATTCGGAGACCACAGGACGCGCCCAACCTGAGCTAACAACTTGCAGTCCCCCCCCTCATCCCCCCTCCGTCCCCCACCCCACCCGCACCCACCCGCCACCCTCTTCTCAATGATGTGAGATAAATTGGTGGGACAATAGAAGATCTCGCTATGGTCCTTCTCTCTCTCTCTCTCTCTCTCTCTCTCTCTCTCTCTCTCTCTGCGCGCGCGCGCGCGCGTGTGTGTGAGTGTGTGTTTGTGCGCGCACGCTGAGAGAAAGGGTATGGGGTGGGCCCCGGCCGGGCGCGGGTCACAAGGCCGAGCGGGAGGGTGTGTGTGTGTGTGTGGGAGAGAGAGAGAGAGAGAGAGAGAGAGAGAGGGAGAGAGGGGTAGGGGAGGGAGAGAGGGGTAGGGGAGGCGTGGGTTGCGCTGAGGTGCATGTATCTTGCAGCGTGTGCGAGCGAGAGAGGGAAAGGACCGCGAACGGATCGACCATTTGAATCGACGGCGCGCGAGTGCGGAGGAGAGAGGGGGAAGGGGTGGAGGGGGCAACCGGGGAGAATTATTATAAACAGCGGGTTGATCTCCCCGCCAATTATTTCTCGGTCGCATTTGGGAATAATAAGAAGGGGTCGCCATTTCCCTCTCTCTCTCTCTCTCTCTCTCTCTCTCTCTCTCTCTCTCTCTCTCTCTCTCTCTCTCTCTCTCTCTCTCTCTCTCTCTCACTCTCTCTCTCCCTCTCTCTTTCCTCTCTGTGCACTTTATTTGCCGATGGGTAGCAGCTCGGCTCCCCCCCCCCCCACGAAGACGTTTTCGCCGGTCTGCGGCGGCCATCACATTACAATAAAAAGAAATCACGCCTAATAACCATTAGTATCGGCACGCCCTCTCGAACCCACCCCTCATTATTGCGTCTAATCGTTGGCCTTTGCGGGGAGATGTAGAAGGGAACCTTAAACGCCTCCGAGAACGTTTATATCTGTTCGATATTAATAAGAACCGCTCGCGTTACTTTCGTTGCGTCGTTATCAAACCGTTATCACCCCTCCCCCCCCCCATATTTTTTTTACTTCGGCCTGCCATCACTTTATTCACGGGCAATGTTGTTCATTATTTTTATTACATTCTGCGGAGGATGTCTGCGACGCACTTAGAAACAGAAGGGAGCATCAAAAAAGGAAGGATAAAGAAGGCGGCTACAGAACACGCGGCCCGCTCCGAAAGTGGCGAGAGCGAGCGAGAGAGGGAAAGGGGTGTGTTGCGAATGTATTGTCTCTCTCTCCCTTTCTTTTGGCAGGAGTCCGAGCCAAGGAGGGGCCGCAATGTTCTGCAGTAACAGTTTAGCGGAGAATATATATAAATAAAAAGGGTGCGATCGGTGTGGTTTATGGTGGGTGTTATGGCGCGCCACTCGCCAACCAGCAGTATAAGCGCATCTTTCACGGGGTCCACCCAACGGTTCGAGTGGGCGGTGAACAGATTTTTGTGTACGGCACGCCGCTTCTCTCTCGCACTCGAGTGATTCGCCTCTCGCAGCTCGCTCCCTCAGTGGCGTCTCTCAGCCGCTACGCTGTGGCGCCTGCGAACCGGAGGGTAGGCAACGCGCCGCGCACGGCTGCTTGACGGGACAGTATCGCGCGCCTGCAGCTCGGCGGAGACGGAGAGAGAAAGAGAGTAAGAAGAGAGAGAGAGAGAGAGAGAGAGAGAGAGGGGGGGGGGAGTTCGCGTACGAGCGCTGTGTTTTGCGAGTGGGCCCCTGTTGACGGCGCCGGGAAAACAAATGAACAGCGCCTGCAACGCGCTTCCGTCGCGTGAAACACAAACTTGGCTCCCGCCCTCCACTTGGCACGGCGCACCGAGGCGGGTGAGAGAGAGAGAGAGAGAGAGAGAGAGACAGAGAGAGGCTGAGAAAGAGAAAGAAGAAATAAAGAAGAAAGAAGCCTTGGGGTGCAGCGCGGCGCTCTGGCGGCAGCCAATCAGAGCGTGGCACTGCAGCCATTTCTCTCTAATTAACTCTCCGCGCCTTTTTCTCTCTCGCGCGCGCGGTTGGTTTGTATACTCTGGGCGTCCCTCGGCTCCCGGGCCTCCCCCCCGCAGCGGCGCGGCCGGCGCAGTAGGCGACTTCATTACACCTTTAATATTTCTTTTTAATTAACCTCAGAGGTTGGCTCTGATTTATTCTATTTTTTTTTTTAATTTTTGCCTGTGCGGGCCGCTAGGTTTTTCCTTTTTCTTTTCAATTTCCGTGTGGCTGCCGCTGAAACTCTTTGGCGCTGAGAGCGCGGCGTGGCGGCCGTTTGGAAGGCGTGGTGGCCCCGCACGCGCGCGCCGCCCACGCAACCCGTCACACTGCCATGATCCTAGCCGACCGTGACCCGCGGCCCCTTCAACACACCCGTCACCGACTCACTTCCCAGCGCCGCACAACCGACCCCACCGCCACTCTACCTGCCCTTTAATTACGTCGTCACATAACCCTTCTCGAAATATACAATATTGTCATCATACAGCATTCCAGCCAAAATATTGTAACATGGGCTGTGCACTGGGGGGGGGGGGGGGATGCAATGCCTGAACACACACCTGTACTGTAGCATTTTTTCCTCAACTTGATCAATTTATATTTTTTATTTTATTTGTCCATTTAAATTGTTTCTTTTTTTTGCCGTGATTTTTTTTTCTCGGTCATGTGTTTTTTTTTTTACTTTTCCTTGTCATATTTGCAAACGAGCTCAGTAGCCTCAGCTGCTCACGTCCCGCCCCGCACGCCCGCACGCCCGCACGGTCAAAGTCCGTCCGCTGTCCCCGCGGCGCCAGTGCTCGTCCTCAGGGCCCCGCGCGGCTCCTTTAGGGCCACACACACGGAGGGGACTCCTAGTTGGATCCTTTTGGTGGTGGCCTGGCGAAGCGTGCTGCAAAAGGAGGAGAATGGAGGAGGAGGAGGAGGAGGAGGAGGAGGAGGAGGAGGAGGAAGGAGGAAGGAGGAAGGAGGAGAAAGTAGGAGGGGAAGTAAGTTGCAGCAGGAGACAGACGGCCGCAAAGACAACAAGCGCAGATAAGCGGGTATTCTTTGTGGCGCGATTAAAACAATTTCCAAGGAAGCGGCGTGCGGCGTGCGGCGTGCGCCCCGCCCGCCGAGGCGGCCTTTGATCTCGGGGACAAGAGCACGGCTTTACAGCCGCACCAGTTTCAACGGTGGCGGAGGGCGGCGGGGGGCGGGCAGCCGCGGGGGTGTGTTGCCGAGGGCGGGCGCCAACCAAGGGGCTGACGCCGGCTGCGGCCGGCTGCGGCCGGCTGAGGGAGTGCGGGACCAGCGTCGGCTCAAGTGCCACGCCCCGCCGGCTGTGCGTCTCTCTCTCTCTCTCTCTCTCTCTCTCTCTCTCTCTTACACCTGTTCTTTCCAGTTCGCCTTTTCCCTCGTCACCCTCCCCAAGCTCGGGGATTGAAAGAAATATTGACATCTCCATGCGTTTATGATTTTTTTCATACATCGAATACATTTTTGGTTTTGTGGGACCTGAATAATTTTGAAGTGGCCAGAGTGGTCGAAACTAATTTTTGGTTTGAGGAGCTCAGTTTTTCCCGCCTGACAACGTGGCCCCACTCGGTATAATGCCCCTTCGCGTTGCCCGCCTTGCCGCCTCGCCGCGGGCGTGGCGGCTGCACCGGGGGTTAGTGCGACTGATTGCTAGAATTGGTTTGGTATCCGGACATTAGGAACCCTCCCACCTCCTCCCCTCCCGTTAGCACCCCCCCCCCCTCCCCCTCCCCCTCCCCTCTCCTCCTCCGTAGCTCGCGGTGGCATTCAGAGACAAACATCTGTGAAACGTAACTAGGTGTGAAATCGTGGCGATGCGACCTCAACGGGCCTCGAGGGCGAAAACCTCTTCCAGACCTCCCCTCTCGCTCCCCCTCCCCTTACAGTGGACCCGCGGGGCCCCGCCTCCCTATTTAATGATGTTTCCAATCGGCCGCTCCCAGGCGTTCCTTGCGACCGCGGCGCGGTCCTCGCCGGAGGCGCCACCCCGGCGCCAGCCCGGCGCCAACCCCCCCGGAGAGCAGAGGAGGACGTTCGGTTGGCAACGGCCCCGGCGTCCGCCCGCTTCAGTAGCAGACGACGCCAGCAGACGACGCGAGGCCGGGGCCGCGGGACTCGAGGCGCCGCCGACCCGACAAGCCAAGCCTTGCCATAGCCTTGCCATAGCCTTGCCATAGCCTTGCCACGCTGGCGCGGCAGCTGGGGCGTGAAATCAAGGCGGCGCTGGAACGTCGCACACAAGGAGGGCGGCGGCTTGCTGGAGGGAAGGGAGCAAGGGTCTCCCTCTCTCTATTTCTCTCCCTCTCTCTCTCTCTCTCTCTCTCTCTCTCTCTCTCTCTTCCTCTGTGCCTCTCTCGCCTACTCGACATAGAACGTTTACAGTAAAAGGGAAGGGGAGGGTTGCTTCCTCATACTCTCTCTCTCTCTCTCTCTCTCTCTCTCTCTCTCTCTCTCTCTCTCTCTCTCTCTCTACCGCCGTCCGCACAGGAACCACGAACCAAAACGAGTGCAAGATCTCGGGGCCGACTTTTCTGAAGGGGGCTCTCCGACCAGCGGACCCGTGGACATCACACACACACACACACACACACGAAAGCTGCTCTGTATTGGTATCTAAGTTCTAGAAGTCCTAGTAGAGGAGCATTCAGGAGCAGGGAGAGGAAGAGAGAGAGAGAGAGAGAGAGAGAGAGAGAGAGAGAGAGGGGGGGGGGGCTGGGCCAAGTCTCGAGGTAGCCAGCCAGCGGGCGTTATCTCGCCCCTTGAGGTCCTCCCCTCCCCTCAAACGCCCGCGCCAAGTTGGCGGGGAAATAATAATAATAATAAGGGCAGCACAAAAGAGCAAACAACTGTTTTCTGTCCGAGCCCTGAGCAGCGGCGGTGCGGCGTTTGGCAGTGCAGACACAAGGATTGTGTGACTCTCGCGGCGCACACAACTTCATTTCGGCTCCGGTGCCGCTGTTACGCTGCTGCTGTGCTGCTCCCAGGGCTGTGGGCCCCGCTGAGCCCCGCACCGACCCGCCAAGGGCCTTTCGGTCCTCGGCTGTGGTTGGCTGGTGCGAAAAAGGCCGTGGCTGTGGGGTGGGCGTGGTGACGCGGTGGCTGTGGTGCCCTCGCGGTGTAGCGAAGGGCAGAGACGGCGGGGGCCGCGGGGGCGGCGGGGGGCGGGGGCGGCGGGGGCGGCGGGGGCGGCGGGGGCGGCGGGGGCGGCGGGGGCGGCGGGGGCGGCGGGGGCGGCGGGGGCGGCGGGGGCGGCGGGGGCGGAATGCCCCGGCCGTGTGTCGGGCCCGTCGTGGTGAGGGGGAGCAGGGACGGGACGGGACGCAGAAGTCCGCCACGGCGGAGACAGTCGCTCTCGCTCGCTCTCTCTCTCTCGCCCCCCGGGCCCCGCGCAGTGTGTCGGAGTGAGAGGGCAGACCCCTCGAGCGCGCGCTCAC
Source organism: Megalurothrips usitatus (assembly GCA_026979955.1). NCBI lineage: Eukaryota > Metazoa > Arthropoda > Insecta > Thysanoptera > Thripidae > Megalurothrips > Megalurothrips usitatus. Next base: position 946,437 of record CM049600.1, on the reverse strand, counting down.
CGCTGCCGCCGCCGCCGCCGCCGCCACTGCACACCGCACAATGGGACCCCATTCTCTCCCTGAAAAGGATCCGCTTTCTCACAAGTTGCGCAAATTTATACGTATTTTATCTCAGTTTCCGCGCTGCGGTCCGCTGCCGCTCCAGGCTCTGGAAGGGTCTGGAGGGGCCGTCCATAAATCAGAGCCCAGCCCAGCCCCGCTTATTCACCCCGCTTTTTCTCGGTCGCCGCCAGCGTGTGTCCGTGTGGCCCATGCCAGTCCGGGGGTACAGTGGAGCAAACCCTGCGGAGACAGAAGGGCGGGGTTCAAAGGTTCAAATACCACGACCTCACGGGGCTGTATAATTTTCGTCGTGGCTCGGCCTTCGCCAAACTGTTCCAGCCCCGGCGGTCGCGCGAGTTTTTTTTTTTTTTGTGACCGCAGCGGCCATGGCGGCGGCAGCTCATGGCGCCGCGACCCCCCATGGCTCCGCTCGTGGCTCCGCTCATGGCCCGCCTCTCTGGCGGTGACACGCCAAGAGGAATGCCGACAACTTTCGCAAGAAAAAGTCATTATGCGAGGAAGACGCGACGCAATTACAAAACTTTTTATATTTTGTTTTCAATGGGGAAGGTCTGCTCGCTCCGAGGCCCGATTGTATACCGAGCACTGTGGCGGGGCGTTGGCGGGGAGAGCGAGAGAGAGGGAAGGAGGAGATAGGAGAAAAGGGAGGGAAAAGGGAAGAGAGATAGAGAGAGAGCACCACGCCTCTTCTAACATCCCCCCCCCCCCCTCTCTCTCTCTCTCTCGTTTGCCCCAGCCGTGGCAGTTTGGTCGCCGCGGCGCTCGCCAGTCGCAGTTCCGACAAACTCTTTCCACCTTCCCTCCTCTCCCCGTCACAGCGCCGCCGCTGCTCCTTTCGTAGCAGCCGATTCGGGCCGGAACGCCGAAGAGGGCAGGTTTCTCTATCGCCGACCTCCGCGTCCTAGAATATCCACGCTGTGAACACGAAGAGCGCGCAAGTCGGGACTGAGGGAGGAGGTCGGAGTCGCACGGAGGTCGTGCTGGCGCCGGACGGAGCACCCCGCGCGAGCGAACGTCCCGCCGCTGACCGGCGGCGCCATCTCTAGGGACTCTGTAGTACGGCCCCCACCCCTCCCCCTCCCTACCCCTCGGCCCCTGGGAGGTAGGCACGCACGGCCCGCAGCACAGCCGCGCGTGTGGTGTTGCCTGCCTGCCGGGCGGCGCGGCGTTTGCCGCACGCTCTCGGGCAGCCGCCGCCCGCTCGCGCCGAGCGTCTCCGACGCGCTCTGGCCTAGTCCGGGGGACACTCCGCGATCGGACTGCGGCAGGATCACCCCGTTGAACCGGTTTCAGATTAGCAGGCATCTCACTTCTGCTGCACGCAAATATTTTACTCTTCATTCCGATCGTTTTGTACAACTCTCCGGAGAGAGTCGGGGCGTCGAGTAATGGCGACAGAGTACGGCGTAACGCACGGGGAGGGGAGGGGAGTGCCCCGACTGTTGTAGCGATGTGGCGGCCGCCTCCTCGGGGCCGCGGGGCCTGGCGGGGCCCCGCAGCGCGGCGCGGCCCGGCGCGGCCGGCTCTGCGCATGAGTGGGGCGGTGGGAGGAGGGCCGTGGTTCGCTACACTTGCCATGCGGCCATGGCTGCCCGGGGCCCCGCGGCCAGGCCCCGCCCCCGAGCCCTGCGTGGGGTCGCCTGCCCGCCGCCGCCGCCATGACGGCACCCAACCCGACCTGGAAAAACTAATTAGACTGTTTTGTGTTTCTGGAAGTTATCGCGAGAACATTTATATTAAATATTCTCACATTTCCGCCCCAGCGTCGTCTGTCACACGCGCGCCTTCCGCCTTGCCACGCCCCCTCCTCTCACTCTCTCTCTCTCCCTCTCTCTCTCTCTCTCTCTCTATCTCTATCTCTCTCTTACACACACACACACACTCGCAAGCGCGCATAGCCCACCAGAACAAAATAAAACAATTTTAGAAGCAGGGGGAAAAAATGCGCCTCAAGTATTTTAGGTGAGACGGCTCGGTGTCTGGATATAAGCCGCGTGCTGGCTCATCCCTTGTGTGTAAGCCCTGCCGCCGGCCCCGCCCGCCCCGCCCGCCCCGCCACAGCGGGGAGCGCGGCGGCGCGCGGCCGATCCAGAGACAATAGGCAATACAGGCACATCACCCATTGCAGCACATTCCTGCCCATTGTACGTCTCCACCCCTTCCCCGGCCGCCACCGGCCGCGCCGCGCCGCCCCGCGCCATCAAGTAGTCTTGCCGTGCGCTCCGCATCGCCGTGCCGTGCGTGCGTGCGTGCGTGCGTGCGTGCGTGCCTGCGTGCGTGCCGCGCACGCCAGTGTCCGCGGGCCCGCGCCCATCGGCCCCTCGGTATCGTAAAAGAAAAGGACCTGCGCTGCCGTTTCCACAGATTAAAAGAGCTGGAACCCGCGGCGCGGGCGAGCCGCGCTCAGATCCGCGTCAAAAATGAGGGGAGGTTCTTAGACGGGCTCCGTCGTCGCGGCGGCGGCGACGGCGACAGCAGACGGCCTCCTCTGCCCGTGACAGTCAGCAGACGAACCGCGCGGGAGATAATTTTTTTTTTATTCAAAAAAAAGAAGAAGAAGAAGACGAAAGGGGTTGTTTTCAGTTTCCCTTAATCCTTCCGGGGGGTATTCAAATCGCCCCCTGACTATAAATTACAAATTATCGTGAGGATCGCGTCGCGCGGCAAACCTCTCTCGCCTCTCCGGCCGCCGCCGACGGGGAGGGGAGAAGGCGTCGGAATGTCTCCACCGAGAGGGTGGCGGGGCCGGCGGAGGGGCGGCGGCGGCGGCGCGAGGGGAGGGCGGCCAGGGAGGGCGTTCCGGCAATTGACACAAGACTTGCTGAGGTCGCCTGCCCGCCGGGGGGGGGGGGGGCTGCACCCTCTCCGAGCGGGTCTCGAGCACGCGGGGTGCGGCGGCCCTCGAGCGCGGGGTGCGGCGGGTCTCGAGCGCCGCACTGCGTCACGCGGGTGGTGGTGGTGGTGGTGGTGGCCTCCGGGCCTCCGGGCCTCTGGCTGCGGCCCAGGGGGGGGGGGGGAGAAGCGAAGCGGTTCAAAGTGCCTCCATCGTTGGTAAATGAAGATCCCCCCTCCTCTCCGGTATTGCGAGCGGAGGAATGCGCTCCAACAGGCGGGCGGCGGTGGCCGGCGCGGTGCGGAGGGGTGCGGGGCCACCGGGCGGGGCGGCGCGGCGCGGGGCGCACACCGTGTTGCGGACATATTGTCGCCAAAACGAGCGAGAAATTAATTTAGATCTCTCTCGCCGGGGGTGTTGAGCGGGAGATTAATTAATGTTACCATCTCTCTCTCTCTCTCACACACACACACACACACAGAGCGGATGCACCCCGCAGCGGGTCCATCATGATGACTGACGTCAGGGAGTAATCGAATGGCGCTGAAACCCTCTCGGCCGCGCCCCTCGTCGTCACCACCTCATCATTCTTTACTTTGTCTCCCTCCCATTCTCTCTCTCTCTCTCTCTCTCTCTCTCTCATGACTTGCTTAAGAGAGACTCAATACTGTTCATTATCGGCTTTATTTTGGACGCCATGGTGGCCCTGCATTAATTCACCACGTGGTGGACTCCGCACTCATTCACCAAACGGCTCGCGCGCTCGGGTCCCGCCCGTCTCCCTCTCAGCTCGAACACATCCTCTTATCGTAAGATGATACCAGGCAGGTCAATCGCCGTGAAAATAAATTATTAGGAGAGTGAAAAAAAAATAGAGTCCGATCGGCGATGCCCGCTTGTACAGTGTGCATGCACGAGGAGACGACGGGGAAAAAAATTATATCTGGCGTGTGTCTGCGACGCCTTGTGATCGGTCCGTGCGCCGAGAGGGCGGCCGGAGGAGAGAATAAAATGGCAGTTTTAATTCGTCCGAAACGTAAATACTGGGCCCGATAGAATGTTATCGCTCACATCCCGTCTGGGAGGCGGCATTGTGCGGGCAATTACCCTCTGTTTCCTACTCTGCGGTAACGCGATATTTTTTGTGGGCCGCGCGATATCCTATACTTTGCATGATGGGATGAATGAGGGTGGAGGCCGGGCCGGGCCGGCAGCGTATGAGGCCGCCGTGGGGCGCGAGGCCGTGGTGGCCTCGGCCGTGGCGGCGCGGCCGGCCAACCTAACCTGTACACCGAGGCGCGCACCCGGGTGACAATCCTATTTCCGCACGAGGACGGCGACGACACCGGGGCAGCGGGGGGCGTCCTCGTGATGGTATCTGGTGTCGCCGACGACCACCGGACCAGAAACACTGCCAGGCCCTCAGGAGGACCCCCTCGTCGTCCTTCCGCAGTCCTTCCCGCCGCCGCCCACGGCGCGGTCACATTCGGTCACTTATGCCGCGTTCCTAAAATTTTCTGATCAGCGTCACAAAAAAAATTGTGATGGCTATGACTGTTTCCTGCAACGTTTTGCCGTTTTTTTTTGTGGCGATCGTTGTAAACTAACCGTCCCTCGTGGGCAGAGACCAATTTCGAACGATCGGCTCAGAAAGAATGCGGCCATTTCGTTTCGCAGGGTTCGACATAGATCTTTCAGAAATGGCACACCTCCACTTGGTACTCTATCCGCGTGGGCCCCCGGGGGCGTGCTTTGCGGGAACCCGATAGTGATCCCGGACCGCCGCGGGGGCCGGCGGGGGCCGGCGGGGCCGCGGGGGCGGCGGGGGCCGGCGGGGCCGCGGGGAGGGAAGGGGTAACAGGAACAGTTTGATTTGAATGGGAACAATTTTGAAAGACGCCCGGCGACTCATTGTGCGGTTTGCCGCGGCAACGGCGATGCCATCGTCCCGTCCCTCTCCCACACGCCATCCCTCGCTCGCCATCTCTCTCTGTCTCTCTCTCTCTCTCTTACGCCTCCTATTATACCCCCCCCCCCCCCTCCTCCCTCTTTCTCTGCGTGCGCCGCAAGTTTCGTCAGTCGTCGCAAGAAGGGGACGGAATAAATAATGAAAGAGAACGAAGACGAAGATGCAAAAGCGTACCGCGAGAGGCAGGGCGGCCGCGGTGCGGAAAAACAACCGCAATGTTATTCGCTTTGGAAATGTTCGTGTAGTGCTCAGGTGTGCACCGAACGTTTTGTGTATGTGAGAAAGAGAAGGACGGAGAGCGAGAGAGAGAGAGAGAGAGAGAGAGAGAGGTCGGGGGGGGGGGGGGTCATGTTTTGGCTACGAAGCGCGTCGTTTTGAAATAATGAGATGAAGATTATGGCCAAAGACGAAGCGAAAGAAGGGAAGAGAATAACACACCGGGAGGGCGGCCGCGGCCGGGAAGGCATTATAACTAGCTGCCTAATGGGGATTAAGTTTCCAAACCTTTTTTTTATATTATTTCCTCCTTTTTTCCCCGCCTCCACTATGAGAAATTTAACCCAATCCCATTGACGGCCGACGACGTCGTGTGGCCCGTGCATGCCCGTCTCTCTGAATGCGTTTCCGTTTCTTTACCTTTTCTTACCGGTGGACAGTTCTCTTCTCTTCTCTCTTCTCTCTCTCTCTCTCTCTCTCTCTCTCGTTTGCCCCCCCCCCCCCCCCTCTCCTCGGAGGAGGCTTTTGTTGGCTGACGCCCAAGTAATTGATAACAGACCACATCGTGATGTAAAATCTTGTGGATGGAGCGTCTCGTCCCCCGTTCAGAATGTGAGAGAGAGAGAGAGCGAGAGAGAGAGAGAGAGAGAGAGAGAGAGAGAGAGAGAGAGGAAATCGAGTAGTGTAGCCGCGCTTCCCGACAGTTTGGCGCGCGCGCGGCGCCGGCGACGCTTCCCGCGGCAGCGGGTTATATCTCTCCTGGCCACCGCCCCCTCCACTTCCCCCACCCCATTCCACCCCCGCGAGCCGCGCCAGCCACGCGTGCCTGAGAATAGGGACAGACCGGTTTCTATCGCCTCAATATTGACTGTGAAATGTCTCTTGAATTCGCTTCTAATACGGTGGCGAAGAGGGAAGCGCGTAGGCGAGACGGAGAGAGAGGGGGATAAAGAGAGAGATAGGGGGAGAGGGGGGGGAGAGAGGGAGGTCGCGACGACAGCAACGGATGGAGAGTGAAGGGAGAGAAGCACACAGTGCGGAAGGACAGGAGAGGGGGTACATTTGGACGTGCAAAAAGGAGAAAGGCTTGCGACGGCAAGGGGCGGCGAAGGCGGGAGGGAGGGAGGGAGAGAGAGAGAAAGAGAGAGAGAGAGAGAGAGAGGTGGGGGAGGGAGGGTAGGGAGGGAGTGAAGGGAGGGGCGCGGCTAAACGGCGCCTTCACGTGGCCCCGCGGTCGTCGCGAAATACGTGCAAAGGAGGCGGCGAGGCGAAGAAAGTCTCACCGCACTGTTGGGAGGGAGGGGGAGGGGGGAGGGCGAGCGAGAGAGGGTGACGGGGCGCGAAAGAGTGAGAGAG